>OX459041.1:30151703-31351703 GCA_949775005.1 Orthosia gothica | reverse complement strand
AAGGGAGTCAGTGATGGCGTGACAGGACGGTATGGAAGAAGAAAACGTGTTGCGCCGTCCCCAAGTAACATGGGACAAGGGCAGGAAGATGCTGATGATGATGAATATTGTTTGGCATAACGTTTCCGCATAACTTTTATCAACATAATAATACTGGAGCATACTAATAATTGCATAAAGCAAACGCTAGCATAATTGTCATTTGGTCTAATTTATTAAGGCATAATTTGGAGATGCATACATTTTTAAAATTATGCTTTATATTACCATGCCAACAGTATTTATGGCAATAAACATTATGCCAAAACATTTATGCCTCATAGTATTATGCGTATTGATCATTATGCTGAATTTCGTTATGCCAATGGAAATTATGACCATATATTTTATGCTTATCATTAGTAAACCGTGTGTTAGATGTTAACAAATAAACCTTCAAATGATTCAACTAATGCAGAACGAAAGCCGTAGCAAATCAATTTCGATGTCATTCACAGTAAATTGACTCGCTTCCAGGCGCTGTGATATTGGTCACGTTTAATAGGACAAATTGGTCAGCTCAGTTTGACGGACCGATTGACGTTAACGCTAATACGACTGTCTGCACCAAGGGTTGTAGGATCTAGCAAGGAATCTAGGAATTATATTGCTAAAATATGACCTGACTGCTTTGTTGACGAAAAGTATTTTTGGTATGGCACCGGTTATTTTTAACCACATTCCTAATTCCATAAAAGAGGAATCAGTAACAACTTTCAAAACTAAACTGACTATACTTCTATAAAATAAATGTTACTATTCCGTGTCGGATTTTCTAGCTGATAAATTTTAGTTGTGTTGTGTATCAATGTTTGTATGTTTGATGATAAATTATATGAATGTATGCATGCCAAAATGGTAGAATGTACAAGGATTCTTAATATTATTGTAACCACCTTATTGTAAATACCTACATTCTGAACAAATAAATAATATTCTATTATATTCTACTACATTAGACTACTTGTTTAATTGTTTTTGTTTGTGAATGCGACTTATGTGTATAGTTGTCAAAAATCAAGATCTGACCAAAGGAAAAATAATAAAAAAAGAGTTTCATGCCGAAGGAAAAGATTGAACAGATTTCATAAGAAAGACTCTATTTTTACTACTATGCCGAAGCAAAAGGCAGGGTTATGTTTTTGAACGGTATGTGTATATGTTTATCTTTTCCCTCATAACTTTTACGTAACTTATCATAATTTGACAAATGAAGTGTCGTTGGAAGCGTCTTGTTTGTCCGCTGGTTATAAGCGGCCACATGTGTGAGGATATGTGAGGCCACATTAAATTGAATATGGCGCCCTCCAGGAGGTACGACGTCAAGAACAAAAAAAAAAAAAATTGCCCGACCCCATCATGTGTGGTATCATTGAACAGGAATTTTAAAATGAAGATAGGGTTTGGTATATCATATTTTTGTCAAGCGTACCGTTTGCAAGATATATGTCTGCCAAAGTCATAAAAACTAGTGAATTGAATTTCCTAAATTAACTACGTTATCATTATACGTTATCTAGAGTCCACTCTTGTAACTTATGCATTATCTAGATTTATGTAAAACAAAAAAACCTAAAAAGAAAAAAACGTGATGTGGCTCTGCAAAACCCCAAAACACTTAAAATTAAAAATAAGTTCAAAAAACCCGACTACTGAAAAACCAAGCTCCAAAAAGTATGAAACAAGAAAATATTCTCATCTGAAATAGTTATGTACAAACTATTTGATATGTATCAGGCACCAAATACACAACTTACATGTACTAAATATTTTATTGTATTTCATTCATATTCATAGACCATGTTCAGAGGATAACCGTGGTCGTATGCCACCTACTATTACAAAACAATACATTCTGTAAAGTAGCATTCAACCGCAGTCACAGTAAAAATATACAAACAGTATGGAAACTACCTACAAACGCTCGAAACGGCACACTCACACAAACATACGCACCAATGGGACCACTCGGGTACTTCTGCAGTGCTGTCAGTAGTGCGAGCCGCTTAGGGATCTCGTCGACGCGCATGTTTGTGTTAGTGTGCCGTTTCGAGCGTTTGTAGGTAGTTTCCATACTGTTTGTATATTTATTCTGTGCGCAGCTTTGTGTTTGGGCCCTAATGTTGTGACACTTGCGAGAGGCCTAAGTTCAGCAGTGAACATCTTTTGGTTGAAAAGCTGATGATTAATTAAAATATAGAAAAAAAAAAAAAAATTGGACACAGTTCATTGAGACACAGCCTACAAATTTATTAATTAAGCTCTATAATACTCTACAGTACCGGGGCATATATTATACCTTTACCTAGGTTATCGTATTTTCTTTTGAACATAGTCACATTAAAAACTGCAGAACAAATCTCAATACCAAACAATATGACGAACATTATCCCGCCTATACAACATACGTTATTGTCACAGCGCGCGTTGAGCCTCTTTGTTCTAGTGCGTAGTCATAATCTGACATAAAGGCGTACATAGACCACTGAGACGCCTCATCCGCCACTGGTAGTGACGGTATTGTTAAAACAATACACATGGAGATGTAGCTAGCACGGTTTTTCAGCATGCATATACAGGGCGAAAAGTTGCTGAGTAGGTGCGGGATAGAACACAAAAATACATTTGAAAATTTTCAGATAGGTCCTGCTCTTTGGTCTATCACTTTTAGATTTCAAAAAAGGCTACCTTAACATGAAGGGCCGTTTCGTTTTAATTTGGTCGGGTGCGGCTTGACGCAAGATGGGATGATAAATAGGCAAATAAGTCAAAACAGAAAAAACATATTAAAAATACCAGATCGTAGTTCCTTATTATCAAATTTCGCCCTAAATAATTATGATATCAAAAACTTTGTCAGCTCCCCCTCTAAGGAGGCGCAGGCCACATAGAAATGACGTCAGGCGTGGACAGGGCACGGGTGGCTTCCTATTCCATTCAAATTTCATACAAAATGCTTGGCAATATAGCGCAATTTGATAAGGCGCGGGCGCCGAAATGGTGCGTCGTAACCACGTCTGAGCAACGACATACCTGTGTCCTAAATTGTGATTTATTTCCATGCATTTTGTATGAAATTTGACTAGAATAAGAAGCCGCCAAATAAGAAGCCGAGTGCCATGTTTGCGCCCGACGCCATTTCTGTGTAGCCTGCGCCTAATACAGACCAAGCGTGTTAGTAAGTATAATTATTTACTCATAATAATTGAAGACCCGTGACAATTCTGACTATGGTTGTGTTACTCGAAACATGTGTTCCGTTGAACACATGTATCATTGTTTTCTTTCATCGATACATTCTTGGAAGAGCGGACTTGGACATCTTGTTAGTGAGACTTCGGGCTGCCATGATTCGCCTCACAATGTGTCACCCCCTCTCTACCAGCTGTTGCTCATATGCACTCAATGCAATAGACCACCTACTACAGACTTAATCTGGTCAGTCCATCAAATGTGCGACCTTATGCACACTCTACTCTGGACTACAAGCACGGCCTCAAATATTATAAACAATGGCTAATTGCTGCCGGCACGGCGTTCTGTACTCTGTGGGGTGTAGGCATAACTATGAATGTTCTGATTTACGTCGGTATATCTCGGTGGCTAAGCTGGTCTTATACGCAGCGGTGTGTTTGACGGTTATGTCTAGAGCCTGTACTGGATTTAGGTAGGCATGATTATGTGGAACATGGGATGGTTTGTCTAAACACGCCTTTATAGTGATAGTTCTATAACGTCTATACCATTATCTAGGTTATGTTTGAAACAATAAATGGTAGTTATGTTCAGTTTACAAATTTCATCAAATTAGATTATATATTGCAAACCTTAAAAAAGGTGATAACATTCAAATCCAGATAAAAAAGCAGTTGATGATAAAGGAGCATTTTAGATTTATAAAACCTTGAAAACTACACTTGGCTGGTAAAAACTAAGTTAAGATATTATGTAAGTAGAAATTTATTTACGGATTAAACATTTTAAAGCGTTTTATTACATTGAAAGTCTTATAGCCAGCACTGTAAAATTAAATATAAGTTAAGTTTGAGTTTAAGAGGAAATGCGGTCGCAGACATCTGACTGAAAATCCTAAGTAAAACCTCGTAATTCGAAGTTTGGCTATCGCCTATTTTCTCCTCCATTATTGGACCAATTTAAAATATATTCCCTAAATTGAAAAAGAAAGATATATCGCACACCTAGATGAAGGGTAGCACAACTTAAAATAATCCAAAATTGAGTTATTGCAATTATCGGAATCAGCGCCGAAAAAGAAGGAAAGAGAAAGAAAAAAAGAAAAAAAAAAGGTATTTTGAGTTGTGCTACTCTTTATCTAGGTGTGCGATATGTATATACTGTTCCTCTACGTTTTCGGTTTGATGATACATTATCTTTAAAACCACTAGAACCCTCAACAGATGCTCAAAATTGCGCTGTCAACAGAGGATAATAGTGTACAAATTTGATGACTATTAATGAAAAAAGAGAAATATGGCTGCATAGTATTTATCTTTCTTTTTCAGTTTCTTGAATATCTTTTAAATTGGTCCAATATTGGAGGAGGAAATAGGCGAGAGCCAAACCTCGAACTGTGACTTTTTACGCAGGAAATTCAGTTGGATGTCTGCGACCGCATTTCCTCTTGAGGCCCATATTCTAAGCCCGTTTGAGGGTACTGCTCTCGACTCAGTCAGCAAAACAACGAAAAAAGCCCTCGATTGTCCTCGTTAAAAGCTTTAACTGTCAATATGGAATATGGGCCTAAGCTTCCGAAATCCCCAATACTAAGCACCTATAACAATACAAAATGTAAAAACAATTTATTTCGAAATTGGGTCAACACACAAAGAGTTCATTGTAAACCTAATAACAAGGTGTTTAAATTGAATTAAATACACAGAATATTACTTAACGAGATATACCAGTTGACAATACAATACCGCAAAACAAATTGAAGCGAGCCAGTCATTTATAATGCCTTCTCCTTCTATGTATTATTTGAGTTGACAGCTATTGCTGGTCAAGTTGAAGGCGAAAAGCGGGCAAGCATTTTAATTAGTAAGTTAAGTGATCAAGATCTCACAGTGAATGATGTTAATATTTTATATAAAAAAGGTTTTTTCAGTAGTTCAGATGAACAAGACAATCTGGACAAAATGATATTCTACCAGGAATAACACAAAAAAGTCCATAATATTTAGCATTAATCACGAGACATTTCGGTCGACGCATGTTAAGGCTGCGGGAATCCGGTGGTTGTGAAACGCACAGGACCGATCAGTGTGGTGACGCTGATGACGATGATGATGTTGATGAGTACTGATAAAATGTCACTTGGTTTTGATAATAAGAAACCCTGGATGAAACACGTGGAGACCAGCACAATAAAAAGGTAATATTGGGGAAGAACTAAATAATCACTTGAGGTCAGCTATATAATTTCTTCAAACTCTTACATTATAATCTTTCACTTTTTAACCTAACACAACCCATCTATTTATCTGTTTTTAGGTATCCCTTCCACGTATTACTAAGTACTAAAATATACAATCGCTTGTATCTTAGACTATACACGTCACCGTCAACACTATTGTCGTCGCGTTATGACGACTATCTCGGCCTGTTTTATATGAGTTTCTAAACGATCCTCACCGTTAACGATGTCGGTTTGTTCTCATTTTCCCCACAAGCCACCAGAAATTTTTCCAAAATGATTTATAGCAATGAATGTTAAACGAAATATTCGATCCTTTTTGAAAAGCTTGGAATTTTGTTCATTTTTGCAGTGCTCGACGATTCTATGCTATTATTGTTCTGGTATGTGTGTAGTTTAGTTATCACGTGAATGCTTTTCGACTAGTATCCACTATGCTGTATTGTTTTATAGCATTTCACTTAATCTTTACGTTACACAAACAGTAGACCACTATCAATGACGCTTATCACAACTATAACACCTTAACTTTTTCTAATGCCATTGAATAATATCCCAATCTATTAAATCTTTCCGGAATGCGTCAAATAGACGTCCACCAATCAAACGGCTGACCACATTCTGTAGCTCTGTCCGTTAACCAATAAATGAGCTCTTTATCCACCCTAGTTGTCACTAAAATGAATCTGACCTTAAGAACGGACCTTCGTTTATTTTCGTCTTCAGCATAATGGTGTTTGTCACGACACTGTCACCTCCCGAGACAAATTATACCAATTTAAAACATTTCTTTTTCATTTGTTGCCCCTGATTACTTACTCGGTTGTTTCGTAATTGGATCAGGGTCACTGATTATCTGATTCACCTTGATTTCTTTCGGAGTTTCCTTTGGGACTTTTTGGCTTCGTAATTTGTCACCAGTGTTAGTCTCTCTCTTGTTTAACAGACTTTCCAAAAAGCAGGAGGTTATATGTCCGACTTCATGTTTGTTTTTTTATTCATGTTCACCGATTTCTCCGTTAATCGTGGACCGAATTTGATGTTTTTCTTTGTTTTGAAAGATGTTCCCAAATCAATCCCATTTTAATTTGGTGAAGATCTGATGAAGAACTTAGGAGATATACAACAGAACTCTTCAATAAAAGACGGCAAATCTCTCGGGATTGCTGTAATCACGTTTCTGTTTATTGTTTATACCATTTCATAACATAACATCTCGCCCGCCAGTACCTACGCTCTTAAAGGGTATGCAGATGTGTACAGTTCACCTTGGTACACTCTCATTTCACCGGTTATGTTTAGTTTCATGATATTCGGGTATTCTATTCGGGCATTAAAGGTACCTTACTGAAGAACTTTTGCCTATTAGATACAACTAAAAAGTAAAAATTACAAAACAATGCTACTGTTTTCCAAATAAAACATTAAAAAGTGAAAAATAACTTTCTTTTTGGAAATCGGTGTCCATAACGAAAAAAATGGTAACTACAAAAGACATCGACTGCCACAAATAAAGTATTTTTTTATATACTTTGTAGTGTATTTATTTGGCAGTCAGTAGTAAATTTTTGTAAAAAAGTTTTTTTCATGATCCGTTTTTTTGTTGTTTTACATAGCTGTGCCGTTCTTGACACAGGTATGATGTGCTTATTATCCAAGGTGTAACGAAAAGGTGTGATCATATTTTAAAAACTGCTTCTGCCCATGTAAATGAACAACTTTCTCCAAGGACGTCATCAACAATAATTAAAAAAACTGCTTCTGCCCGAAGCAATTTTGAAAAAAAAAAAAAGGCTGAAGAGTTTGTTTCTTTGAATGCGCTAATCTCAGAAACTACTGGTTGGCATTGAAAAGTCATTTTGTGTTGGATAGTCCGTTTATCGAATAAGGTTAAAAGCTATATAACATCACGCTTCGACCAATAGGAGCGGAGCATAAAAAAAATGTTGCAAAAATATCAGAGAGAGTGAATATGTTACTTCTAGGCAAGCGTGCTTCACCGTCGACCACATCATCACTTACCATCAGGCGAGATAGTGGTCAAACGCGAGCCTATCGATAAATTAAAAAAAAAACGGAAAAAATATTCCTTTTTGAGGGTTTCGGTTGCGTGCGTTGCGTAAATAGTTTAAGTTACGCAACAATCATGTATGTAGGGTAGACGAGTAGGTAGGTAGCCAGGCGAAGCCGCGTGGGGCAGCTAGTTTTTTAAATATGATTACACCATATATCTTTAGTTTTTGTTTCTGTACCGTGCTTATAATAAAGCGTTTATTTTTTCTGTACTAACATAACATTCTTAAGTGCTTTCTATTAATACTATCTCTGAGCATTTTTACTTAATATCAACGTGTCTGAAATCCATTATTTAGGGTTTCGTACCCTCAGGGTAAAAACGGGACCCTAGTACTAAGACTCCACTGTCCATCTGTCTGTCTGTCACCAGGCTGTATCTTATGAACCGTGATAGCTAGACAGTTAAAATTTCTACAGATGATGTATTTCTGTTGCTGCTATAACAACAAATACTAAAAACAGAATACAATAAATATATAAGTGGGGCTCCCATACAACAAACGTGTTTTTTTGCCGTTTTTTGCGATAATGGTACGGAACCCTTCGTGCGCTAGTCCGACTTGCACTTGGCTGGTTTTTTCTTTCTTACTATAAAAAAACGATTTATTGCAAACATTCATACATGGATTCCGAACATCCTTCGGTATCAAAGATTTGATTACAGTAATTTGAAATAAAACATTATTGCTTACGTTGATGGAATTTTGGATAGAATTTATTATCCATTCCATTTATTTCCTGAAAGACGAAGAACTCATTACTGGGTAATGCTATTTCCACATTCGCGATGATGGCTTTGATGATTTTACGGAATGTGGTCCTTTAACTCAAAACATTTCCTGCGCTTTTCTTAACGATCCGTTCTCACTTATTTGTCCATTCTTACAATTAAGATTGATTGGAAAAAGCAGGAATTTGGCTCTTTAGTGATCATTAAAATCATACTTACCTTTCTTTGTTGTCCTGGACAGTGGTTTGTTCTAGTTAATCAGTTAATTATTTAAATGGCTGCCACCCACAGCTCCGCTCGCGTGGTACCAGTACTAGTATATAATATGTGTTGATCTGTCATATAAGCTATAATAAAGTTCATCAAAATTAGTTCAGTAGTTTTTGCGTGAAAGGATTACTAACATCCATCCATCCTCACAAACTTTCATATTTTATTTTAATTTAAATTAGTTTGATTAGTAAAATTATCTCACCTGTAACGGATGTGACGTCAGCCTACGTGCATCCGACCAATGCCCGCCGAGCCCGCCGAAGCCAAGCCGCCATATTGAAGCCCCCTCCAGTCAAGCCATGTCAAGCAGCGGGGATTTGTTAATATAAGTGATGGCCAGCCATTTATTTGTCTCTTTCGATTGTGAATACAAGATCTGAACAAACCTCTGCCCGGTTTTTATTTATCCGTTTCACACCTAAAGTTATCCAACATGCAAAAAAGTGAGAGGTGTCTTATGGACACCCGGTTGGAAGGCAGTTCGATTAATTAAATTTACAGTCTTTCAGTTTCGTAAAATATGACTGAATTGAAATAACAACAACACCGCTGATGCTCAGTGTACACACACAAAAGCAGCTGCTAGCGTAGGTACTGTATGTGTCTAGTCAGCGCTCGAACATCTTCGGTTTCCTTCGTGCGCCTCCGGTTCACTCCTCGGCGTCTCCCTTTTGTGCGAATCTTCGCTTGTACTATCCTGCATGCAGCACGCTGTGCCTCGCACAATTTATGACGCATTTTTTTTTATTTATTGCGTATTCTCAAATTGACGGCAAGCTGAATCGATTGCAAAAGTTTTAGGATCCTAGGTGATCGGGAAGTGCCTTAAAAATCACTGCAAAAAGGTGTCGATTTTTGGTGTCGTTTTCCCATTGTTGACTTTTTTCGGTCTAGCCCCTCAGCCCGCAAACAAATCAACTATAGCGTGCGATAAGGAACTCATTCTACAACTGTAAATCTCCTAAACCGTTAACACTGTAATAACAAGGGCATCCCAACAGCTTGTAATTTCCTTCGTTCAATTTTTATTGCCTTTCCAAACGGCAAATCTGTAATCTCATTGGGCATACTTTACATATACAATACAAACATTGATGCTCGAGAACGTTGTTCTCGTTTAAAAGGCTAAAAGGGGATTTGGGACTGAGCGTTTGACAATAGATTTTCATTTTATTCGCGTGTTTTACTTTTTTTGGACTGACCTACACTTTTGAATTGGATTTATTTCGGATATGGTTTTCATACCAACTTTGTTTGGTGTTGATTTGTAATTCAAGCTACCTTCTGCCTAGCGAGCATGGGCGTACCCAAGACATTTGTGACAAGACATGATAAATTATGTCATGTCTTACAATTTGTCTTAAATGCTAGCACGGGTCAAACTTTTGACATATTTTAAAGGCGCAACATGCCTTTCTTGTTGCTTCCCGGCGAGCACGGCCTACTGTGACATGGCTTGAGTCACACATTTCATCGCAGTTTGGGCGATAACAACATTTTGTCCTAAATAATAGCACCGGCAGCGTGAGAAAATTTCCTGACGTTTATTTGGGACTCATACAGTCTTATTACAAAAAGCGGTTTAACTAAAAACCCAGGTTTAAATCTCTATAAACCACGGTTTAAATAAAAATGATATTACAAATAATGGTTTAGCGATAAACCATGGACCATATCATGGTCTAACGCTAAACCTCGGCGGCCCCTAGTTTAACGGTGGTCTAAGTCGTATCTGTCAAAGTTTTTCTTTTAGGTTATAGAATCTTTTTCATTGTGTTGTGTTTTACCCGAAAATGGATATTAACATGGTGGATTTAATTGATATTGAGGATATTACTTTTTCCTCGGTACTCCAATTCTCAGATGTTTTTTTTGTTGGTCCATCACAACACTTAATATATTAACACATTATTAACAAAGAGGCAATTGTTATAATAGAGACTTGGAGAACTTAAAAATCCAAAGCCAAATGAACTTTGTTCAACGAGCGATGGTTTTGTTTATTGTTATGGTTTCATGTAACGCGCGAGAATGTTACGTTTCGTTACACGTACGTAGATGTATTATTAGTAATTAATACGAATTTAAGTAATCTGCTTAAACCTAAACAAAACTGCATTCGATAAATGACTAATGTTTATACATGCAAAATAATAAAGTGTCAATATTTTTAACACTAATAAACATCATTTAATCCTTATCGTATTATCAAAACGTTTTCTTTTATGGGATAAGGAACGTTGCAATTGAAAGATATTATGGTGAACGAATGATATTTGTAATAATCTGTGGTTGACATATTGACAATGGTTCAAATGACGGTACTAAGAAGACCAGGGTTTTTTAAAGTTTTGTAATACGGACAAATTTAGACCGTGGTTTTGCAGATAAGCCTGGACTTGATAGGCCAGGTTAAAACCAAGGTTTATTGAGTTTTTTGTAATAAGACTGATCGGGTCTTAATTGCTAATACGGGCGCACCCATTTTGTCACAAATGTCACATTTTGACAGATGATTTAGAAAAATGTATCACTTTCGTTCGGAGGTGGTGATAAAATTTTATAGTTGAAAAAAAATATATTTGCCTTCTAATTACTGCACCAAATTGCAATAAATTCATTTTGTGTGTATGGTGATCAATGCTTATTAATTAATTGAAATGTTACAGGATTATTAATTAATTTTATATTATTATTTTTTTGTTGTTTTTTTTATTGTTGTTCTTATTTTTATTTTGATTATTTATTTTTTTTATAATTATTTTCTTTTATACCATATTCTTCTTACGTTCTACATTTTTAAATGTTTCTTATCCCCAAAAAAAAATTATAATATAAAAAATAGGGGCCCACCGGTATTGGTCCAAGCTTTTATATTATTTAGTAATTATTAAAATTTTCACAATAATTATATCTTTCTAACAAACACCTAATATGTTATCAAACAAACAAAGAAAAATAAAGTATGCATGAGTCTATGGTCGTGGGTCAAATATTAATTTATTCCCAACAAAATTAAAAAGTTGATTAGCTGTATGAACGGCATACTTTTTTACGTATTATTTTATTTGGTCGTCTATTCAAATTATGTCGCACTATGAAGTCAACAACAAGCATTTAAGACAAATTGTAAGACATGACATATTTTATCATAACTTGTCATGACCGTAGTTCAAGTCGAAAACCAAGCAAAGTAAAAAAAATAAAAAAACTTGTATTTAATGTTGGGATGCTGCTAACATGGGGGTAGCAAAGGGGGGGTCTAAATTTTGGTTATTTTTTGCCTAGGACATACCGTTTTCGAGATATCATTTTGGAAATATAGAGCGTTTTATGCAAAATAAAATAAGATACGGAGGCCCATAATTCGGAAAAAGTGCGTCGCAGGGCTATGCTTCTCAGAACATAAATGGTTTTTATGGCCAAGGTTAAACCGAAACTGCAATAAACTTGGACAATTTCCGAAAAAGAAAAAAATAAACGTCAAGAAGTTATGCCACAAGTCAAGAAAATATCTCACGCCGCCGTGCTAGCATTTAAGACAAAATGAGTTTATCGCCCAAACTGTGATTAAAAGTGTGACTTAAGCGATGTCACAGTAGGCCATGCTCGCCGGGCTGTATGCGTCTTCACCCGCGTGAAAAGTGTTTTATTATCACAAAGAATCACTGTACAGAGTTTATCAGGGTATAAAGTATACAGGTAATAGTTGTGGTTAAATCCGGTCAGAAGCTTTTGCGTGATTGAAACACAAAAACACAATTTATTTTCACATTTATAATATTCAGTAGATATGATGTGTTTTAAGGGTTCCGTACCCAAAGGGTAAAAACGGGACCCTATTACTGAGACTCCGCGGTCCGTCTGTCTGTCTGTCACCAGGCTGTATCTCATGAACCGTGACAGCTAGAGAGTTGAAAATGAAGTCACAGAAGATGTATTTCTGTTGCCGCTATAACAACAAATACTAAAAACAGAATAAAATAAATATTTAAATGCGGCTCCCGTACAACAAACGTGATTATTTTGCCTTTTTTTGCGATAATTGTACGGAACCCTTCTTGCCCTAGTCCAACTCGCACTTGGCCAGTTTTTTTTAATTTGTTTGTAACTTTGACACTGTCATTTTAAGACATGTTTTGACAAAAAGTAGAATATTTTCCTTTAAATTCATCGTTAGCGCTTTACACAAGTTTTTACAAGTACCATGTAGTACTTGTAAAAACTTGTATAAAGCGCAAGTTCGGTCATGCATGGAGTACTGCTCTCATCTCTGGGACGGATCTGCCAGGTACCAACTTGATGCACTTGAGTCGATTGACAGACGGGCCAAGAGACTTATCGACAACGATGCGCTGGTTGACTCAAAGCTCCAGAGCCTTGAACACCGACGACGAGTTGCCAGCCTGTCGGTTTTCTATCGGTTACATTTCGGGGAGTGTTCGATGGAACTGCACAATTTGATTCCACTTAGCCCTTTCCATCATCGTACTATAAGACGTACGGCAATGCGCCATCGGTACATGGTGGATATTCCACCCATACGCACAAAGCGTTTTGAAAATACTTTCATTGTGCGTACAGCTAAGGAGTGGAATTACCTGCGTTTTAATTCTTTGTTTCCTGATAGCTACAACCTAGGGGTCTTCAAGTCAAGAGTGAATAGGTTACTTCTAGGCAAGCGTGCTTCACCTTCGACCACATCATCACTTAACATCAGGCGAGATAGTGGTCAAACGCGAACCTATAATAAATTTTTAAAAAAATGGTGTGACGTATTTTTTTGATTTTATGTGTCATTACCAAACTTCTGGTTACATTTATATATCGGATGTGTGTTTTACTAATATAAAGTGAGACATGATTCCTAACAAGGCCACAGAAATACAGTAACTGTGACATGCAACTAGGAATTTCAATAAAGTGGTGATAAGGGACTGGATAATAAAAAACAGTATTTATAGGTTAGACAGAGAAAGGCTAAGTATAATTATGATAGGAAGTTTATCAAAGGTTCTAAAAATAAAAAAAACTTCATGAAATTCCTATTTTTATTCATTACAATTTTCATTTCCGACATAAAATGAACAGACAGTATACAAAGCGTATGTACATTTTTATATAGTAGTTATTGACACTGTTCTAAGGCGAGAACTCTAGATTTATATTATTTTACTAAACACATACTGCCCATGATCATTTTAAATACTTTTTGAATTATTATTATTTACACTTCTCCACCAGAATACCTACAGAATACTTTCGAATAATATTAATGAGTGAGTATTTCAAACAACTCTTACAACAGTTAATGGGTACAAAACGTTTATTTTGTTACTTAAGTTACACAACAATATTAGCATTCAAAAAATAAATTATAAAAATAATAATTTATAAGTCGTTTAATATAACTTTATAATTAATAGAGTTAATCAAATAAAATTATTAAGTAAGTTTCGGATAATTATAAATTTAAAAAATCTATTTATAAATATGTAGAATAAAAGTTAATAACCATGGGCGACCAAAATAATTTAAATAAACTTATTTGGCTGGAGCAGTAAAAAATAAGACTTAAGTACCTACTGATTCTTCTACAGTAAAATACATTTTCTATGATATAATGATTTATTAATTAATTATTATCGGGCATGATATTAAACGTTTACATTTTTTTATTATTTCTATAAATGCTTTTGAAAACGGATTGCTTGTACTGGCTATTATCATAATTCTATTTTCTTTTTTTATAATTATTAACTAATTTTATTTCACTTTTGTCTTTCATTTAATTTTGCAATAACTTATGAAATACTCACAAACGTATGTAGTTATAAATTACAGATTATTAAAGCGACTATACATTCATAATAATATAGCCAACTATAAAAATCTTCTATTTGATAATGCTTCAAGTTTCAAGGTAAATTTAATAAAACGAAACTTTTTGATATGTACATAATGAGTATTATAAAAAATATCAGTCCGAAGGAACTGCAATACTGTACTAACTTATCCGTGGTTAGATTTTTTTTCAACTCGCCCAAAATCCTTGCACTCAAAATCTGAAGCATTTCCGTAAAAATACTCTTCAAATAAACTATGAATAATCCAGTTTACAATGGGAAAACTATTACAGTTTTATTTATTTATTAACACGGATACTTCAAAAACTAGACTGTTAATACCTAAAACGGTTTAGGCCCGCATTGTTAGTGATAGTTCTATACAAATATTATTTTAATTGACTATTTCAAACGCTAGAAAACTTTAGCTGGGCTCATGGCTGAAAGCTTTGAAGCGTAATCTCTTTTTAGTATGCGACCATGAGTAAGTTTATCATTATCTAAAATTATACCAGATTCAATGATTTTATTTTGTATTTTACCAAATTACCATTAAGGTACGATTGATTTAGTTCAATACTAATATTAATTATTTTTTTATAAATTAAATTATTTTTATTAAAATCTAATATTTACTTAAAAGTACCAACTCATTGTCACACACAATACTATCATGGTTTATATAATACTTAAAATTATTTAATAAACAATTATATATTTTCATATAAGTCTACAAACATTCATTTTACCACAAAGTCTTCGACATTACTTGAAGCAATTTCTATTATTCTAAACTAAAATTATAATAATTAACTATAACATTAATTAGAAATATGAAGAGACTTTTAATTTACTTCTATATACATGATCTAACATTTTATTGTCAGTTCTGAACGTTCAAAGAAATTAAAAATTACAATTACTTAAGACTATTTACATAATATTAAAGATTTGCTTTTATAAAGCTGAAATCGCTATACATTTAATACACATATTCTACACGATTCCATGTCTATACATTGAAAGCATTCAACAAAGTCATTAATATTGGTATTGTCTTATTTTTAATCATCTTTTGAATGAAAATTGTGCGTAACACATTTGCCATGGGACACTCGGTCGGGTTTTCCTGTTTACGCATAATGGTGACCGATAAACATGGACTAGGTGATGTGGAAGTCACCTCGGAGGAGTCTCGTAAAAGTCTTCTTGAACTGCTGATTGGCCAGTGCGTAGCAAAATGGATTGATAGGACTATTCGCGTAGCATAGGAAGTACGAGAACATGTACAAGTGCTTATTAATGCACGGTGGATCCGTACAGAATCCTTCCACCAAAGCCAATATGTGATATGGAGTCCAACAAACAACAAACGCACCCAGTATGAACGATATAGTTCTAAAAGCTTTTCTAGCTCTGTTTTCTGATTTCGATTTCTGCCTTCCGATACTCGGAAACAGGCCATCCCGCTTTGAACGTTTAACTTTTAATTTTTTTCCTATGTTTTTTACGAACTCTTTCTTAGAGGCGCCACGGCCTGACCCAGTTACCACCGTACTTGATATATCACTATTCTCGACCGCTGGACTTATTGCGGGATTTAGTTTTAATGGAGACGTTTTCGCCTCAGACTTGGGCGGTTGAGGTTCATTGTTATTGGAAGACGACGATACGAGAGTAATGACAGGCTTGGAGCGCTCCCCTGTAGCTAAACTCACCTCGGTATTCACTTTAATTGGGGGAGGCGGGGAGAAATTCGTTTTTGGTTGTGTAACTTGAGCTTCGGCGGTAGCTCGTATTAAAGCTGCTTGTAATAAAGACTTGTTAGTTTCGTTACCTGAATTTAATGTTGGTGGCGATGAAGGTTCAGTCGCATTTGTGAATGTGACGGAAGATGGCGGACTTTCGTACGTAGGTGACGGTACATTGACGGAGCTCTCATCCATATACCTCAAGTCAGCTCCATCCATACCGACAAGCATGTCGTATGAAGTACCGTCACCTTTCACGAGCCTTACAGTCCTAGTGCGCGATGATTCTGAATGTGATGGAGGACTTTCAGAAACTGGAGGACTACACCTGAATTCCGATGGGGGTGGAATAATTCTTTGAGCAATTGTTGTCGAGACCTCTCTTTGTTCGGACGGTGTTGTTATACCAGATGATAAGGGAGACATAACACTAGTAGTAGATAGTGGCGCATTTGGTACAGAAATGTTGTCATGACTCTGTGATGTATCTAGGTTATCTGTGTCAAGTAAACTCTTTTCTGATATCTGTGATAGTGACGTTTTTGGCTTTTCAGACTCATGTTTTAATATTGGTGGTTGTTTTATGTCAGCTTTCATCATCATTCCTCCATTAAGACGCATGTTATTTAACAGTTGTATTGCACCTGTTTGCATCACTAAGTTTGCAACCGACGGCCGTTTTTTCACATTTGTCTGAGTGGTACTTTCATCATCTGAGTCAAATGCAGGACTGCTAGACCTTTCCGCTTCTACCTGATCTTCTTTCTTGTCTCCATCGGATTCTGCTGTAGTGGAAGTACCAGTGGCTGTAGCACTGCTTTTATGAGCGGAAGATTTTTGACTAGAATTTGAGTCACTGGACCCGCCCAGGTTAAGTAATGGAGCAGCGAGTGATCCTTTGGAAGTAGAATCTTTTCTCATAGTCTCAGATACCTTCATTTGATCTTCATTGGATATAGTTGCTTTTGATAAAGCTGCCATTCCGGCTGCTCGGCCAGCCATTCCGGTCATAACACCAGCACTTAAAGCAACCATCGACTGCATTTTCCTTTGCTTCGCTTCACTTTTCTTTTGCATATCATACGCTGTCTTGAAAATACCCGCATAAAGTACAACCAATACAATCAGCGTCGTCCAATAATAGCCTATGATTAAAGCTGTGTTAAATACTGGGTCTTTTAGAAACTGTACAGCGCATTCGCCTTCTTGTAAGTCTCTGTACCCAACGAAATGTTCCCATCCGAATATTGTCGTAAAGAATAGTAAAGCTGGTATGATCCATGTCACTGTTACCATCCATATTACTCTGCTTTTTGTTCGCCAGGCTCTATACCTCGCTGCTATTTTCACGCTGCAGAATCTATCCACAGTTATGAGTAAGACTGTATATTGTGAGACAAGACATACGGTGTAGTCGACTGATAGCCAAAGGTCACAGAGCAGGGGCCCTAAATGCCAGTAGCCCTTTAGAACGTAGTCTGTGTAGAATGGAAGCGACAAAGTACCTGTAGACAATGTAAAATTATTTTCTATTAAACACTTTCGTCATTATCAGAGACTGAAATGTCGAGGGTCAAGCTTTTCAGTTTCGGAAATACCTTTTAGTCAGAATTAATTTATCAGAAGCTTATAACAATGTTCCAGTTAAAAGTTTCCTGGAATGAACAGAAAATAATTAATCAAATAAATGGTTAATTTAATTTAGTTTCAAAACAGAGACAGGTTTTCCTTGCAATAAGAGTTTAGTTTATTTTCACTGGCAGTTTGTTGGCCGTATTTTGAAACTTTGCTTTTAGACTTACCTATTTTGCTTTCAGAAATATTTAAATAGAGTTTATTAAAATTATTTTCTCCAACTAAGCTACTTATTTTTAACGCTCTTTGTGGCTTCGAATATTGTATATGTTTTTTAATTTCCGTTGTAGAAATGCTTGGCAACAATTGGAATACTAATTAAGAACACAATACTGCAGTTCTGTTAAAGAATTCAAACTACATTTCAAAACAAAACTAGAGATTTTAATCGCTTTGAATAACTAAAAGCTACTCGCAGTGGCAACCTGATAAATGCACAAAATACTTTCTTTATTCCGATGTTCTCTATAGCAGTTTTGAATCAGCTATATCTTTGTTAATAAAAATGCTGCATAAGTTATTGTATCTAGAGCTTTGGTGCAATTTGTAAGTAAACTTTTTCCTTGTTTGTTATTTCATTACTAAAATAGGAACATAATGTTTATGTATGAGGTGTCCGTCATACACAATTTAATTGACTTATGTTTATATGCATACCTATAGAAAAGGTTAAGTACCTTCATATAAATTGGATTTAGAGAGATAATGGACAAGCCACAAAAAAATAAAACTAATTCTTTTGAATTGTCTAGGGAGCAATTAATATGTCCTTTTCGTCAAAAAATAGTGACGATTATGATCATCAAATTTTTGTAAACCATCTCATGCTGTTACTAAAAAAAAGTGTCAGGGATTTGCCTGATGGCTCAAGGCGATTCGGTTTCTATCACATCAATGAGCGATTTTTATTAATTTTATTAATTGAAATTGCAAGTACGTTTCAATGGACGCATTGCGGTGCATTTTGACAGATTTTAACTTGAAGTTTTGTGATATCGCCAATTGACGCAATTTGTATAGCTTTGTGCCATTAAAGATATCGCCCTGTGCGATAAGACAGGACATTGTACATTTGATTTTATAACTATTACCAATTATGTGGTGAACTATGAATTAAATAATAATCCTTACCAATCAACAGATCGGTGGCAGCAAGTGAGGCGATGAAGTAGTTGCTGGGCTGGCGAATAGTCCTATCTACCAGGAACGCAAGAAGCACGAGGACGTTACCACTGACAGTCAGCACGATGACTATCAGCAGGCACGTGGCAAATATGGAGGCCAACCACACTGGGAACGGTGGCAGGAATCGTGCCTAGGAAAAAAATGTTAATGTTAATAAAAAGTGAATATATTATATTTAATAGGAGAAGAGTTCGGTCCGCTGTAGGTTGTTACCATGTGAAGTTTGGATTCGTTGGACAGACAATTTAATTAAAATGACGTATTTTGTCGGATGTGTCTAGAAAATGCTCATATCTTAACATGAAACAAACCGAGGTAGTGATTTCTGAAAAGTTAATCAAACGTAAGCATTTTTTGTATTTGATTTTTAAACACATTTTTCCTTCAATAGGCATGTATGATGATGATACTTTACTACATGATCATACTATATTTTTATTTATCAATTTTTGTACACACACATAATACAAAGACAAGAAGAAGGAACAGAAAATAGGTACAGAGGTGATGCTTATTTCTAATGAAATCTCTTCCAGCATACCTGCGAAAGGAAAATGATAAAAAAGAGATGTAGACATTGTGTGTGGAGGGGATAAATAAAGTCATAAAACAATTCAGTTAAGTAATTTAAAATAACAAATAAAATATACTTTCATATACATACATATAAGCATACATATCATAACAACTAATACTAAATAAATACTAATATATATATAAAGATAATCATACATATTATATGCAACTATGATGGAATGGAAAGGTAGTGTTCTTTCACTCTTCTTTTGAAAACTGCAAGAGTTTGGCAGTCCCTAATGTCAGGCGGCAGCAAAGTCCACAAACGCACCGCATGCACAGAAAAGGAGTAGGAGTAGAAGTCGGTTGTGTGGGAAGGGGTATCAAGGAGATTCTTTAGATGCGACCTGCAAGGTGCATCCGCAGGGCGGGAGTAGGAGAAGCGTTCGCGGAGGTAGGATGGCGTTTTAGGATTGTGAAGGATGTTAAATATATAGCAGACACAAAATCCGAGAGTTCCTGCGAAGTCGAATTGGGAGCCACTTGAGTATCTTGCGAAAGCCAGAAACATGGTAATACTTTTTAAGATTGAAGACAAAACGAATACATATATTTTGCAAACGCTCAAGTTTATTTAAAAGCTCCTCAGTGGCATCCAAATAACAGGCGTCGGCGTAGTCGATGATGGGCTGAATGAGAGTTTGAGCTAGGGAAATTTTGGTTTTCAAGGGTTAAAAGCTCTGGAGGCATTTCAGCGAGTGAAACGTGTAGTGCACCTTGCGACTGACTTCAGCTACATGGGCAGACCACGACAAATAAGATTATCCCCAGGTTTTTAGCAGTCCCCGAGTATTCAATCTGAACTCCATTCAACCAGAGTGGAGACAGCGACGCAACATAAAGCCTGTTCCGCATGTGCTTGCCGCCAATAACCACGGCCTGAGACTTCATTAGGGTTGATCTGCAGCCCAAAGGACCACGACCACTCCCCAATCAACTCCAGGTCACTGTTTACGGCGGCCACAGCGGCTTCCGCGTCTTGGCTCAAAAATGATGGTAAAGCTGCAGGTCGTCAGCATAGAGATGGAAGTAACAAGAAATAACTCTAGAAACAGAGTTAATAAAAATAGAAAAGAAAAGAGGAGGGAGAACGCCACCCTGGGGCACACCCGCAGTAAGAGAGCACCGATCCGAGGAAGACACGTCAAGGCGTACCCGCTGCGAGCGGCCCCTGAGATATGAATTGAACCAATCAATAGTGGCAGAGGAGAAATTAAAAGATACTCATATTTGGAGTCATACAATTCCCAAAAAGTTAATACGAGTAGCTATTTTGGCAATTGCAACAAATTAAAACTTTGAAAAAAACTTTTCACTGAAAATAAACCGACTTCTAAGAAATAGAAATAACTTTCTTATCGCAAGTCGGTTTCGTTGGTACCTCTTGTGTTTATCGTTTTTCAACACCGACTTTTGCACTTTTTAGTGTTTTCCTTTAGAAGTCGGTTTATTTTTTGTGAAAGAGTTTTTATTTCTCTCTTATTAGTTTTAGTACCCTATCACTAAAAAGTGAGCAGCGTAAAGTATCTAAAGGATTTATAAAATAACCATAATAACTTAATTTACGCATTCGTGCTGTTTGTTGCTAAGGGTAGACATACATAATATATATAACTCTTCTGATTTATTTTTCTTTTTTTGGATAAGACACTGGCCGCTTATAACTTCTAAATATTTTCATATTTCGATTAGGAAAAATTAGGTAAACGTTTCGCTGTGACAGCTAGTAAATTTATTGAAAGCCACCGTTGAGAAATGTTGAATTATTTACCTTTAGTAATATAAATCAAAATTTAAGGACTGTGTTGATTTTTCAAACCTCCTGTTTACTAGCATGATGTGCCGATAAAGTTACTGTGGTTGAAAGACCCAATTAAATCGCAGTGCGGATGTGTGCAAGCCATGAAGTCTGCATTCCTGGACTTAGTCCGTTCATCCATTTAGGCTACCAGCTAGTATTTCTTCGTTTTGAAAACTGGTTTGTACTGTTGCGTCTTCCTTTATTTTTATATCTTCTGTTAGTCGGTTTCGGGGGGGTTCTAGTTTTGGTTTAGGGGAATTGTGATTGTCTGTCTCCTTGTCTGGTAGATATCATTCGCCGAAAAACGGCACTTGGTCATGAACGAGAATTGTTATTAAAGTGCTCCTCATCCATCTTAGCCACTTCGTACGAGCCTAGGGCTATAACTTTTCACCGGCCGTCGACCCCCAGGACTCCACACGACATATCCCACGCGACATAACTTCGGTTTGTACGGTACTCATTTTCAACTTATTATCCAGCTACATCTATAGCTTGAAACCATATTCATTTATAATTTTACAGATAATTTATAGTTCAATTTATTTATTGATTTATTCACTCCAAACATACAATATCCTTACAGGCTGAACCCAATGCGATAATGTAGTACGCTTACAAATTAATTATTTGTTCTTCTTGTACCATAACAAATTATATAGTAGTATCCTGGTGTAGTACTTCTGCCGGGGTACCGCAGGGTGGCGTTTTATCTCCTTTACTTTTCGCAGTTTTTATAAACTCTATCTCCAATGAATTAATTTCTTCCTACCATCTTTATGCAGATGATCTGCAATTATACTCGTGTGCTCCTCTCGGAAAGCTGTCTGAAGCTTTAGAAACCATCAATCTTGATCTGGCTCGCATTTGCGATTGGAGCAAGAGGTATGGGCTTAAGGTAAACCCCATAAAGACTCAGGTAATAGTAGTAGGCAGTCCTAGAATGGTTTCTAGGATCAACTAGACGACGCTTCCCCAAGTTATTTTTGACAATGCAGTAATTCGCTTCAGTGAGAAAGTTAAGAACTTGGGGATATTCATCGACAGGAACTTCTCTTGGATTGCCCAACTGCAAGAAGTAAGCCGCAAGTTGTTTGCATCTGCTGCGACTTTGAGGAGACTACGTAATTTTCTGCCAACTGCCACCAAGATTGCGCTTGCACAATCTCTTCTTCTTCCCATCCTTGATTATGCTGATGCCAGCTATCTTGATCTTACCCAAGAACAACTCGATAAACTTGAGCGGCTTCAAAATTTTGTATAAGGTTCATATTCGGTTTGCGCAAATATGACCATGTTTCCGAATTCCGTGTAAAGCTCAAGTGGTTGCCAATTCGCCTTCGCCGGAATACTCACATTCTTTCTCTTTTGTTTAATGTGCTCTTTACTCCTTCCACCCCTCTTTACCTCAAGGATCGTTTCCAGTTTATCTGCGATTCCCACACGAAATATCTAAGGTCATCAGTTAACTTGCCTGACTTGACTTAAAATGCCAATGCATTCCACAACTTTCATGGATAAATCTTTTACTGTCCAGGCTGCTCGCCTGTGGAATGCATTCCCTGACCCGATTAAACGTGCTCAGTCGTTGCCTGTGTTTAAGAGACTTGTCAAGGAACATTACTTGTCGCTGTAATCGTGCTCTTAGTATTTTGACTTACACTTTGTCTATGATTGTCATACGACTTTTATTTTTACGGCTTATATATCAAATATGTATTTATTTATGTATCTATTATATGGCATATATATCTATTTGTATAATTGATAATTATATTTATTTTTGTATCATTGTATTCTTTGTTGATATTATTTGCACCACAGACAACCCCATGTCATGTCCACGCATTCACTGTCCATTCCAGGTTGCCTGGAAGAGATCGCAGAATGCGATAAGGCCGTCCATTGTATTTTTTTTTAGTTTTAAGTTTAAATTGTTCCTGTATTTTCTGGTGTACAATAAAGTGTATATAAAAAACAAATAAATATATAGGTAGCTCCATGCTTACACGAATACTTCAATCCTCGCATCTAAACACTCTCGCACATACAACTCCCTCACACACTTACACACACACCAACACCACATCATCTACCTATCCACACTCACACACAAACACCGACACACCTACAATTTACATTCATTCACCCACACCCTCGCACTCTCACATACTCATTATAATGCGCATAATTTAAAACTTAAGTCATCTATCTCTTTTTTCCCTTATGAAGGTAAATCGACACACAGTCCACACATACATGAATCAATTGGAACTTCATTGTGAAACGCTGTCTCTTAAGATACAGGATACCCTAGTTTAAGAGACAGAGTTTAGTCTATTGTGTACAGATTTCTGCAGCATCCAAATGTTTAATGTAAATGTTTTCTACCATAATTATATAAAAAAATTGTAAACTTAAGTAACTACAATAATCTGTATTTTTTTGGGAAATAAAGATATTTATTTAAAAAAAAAAAAAAAAAAATATATCCGAACATACCTCAGATCAATAGTGTTGGATACATCAATGGATTGGGAGAGAAGCTAGGGTATGTTTTGGTGGGAATCGCTATTGGTGAGAACAGAATTACCTATAAAATGCCAAAAATAACTTCCGCTGTACTCGTGGCGGAGTACCGTATCAAGCAGAGCCCTAGCCAGTCCGAGTCATCCACGTCCCCGTCGTTCTCCCTGGGACCTGCTGCAACCGCGCCGACGCGCGTCCGCCACCCCGAGTTGCAGCTGAGCTAACGGATGCAGGGCGAAGGGCGAATATTCTGCGCCTTAAAACAGAATCGTCTCACTAGGGAGGATACCCGAAATAAAACCGAGCACATCCGAAGGCTCTAAGGCGGCAGCCCCGCTATCGGATTAAGGCACAGTGGGCTAATCACCCGCTTGCCTGACAATAATTAATTGATTCCTGAAACCGAAACAGATAGAAACCGGACTGATCTTTCAACGACGACTTTTGGCATGAAAAAACGGACACGAATTGCTTATTGGAACGTACGCACGCTTAGCGATGACAGCCGACTAGCCCAAGCAGAAGCAGTAATGCTTAGCTACAATCTTCAGATACTCGGTCTGAGCGAAGTGAGGAGAAACGGTTTTGGTGAGCTGAGAACGTCCGGGGGCTTGACTTTGCTGTATTCAGGTAAAGAAAATGAGGAAGATGTGCGCGAGTATGGCGTGGGGCTCCTCCTTTCTAATGCAGCTAAGAATAGCCTCTTGGACTGGAAACCGATCTCAGACCGGATCATGTGTGCCCGTTTCAACTCAAGAGCCCGGAAGATCTCCATTATCCAGTGCTACGCCCCAACCAATGCATCAACAGAGGATACCAAGGACGACTTCTACAATGCCCTCAACGCCACCCTTAGGAGCATAAAAAAGCAAGATATCGTCATCGTCATGGGGGACCTGAATGCTAAGGTTGGGAGTGTTAATACTAACCGCGAGCGGCATATGGGTACACAGGGACTTGGAGTGTGCAACGAGAATGGGGAGCGATTCATCGAGTTTTGTCAGAACCACGACCTTACCATCGGAGGAACATTATTCATTCATGGCAACCATCATAAGTACACGTGGAACTCCCCCGATGGGGTCACCAAGAACCAAATTGACCACCTCGCCATTAGTTCCAAATGGCGGTCTTCACTGCTCGATGTCCGCAACCGCAGAGTCGCCGATATTGATAGCGACCACCATCTGGTAGTTGCTGAAGTCCGGCTCAAGGTTGCAGTTGCCCGTGCGGCTGGAGGACCTGGCAAGATTGGAAGAAGGTTCGAGGTGAGCAAACTGCATGACTCAGACACGCGTAAATCTTTTCAGATGGAATTGCGCAATCGCTTTTCTATACTCGATGCTGCTACGGACTCATTAGACGAGGAGTGGAACCGCATCAAAGTGGCCTATACAGAGACCAGCTCCGTCGTTCTAGGGCACAAATCGACTCATTCTCGGGAGGACTGGATGTCACAACGCACGTGGAACCTGATCGAAGATAGAAGGAATCTTCATCTGAGACTGCTTGAGACCCATAACGACGCCATGCGAGCAGACCTTAACACGCAATACCGTCAGAAACGCAAGGAAATCTATCGCAGTACCCGCAAAGATAGGAGACGGTGGGCTGATGGTATTGCTGATCGTGCTCAACAAGCTGCAAACTCCGGCAACTTGAAAGAGTTGTACAATGCTACCAAAACCTTGGCAGGTAACAGCAAGTCGAGGAAGAAGCCGCTGAAGTCCAAAGATGGTCAGCTCATTGTGACGTCAGAAGGGCAGCTACTTCGCTGGCGTGAACACTTTGAAGAGGTCTTCCGTCTGTCAGCTACATCGGCACCTGACGCGCTGCAAGTCAGTACTCCACCCACCCAGCTTCTCAACATTAACACGGAACCACCGTCAGCCTCTGAAGTTGCGGAGGCAATCCGCTCTTTGAAGATAGGCAAAGCACCAGGACTCGACCTGATAACTGCGGCAATGCTTCAAGCCGACTTACCCACCGCAGTCGACGTCCTGACGCCGCTCATTGAAAAGATCTGGATCGCCGAAGAACTACCAGACGAATGGAACAAAGGTCTCCTTATAACTGTTCCTAAGAAAGGTGATCTTAGCCAGTGCGATAACTGGAGAGGTATAACTTTGCTCTCGATTCCCTCTAAGGTATTTTGCAAGATCATCCTGGACAGATTGTCGAAGGCCGTGGATCCTCTTCTACGCAAGGAGCAGGCTGGTTTCCGCTCGAACCGCTCCTGTACGGACCAGATCAACACTCTCCGTATCATACTGGAACAGGCATCAGAATGGCAGAGGGAGATTTATCTAACCTTCGTAGACTTCGAAAAGGCCTTTAATACGCTGAAGTGGTCTAGTATCTGGTCCCGCCTACTGGAAATTGGAGTGCCGCCGAAAATAGTCCGTCTGTTGCAGAATATTTATAAGAAATACTCCTGTAAGGTTACTCATAACGGCCTCATATCGGATGACGTAACAGTGCATGCGGGTGTCCGCCAAGGTTGCCTCCTATCGCCGCTCCTTTTCCTAGTCGTTCTTGATGGAGTTATGCTTCGCATCTATGATAACAGGCGCCGCGGCATAGAGTGGGGATTATCCAACACCTTGGAAGACTTGGGTTACGCCGATGACCTATGCCTGCTGTGTCATACCCACGCCGATATGCAAGCAAAGCTAAAAGATCTACGCCAGGAAGCGGCAAAAACGGGGCTCAAAATAAACATCCGGAAGACCCAGGAAATGAGAACTGGTGTGAAGAACCACTCACCGTTGCTGATTGGCACAGAGGCAGTGGAACACGTCCACCAATTTACATACCTCGGGAGTGTCGTGTCGGAGACTTGGGGAAGTGAAGAGGACATCGTTTCACGGATCGCCAAAGCCCGAGCAACCTTCGCGCAGCTGAGACCTGTTTGGCAATCGCGGAAACTGACCCGAAGGATTAAACTCAAAATCTTCGGGTCCAATGTCAAATCCGTGCTGCTCTACGGGTGCGAAACGTGGAAGGTCACAAAGGACATCTCACGCCAAATACAAGTCTTCGTCAACCGCTGTCTTCGTCGTATTCTCGGAGCTTACTGGCCCGAGACCATCTCCAATGTAGAGCTGTTGGAGAAATGCCACGAGAGCCCGATCGACCGCCAGATCAAGCGTCGCAAGTGGAGATGGATTGGCCACACGCTCCGAAGGGGTCCCGATCACATACCCAAACAAGCTTTGGACTGGAATCCCCAGGGGAAACGAAAGCGTGGCCGTCCCCGTCAAACCTGGCGTCACACAGTGTTGGCAGAAGCGACGAGCATCGGAATGACATGGAGCGAGGTGAAGCGTGAAGCTCAAGACCGATCGCGATGGAGGACATCTGTGGACGCCCTCTGCCCCATCTAGGGGTTAAAGGACATTAAGTCAAGTAAGTCACATCAATGGATAAAATGGATACACCCCGTATTCCTTCATATATTTATATCTAATAAATTTATTCTGTACGCGCTCCAACATGCTATATTTAGTTTCATGCGGAGCCCAGATAACTGCATTACATTCTAATTGGCTCCTTACTAAAGAATTATACAATGCCATTATAGCTTTCATATTTGTGAAACGTTTAACCATTCTCAGGACAAATCCTAGGTTTCTATATGCTTTTTTGCATACCTTAACTATATGATCACGAAACGTTAGCCCAGTGGTGAAACAGACACCCAAGTCCCTCACTTCGGTGACCCTAATAATCGGTACCCCGTCCACCGTGTAACTATGTGTAATGGGCGTATGTGCGCGTGTGAAACTTATGGTCGCACCAAGCTACTACTCTGTCTATATGTCTCTGCAGTCTTTCACAGTCATTCATGTTCATTGAGGGAAGAGAAAGTTTGAGGTCGTCGGCAAACAGTAAGCCCTTAGCATCTTGTACAACATTTAGTAGGTCATTTATCATTAAGAGAAACTCAAGGGGCCCTAAATTACTTCCCTGGCTTACACCAGATCTAGTATTATAATATGGTATCCTGCATAGTCAACATACTGTTGCCTGTTACTCATTTAACTCGCGAAAAACTTAATTAAATGCGGTGTGAAACCGGGCCCTGCTAACTTTTTCAGTAATACATCATTATAGACTAAATCAAACGCCTTTTTAGAGTCAAATTATGCAGCATAGACCTGCATGTAGCTAAGTAATTATGATTTTTCTTTCTTTATTTGTTTTTTATATAATTAATTTTTAGTACTTAAAGTGTTTGCCTGTTTGGATTTTGAAGTTTTGTATTAATGAGTGGAACTTCCTATTCAATAAAGTAAGTTTTAAATATAAGCTGCATTTCCTTATTTTCTTGTTTTGCAAGTCGATAGATTAGGTGATCATCTGCAAAGTCTCCACCCAGCTATGTTGGGAAAAGACTAAGCTTTTTTAGGGTTTCTATTTTCTCTTCCTAGTCTAACCAAATGCTTATGAATACCAGTGTTTTACACGGACCTACTGCATGACCACCACAAACCAGTTGCTGGATAACACGATGCTTGGCAAAACTGGTTGATCCTTCGAATGTTAGGCAAGATCAACTAGTTATCGAGGGGTCTCGGCATGTAGTCTCCCATATAATACACCTAAGGCTCGAGACAAGTGATACTATTTACGATAACGATTAATAAAAAGTAATAAATTTATGGTATTGACAGGGATTATCCAAATATCACGATTAATTCTTAACTTTTTGTCATTTCGACAATTGCCTTCGCTGATAGGATGACAAAAATGTCTACAGATAAAATATCATCCCCTCTAGCCAAGTTTCAAACGTTTTGTATAGAATCTCTTGGTCTGACCACGTGACTTATCGTTCAAATGTGTAATTTCCATACATTCGTTATAGTATATATATTTTATTTTGTCAACTTGGCCACAGGTGCATCTCTCTGATCTATCCTCTTACGCAGTAGCCTCTTATCTCAACTCCTGAACTCGAATTAAATCGATAAAAATTCCTTCTTTTTTCAAAATTTTCTGAAACTTTTCAGATCCTCCCAAACGAAAACCACCCCCATCAAATCACACACACTTCTTAAATCAAAATATTTTATTTCAACTAAACCATTTTTATTTACTTTTGAATTGTCAAACAAAAAATGAATCTAGTTCCACTTAGTGAAGGCACTTAAAAGTACACAGCAGCTACATACTTAAATTATATGTACAATACACACTGTTCACACATTTGTATATACGGCCATGACACAATACCGATGCCGATAATGTACAATCGATTAACTGTCTGCACCGTTAAACATGGTCGCACCTTTGTTACCCCTTCTATTTTAAAAGGGGTAGACAGAAATAGAAGACCTCTTTTTTCAAGGTTGGATTGTTTTAACTCACGCACAAGCAAAATCTGCTTCGACTGCTGGTACAGCTCTATTGTTTCTTATTTCTCCTCGTCGACTATATGTCTCATTTACTTGGGGTTAGCTTTCCTTATCTTTTTTTTCCACTGAGTATGATTGTCTGTAATGGCGTCGTCAACTTTAACCCCTTTTCTAGCCATGTTATCACAGTCCATCTATCATGCCTTTAGACTCTCCTAAAAAATGATGCAATAAGATTATTTTATAACAATGATTTTTCTATCTAATGAAACGTTGTTCCAAACAAAATAATGATCCAAAATCCGATATCCGCCATCATAATTAAGAAAGTTTTTCGACCAACACTCCATTGTGTTTGTCCCATTCAATAAAATACATTAAGGAAAGCCTATTCACTAACAGTTCAAGTTCCTATCTGAAGATCCTGATATTAGTGCAATTAAACTTGATGAATGGGCCAAAGAAGATTGGGAACAGTTAATCCTTTTTATCTAACGAACTTCAGAATATGAAAGAATAATGAAGCTCAAAGTATCAGTTTCGTTACTTAGGAAAGTTCGAAAGTTTAAATTAATTTAGGAATAGATTTGATGAGAAAAAGGATTTTGATTAAATAAATCTTAAGATAGAACAGGCTAATTAAAAAACGCTACATTTTTTATGTACTGTAAATTACAAACAGTTATGATTATAAATGTTGATGGATGGAGAGGGAGGTCAAAGAAAAGATGCATAAAGTCTGTGAGTTAGATAAAAAAAAACGGGAATTAATGATAGCGTTACAGTTAAAAGGAGAGAAACTGTTTTGCGTCTATCCTGATTAACAAAAGACAAGTATAGGAAAATGATGATAGAAATAAAAGTATTGTACAAAAGGTCGACCGCGTTAAAGTAGTAAAAGACGCATTTACCTCGCAATAGAGGCGATTTTCTCACACGTGTATATCGTGAATGCAAGCTGATTGATATTAAAGCGCAATTTTAGTATGATCCATTATAAACGTCTTCTATTGTTCTATTTAACTACGAATAAAACAGTAATCGATGCAAGCTCATTCCCTATTCATTAAAATTCTTTTAAACGATTAAGTTCGTACCGTATGAGAAAATTAGCATAGCATAAAAACAGGCAAACAGTGCATAAATTCTCACAGCCTAGACAAATGTAGGTAAGTCGATAAACATTTTCTGCCAGTTCATAATAAAGTCAATAACGAAACAATTAACTTTGATCATTAGTGGTTCGCACTAGTTTTGTATTGCTAAAATACTCCTAAACTTAAATTTTTATTGAAATTCATTTAATATTTGCTCGATTTTTTATCGAACAACGGTTAACGAAGTTAATGGATGAACATGAATATGCAATTCAAATTCATTTAACGTATGTAGTATTTTCTTAAGTATTTGGTTAATCATAAACTAGTACCTATACAGACAATGTACTATTATATTAGAAAGAAAGAAAGAAAGAAAAATAGTTATTTGTGACCCGCACAGGAGACACGAGAAAATAAGCATACACTTAAACAATAATAAAATAAAAAACCCTGTGCGAGACCAAAAAGGCTCCTATCCTATTCGCGACGACGATTGTCAAAAAGTCCTCACATGGTTAATTTCAATCATTTTTGGCTTTTGACAATCGCTGACAGAAAGATACGAGTACATTGTCAAGTGTCCCAAGATATGTTTTTTTGGGTGTACCCCATTGTTGCGAAGTTCATTACCGCGATGTACGGTACTGCGAAAGTTTACTACCGTGACGTTTGTTGTTGCGAAAGTTCTTTTACGCGAAGTACGTTACTGCGAAAGTTTACCATTGCGAAGTTCGTTGTCACGAAAGTTCTTTACTGCGATGTACGTTACGGCGAAAGTTTACATTTGCGATGTAGGTTGTCGCCAAATTTCTTAATTACGATGTACGTTGGCGATAGTGGAAATATTATATTGACGGACGTGACTATTAGACTAAAAACCGTTCTTTCGTCAGGATTGTCACTGAATGCTCCAATATGTTCCAAACAAGAAGAGGAGTGGGACAGGGTTGCATCTTGTCCCCTGCACTTTTTAACACATATGGAGAATACATTATTCGGAAGACGATCGAAAATTGGGCGAAGGGTTTTCCTATAGGTGGAAAAAGATTATCAAATCTCCGATATGCCGACGACACCGTACATTTTGGTAACATCCATGGAAGATTTTAATGAGCTGTTCCAAAGACTCGAGTTAGAAAGCGGCAACATCGGTCTTGCAGTAAACAGAGCGAAAACCAAAGTGATGATAGTAGATCGAGCCGGCAAGCTTGCAAATATCACCTCCAACATTCCTGGCATTGATATTGTCGACCGCTACGTATACCTGGGCTCGCAAATCTGCAATGACGACAGCTGTGTTCCCGAGATGATAAGGCGAATCAGTATGGCGAAGGATGCGATGACCCATTTAAGCAAAATCTGGAAGAAGAGAGGAATTGGTATCAAAACCGAGATCAGATTGGTACGAGCCCTGGTATTCCCGATCTTCCTGTATGGAGTGGAAACGTGGACAATCCTGGCCCGAGAGAGACAAAGGATCGATGCATTCGAGATGTTGTGCTGGAGGCGAATGCTGAGAGTACCTTGGACTGCGAAACGCTCCAATGCATTGATTCAGACTAAGCTCCGAGTAAACTCACTTGTCCACGCATTCTTTCGTATTTCGGCCACACAATGCGCAGAGGCGACGAGAATGTGGAAAACTTATTGTGATTGGGAACACCGAAGGCAAAAGGTCGCGCGGTCGTTCATCGACGAGATGGACCGATCAAGTGAAAGACTCATCATCCTCCAGATTCTCACGGTCGTAAGGGTAGCGCTGGACAGAAACCGGTGGAGGCAGATAATCCGCTTTCTTTTAGACTGCGACCTATCTTGGAATGTTCACATTGCTGAAGTAAGTAGGAGTGTGTTTTGCTCGTTTCGATCTCTGAAGCGTCTCCAGAAGTTCTCGTTTGCAAAATGTATGTATCGCTTCATTGCACATTTTATTTGCTTTCAGATAACCCAATTATTGGTTAAGCTTTTGTACATAAGTTGTGCTTCTGTATTGGTATATGTTTGTTCTGTTAACAATAACGAATATGAATATTAATAAGTTGACTCAGATAGGTACATGAATTTTGTTTATGTTTATTTTATTACTACTATATTTTGTTCAATTATAATTAAATTTGCTTATAATTTTTACTCATTTGTTGTCATGTCCAACAATATAATATTTCCACTATCACCAGTATCAGGAACCCTCCTAGTTGACCTTAATCGCAGTAGCGTGTTATCGAAACTGCAATCGTCACAGTAAAGAACTTTCGAGACAGTGTACGTCGCAATGGTAAACTTTCGCAGTAACGTACATCGCAGTTAAGAACTTTTGCGACTACGTACGTCGCAATGGTAAACTTTCGCAGTAACGTACATCGCAGTAAAGAACTTTCGTGACAACGTACTTCGCAATGGTAAACATTCGCAGTAAAGAACTTTCGCAACAACGAACGTCACGGTAGTAAACTTTCGCAGTACCGTACATCGCGGTAATGAACTTCTCAACAATGGGGTACACCCGTTTTTTTTTCAAGTAATGCGGCAACTGACCTTAAGTTTAGTATATACTGTGTGGCAATTTGTAAAATGATAACCTAACCTTTCATTACTGATATAAATCGAAATAATGAGGTAGTCTAGACATTAATGACAACTAAATTCAAAACAGATTTTATCAAAATAATATGCAAAATTAAGATAAAAACAGGAGACAATCATCCGACTAGACTAGACGTCAACCACAAAACATTTAAGCAAAAAAAACAATGTAGCAAATATAAGTACAGTCAAGTGGTCAGTCATCATAATGAAATATAGCAAGAGAAAAAAAAAAAAAAAAGGGAAAGAAGAATTAGAAACTCACCAAAACTTCGTTCACATCATTGATCACACTCCCTATGGTGTTGTTGAGGTAGTAAATGTCAGTGTAGTTGGTGCCATTGGTTATGAAGTACTCGCCGTGGCACTCTTGAATCCCACCAACTGTAGTTATACATGCCCGTGGCTTCATCTTCTGTATTTTCCTGTTGACAAATTTGGATGTTTTCATTCTGTCAATAATGCCTATGACAAGCATAAGGTCTATTTAAATCGTTTGGTAATTTTAAAACATTTGGAAAGAGTAAATTCAGGGAGGTTCACATTCTTATATATACTATAATAATATAATAATAATAAGTGCACAGCTCTCACTCAGACAGACTATACACACAGACACAACCAGGTGGTAAACGTTATTCATCAAAAAATAGACGTTGAATACACACTTATACAGGACGCAAACACCCCTTATTATAATTATACACCACAAACCATATTAGAAAATGACACACATAAACTTTACTATGACCGCGCCATTCTCACTGACAGGACAATTCATTACAATAGACCGGATTTCATCCGCAGGATAAAATAAATAAATTTACCTACCTAATAGATATCGCTGTTCCCAACACACATAACATATATAAAACAATAACCAAAAAAATCAGTAAATACGCAGACTTGACCGATGAGGTAACTAGAATATGGCGACAAGAATAAGTTTCTGTTGTGCCTATTGTCCTCTTCACAACAGTCGTTATCCCAAATCATCTTCTTCACAGTTTAAAATTGCTAAGTCTAAAAGAAACCCTCTATATTACTTTACAAAAAGCTGCCATCTTAAATACATGTCGTATAGTTAGAAAGTTCTTGCAAATAGAAGAAAACGAAGTAGGACCACATCAAAACACACCCTCCTCATACACACCACACGCTGCATTTTCTTGGTTTCGGCCCGTAAATGCTGCTTAAACCAGCCTAAGAGCTGAGTAGTTAAACAACTTTACAAATAATAAAAGTAATAAAGTTTTTGTTTTTAATTTATTTTATAAAAATATTTAAAAATGTATTAAATAAGAAGTAACCTGAATAAAGGACAAAATAATAATAATAATAAAAATGTTTATTTATCTCTACAAATTACATTACATTACTATAATATTATAAAGAGGTAAACTTTGTAACTTTGGGAGTTTGTAGGGAGTAATCTCTGGATCTACAAAAGCAATTAAGATGAAATTTAGCATGGAGATAGTTTGAGACCCTGGGTAGGATATAGTATATTTTGTATTCCCTTGGGATGATAACATACTTTTTACGCGGGTGAAGCGCCGCGGGCAAAAGCTAGTTATTAATATTTTAAGACAACGGATATTGACAAATAATTTACCTCAGCAGGATGGAGAAAAGTAATTGTACGCTTTATGAAGCAGAAATAATTTTAAAATAACCAAATTAAGTAAAACAAAGTTCAACCCAATTAGTAACCTAAACAATATTATTCTGTCGTGACCGTTGGAAGTTTTCATCAATCAACGGTACAATTTATTTGTCGAAAATAAACATAAGCCAAAAATTTAAGCTATACCAGTATTTTCTTAGGACTATTGTTAGAACCGTTGTTACGTAATAAATTCGATGATGAGGTATTTTTTTATTTGTATTGTTAAATATTGATTTTACTATAAACTGAAAATTTTAATATGTATGATTTTTGGTATTTTATGACTGTTTTTGTGATACAGATTTCCTAGTTCCAGAGCCTGGGCTGCTTTTACTTTTGATGAGAAGTATTTTAAATTTAATAAATATTCTCATGAAACTCCTCTTCCAAACTAATTATACATTCAATGCACTCTAAATCATTACAGTAATTTCAGAATAGCACACAATTGAAAGTTAACAGAGGTCCAAGAATGTCTCCTTTATGAACCTCAGAAAACATTTTGAAAAGCTCTAAAAATAGGAAGTAACGAAGCTCTGCAATCAAGGAAAGGCAATCTCGACGAATGGAGTGATATCGTGGCTCGGGTAGATCGCTTACGCTTTATTAAATTGTTGGGTCATCAGTTTTGGACCACATTCAGTGCCCATAAAGCTGAGAGGTCCATTCCAAAGTACCTACTGTAATATACCCACAAGACTATTACGGTAGACCCATAGATATTGGTGAACTTTACGACACGGTCAGAAAAATATAGTCCGTCCTTCAGAAATAATGATGACTCAATAAGTAGAATATGTCTCTTTTATACTATTGCAGCTGGATTATTTCCTTGTTAGATTTTGCGATAGACCCATAGATATTGGTGAACTTTACGACACGGTCAGAAAAATATAGTCCGTCCTTCAGAAATAATGATGACTCAATAAGTAGAATATGTCTCTTTTATACTATTGCAGCTGGATTATTTCCTTGTTCGATTTTTAAGATTGTTAAAATAGCTTCCAGATGCGATCACACTAATATTATAAAGGCGGAAGTTTGTGAGTATGTATGTGTTTGTATGTTTGTTACTTCTTCACACTTAAACGGCTGGACGGATCTAGTTGAAATTTAGCACAGATATAGATTATAGTCTGGAATAGCACATAGGATACTTTTATCCCGGGAATATGTTACCTTGGGATAGTTTTTGACATTCACGAGAGAGAAGCCGCTGACAGAAGTTTTGATGGATGTATGATTGTTACTCAATCACGCCAGAATGGCTCTAGGGATCTGGATGAAAGTTGGCACCGATACAGATTATAGTCTGGAATATGCAGATAGAATTTTCATCCCGATATAATGTTCCCTTGGGATAAGAAAACACTTTACACGCGAGCGATGCCGCTAGCAGAAACTAGTAATTTATAAAAAGGATGGTCAGTCTGACCAAAACATTGCAGCGTTGTCTACTGGCAAATATTTATATCTCAGCGTGAGATGACCTTATATGTATATACAGTAGTGTGCTATTCTGTAAAAAAATATCGTGAAAACTTAGGTGAAATCAGTCTAAAATGAGATACCAATCCATATAACTAAGTGTCATGACATTTCACTTCACAACTTTAGTATTTACGGTGATATTTTACAGAATAACACTACTTTATAAAATTTGCGGTGTTTGGTAATACTAGAACTGATGAAAAGGCGACGTCTTATTTAAAATAATATTAAAACCTTACCAACAAATTGACGTAAAAATATTGTGCTGCAACAAACAAACAATATCAAGAGCTTTCTCACATTTTGCTTCCCTCGTGTTTTAGTTTGAAGAAGCAACGAAAACATTCCTTCCATTTTCACCACAAAGTCTTTTGAAAATATGCATATTTTTGTGCAAATCTTTTAAGTAGTTTTTAGTAAAAGCCCAGTTAAGGCTCTTTAGAGATTATCCCGTGATTTCAAAATGAAAAATAAGACAACGATGATTTTTTTGTGGCTTGTCTCTGAAAAGAGGAAACATCTAAATGAAAAAAAACCGGCCACGTGCGAGTTGGACTCGCGCACGGAGGGTTCCGTACCATTATCGCAAAAAACGGCAAAAAAATCACGTTTTTTGTATGGGAGCCCCCTCAAATATTAATTTTATTCTGTTTTTTTTTATTTGTTGTGATAGCGGCAACAGAAATACATCATCTGTGAAAATTTCAACTGTCTAGCTATCACGGTTCATGAGATACAGCCAGGTGACAGACAGACAGACAGACAGACAAACAGACAGACGGACCGCGGAGTCTTAGTAATAGGGTCCCGTTTTTACCCTTTGGGTACGGAACCCTAAAAACAAAATCAGAATGCTACAAACGAAAAGATTTTTAAACATAATTTTGGTCCCTTTGCCTCGTTTTTATTTTTGTTCCAAAATCAACAAATAATGATTTTGCTCCTTGTTGATACGAATTAGCTTAATTTTTGGTTTCGGGTCAACAGGTGCCAACCTTTGTAAATAATGAAGTCTGCTTGAAGGCAGGTATTGTGTTTCGGCTGCCGTGGATGGCACGTGACACTCAGAAGCACGTTGCTATACAACGTGTAATTATGAAAAAAGAAACACAAATATGATCAAATAGCGGATGCCCTTCGTTTGATTCGTGTTCTAGGAAAACAAATTCATAAGTTGATCATGACAAGAAAATGTGACATTCTACGAGCAGATATAAGTATTCAACAATATATTTAGGATTGATCATGTCATCGGACTATTGCAAATACCGAAGTTTGTAATAAATCTTGTGATCTCGAGATATTGTGATCAGATCATTTCAAATGCAATAATTACCATCCAAATTCAATAGTTTAAAATGTGTCCGTGCCGTACTGAGAAAAAAAATCACAAAAATAAACCGACTTCACATGCAAAACACTAAAAAGTCCACATAGAATAACACATGTGAATATTGTGCAGTTCCAACAATATTACGTACATAAATGTTGAATTGATCCTCCTTCTTTTTTTGGTGTCAGTAAAAAAGAGTATATATTAGGTAAAAACTTACGAGATTTGCGATAATTTGGTGACAATCACATGCCATTTTGGTCGTGCATGTATTGCATCTCTCTTTGTCCGTAGACTCTTGACAAGCTCTTTGTGTGTTATATGCCTACGTAAAGAGCTTTTAAATCGGTTTAACCGACCACTTTGATATGTTTCGTATCAAAAGAGATGAAAGCTACATCGAGGCTATACAACCAAGAATCCAATGCATGAAAGGAGTAATATAAATAACAAAATTCTTCCAGCATGACCTTTTCTTAATTCATACAACACAGTTGCACGTTCAGAGGTACAGTTTCTTTAGCAAGACCAACTATAGTTCTATTATTCATATAGAGCTGAATTTAGTGCAGTATACCCGCACTAGATAGTAAAGTCAAATATTCAGGGACTGTAATGGGTCATAGAGGGACCGTTTGCCTGTTTTTATTGGGTTCGTAGGACGATTATTCTGTTTTTATGTGCTGTTTAGATTAAAAATATTTACAACTATGAATATGTTATGTGTGGGTTATTATTGCTGAATTTGTATAGTCTTGTGCACAGAAATAAATCTAACTAGATGACGCGAATGTATGTGTCAAAAAAGGTTCTAAAAGTGAGAGTAATGCTCTTACTTAGAGCTATTTCATTTAGTGTTATCGGCACCGAACATCACTCGATATACTCCCTAGAGAAAAACGCTTTAGTTATATTGAGTTTTAGACTCAACAAAAACAGTTGGCCGAGACAATAGTAATATTTTCTATCATCGGTTCTTATATTGTGTGTAAAAAGGTGGCACGCTTGGTTTTCATACCGATGAAGAAACATGCGTTATTTACAAATTTATATCTGTAGTCTCGTGAGTTTGTAGTTGGCCTTTACTCCCTATTTATGATGTGTAATTTACATTTTATGTATTATCTTTTAATGTTAGAGTTATTACTGTGTACAATTTTATTATTTTGGTAGCTATTTCAACACAAAATTTGATGCATTTAAGGAGTAATTTATTATTTTTGTTTGCAAGAAATATGTCACGACCAGCATGAAAGCCAGCTTTAACTTTACTTTTTACTTTCTGTGTGACGGTAGTCACACATTAAAAAAATAAATAAATATAATTATTAAGATCCAACACCACTCGGGCTTTTGTCAACGCACCTGACGGATTGACGATCGGAAATCTCAGCTGATTACACGTACACTCGCTCCATAGTATCATTCCTACATACTCAGCGTGTCATTTTACGTGTACTTTAAAAAAAAAATGGTTAGAATCATAACCACTACGAGTGTGTTCATTAGAAATAAATCTAGCTTCAGTGTTAACCCCGTATTGGGGTCCAAAGTCCCGGTTCAACCACCTGGGACCTTCATCGGAAGAACCTGCCGACAACCCTTGACCTTCATCAACTCTGCAGGTCGTCCTCTTGCTGGCGGCTGGTCCTCGGACTTCCACGTCACCGTGACCACTTCTGCTGCCAGGCCAGAATAGTACTTAGCGCCTACCTCCATTTTAAAAGAAAGAAAATATATGGGAAACGGCTTTTTGTACCTGCGACCTTTTTATTAAATTTTATGTTGATAGTGCTGCGTATTATTTATCTCTCTTTTAGATAGCTAACCCGCAAACGCTTCACTGGCTCCGCTTCACACCATAACTTTTAAAATTCTACGCCGATAACACAATTAATATAGATGTTCCAAATACAAACGAAGAAAACATTCATAAGTGTATTCGATTCCATCCGCGTCCTCGTGCAATCAGGCCAGGCGAGCTGCGTGAAGATTTCACGAGCAGGCTTCGTTTTGGTTCGGAACTGTTCGACCAAGCCCGAATCGTACACGTGACGCAAAGTGTACACAATAGCTTTAGTAAACGTGGAGCGATGTAACTACAGCTGCTATAAATTCTTCATTATGTTCCCAGTGACAATGCGAATGCTTGAATTTTGAGATGATTGTACTCCAGTTGTGCTGTTCGTTGAATAAATATGAAACTAGGTTTAAGACAAACTGAAACCTCTTGAATGTTTGCTAATCGATTGTGAGTAAGCGTGCTTTGTTTATTCGTGGGTGGTTTAGTACAAGAGCGCGATAATTTAAACGAACTAAAACGTTTTTATAACCGACTTACCAAAAAGGAGGAGGTTCTATGTTCGACTTTATGTGTTTTAATTTTTTATTTTATTTATGTTCACCGATATCTCCGTCAATTGTGGACCGATTTTGAAAATTATTTTTTTGTTTGAAAAAGTATGTTTCGAAATCACATTTTTATTTGTTGAAGATCTGATGGAGAACTTCGGACATATACAACAGAACTCTTCAATAAATAACTGCAAATCATTCGGGATTGCTGCAATCGGAAGTCTGTTTATTTTTTATACCATTTCATAACATAACATCACGCCAGTACGCTCTAAACGGGTACGTAGATCCTTCATTTCACCGGTTATGTTTAAGTTTCATGTTATTCGGGTAATCTATTCTGGCGTTATAGGTACCTTACTAAACAACTTGCCTATTTTAAGGTAGGTACAACTAAAACGGGAAAAATAAAAAAACTTTTTTGCAAAAAAAATCTACCAACTTCCAAATAAAAAACTACAAAGTGAAAGATAACTTTATTTTTGGAAGTCGGTGTCCATACCGCAAAAAAAAACGGAAAAAAAGACACCGACTTTCAAAAATAATGATATTTTCTGTTCGCGACGATACGTCACCATTTAGATAGGTAGTCGTATGTAAAATGTAAATAGTATTGACAGACACACGTCTGCTCACCCCAGAGCGCCATCGCATACTAAGCGATGTCGGTAGGTGAAAAAACCTTTTATAGTAAAGCTCGTAACTAATTTTTGTTCATGTTTTTGAGACACTAAAATTATATTTTATGTGTCTATCAGTATGTAATAGGGTTATATAGTTTAATAACAATAAATTAGAAGCATAAATATGCATACTGATTGTGTTATTACGGAAAGAAACAAGTATTTAACTCCGTAAACACAACCTTCATCGACGACCGATTAGTTCACAATGACCCGTAAGAGGGCGGCGCTTGATATTTATACTAAAACCAATTGGTGTAGAATTTTGATAACTTTAAACTCATGTTTTAGGGGTTTTTACATAGTTTATAGTGCGCATATAGCGCTTATGTGTTAGAATTATGCATAAGGTACCTTAGTTATATGATAAACGTATAGGTTTAAGGAAATAAAAATATTTTGTTTACTTATTTTAGACCCCCCGTTTTAAGCAGGGTACCAAGTGGTGCTATAGGTATTCTATTCACCAACCAATCAGATTGCTTCCTTACACATAATTGTTTTGTTAGGAAACACCATCTAGGTGTTCTAGATAGGATGGCTGGATACCATGACTGAGAAATTATACATAATAGCAGTACATGGCCAGTCTTAATGCATTTTCACTCTAAAAAGGGAAATATACATACATTTTACTCAAGTGTTTAGAAAATTCGATACAAGCCATTTAGCGCTTTCTTTCGCTCTTTCTTTCTTTCTATATAACGCACACAGACACATTAAAGCTGTGAGATGACGTAAGATTTCGTATTCGGCCGCTTCCCGGCACCTTAAGCTGCAGAAAGGCTGGTGGTACACCCATCAGGGTACCGCCATTAGACAGCCTAGTTTTCCAGCTACCCAACCACACTTCCGGAAGGAGCTTAGCTCTGGTGGTTGAGGAGTTAAACGACCTGACATGGTGCGAGGTTACATGGATTTGCTATGTAAACAAACTTGTAACAAAGGCTAACTAATCGGGGGTTGGACATGTAGCCACCGGACTTCTACCTTGGGATAGCCTATCACGAGGACTACCCGGGGGTAAATGTTACTTGAAAATCCACCCAGCAGTCTGAGTAGGAATCGAGTTTATGTGCCAAGATCAGGGGCATAAGCTAACTTCTCGCACCATTGCGCGGCTGTACGCCTGAAGGTTTTGAATACAACCGTGACACTTATGTGTGTCGACGGCCCAGTGGGAGGGCTCCAAGTCCCTCGCTGGTACCCTAGAGCTAAGATGTCTAGTTTTAGGAGAAACTCGATTGTAAAGCTTCAAACTGGCGGGAATTCCCTTTCTTTGATTTTCTCCTTACGAGAACTCCCTGATGGTAGGGGCTAGGGACCTGGATCAGGGACCGGAGGGAAGGTCTCCTCCAGACCTGTCCAAAGGTGCAAAATTGACCAGAATCGGTCCAGTGAAAGGGTAGTTCCTGTCAGTTTCAAGCTACGAGTCTTCGCTTATAATTTTTAGAAATAAAAGTTTTTGCGGTCGGGATTTTGTGGTCCTCGTCGCGGTCGAGTTTGCCTGTTTAATAGTGCGCAGGCCCATGAACATTTCGTAGCCATTATTTCACTTAAAGTATTTCCACGCATCATTGCGCATCGAGGACCATGAAGGAACGTCGCTTCTGGCCATGAACAAATAGTTTTTTATTTAACCTGGACATCACGTTTTCACCTAAACATACTTGGCAGCCTTCAAGTGTCTCCAAGGTCCATAGTTACCAGATGACAACTGAACAATAGGTGCAAGGGGCGTCAAAGCGTTCAAGCAGGAGCCTTACAACCTCCTGATTGCCTGTCGGTCTTGGACGATCACGTCCGTCCCGTACATTTTCATTCATCACTTTGTTGTTTTTTATTTGGAAGTCGGTAGTATTTTTTTCGAAAAAGTTTTTTGAGTCTTGGCTTTAAAAAATATGTAACTTCGACTTCAAGACATTGTTATATTTAAGTGACACAAAGACTACAGCTATACAAGACTTTAACTTAATCAGACTACAAGGGGATGGATGATGAGCTAATGATTTTTTAATAAATGAGTAGAAATAATATTCACCATTGCTTAATAAACCTGGTACTGATAGAATAGATCGGTGTGGACCGGTTGAAGTCAAGGCTGATCTCCGTGGAGTTCATACTGGTGAAGGCTGGTATTATTGTCTGCGTTGAGTGGCCTGCTACCGCTACCGGACCTCAGTGCGTCTGGAACAAAACAGTTTTTTAAATTTACGATGTGGTTTCGCAAATCTTCGGGTCAGTTTCGTGGTTTCAACTGCAACATGTAGGTTGAAGATTGTGCTTTATCTTTGAAAATATCATCTTCATAAATTTGCTTCTTGAATAATAAGGAAAGGAAACATAAAGATTACAGACATTAGAAAAAAATAATCGTGTTGTGTCGGCAACAACAAATATTCATTCTGTCTTATTCACACATGTTTAAACCTATTATTACCTTTTGCACCTTACCATTGACTAACAAAAAGTTTCTACTTCCAAAAAAAAGAATAAGCGGTAATCAGATTTGCCCACTCAACTTTAAGGTTTGCCCTAGTTGACGGCAAGAACAATTTTGAGCGCGGGGATAAAATGCATGCTATCTCATCCGACAACACGTGCGAAAGAGATAGATGCTGTAATGAGCAGTTAAAAGCTACTTCGCGGACGAAAACTCATTTTTGCAAATTTGTAGAGAAGTGGATGATAATTTAGGAAGAAAACAAGCACGCGAAATTTTATAAAGAGACCTTTGGGAATATGGATATTATGAAAAAATTACTGAATGTATCTGTTCAAATTATTCCTCCCAAAGATGCGTTAAAATAAGTGTTAAGATATTGAACTTTTGACGCTCATAACTTTCAAACATATATTTTTTTATACATTTTTGTTTCCATACAGGCCTAGATAATGATGAGACAAATCAGTTCGAGTTTAGTTTGAACGTACACATTCAGTGAAGTAATCGCCATACTACGTTTGTATGGAAGAATGATCGACTAGGTCAACCTTAGCTCTGCCTAAGGTAAAAATTAAATGGTTAATGCAGTTTTACGATTAACCTTTAAAACTAAACCATAATTAATTTTGCGTCAAGCAGCATAACTTTCGTTTCTACAAATTTTATATTTACACTCACATCACTTTTTTTTACTTTTAAAACAATATACTTTCAAAAAACCTACATTTATCAAGTTTCTAACTCATGATTCATCATTTGAGACTTTTTCGTGTCTACCTCCAAACATGCTGCTTCTACACATTCCTCACCCTCACTTAACTAGAACACCCTTGACACGCAAAATAATGCAAACATCAACATAGAATGCATGTCTCATTGAATAGCTATTATGTACCTTGCTCACTGTCGCGCTATTCAAATCTCACCGTTATAGATAAGGAATGTGCCAAACGGGGAACGGATATTGTCCGGCCGTCGAGACGGCCCGGAACGGCAGCCTTGTCCATGCGATTACAGCTTTATTTCATCTGTAAAGGAAATGCTTGAGTTTGATCAGTGGACCGTGGAGGTGGGAATTATTTTTGTTTTCTCGGTACATTTCTTTGGAATTTTATAGGTCACTGAGTTTTCGGTGCAAAGTATTTTGAATGTTTTCGGACCATCTACCTCTTTAAATTACAAAGACGATGTCTACTGAATATGACAACCAAAGAATATACCGTTATTGGTCCCTTGAACATCTAAAAGTAAGGATACAGACGAGCGTAAATCTCGAAGCTCAATAATCGCCGCTTAAAATAAGTCACCGAAAGTACGTCGCGTTCTGTTTCTAACGGCGATTTGTGCCACATTGAATACAAAATTAGCATCACCATGATTCTTTTTAGGGGCGCGTACCCAAAGGGTATAAATGGGACCCTATTACTGAGAATTCACGATCCGTCTGTCTGTCTGTCCGTCTGTCACCAGGCTGTAGCTCATGAACCGTGATAGCTAGACAGTTGAAATTTTCACATATGATGTATTTCTGTTGCCGCTATAACAACAAATACTAAAAACGGAATAAAATAAATATTTAAGTGAGGCTCCCATACAATAAACGTGATTTTTTGCGATAATGGTACGGAACCCTTCGTGTGCGAGTTCGACACGCACTTCAACAGTTTTCTCCATTCCTTGACTCATTTTGAGTGACGCAAATTGCGGTGGGAGGCGTTCGTTGTTCGTTTAGTGGCTTATGGTCAGTCTCATAATATTTAAAAGTATGACCTTATCAATTAAAAAATCTGTGATGTTTAGCTACTGCTTAGCAGATTCTAAATTCAAATTATATTATCTATAGTTTGGACATAGAATTGGTCAACACTCGCAAGATTTTTATTTTTATTATCTATTACTACGCTACAATATCAAAGTAGATCTTCTTATGTTTATCCCTCTCATGTCGCCAAGTGTAATACATGCGTACATAAACATATGTGTAGCGACCTAATGGTTCACTGGTTCACCTACTCGGCTGGAAATGGACTATCTCAAGGACTATCAGCCAGAAGATATAATGTATGTAGGTCGTGTACATCGATTCGTGTGGTATATTTCGATGGTTGTACATTTGCGTGGTTACGTTATGGGTATGTTATTATGGTTGGTAGTGTATTTGATGTTATGGGTTTACTTGGATGATTTTTGTCAGAGGTTTTTCTTTTTTTGTATTTTTCTATCTTCTTTGATCAAATAGTGGATAAGTTTGTTTGAGTCATTTCTTTTACTGCAAGCCTAGCACGAGTGATTAGGTAAAGTAACTTTGCAGTAGTTACAAAATAGACACATTACATACCATAAATTAAATCGTATATTTTCCAAAAAGTTATTCAGAGGTGTACCTAAGTATTGCAATCCATGGCATACTTAAAGTACAGCTACATATCCAAAAAAAAGTGACTTTTCAAATAATAAATAATATAAATAAAATATAAATAAAAAAATAAATAATTCAATGTTTTCATTTACACTATTCAAGATAGGAATGATGATTTCAACTTTGATGTTTTTTTTTCTATTAAACGCCATGTTTTTTTTAGGGTGCGCCAAAGTTCACCTAAATTTTCAACTCCGATAATTGGAAATCCGAAAATGTTCTTCCTAAAATTTTTCATCCTAACAATCACAATTCCTAACTACTCTGTCTCTAATGTTCATAATTCAGAAGCATTTAACTTCATAATGTCAGTAGCAATAAACATTTATTATACTTTTATTTGTTTACCTATATTTTCTCAACATAACTATCTTTTACACTTTTATTCAAAGTCATATCTTTTTTGTTTAGATTTATTTTTATTCATAATAATCAGTATTATATACATTAATTTTGCGTAACTTTATTTTCACATAACATGTATAACATATAAGAATAACAGGTACCATGGTACAAGTAGTCAAATAAATACATGTTTTCATATACACATTTCAATTAAATTAGTTTAATATTAGCGGCTATAGCTTTCAAATAATCACTTTTATTGGTGTATTTTGCTTTAGAATTAAATATATATTTAATTCTATCATATTTGCCGTTGATTTGGAAGTTCATTTTATTTTTGTAGGTAGTACTCATAAATAGAAAGCTTTATAAAAAATTTCAAGAGTCGGCAATGTTATGTTTTTTTGTATGTTTTTCGTGAGGTAACAAAATGAGAATTAGTCCAAGAGCGAGCGAAGCGAGCTCGGGAACTTAGGGCACCCCGACACGGATAGGTTAGGTTCGAAGGAGATGACGGAAGCTGAAGTGAGCGAGCAAAGCGAGGGAACGCAGCTCCCGTCATCTCCTTCATGTTAGGTTACTTTAGACCCTGCAGACAGAAATAGGAGCGCCGCGCAGCGGGGCTCCGTCGACTTAGGTGCTTAAATCTTCCATAACCATGGGGTGGGGTTGGGATGGTACAGTGAGGTTTTTTTTCATATGTAAATCCATATACGTCTAATTTTAATCCTCCGCGACTGGTTTTAAATGATTTTAAATTATTTTCTCTCTATATTAATAAAGCATTAACACAAACATGCACGTAATGATAATACACCGACATGAACTTTAACAATAGACACAACTCAGTACGTTATGTAAAGCATACCCCAAATAATAATCATCCCTCAAATTAAAACTATAAATATCATCTTCTACCCAAATATATTTTTTATTACACTTGGTAAATGTTTCTTTTTGAGTATGAGTGAAAATATTATGGTAATTATGTTTAGGGATAAAAGCGTTATGATAAAAAACAGTAGGAGTTTAAATATATTTAAATTAATGATATTATTAATAATAACTTTCGGAAACACGAGTGTTATGAATATCGCCGGTAGCACTACAAATAGTATGAATGAAAACTTTAGGATGAAAATTTTCATTCGGATTACAAATCGTTAGGAAGAACAATTTCGGGTAAAGAACTTTAGGTGAGCCAATATGGACCCTTTTTTTTATTTTGTACACTCTTGGTAATAAATAATAGAGAACTTTAGTAAAAACCAATAAATAAATGCTATAACATGAATCCCACCAAAAAAAAATACGTGTAAAGTGTTCCCAAGGCTCGCACTGTCAAAAAGTTATCAGATATCATGTGGAGCCAAGTTTCTAACTCTACAAGCCCTTAATTTCACAAACTCTACACCTTAGTTAAAATATGGCATACCAAAATGGTTGCGCTTAGCTTGTCACGTCTTTGCGGGGGTACTACTATGCCCCCAGGTACTAAATCATGAAGGCTCGCCGGATTAAGAAAACACACAAACCTAAACGAAAGGAAATCATTTCCCTTACCTCAAAATGGATCATAAACATAACACACGTATGATATATACGGTCATCAAAACCAACCCTTTATTGCAACACTTTAGCAAACTCATATTGAAAGCTATTTAACACAAGAAAGCTTAGCTAACACGAAAATGACTGAGAACTGATATCAAGAGAATATTGGTTTTTAAGATTATAAACTTACATAAATATAATTATTAGCTGTTATATTTAAGTTGGTGAATTTAATAATAATACATCTTTATTTAAGACCATACATGATTCATAAAAAAATCATTATATCAAAAAATATCATGCGAATATTCTAGTAAAAAATGTACGAAATCATACATATAATTATGTTAAATGAAAAAGTTGCCATGGCAGAAACCGAGTCTATGTTTTTCACGCTAAGAATGACACGCTAAGAATAAGAAGATACGATATACGCATTAAATGTAATAAGTACCAATATATAAATAATATATACACACAATTTTCAATTAAATAACCTGAAAATCACACGTAACGGGACCTATTTATAAAAGTATATATTATTATCCTTAAAAAATATATAAAAAAAGAAAATATTTTATTTTGACCTAAGCTTCCTACATACTTATTATTTATCGTTGTACAATAATACAAGGTGTCACACGGTGGCTTCAAGGTTGAACAAACATTAATCAGCAGGTTAAATTTTGCAAAGGCTTTAAATTTTATTTCGTGACGTTCTTTTCATAAAACCTATTTTTTCACCTGAAAAACTTTCACCACATATACCGCTGTTCCCTAAGCTGCGCAGTAAAAGGTGTACTGGAGCGAGCCAGAGCGAAATAAAAGGGGTTTGAAGGTCAGTGCCGATGGTACTGCATTATTACTATAACATGCGCGCCGATGGATTTTGTGAGAATAATTTTAGGTGATTGACCTTTGGGGAGATTGTTTGGCAGTCTTAAATATTCAGTAAATAAAATTTTAAAGCTGACATGGTCACAATCATTGGAATCAATATTTGTTTCGGGATATTTACCATGTATATTTAGATTTTGGTTGAGAGCTCGATATTTCGGCATCGTTACAAGCGCTATTATCACGAGAAAGAAACAAAAAAAATCCCTCTATACTTTTTGCTGATGATGGTACTGTCGTTTTTACAAGTAAGGATAGGGAATTCCTGGAAAAAGATATAAACAGCACTCTAAGTGATATTATAAAATGGCTAACTAATAACAATTTGAAAATGAACTTTGACAAAACTAAAATTATGACATTTCGCAATCGTAAAGCCCAATTGACTGACATTAATATACATTATACAGGGAACAAAATAAATGAGATAGCAACTACAATATTCTTAGGCATGTCAAATGATAATAATTTGAATTGGAAGGCACATGCTGATACTTTAAATCAAAAATTAAATAAACAATCATACGCCTTACACATGCTGGCAAAAACGGTAAAAGTATGGTATTATATTCTGGGGTCATTCCACTAATAAGGATATGGCATTCAAGGCGCAAAAGTGGTGTATATTAACCAGACTGATAGCTGCAGACCATATTTATCAAGCATTATATCATACAAGACAGCCTTAGATTCCAAAAGCATTTTCAGTATGGCACCGCGTGTATACAATCACTTGCCAAAGTCCATACTAGAAACTCCATCCATCGATGAATTCAAAAAGAAATTAAAATGATTCTTGCTATGTAAATGTTATTATAGTATTAAGGATTATTTAAAAGAGGTAAGGACTGGATGTAAGGACATATCGTTGATGTGACTAGTACACTGATTTTATTATTAATACTAGCTGACCCCCGCGGCTTCGCTTCCGTCAATATTATAGCTTATCTTACTCAGTAATAATGTAGCTTTCCATAGGTGAAAGAATTTTCAAAATCGGTCCAGTAGTTTCGGAGCCTATTCGGTACAAACAAACAAACAAAAAAATCTTTCCTCTTTATAATATTGGTATAGATTATTACTTTGACATTTATTACAGATATATCTTGACATTCTCATTTAATACATAACATTTAATTTTAAACCAACTTCAAAAAAAGGAGGAGGTTCTCAATTCGTCGGTATCTGTTTTTTTTATGTATGTTCCCCGTTTACTCAAAGACGCCTGGACCGATTTGGAAAATTCTTCTTTTGTTTGAAAGTGTATAATACTTCCTAGTTGGTCCCATAGTCATCAGGTCAGGATCTGATGATGGGATCTTGGAGAAATCGACGAAACTCGTCAAATATTATAGGCATACATATAGCGATTTTGGCATTTTCATCTACAATGCAATCATTTGCACTCAGAAAGTATCATTTGGTGAAGTAAAACTGGTGAAGAAGACCACCGATGGCCAATGGAACTCCTTAATGCTAAGTTTGTCACATTTCTACGATATCTCGAATATTGAAACGACTATGATGAAGCAAATACATATAAATAAATAGTACTGATGAAAATATTACCATTGAACTGATCTGATGATGAAGCCGGCAGGTAAGCATTGGAACTCCGAAATAAAACATTGTATCCTTGTCGTGTTTGGGCTTATTGGAATCGTTGTGAGATGTACTTTGGCTATATATATTTTTTATGGCAATTGGAGGTACCTACCAAAACGAAAAGAGATAAATAAAAAACTTTTTAACAAAAAATCAATCCGACTTCCAAAACAAAAGACTGTAAAGCGAAAAATAACTTTCTTTTCCGAAGTCGGTGTCGAAACACGGCAAAAAAAGTTACCAAAGACACCGACTTCGGAAAAGAAAGTTATTTTTCGTTTTATAGTCTTTTGTTTTGGAAGTCGGTTTAATTATTTTGATTATTCTAGTGACATTATTATTTGCTTCATGATTGTTGTGTTTCATTTTTATTTGTCGTGGTGAAATTACCCAATAATGCACGAATTTCATTATTATATATTTTTATTACTTAAACTTTTTTCATAAATGTATCTTGACATTCTATATTTAATTCTTCTATTGGCGGAGGAGCTCGTGGCTAAATAATAGCAGCCGCATGGGTCGATCTTCAAGGTTAAGCAACGCTTGCCGAGGTCGGTCCGTGGATGGGTGACCATTTCAACATAGCGAGTTTCCTCCGTGCTTCGGAAAGCACGTTAAGCCGTTGGTCCCGGCTGTCATTTGAAAATCTTTGACAGTCGTTACGGGTATTCAGAAGCTTGAGATCTGACACCAGTCTTGCCTAGGGGTATCGTGTTGCTCAGTTACTGGGTTGTGGAGGTCAGATAGGCAGTCGCTTAATGTAAAACACGGGTACTCAGCTGAATCCGGTAAGATTGGGAGCTGACCCCAACAACAATTGGGAAGAGGCAAGGCAGATGATTGACATTATTGATAGCTTCTTTTGTTTTGTATCATTGTTATTTGCCACACGGTGAAATAACAAAACAAATAAATTGATATAGGGTGTTGCAAGCAAATGTGTGTAATAATTACAGCTTGTGATTTTCATGCCTAAAGGTGTAATATGGTTGGATTATGCTATATTTTTATGAACTCTATGTAATTACCCATATTAGCAAAAAAATGTGTGTGATGTGTGTGACGTGTGTGTGTGTGTGTGTGTGTGTATGTGTGAAGAAAAGTAAATTTTGGACTATTGAAAATTTCATAGAAACAAAGCAGGTTGATTTTCGAAAATGAGAAAGTGAGGAATGTGAATAATTCGTAAACATAAATCATACAGATACAAAAATTAATATTTTAACTTTGAGTCTAATAAAGTTGCATTTTATTAGACTCAAAGTTAAAATATATAAGGCGCTGTCGGCTTTTAAAATGTTTTTTTTTATCGTCTATAGACTTGCGCTTGACCACTATCTCACCTGATGGTAAGCGATGATGTGGTTGACGGTGGAGCACGCTTGCCTAGAAAAAACCTATTCACTCTTGACTTAAAGACCCCAAGATTGTAGCTATCGGGAAACACAGACCCCAGCAGGGAATTCCACTCCTTAGCTGAACGCATAATGAAAATGTCCCCAAAACGTTTTGTGCGTTTGTAATTTTAAGACAGAATTATAAGAGTAAGCACAAAAAAACAATAAGAAATTGTAAAACTGAATGCAAAATTCCGTACCAAAGTATTCAAAGGAAGACCGTAACTAAAGAAATTTCAGAAAATCTCACAAAGTTATAACAATAAATAAAAAGCTAACATGAACATCTGACTCCATATTACAATGGAAAATCTAACTATTCACAACTATCCAACGAACAACGTCGTCGAGATAGAAAAGAATAGCCTTTCACACCGCGATTTGACAGTAACCGACCTCGTTAGCAGATAATTAATCATTAAAAACTCAGTACCCAGGCCAAATTTAATGAACCTCCATGGTACCTGAATGAAAAATCTGTGAAATGACAATAATTATGAAATATTAATTATCCCTTTAGGATTCTTTGATGAATTATTGATAATAGAAGAGGACTGTGGAGCTGTGAATTCTGTGAAAACGGAATTTAATATTGAAGTTCCAATTACGGTCTGGCTGTTTTTGCTAGTGATTAATGGTCTCAGTTCAGAGTTTGGAAGAGTTTTGGTTTCTTCTGGATTTGTTTTGTTATATGTCTTTGTAAACATTTTGATATTGAGAATTTATTTCGAAAATATGAAATATTTATTTTTGAAGGATTTTTTTTTTGTATTAATTGTATTTATTAGTTTCGTTAGTTTTCTTCTTTTGCGTGGACACCAGGTTGATTAAACCTCGCAACGTGGTTTGCTCATTTCCTTTAAAAATATATTGAATAAAGATGATTAAACATTATAAAACTTCTGATTCCAGAATGAGGATTTGTTGTTTTTATTTTAAGCAAATCAATTTGTTGCTACATCAATTTTCTTATTACGTGTTGTACCTGCATCACTTTCTATTATCATTGAACCGCTCTCAAAATGTTCAATTCCCATTCCGCCTTACGTATTCGGTTAGAAAAATCAATTGCTACAAAATTGCATTTCCTAAACCCACGAGATTAAATCTTATACCCAGTTTATCCCTGCAATATATGCCGTAAGGTCTGGAACGTGCATCGTTTGGGATAACTTATACATTTGCAATCCTTGTGCATAATATCACTATCTCTGACCCATATCGTGCGGCTAAATTGTTTTTAGTTCGGCCCACATGAATTTACATAACTGCTTAGAATACTGTTTACATTTCAATATTTTTATCTGTGCTTGTGATTAATTTTATATTTACTTTATTCGTTGATCTGCCCTTAGTTTGAATGACGTCAACTTCATCATTATCATCTTCCTGACTTTGTCCTCTATTACTTAGGACCACAGGAGGGACATTTTTATTGGAATGGCGTTGCGTCATGAAATACCATTTCATGTTTCAATTTGCAATGTTTTTCTTAATTCAACATAAATGTCATATAACCTTTTTAAATTCTGCTTTATAGAAGGAACGACCGCGAAGGAGAAATATTATTTTCCGTATAGCAAAATTCCGGGTTTTTAAATTAATATTCAGGAATGGAACAAAATATTCTCAGAATATTTTCGAATTTATTCTTACGTTGCGGTATTCTGAGTAAACTAAAATTTTCAATTCGGGATATTTTGAATCCAGCGACATATACTTTTGTATCGACTTCAACGATATTTTAAGTTATTTTTTTAGTGAGCATTTGTGCTAAAAAAGTTCCTTTAAGTGGTTGGGTTAATTGGGTTGCAATGTAATTTTGAAAAATCTTTGTATTTTGTTTGACATGGAGTCTGCTATTCCAAAACTTGTCAATTTTCTCGGATTCTGACTTCAAATATATACGTGATTAATGTAAGATTAATTTCGAAATACGCCAAGTGAATCGTGATGCGGTTTTGATCATCATTCGGAACATGTTTCAACGACGGTTTTGGTGTATTAATAATATGAAACGTATGCGTTGCGATGTAGGGCCGTGGTTTACATAATATATTATTATAATGTATATGTTAATGGAAATATTATAGTGTTTGTATGACAGGTAAGCGAAGTAATGTGGAGTGGTAATGATGTATTTAATAATTTAGAACATCTTTAGAGGTAATTTTGCATCTGACTAATTACTTATGGGAGACTGGGGTGACTTGGTTCTACGGAAGGCCTGATACATAACAATTATGAAGACCCTAAACATCTTCGGTTGATTAACTCTACTATTAGTTCTACTGCCCTGGTTTTATTAATTTAATAGACTTGGAATTACCATTTTAAAACAATTTGAGCTGCTAAGCTGCTTTATTATTTTTATGAACCAAGTCTTCCGTAGGATCAAGTCTCCCCAGTCTCCCCTAAACTAGTAGGAGAAACTAATCCTTCTATCCTTAGGAGGTTAATTTTGTATTTAATTAAGGGAAATTATATGTGCGGCAACAAAAGTTTTCTCTAGCACCTGCAACCTAGCGTCTTTTTTTATATGTGGGCGACGAGTTAATAGAACAGCTTCAATTATATTAATTCATCATCTTTACTACTCCAACAGAATATCAAAAAACCAGCGTCAATTTACGAGCGTAAATTAATATGACTCCGAGCTACCGATAAATATATTTACTTCTGATTTGATAACTCAGCGACTAATGTTGTAAGTGAGCTACTTTATATATTTTAGAGATTCAACATCTGTCTGCTAATAAAATCAAATTCCAGCCTCAAAATTAGCAATCAAAGTTTTTCATTCAACAACTAAATTAATAAATCATATTCTTTTTTCGTGAAAGTTTGCAACACACAAATTATTCAATTAAATATAAAATAAATGTGAATTAGTCCAAGAGCGAGCGAAGCGAGCTCGGGAGCTTAGGGCACCCCGACACGGATAGGTTAGGTTCGAAGGAGATGACGGGAGCTGAAGTGAGCGAGCAAAGCGAGCGATCTCAGCTCCCGTCATCTCCTTCATGTTAGGTTACTTTAGACCCTGCAGACAGAAATAGGAGCCCTGCGCAGCGGGGCTCCGTCGACTTTGTTTCGTTTCCCCCCCTCCCTTAAAACTTAAATATTTTGTTGCACTCGAAGAATTATTAGATTTACTTTTAGTTAACAGATAGTTATTCAGTAAAACAGTTAAGCTTTAAAGATCTAGCAGTATAGTATAATTCATTTATTTGATGAGCAAATTTAGTGTGCAATTCAGTATTTTTGGTAGTAATTTCGAATATTTTGATTGAAAAAAGGGGAATTACAGTTAAAGTATTAAATACCACCCTATTTTTTGTATGTTCATTTGGGTAGGTATAATAGTCAATTACTTATGGTAACATTATAAATAGATAGGCGAATACATGAAATTATAGCTTTTATTGACCATTATTTGATGACAATAATAAGGAAATTTTATGTTCAAATATAGTAGATTCACTCATCAATTACTTATGCTAAAGTATAAAAATAAAGGTGACTCTATGAAATTAGAGTACGTTGATATTATTTTATAGATGAAGTTATTAGAAGCTAGCAATGAGTAGACATATCACAAATTTAGTTGCTTAAGAATTATCACCATGTTGCGTCATATTAACAGTAGCTTGTTTTACAATATATGGTCGCTTATAAACCATTTATTAGACGCTAAAAGTTTGTCGCTGACCTATTAATTAATTAGACAACTAAATATATTTGCAGACGAGAATGACATTTTAAAGAAGCTGCCTTAATTAGCACCCTTTAATTAATGCCATGACAATGTATTTATTTATTTATATATGCTTAGATAGATAGATAGATAAACCAAGTAAAGACATAGAAAAGGAAACTTAAAACTAAAATACATACAACGGGCGGCTTTATCGCTTACCGCAATCTCTTCCAGGCAACCTGGAATGGACAGTGATAGCCTGGACATGAAATGGGGTTAATATTTACTCTAAATATACAATACTATTATAATAGATACACAAATACGTACATATATGTTATATAATAGATACATAATAAATACATACATACTTAATATATATAAATAGGCAATGAAAGTAAATGTTGACTAACGACAATCAGTGACAGGTAATGAATGATTTTTTACGAGTCTTAAATACAGGCAATGACTGGGCGCGTTTTATTGGGTCGGGCAATGCATTCCACAGACGAGCAGCTTGGACAGTAAAAGATTTATCCAAGAAAGTGGTGGATCAAATATTTAATAAACTGAGTATATTTATATACAGAGTATATTTATAACTGAGTATATTTAATCAATGGGCCCTGAAGGGAAACCACTTTAAATCCTAAAGACACCTTACTTATAGGAAAAATACCTTTATTTAAAAAAATTAACAAAACTACTTTCACAGATTTATAGACAAGCTTAAATAAAAAAATTAACACTCTCTATTTTATTCTACTAACTGACAGGAATTTTGTTCAGAATAAAATCACTCTAATAAACTCTTAGAAATAAAAAGATTATGAAATCTAACATTAATTTTGTTTTATCATCAATTCTAATATGAAGGATACGTAAACATTAAAAAAAATAATTACGTAGCAAGACTTGAACAAAGTCGGCTTAAACGGATACGCGTGTTGCCAGCGATGAAATATGGCTCTGAGACGTGGTCGCGTGGTCAATTGGCCTCATCAGAAAGCTTACAGTCATCCAAAAGAGAGGGCTATACTCGGAATTTCCTTGCGTGATCTAATCAGAAATGTAGAGATCCGCATGAGAACCAGGGTTACCGACATAGGCAGAAGAATTCCCAAGCTTAAGTGGCAGTGGGCAGGGCACATTGCTCGCAAAACGGATGGCCGATGGGGCAGAAAGGTTCTGGAGTGGCGACCGCGAACCGGAAGACGTTGCGTTGGAAGCCCTCCCACCAGTTGGACCGACGACCTGATGCAGGTTGCGGGGATCTGCTGGATGCAAGACGCATGGGACTGATCAATGTGTTGACGCCTGGGGTTGGCCTGTGTCCAGTAGTGGACGTCTTTCGGCTGATATGATGATGATGAACGTGTATTTTACCTGTTAAAAGTGAATAGTTCTAGTCTAGATCATGTTGATGAAAACCCCTGTGTACTAAATATTAGATTTCATGAATATCTTGTACGACAGACGAGTGTATGATGTTATGTATGTCCTAATGTTTCTTGAAGAAATTTTATCTTTAACATTGACTGTATAGATTAGAGATAAAAAAGCGGGTTTTATTTCTTTAATTATATTTTTTGAGGAATCTGTGAATGCAGTAGTTTCTTTAAAAAAAAAGGAATGTTTCCTTTTTAGGGTTCCGTACCCAAAGGGTAAAAACGGGACCCTGCGGTCCGTCTGTATGTCTGTCTGTCTGTCGGTCTGTCTGTCTGTCTGTCTGTCTGTCACCAAGCTGTATCTCATGAACCGTGATAGCTAGACAGTTGAAATTTTCACAGATGATGTATTTCTGTTGCCGCTATAACAACAAATACTAAAAACAGAATAAAATATATATTTAAGTGGGGCTCCCATACAACAAACGTGATTTTTGTTCCGTTTTTTGCGATAATGGTACGGAACCCTTCGTGCGCGAGTCGGACTCGCATTTTGCCGGTTTTTATGCATCTTAAGGATTTAAAGTGGTTTCCATTCAGGGCCCATTGATTTTTCCAACCTGTATATAAATAAATTATTGCTTAGAAGATTTTCAACTGAAACAAGTGTAATTTATTTTGCTAAAGTTTAAAAAAAAACAAAATAGTTAATTACTTAAAAAAAATTAAATCTAGCTGTATATTTTTTTACTAAGATAAGTAAGTCAGCGGAGCATGAACTCGCGCAAAAATAAAATATAAGATGGGTCAAAAGATTTTTTACTTTTAACAAAATGGCAGACAGCACTCACGAAAATTACGTTTCATAGATTTAAATTAAAAAAGAACCACTCTATAGAACTCTACTGGCAGGTGAGATTCAAAATGACGTTAAAATCTTAATTCAAATGAACTGGAGTTACTCGTAACAGTAAACTTTCCGAATTAATTGAGTACAAATTCATTTTGTAATTAGGTTGCTATTTTGACTGTTTTTGGCTATTTACATTATCTTTTGATTTGGGTTTACTTTATTATTGAAATTCCATATGAAACAGCAATTTCTTATACTCCAAATTATTATAATTTTAAAACATCATGGCTGTGTTCCTCTAAGCGACAGATGTACTCTTAGTACAAGCAAATTTCACCAACAGTGTTTAAGCATTCATTGCAGCTAAATCCACCATCATTTCCATTTAAAACCCAGAAACGACAATCAAAAACTCCTCGCTCATACGGGCATTAAATGACATGGCCAGATTTTGCCCTACGAATCAATTCAGAATACGTAATGTACAGCAGTTATTGATATGTGAAAATTACTTGTAAAATAAATTAAAATTAATGGCACCAATTACATTACTCTAGAACAGGCGACAGAAAATTCCAAAAAAATATGTATGTTAATTGTTTTTGTGCGGTTTCTGTGCAATGCATTTGCGTTTGGATACACGAATAAGACAAACACTGTTTCTGAAGTACGCCTGAAGGTCAGATTAAAAAATAAAACAACTAGGTACAACTGCATAAATCGTATTGCTAAGATAAAAGGTAAGGTTTTACGAATATCACCGATACGATTTTTAAAGCTACCGCGCGTCACCATAATTCTCAATGCATCGACAATATATTCCAGTGTGTAGTGTGTATCCAAACGTCCTCGTCATTATGACTAATCTGTGGTGCAGTCTTGCGTTGATCATATCACGTGTTCTTGTTTGTTATTCTGTTGGATATTTTAGCTTAACCCCACGCTATCGTTTCTCGGCCTTTCGTTTATGCTTCTTCGTGAATATTAGTGATTACTGGACTTGTTTGTTTACCATTTGGATTCGGACGCTCATGAGTCACGATTTCATGATATCAAGGTGCCTGAATTGTAGTGTGGCCACTACTCGAATGCGAAGGCATATTGTAACATCTTTAACACCGCAGTTACATAATACAGATAAAGACAGTTACTGCTACAGTTGTTAGTTACAGTTCTATTTTATTTAGTGTTTTGTTGCATATCCAATTGTACATTTTTTACTAAGTCGCTATGAGGATGTATGATTTATAATAGTCATAATATCCCAATAATATAAGTAAAAGACGAGCTCTTGCTCGCTATCGCGGCCTGCCCTAAGACGATATTTCAAAGGACAGACTATTTCCTACTTACATCAATGTGATTACGTTATTGGTATTTTGATTTTTGACTGTTTCTTCACTAGCCGACTGTCGAAGCGTAATTCTATGAAAATGCTTGGAACACCGGCAGTGAGAATGTTTCATACATTTTCTATTTTCATAAATTCTGAAAGGCGCTCAACTACTCATCTGTTACTGTCATTGTCAACTGTCATTGTCAACTGTCATTGTCAACTGTCACTGTCAACTATCACACGTGCCACCTAACGACATCAATGCTATTCCAAATGATTAGGCATTTTTTTGGTTTCCTTTTTAGAGTGTCTCTCGCTTCTTCTATGATCATAAAACTTAAACTATTGTAAAGCCCTAACTCTAAGCTTTAATACGACGTACTGTATGTCAATGTACATGAATATTTTTTGTTAGGGCACAGCTCTATACAAATTCTGGCCATGTCCTTTAAATAACAAAACGACTCCGCATATTCTAATACAAAACGGGTTGAAACTGAAATACACTAACAACTAAACTCTATCGAAACGTGATTACCATGCAAATTGGCTCGTGGATTCGAAATTAATAGAAATAGATAATGGGCACAGATTACGAAGACTGTTTAATATTCTACACTGTGTGGAATAGGTAACTAACTAGCTTTTGGTTTGAGAGTCATTTGTGTCATAGTTAGTCGTTTTTACCTTGTATCCTGCTCTTGCTAATATTAGATTCCGACATCTGAAGTTGGCATTTTTTTATGTGTGTCTTTGACTATAATCCTGTAAAACATTGTGTGGGTATTTTAGTGAAAATAGCGAGTTAAATAAAAATGTTTACGAAATATATGCATTGCCGTACGTCTTGGACTCCGATGACTAGGCGGAATCAAATTGTACAGTTCGATCGCACACTCCCCGAAATGTAACCGATAAAAAACCAACAGGCTGGCACCTAGAGGTCGATGTTCGAGGCTCTGGAGCTTTGACGCGACCAGTGTCATGTGCCATCATTACCAATAAGCCACTGTTCTTCAAGATACAGGGTTTTCCTAGTTTGAAAGTCAGGGATCTTATTATGTGTAATAGCCATGTCAATTTTTGTAATGTAAACACTGATGTAACCTAGGCTAATCCTTTTTGAAATAAATTATTATTATTATTACTTGGCCCGTCTGTTAATCGACTCAAGTGCATCCAGCTGGTATTTTTTTTTTTCGCCCGTGTAGTTTCATATCAAATACACAAAACACAATTATAGCACTTTACCTTATCAAGGTTTTAGTTGTTCATGTGCTTACGTATTACATTTCGTAAAAATACCTACCAAAAACACCATAAAATCAGTACTATTGATTCGTATAAGTACACAAGATGAAGTCCATACCACGACTGAGCTCGCAGTATTGGCACGACTACCAAAGTGGTGCTTAACCCACCATTCTGTCTACATACCAACCAATGCAGTCTGAATGGTTAGTCAGACCATCTACAAACACAGTCGGTACAACAATACTTTTACACAGTACTTTTATTAAAATCAGGTTGAATTTAACATATTAAATTGGAGAAAAAGCTAGATAATTTAATATTGATAACAGTTGTCACTTTTAACTGTGATAACAACAGACATAAATCTAACTAGATGACGCGATTGTATGTACTTCGCGTGCCAAAAACCGAGTAAACTTACGATCAATGATCGTAATCTGAGCTTTTCATTTAACATTATCAGCACTGGAAATCTAGAAAAATGCCTTTTTATGTCATATTGAGCTGTAAAAAACGTATAGAAAAAGTTGTCCGAGGCATTCGAAATGCTTTATTTCATTAGTAAGTAAATTTGTTTTTAAATTGTTTGTGAAAAATTGGCTCGCTTGGTTTTCATACAGATAGTGCGACTCGCGTTTTCTAGTTAGAAAATAATAAAACTTATTTTACCTTGTCCAAAAATTAATAAAAAGGTTGTTCAAAGATCCTCCCGATCTTTTATGAATAGCAAAATGATTACGTATTGTTAAAAGTTTCTTTTGTTTCAGCTCACCGTTCAAAAGACTGAGGGATAATGAAGGCTTAGCTGAAAGATTTAATTTACTTAAAGATTCTCAGTTGCTATGCTGATGGATTGAGGTGAAAGTAATCTGAACTGATATAATAAAGATGGTAAAGTATAAATGTTTGTAAGAAAAATTATAAATTTAAAAAACCCCGGACACAAAAACCTCTTAAAAGCAAAAAAAAAAGCCTCGTGCTTGCGTCGGTTTTTAATTTAATTTTTATTTCATGCTTTTTAAACTAATATACGTAGTAGTACTACTAATACACGCTTCAATCGACAATCTATCGAAACACGTAATTATAACACGATATCTTGCGAAAAAACACAGATTTGAAGAATAAAATGTGGATATCGTTAGAACGGCGTAACAGATTTTAATCAAACATAGCTAAGAACACTCTCGACAAAGTCACCCTTCAAACAAAAACAAATCTAAATCGGTTCATCGGTTTAGGAGCTATGATGCCACAGACACACAGATGTAGCAACACACGTCAAACTTATAACATCCCTCTTTTTCCGTCGAGGGTTAAAAACATAATATCATGCCACCCACATTTCGCCATGTAATAGGAGACAATTTTGTACTTGGACTAAGAAAAACATTTTTTTTTTTTTTTTTTTTTGCTTTATCAGAATAGCAGTATAGAATATTGAATTTAAACGCATCTGTAATAAACGTTACTTGAGAAGTTTATACTTTAACTTAGATACAAATCGATTTTTATTAAGACGACGACTTGTTAGAAAAGGTTTTAGCAAACTCCAAACTCTATAGTACTGGCTTTATATGTTTTCTATTTATTTTGATGTGTCATTTTGATTTGTTTACTTTCTGTCAATATATTATTATGAATACCTCAACATGGTAGCAGAGCGTGGTTTAATAGTAATGAAAAATAAATTTAAAATATTTCGTGATATTTGAAATGAGCAAAGAATATTCTGTCAAAATGTCAACTCCTTCGACGAGCTGTAAAATTGATATTGGTCGTTTGGAAGGTAAAGAAAATTGGTCAACATGGCGCTGCAAGGTACTGTTATTGCTTCGAGGAACGCCTGGCAGATTAGATGCTATCAACGGCAATCTAAAGCCCCTACGCAACCTGGTGCATCAGCTACATCGGCAGACCAGGCTAGTTATCAAAAAGCTCTACAAGACTATAATGAAAAAGATAGTGCCGCGATGCTCATGTTAATGGCAAATATGTCAGATGTCACTTTGCAAAAGGTAATGAGACTCACAAGTGCGAAACAGATTTGGGATGAACTACATACCCTTTTCGACGGCACATCTGAAGATAAAAGCTATAACCTTTGCTACAGCTTCTTTAGTTATCGCAAAGATCCCTTACATGACATGTCCATGAATATATCCAAATTGAAAAACATATGGCATGAATTAAAGGTTGAGCTACGTAAGGACGAAACCAAATTTGATCTTCCTGAGATTCTACTCATATGCAAGATTTTAGAAACGTAACCAGACGATAGTTACTTCACGTTCAAGTCAAGTTGGATGCTCATGTCAAAAAAGGACCGTAACATTGAAAATTTGACAGCACAAATTTGCAGTTACGAAAGATCTCTGACTAATAAAGAAGAAGATTCTGAGGCTCAAGCGCTAGTTATACAATAATAAACATAGAAGTCGCGAGTTACGCTAGAAACGCTAGTTATACATAGAAGTCTTTTCGCAAAACGAAAAAGAAATGCGGGTATTGCAAACTTATTGGGCATAACATCAAACAATGTCGAAAATGGATTGCTGATGGAAAACCTTCCAAAGAACAACAACAATCTACTAAACAAGCTAACAATATCAACTTAAACCTGACTCTTATGCAAGTTGAGACCAATGAAGCAGTGACCAACTTTGAAGATCTTGACGATTGGTATGTCGATAATGGCGCAACAAGCCATGTCACTTGACAACCTGACATATTCTCCAGTTTTTAACACTTCACTAAGAATCAGACGGTTACCATTGCAAATGGATCTACAACTGAAGCTATTGGAAAAGGAACAGTCGAATTGATTGCTGATGTTTATGATCGACAAGAGCATATCACATTATGCGATGTTTGGTACGTTCCCGCAATAAGACGCAACCTGTTCTCTGTACTCGCTGCTCAAGACAAGCTACAAAATAGTGTATTCACATCTAAGAGAGAATCCTGTCAGCTGATGAACAATGGAAAAGTTAATTTGATTGGCACACGTGTCAAGAATGGAGGTCTCTATAAGCTGAAAGTTCAGACTATTAGAAATCCAACCCCAGAAGTGAGCACTTTGTCAACAGAAGACACTTTGCAACTTTATCATGAAAGATTCGCTCATCAGAACAAAAGACACGTTAAACAATTGATTGAAAAGGAACTTGGTATCAAAGTCAAACTCGATTCTGAATTATGCACAGGATGTGTATATGGAAAGCCACACAGACATAAATTTGGAAGAAGAGAAAGAGCTAAAGAACCAGGAGAGACGATACACACAGATGTATGTGGTCCTTTTCCAAATTCATTCATGAAGTTTCGGTATTTCGTATTGTTTAAAGATGACTACAGTAATTTTCGTCATGTTTACTTCATCAAGCATAAGTCTGAAGTCAAAGACAAGCTCGTGCAGATGATCAATGAAACGGAGACAGCTGGTCATATTATTAAAACAATAATCAGCGACAATGGAGGAGAATTCAAAAACGAAGCCATTGAGAAGATACTCCACTCGCATGGTATACAGCACCGGTTTACAATGCCATATACACCAGAGCAAAATGGGTCCAGTGAACGAGAAAATCGAACCCTCGTAGAAGCCGCTCGCACTATGATACACGCTCACAAAGAACTTCCAATTGCCTGTTGGTCAGAGCTTGTTAACACGGCTGCGTACATCCTGAACAGAACTGGGCCAACTTCTCATGAAGGAAAGTCACCATTTGAACTGTGGTTTGTAAAGAAGCTGTCCATAAAACATCTGAGAGTCATTGGAAAATAATGTTTTGCACATGTTCCCAAACAGAAGCAAACAAAGATGTCAAAGAAAGCTCAAAAATTTAATTTTAATTGGATATGATGGTGATGATGGCTATCGATTACTGGGATTTAATAATAAAAACGAACCGTCATTGATCCGCTCGAGAGATGTTACATTTAAAGAAACTCTAATAAAATCAGTTGGATTGGAATCAGATATATCAGAGGAAGAGGATGAACGCACTACGACAGAAATCGAACTCAAATTTCCAAAGACTCCACAAAATCAACCAATGTTTGAAGCAAGGGAGGATATACCACAAAATACGGAAGTATTGCCTCAAACATCTAATGATTTAAGTCTAGAAGAGGAACATCTGGACGAGTCGTCTCCTGAACCAGGTAACCAACCGGTAACCAGGAACCGGGTGTCGAATAAATTATTCAGACGAAGATCATGATGATATCCCTGATACTAGAACACTTCGTGACAGGTCTAAACTGCATGCTCCAAGCAGGTATGATGACTTTATTGTCTCTGCTTTGATCAATGATGATCCCACGACGTACGAAGACGCTATAAAAAGTCCACAGAAGACTGAATGGCTCGAGGCTATGAAAAGCGAAGTTAAATCTTTAAATGCCAACAAAACTTGGATTTTGGTAGATCGGCCAAAAGATAGAAAACTAATATCTTGTAAATGGGTCTTCAAGAAGAAGATAAATGCCGACGGAAGCCTTGACAAGTATAAAGCACGACTCGTGGCAAGAGGCTACACGCAAGAGAAAGGAATTGATTATGATGAGACATTCAGCCCTGTAGCTAGATTGGCGACAGTCAGATCAATTCTAATTATTGCAGCAAACGAAGGGCTAACTCTCATGCAGTTTGATGTTGCCACTGCATTTCTGAATGGCTCACTTGATGAAGATATCTTTATGAATCAACCAAAAGGATTTAGCGATGGCACAAACAAAGTTTGCAAACTGAAGAGAAGTCTGTATGGACTCAAACAAGCTCCACGTTGTTGGAATAAATGCATAGTTGACTATCTCAAGACAATCGGATTTAAACAGTCAGACACTGATCCTTGTCTATTTATTCGATTGGTTGTAAATAAACAACAAAAAATTGAGAGTAAAACTATCATAGGACTGTATGTTGATGATGGTTTGATTGCCTGCACTAATCAAAAGGAATCATTAAAGTTTTTGGCTGAACTAAAGAGAAGGTTCAAGATTACCACGAAGCCAGCTTCCTACTTTCTTGGGCTAGAAATTAACAACCACAAATATGGTTCCATCAAGGTCTCTCAAAAATTGTATACCAAGAAGATTTTGGAAAGATTTGGAATGAGTGACTGTAAGGCCATCAGCACCCCAATAATTAAAGAAGGACAGTCAGATACGGAGACGGACAATGAACAAGCCAAGTTTCGGTGCAGGGAGGCTGTCGGTGCACTGGCATACCTAATGACAGGAACCAGACCAGACATTTCATATGCCGTAAGCGTGGTATCTAGAACACTTGACAGTCCAACGAATGAAGATGTTCGTAAGGTGAAACGTATATTTCGTTACGTTAAAGGAACACTAGATTCGGCAATCGTTTACAAAAAGGGACACAAACCCGGAGAATTAGAATGCTACCAGCGACTCTGATCACGGTGGAGATCAAAGTACAGGACGTTCGACTTCTGGAATTATGTGCATCTATGCAGGAGGAGTGATCTCTTGGGCAAGTCGCAGACTGTAGCGATCTTGAGCACAGAAGCCGAAATAGTCGCAGCAAGCGAAGCAGCACGAGAGATAGTTTGGCTGAGAAGACTTTTCAATGAGATAACGACACTGAATGATATCCCAATTTTACAAATTGATAATGATGCAGTTATAAAGCTTGCGCAAAACCCAGAATTGCACAGAAGGACGAAGCACATTGCGATTAGACATTTCTATGTCAGAGAATTAGTTACTGATAAAGAATTACTAGTCAAATATGTTCCTACTGAATACCAATGTGCTGATATTCTGACTAAGCCTGTTTTCAAGCCTAGATTGGCATTTAATTGTGGGCTGATTGGGTTAACGTTATAGAGTTTTCCAAAAAGGGAGGATGTTAGAAAAGGTTTTAGCAAACTCCAAACTCTATAGTACTGGCTTTATATGTTTTCTATTTAATTTGATGTGTCATTTTCATTTGTTTACTTTCTGTCAATATATTATTATGAATACCTCAACACGACTAACGCCAACGACCTTGAGGGAACAAAACGCGCACTCGTTTCACACCCGCGCGACCCGTAATTTTGTAGTTTTTTGTACTTTTCTTAATTGTCTTTGTTATGGTGTCGATTTCATTAAAATACGCCCAGCGGTTGTTGTTGTTGAAATTGTTGTGATTGTCGTGTTTTTGTCCGTTAAAGACATAACTTTACAAATTAATTACACTATGTTATACGAATAAAACTCGAAATGTGCTCAGATGAAATTATTAAGAAAATGGTCTAATATAAATATATGTTATATTAGACCATTTTCTTAATAATTTATCATACCATTTTTCCAATAAATTAGGACTAGCCATTTAGACGTGATTCTCATTTTAAAATCAGCTACTCAAGGGAATCGGCGCCTTAATCGAAATTAAATCCCAGGCAATGTCTTATTATATATCAGATAATAGGGACTTATAATATATTTCTTTTTATGTACTTATTTTCATAGTTTCAATGGACAGACAGTCTGAAACAAACATTAATTTAATTTATAAGTATACTGATCCAATTATGAAATTTATTTCATAGACAAAATAAAAAGGAAAATCAAAAAACCCGACTGCTTAAAAAGCGAACTAAAAAGATGTAAACAAGGAGAAAATCATGCCGTGCAGTCAGAGGATACATATTCGCGGGCTGGCTGACCACAACCGTGTGTATCCTCCGCCTGCACAGCATGATTTTTTCCTTGTTTACATCTTTTTAGTTCGCTTTTTAAACAGTCGGGTTTTTTGATTTTTTATTTTTTTTTTTTATTTATAACTTTTTCGTATCTTTTTTTTCGAATTAGGTACATTTACATATAAGTGGTATATATTTTTGAAATCACCTCTTAAAACCCTTTATTCTGATATCCCACACGATGGGTTTGGAAGAAACCAAAAATTCCCCCCACAACATGGTAACCAAAAGCCGCCATTTTTTTACTTTCCAATTTTAAAGGTAGTCAGTGACACTCGCAAGATTAAGACGAATCGATTGACGTAAGAACCATCATAATCGGCTAACGCGTTTGGTCTCTAGAACGCCACATAGGAACAAACATACATAGACTGATAAACACATTACCCACCTTCGGCAGTCGGGTAAAAAGCTATAATATCACAGGAGCATAGCGTCGCTTTTGTTCTAGCACCACGAATGACAAAAACGGGAACTTTTCAGAAGACCAAATAAGCTGTGGTTTTTCTGTTCAACACTGACATACGCTGTTTTTGTTTTTAAATGTCACTATTGGTTCAAATCATGATGCGTGATTTGCCAAACGCTGCATTTTTCGTTTCGTACATATGTAGACATTATGGACATCTGTCCATAATGTCCGAAGCGTCGCCACACTGATCTCAGTGTGGCGACGCTTCGGGGAGGCCTATGTCCATCAGTGGACGTATTTCGGCTGAAATGATGATGATATGTAGACAATGGGAGCGAAGCTGTGGAAATAGCTAGTTGGATTGTAAAAAAATCAAATTCGGATTCACAGTCATCGCGTTTGTATTTCTTAAATTTGGAGGTAATGTTTTATCATACTTTTTCGTATAGAAGGAAAGCATATTGCTATATTTAGTTGGCCACAAATCCTTAACATGAAGTAGGTACAATATTTAAAGGGTCTGATTTTAAGTCATTATTATTTTTTTTTTTTTTTTCAATTAGAGATATTTTAAAATGCAAGATTACTCGTAACTGAGTGTGAGTATTTACAATTTCTCACAGGGAAAGCAGCTTTGTGACCAACAAATTGGTTTCTCTGTGCATGCACGAGCGATGAAGTCTAATACCTAAATTAAAAATTCTCATTGGCTCATGCATCCATTTAAATAATAATGCACGAGAGCATATGTGGGATAAATCTGCAGCCTTTGTCATAGCGGTTTACCTATTCATAAATATTTAACCATGCAGTATTATGAAACAGATTTCGAAAAAATATACAGATTTTTTTTAATAATTTGATGAGGTAAAATTTTTTGTTTCTGTCTTTATTTATATGATAATTATGATTGTAAAAGATATCAGCAGGTTTATTACGTATCTTGCAAGAACAAAACGATAGCGATTCGAATTGATTTCAGTTTATTATAATACTAGTCAAAAGAGTGAGAGTGAGTCAGAGAGTGGTTGGGAAGAACATGATGCTCACCATGGGTCTGATGAATTATATCTCTTCCTAATTGCGCTCTCAATGCTGAGATTCGTGACTCCGTTTCAACTTATCAACGATTTTTCTTCAACTTTTACGATCTGCCTGATGGAATGCGGCACTGACAGTTTAGGCTTAGCAGGCACTGCGGTTTTTATACGCGCGTTTTTTTTTCCGCCCATTCTGCGACCTATGGAATTGTATGAAGCTGCACGCATTGCAGTAAACAATTTGCGCGGAAATAATACCGCAAAACATCCGTGTTTTTTGCCAGAGTCCACCGCACCGCGGCGCGGATTAAATTTGCACGAATATTTTGAGCTATATGAACAGATGTTATTATATGTCCGCAGAGCGTGTTAGTTCGATTCGGTACGCGGACAAAAATTCGCGCGAATAAAATCCGTGCGGCACAAAATGGCGTGTTAAGCCTTAGCTATCTCCAGATTTTTCGATACTTGATCCGACCGCCGCCCCCGTGCGTCTCCGGACCTCTTGGTCATTTATTCTCTATGTTTCTAATTGCCATAAGATGTTCCATGTTAACACATACAAGGAGAACTCTCCATCTTTTAATAGACAGTAATAAACCAGAAGTGTAAGTAACTCCTAAACTGCTAGGCAGCAGTTTACTAGTAAGCATTCAAGAGTACCAACATAAACACTAATGAATTTGTTGAAACCACAGACCTTTAATAACCCAACAAAAGTTAATATCTAAACATTACCGATTTATAGCTGGCCAAATAAAAACCGGATGGTGTTCGAAAAACAAAGATACGTAACCAAGAGAGATTTCCAATTTATGTTGGGACGTAAAACGCGAAGTTGCTGGTGACAGGTGCTGGGTAGTAATGAAACTGTATCGGTTGGGTACAGTCTGTGGCGCAGATATGGGAATAAGCGTTTTTGGTATTGTATTAAGTAGGTATTAGTGCAGATTATGAGTTTTCTGTTGTAAGAGGAACCAGGCGTGACTTTTCTTATAGAATCCATTGCATTTTTTTTTTTCCAGCAGTTTTAGTTTTTTTTTTGTAATTGGTCAAGGACTTCCAGATAATAAATAATAATAGTGAGATGCCGGAGGTTACAAAACAAAAGGAAAAATACTCTTAATGATGCAGGCTATAACCCACATAGTGTTGTCCTGTTTGTTATATTTTGTTTATATTATATTTAATTGTTAGAGACCAATAATAGAGAGTAAACAGTTTTTATTTTTAGTACTACCGCTACCGTGATACCTATTTCATTGCACAGTAGTGACAGTAGTTATTAATCTAAAACTCATTCCTAAAATTATAAATATGTCCTAGTAATGTACAGTGACTATGACGAAATTCCGATTTTAAAACGACCCAATTACCGCCTGACCTTCAAACAACCTTCAAAAATTTAAAATTCTCGTCATGACGATGTTCATCCATCCAACATAACCCTTCATACAAAACCTACAGGAAAAGGAGGGGTTGTCTATTTTTAGCCCAGAGCCACATCACTGGGGTCGCATACCCATTTGAGCATAAAATCATATTTTACACACGTGGCATCACCGTCCAATTAATTCGAATTTCGAACTAAATCGTTCGTTCTGCTGGAAACTCAATATAGAATTTTTTTAAATTAATGGGAATAGGTTAGTTTCCGATAGTCAATTGTTTATTGGTGTCGACTGTTTTATTTATTTTAGTAGGTATTTTGTTGCGTATTTCTGAGAATGTGTGATTATTATGTTTGATAATGATATCGAACTTTTGTCTAAACTATAGCCGTGTCTAGACTTAAAAGTTAGATTATGATATTATCATCATCATCATCATGCTGTCTGGAACACTTATCATTATGATACTGCATGCAACAAAAAACGATCTGTTTTCGTGTTAGCAGGGCGTAATGCCTTATATTTCTCAATAATATTTACATGTACCTCAGGAAAAACAAACGACCTCGTCCTTGACGACCTTCGTCTTTGTATTCAGCAAGTTGACTAACAGTAATTGGTCCGAATGATTTTCGATGGCATTAACAGTTACATTTAATTGCTTAAATATATCATAAGCTTTTCGATATTTTTCGCGACACTTTTCAGGCAGGAAACTTAATTCTGCATTTTTTACATACTGCTTCAATTCTTGCGGTGTTAAATAGCATATTTATTTATTATTATTTTAATAATATCGAACGTGTATCGAACTTTGTAGCTAGCGTAACAGAAGAAAAAAACAATAAAAATTTAAAGCCCGCTATTTTTTAAAGTTGCGTTCGGAAATTTCTAAATTATTCTATGACAAAAAAGATTGTTATAATTTTAAATAATTATGTAGATACATGATAAACTTAGTATTTATTTCTTCAACATCTCTTTATTTGATGATAAAAAAATATACTTCGATTATTAGGAAAAATTTATATTATTTACATTTAAACCTTAACAGAAGATTTGAAATTTTACAGTTTTGATGTGTATCCGATCGTTTTATTGTTGGTTCCTTTTTTGTGCCTATTATATATGAAAATCGAATTTCGAATCGACTTGTTTCTATCTCTCGCTTTTTTCGTATCGAAGTAAAAGTGACAGAACAACGTGAAGTTCAAATCTTTCAAATGATGTGAGTAGACCCAGCATTGTTCTAGGCATTATTTTTTTATTAAAACGTTACTTTGTCTCACGCTCGCAGCATAACCGAATTTTGCTCACTGTCTATAAACAGCAAAACCTGCTTGTTTGAGGTGCTGAGGTGAAAAAACTTACACTGGGCCTAGCACGAGTTAGATGGATTGGGCAGACCAGTTCTTTCTAAACCAGACTTACTTTTGGTGTAAAAAAATGTGTATTTACCATCTCATTTATTATTTTTTCAGTCACATGTCAAGACAAACGGGGCACCGATAACTTATAACTAACTAAGCTAGCGGTTAACTTGCACCCGATTTACTGACTGAAACATAATCTTGATAGATGAGACAGTATTAGCGAGACCAGACTAGAAACCAGACTAATTCAATCTCAAAGACATCTGTTTAGATTTGTTTTTCGTTGCTTTTCTTTCTTCTTTTGTTTTGTATTGATGTTTTGTTTTGTTTGTGTTTGGATCGTCTTACTTAAATGATTTCATTTATTTGTTACGCTTCACGCGATAGAAAGACAAAAGTTATCCCGAAGGAACATAAGCCCGGGATAAAAAGTATCCTATGTTCTATTCAAGACAATAGTCTATCTCTGTGCCGAATTTCATGCAGATCCGTTTTGTAGTTTTTGCGTGGAACAGTAACAAACACACACACTCACAAACTTTCGCCTTTATGATATTGGTAGAATAGTGTGATTGCTGTTTTCGGTAAAGCGTATCGATCTGCGATCTACTTTCATCCAGCCTAGACAATTTTGTGGCACTAAAGCATAATGACCTCCTCTCCATTTTTAACCGACTTACCAAAAAGAAGGAGGTTCTATGTTCGACATTATGTTAGTTTTCTTTTTTGTGTTTGTTCACGTATATCTCCGTCAATTTTGGACCGATTTTACAAAATTTATTTATGTTTGAAAAAGTAAGTTTCGAAATTGGACCTGTTATAATTTGGTGTAGATCTGATGAAGAACTTCGAAGATATACAACAGAACTCTTCAATAAAGTATAGCAAATCTCTCGGGTTTGCTGCAATCGCATGTCTGTTTATTGTGTATACCATTTCATAACATAACATCACCCCAGTACGCCCTTATGGTGTTCACAGATCGCTCATATCACCGGTTATGTTCAAGTCTCATGATATTCGGGTAATCTATTCTGGCGTTATAGGCACTTTACTAAACAACATAGGAGGCAATCGGCAACAGAATGCCCTGGGCTTAAAAAAAAAAAGAGAAAATATGTGATATCTATACGTATATATATCTTAGGGAAGGCCAATGTGCAGCAATGGACGTCTTTCGTCTGAAATGATGATGATCATGATGTGATATTCATTATCTAGATTGGGCCTGCGAAGTGGATTTGAACTCTCTCTCACAGAGACAAAGCTCGATGCCCAACAGAAACAAATTTTAGCTGGCTATTATTTTATTAACTTTGAATGGACAGATTATCACATTTTAACTTATTCATTTTTCTCTATCACAGCCTCATCTATCAAGATTATTTTACAGTCAGTGAATGGGGCCGACTGCAGTGCAACTTAGCCGCAAGCTTCAAGTTATCGCTGTTCCTCGCTTATGAAGCTTGTTAGAACGCGTGACGGGGATATACTGGGATAAAATTGTTTTAATAAGCTACGGTAAATGCATTTTATCTTCAATCAGCACTGTAATATATAGGTATATGTAATATATGTAATATATCGATACCGGAAATTTCAATTGTCGTAAAGGACAAAACACGACTTTTCAGTAGAGCCAAAAAACAAAAATAAAAAATGTTTTAGTCTAATATCTTTGTCAAACAAAGAACTATATTCATGATGCCAAAAGAAATCCTAACTATTTTTTCGTGTTCTATCCATATACATTAACAAAATAAACCAAACTTAATTATTGACGAAAATGAGAGTCCTTTACAGCCCAAAAAAAATTAACTGAAGTACTTTACGGCAACGAAAAATTGGTTATGATAAGGTCAGATGTGTCGTAAAGAATTAATTTTGGTCATCAATGGGTGGTAAAAGTCAATTAAATCAGAGACTAAGGGGGTAAAAGGAACAAATAAACTAAAGTTCTAAATACGAATACCTACAATTGGTAGTAAAACTATGTGAAATAAAATATTTTTTGTTATATTTTATTTAATATTCAAAATATTTAGTAAAAAAGTACCATAAATGTTATTTTAATAGGAACTTAAAATATAAACTAAATGCATTGCTATTTTTTTAATTTATATAGCAAGTTATTCTGAAAAACAACTGGATTTTTAGAATAATCAGTTAAATAAACTAATCTTCTAACTAGTTTTGTACTATCTAGTTTTTTAAAGTCAAACAATGTTTATCAACAGTCTTAAACTTAATAACAAAATAAAAATAACCAAAATAATAACAAAATTTGTGCACCATTGATTAAATGGCAAGTAACTGCAGTCTTTTAAAATTATTAGTAATGAATTTAATACATTTTTTTTAACATAGTGTTCTTTTATAATAATAAAATTAAAATAACCACTAAATATAGTATTGAAAAATCCTATTGTTCCAAAATTCAATGCTCCCAGCAGGGTATGGATTTGTGTCCCGCTGGGAACATTGGATAAACATTTTAAAAGTAAAATCTTAAACATCAATTGTGTCAATATCGTCTTCCTCGCCAGTTTTTACGAAGAATGACTTAATCACTTCCTAAAGACGGTAGATCTAAATACCTACTTCTTACGAAAACGCTTTGGTATAAAGCGTCTTTAGGAACTGATATAGATATTCTTCCTGAAACTAAAAAGTAAGACGATATCGACACAATTGATCTTTAAGATTTTACTTTCAAAATGATCATCCAATTTTTCCCAGCAGGACATGAATCAGTTACCCCGCTTGGCACAAAAAGGATTTTTTCAATACTATAATTTTGTGGTTATTTTAATTTTGTATCATACTAGCAGACTTTCGCGGCTTCGCTCCCGTCAAAATTATAGCCTATGTTAATAAGTTTCGGGGAATTCAGGAATTATGTAGCTTTCCATAGGTCAAAGAATTTTTAAAATCGGTCCAGTAGTTTTGGAGCCTATTCGGTACAAACATACAAACAAACAAAAAAAACTTTCCTCTTTAAAATATTGGTATAACATTTATTTGTATAGACTAAGTGACAAATAAATAAGTTTCATTATCATTACTAATAATTTTAAAAGACTGAAGTCAAGTGAACTGACTTTAAAAGAGTAACCATGGAGTTTCTTGCCGGTTCTTCTCCATAGGAATCGACCAACCCGAACCATGCACATTTTGTCGACGTTTTATAAGTGCCCATGTAGGCCAATGTGAAATAAAAATTATTGATTTTGATTTTAGAATGTCAATTGTTTGATTTTTGAGTTCTGGTGGGCAACATTTATTATTTTGTTTATTTTAATTTTATTATTAAGCGTAATAACTGTTTTGATAAAATAATATTGTTTGAGTTTAAAAAACGAAATAAAAAAACTAGATTAGTTTATTAGCTGATTATTCTAAAAAATCAGTTGTTTTTCAGCTTCGGCACCGATTACTGGCGATATAAATAAAAAAATGGCATAACATTTTGTTTAAATTTTGAGTTCCTATTAGAATAACATTTATGCCACTTTTTTACTAAATATATTGATGAATAAATAATAGATAATTAAAAAAAACCTTTTTATTTCACTTAGTTTTACTACCTATTCTTCTAAAAACTCGTGTTTATTTGTCCATTACGACAATTGAAATTTTCGGTATCGATATTGTTTATAATGTCGTATAGCACTTTTCAATGCAAAAATGAGATTTACGATCTCATAAATAATGAAAAGATGACTTTACGCTCCCTACAAAAAAATATTTTTACGATACATCCCAAAAACTAAAAAATAAACGAGCTAGAGCTGTTGAAAATCCAGGTCGTAAGGGGCTTTTTTTTAAAGATAGAATTATTTTAAATATACGAATCGATAGAGCTCGCGCCGCTGATTCCAAATATATATATAACTCATTTTCGGCAAAATGTCCTTTACGACAATTGAAATTTCCGGTATCGATATACTTAGGTCTACTGTGTACTTTTAAAAGCACACCCGATTTTTTAATGCAGTTTTTTGCATGACATAGCCAGCGGAAACCCTCCTGTAAAGAATATATAACAGACTGACTTTATGATAATTCAACATTAAATAAACTAACGCCCGATTGTGTTGACTCTGTTGGTCAAACGACATAGACTGCAAGGGCTAGTTCGAGGTGGCTCAGGAAAGAATACCTGAAAAGATTTACTTTACGCCTGAACAGCTGCTCAACATGTATAAAGCGCAAATTTGGACATGCATGGAGTACTGCTCTCATCCCTGAGACGGATCTGCCAAATATAAACTTGATGCACTTAAGTCAATTGACAAACGGGCCAAGAAGCTTATCGGCAACGATGCACTGGTCGCCTCAAAGCTCCAGAGCCTTTAACATCGACGCCGAGTTGCCAGTCTGTCGGTTTTTTATCGGTTACATTTCGGGGAGTGTGCGTTGGAACTGCACAATTTGATTCCGCCTAGCCCTTTCCATCATCGGACAACAAGACGTACAACAATGCGCCACCGGTACATGGTAGACATCCCACTCATACGTACTAAGCGTTTTGCGAATACTTTCATTGTGCGCACAGCTAATAAGTGGAATTCCCTGCTGGAGTCATTGTTTCCTGATAGCTACAACCTTGGGGTCAAGAGTGAATAGATTACTTCTAGGCAAGCGTGCTTACTATCAGACAAGATAGTGGTCAAACGCGAGCCTTTCGTTAAAAAAAATATATATTAGTGCAGCCTTTTGCCCAGCAGTGCGACAGTGTTGCTAACATAAAAACCGCCCGATTTCTTTTAGAACCCGAATGAACTAGTTGAGATTTTTCAAACTATAGTAAAATAGTAAGCGATCAAACTGGCTATCAAATAGGGTTTTACACATTTTTATAACTCAATTCAAAAACCGGCCCTAAATACCAAGAGTTTGAATAATAAAAATCAACATCACCATTATTATATCAGCCGAAAGACGTCCACTGCTGAACATAGGCCTCCCCCAAGCGTTACCATAGAAAGAATAAACAGCTTGAATATATAAGCCCACTTTTATTTTTCATGACTAATCTGCCCGTGAGCAGCATAGAAAAAAATTTAATTCTAAAATAAACAAACACAACTCTTTTTACAGTTTATTCAACAATATTAGCATTAAAAAGTGAGTCTTTACACTAAACGTGGTCATTTAAGCTGTCAGTGAACAAACTCATAAAAAAATAAAACTGCTGAGACTACGTTGACAAATTTTAAATGCAGTTTTCAGTTTCAGTTGCATATACAATGAAAGAAGGTTTTTATAAAAATATTTTGTTTGATACCTTTGCTTTTTGAATTCACTTTGAATCAGCTTCTGAAATGATATTATGTTGGTTTTATTTCTATGTGGTCAAAAACAGATTAAAAGTTTGTTTAAATTAAGTCTGTATTTATAAAATAGAAGTTTGATAAAAGTACGTACGAGTATTTATGTTTTTATTCACCAATAAAGGAAACAAAAAAAATGTTTTATCTACACTCACAACGTAATGTTCCAAATATGAAAACAAAAATATTGCATAAACACGTACTTTATATTCGTGGATAGGTAAAATTAAAAAAAAAACCATTTCAGTTCAACATTTTCTTCGATTTTCAAACAACTGCATCATAAAATAACTTTTTAATTTTTATAGCACACTTTTACTTTTTAATTTATTGGCGCTTATGGGCTCATTGACATTGACAGTCATGGTGCAATGGGAATCTACATTGCCCGTGTTTTAATAACCCATAATATATTGCATAAATTTAATTTTTAAAAGAAACGTCCCCGTGCGATACCAAAATGCATCTGCAGCGATATTTAAAAATAAGTCCACGCCATTCTACACTCTTTGCGCTGTAGCATGATGCGGGTGACAAATTCAGTAACATTTTTTACGCGTATACGTATTTTTTGTAGTTTAACGTTATACCATAGTTATACCGTAGACCATAGTTGCCTGTATGACTGTTATGTTACTGAAACTGTCAACCGCACCATGCTACAGCGCAAAGAGTATAGTAAAGTGCATTGTAAATACACTCTTCCCTAAGTTTATGCGTCAAAGGCACTCTAGGCAATTAACCACGCTTGTGTACTAGAAATACCAAGCAAATATTAAAAGTCATGGTAAAAAACTAGGAAGAATGAAGTGGCACAAAAAAGGGAAAATGTGTCAACGACTCGAAACATAAGTTTTTCCAGCAGCATCTCATAATATTTTTTTAAATCTCATTACGTGATGACGCTGTGCTGGGAAAGAAAGACGCCGAAAGGCATTTTGAGCCTAGCCCTGCACCAAGCTGCGCCACATCGACGATGCATATAGCAGATAATGATCTACCGCTTTCTAAAAAAACCACAGCCATTACTTTAAAATTAAAATGATCAATATCATTCTAACCCCTTTATGCTAACTTATTTGGTGTTAAAGTGACATGTCTTCCTTCACCCTCAATTCTTCTTAATTAGTATTAATTTCGGTAAGTACCATACCATCTTCCACATTGTCCATCCATCTTTTTTCTTTTCTTAGTCTTAATCACCACATCAAACCTTTTCACCCAAAATTTTCAAAATTAGAAACTCCTTTAAATAATAACCGTCCATCTTGATTGTCTATTCAATGGAGCCAAGTAATTATAGTCCCACGACATTACTGGCACAGTCAACTTGTGGCAGTATCCAGACTGCTACAGGCTTTAATGGAATAAGTTGGTAGTTAGCCTTACCTGTACGTAACTGTAGCTGTAGGTATGTTGGTGGGGTAATTATATTTCAAGGCTGGAGTTGCAGATCATGTAGAAGCTTGGTGCTATGAATAGAGGCGACTAGATGACGAGCATGGTGATAGATGCACTATATTAAAAGAATTTTTGATCTTTAGTAAAGATGTACTTTAGTAAAAGATTTCAATTCAAAATACAGAAAAACCGCAGTTATCGATATCAACTCCACCTCTGTACGTTTGTGTGCATGAAGTATTAAATAAATAAATAAATAATTTATTTTAAATATATAGTAAGAAAAAAACAGAGGAATAAAATTTTTGCTAGATTTGAAAGTATTACGCTGAACACACGTACCTATCCTCAACGAAGTTGTAACTGGTTAGATTTTGGCATATGCATCCAAGTGGAAACAAATCCTTAACGAACGAAATTTGAAAGCAGAAACTAACCCGTAACTAGGTTAAGCGCCTGACGATTAAAAACCACCTTCAGTAGTACTGCTCCAATGCTGGATTAAGAACAGGGGGGTGACCACAAGCTCTTAGAGTAAGGTTATTTTGAGATCGAGTAAGTGACAGATGTATACATGTCATATACATCTGTCCCTTACACACACTCAAAATAACCTTACTCTAAGAGCTTGTGGTCACCCCCCAGAAACAGTGCCACAATTCTCGTATTACGTATATATTCTCGTCAACACACGAAAAAAAGTACGGAACCCGTTGAAAAATGTATGAAACCATGAAGTCTGCAGGCACACAAGAGGTCGAGCGCTCCGCCCGTACGGAGAAGCCGGAGTCCAGCTTCTAAAAACTGATATCAACAGTCAAAGAAATGACTCATCAAAACCACGTTACGACAAGAGACTGAGATATCAGAGAAAGCGAAACTCCAAAGACAAACTAGGAAGAAATCACGCTACATACCAGTTTTCATAATATAACACTTGGTTGTACTTACATCAGCCTAGGTGTATCCTCCGACTGCACAGCATGATTTTTTCCTTGTTTACGACTTTTTTGTACAGCCGAATTAGTTTGACCTGTCAGAGTAGAGCCCCAAGGCGAAGCGACTGTTTTACTGAATGTCATACAGTAGAAAACGCAAATCAAACGAGTGATTGACTTTAATCAGAAACTAGTGTTATGTCTAGATAGAGCCTGTCTGAACATCCTGCTCGCTATTTCAAATAAAATCGACGCTTTTAACAACTGCTATAAAATACCAATCATATTGTTGTAGATTTCTATGAATTTTCTGTACATGACGTTTTTTATCAGTACCGTAACAAAGCAATACATTCTGCAAAGTAACATACAGCCACTGTTATTCTCTGAACACCACTATGAATACGTATGAAATACAATAAAATATTTATTACATGTAAATTGTTTATTTAATACCCGATACATATCGAATAGTTTGTACATAACAATTTCAGATGAGAATATTTTCTTGTTTATTAATACTTTTTAGAGCGTGATTTTAGTAGTCGGGTTTTAGTTTTTGTATTTATATTTTAGGGTTCCGTACCCAAAGGGTATAAACGGGACACGATTACTAAGACACCGCGGTCCGTCTGTCTGTCTGTCTGCCTGTCTGTCACCAGGCTGTATCGCATGAACCGTGATAACTAGACAGTTAAAATTTACACAGATTATGTATTTCTGTAAGTTCCCGCTATAACAACAAATAACGCTATAATACTAAAAAAAAGAATAAAATAAACATTTAAGTGGGGCTCCCATACACCAAACATGATTTTTTTGCCGTTTTTTTGCGACAATGGTACGGAACCCTTCGTGAGCGAGTCCGACTCGCACTTCCCCGGTTTTTAGTTATTATCTTTATGATTTTCGTTGTATCGTTTTTGCAATGTAATTGTTTATTGTAGATCAAGTAGATAATGCATAAAAGCATTATTTAAAATATGATGTAATTTAATGTGTGTATGTGTAAATAGGCCTACTTGCAAAAAATGCAAAAGGAATTCTATAAACGAAATTAAATCGTCCTATTTGTGTTCATTGTTGAAATTCAATTTTTTGATCTTGATTGATATTGAATAAAGTTGAGTACAGTATTTGATTGACCCTAATCAATATTTCGACCATCAATGCGCAAAAAACTACTGAATTCTGAATCTGACTTCTGAATCTTACAATGATTTGTAGTTAATTAAAGTTGCGGTACTGAAAGTGTACTTGAAACTAGGTCCGCTTCGGTCTAGTTAATGCATAAGCACTAGTAGCTCTGAAGTTTATGAAACTGCGCTTCTGATTTATTTAATTCTACAGTTAACTTATTTTACTGCAATACGAGATTGGTTAAAAGGTAAATTATAAAAGGATTGACTAGAACGGCTTCTTTTCAAGGAACTGGAGTATGATTCCCACCTGCAACATACACCTATTTGAAAGCAGACGTACGACAGACAAATATTTGTTTTGTAGAACCGAAATAGTAGTTCCAGATGTGGGTGTCAGTGTATTTTTGATTTGTGTCTACTGCACAACATATCCTGAAACTTTTTGGATTAAATTCTCAATTCTTTATTGCGTACAATAACATTTAAGGTGGTACCCTGACCAAAAATCGGCATGAGATATGGGCATTCCTATTGGTCTAGCGGCACTGGTGGCGCATGAATTACAGTGGTGAATACGCCCATATTTTAGAATAAAATCTTTATAAAATCGAATTTTGGTCTTTTGAAAAAAAAAAACTACAATAAATGTTCGTTATTAAATTGTCTATCCATTAGTGTTAGTACAAAAAATAATTAATGACCACTTTACGAGAAGATGCATGCTATCAATAATTATTTCTCATTTTTATGTTTTTTTTGGAAGGACAACATAAAAAAGTAATCTACCATTTTAGAATCAATATTATGTAGAAATTTAATGTATTTTTATTAACTGATATTTATTTTTAAACAACGAGTAGATAACTCCTTAAAACAGCATGAAAAACGGCTTGCGCGGCGTTTTGCTCGGGGTACCGCCTTAAGCAGTTTTATGTATGTAAACGATAAAACGAGTAAACAATGATAGCCTCGATCCAGTGGTTATAATGTGCTACTACTGAGTGAGGGGTCTTGTTTACTAATTACATATAAGGTAAAGTGTTACTGGTGGTTTTCTGTAGCTCCTAGATTTTGGATTTGGGTCCAGTTAAGTGTTTTATTAGAAGCAAAAAAAGAAACGTTGAAATAGAGAAAGAGGTAGAGAAATTTTATAGGTTTATAGTAATATAAATACGGCAAAATATGCTCGAATCATATTCCTCTGCTAACCCATTCGGAAAATACAAGACATGTTGTCATGAATAATAACAAATCCATCAACAAAAAACGTATATTCAATCACCTAACGTCAGATAAAAAATTTGTTATAATAGAGAAAAAAGAAGTAGAGAATATAAATACGGCAAAATATGCTTGAATCAAACTCCTCTGCTAATCCATCCGGAGAATACAAGACATGTTGTCATGATTAATGACAAATCAATCATCAAGAAACGTTTCTTCAATCACCTAACGTCAGATAAAAAATCAGTTATAATAAAAGCAACCGATGGCGGTGAAATATAAGGGTCAGTGTTCACCGTAAAGCGTTCACTAAATCTAGAACATGTCGTACTATTTCACGTTCGGTCATTGGGCGGTAGTCCCACAAATATTTTATGAGCTATCCCTTTTAAGCGGTGCGATAAATATAAATAATATTATTATGTTTTGGTCCGTATGTTTGAAGTTTTCGGGTCTTTTCGTTTAGTAGGATTGGAGCTAGATTTTAAATGGTTATTTTTATGTAATAAGCTGACCCCGGTGAACTACGTACCACTTTAGAGTAGATCAATGTATAGTAAATTGAATTTTTTTTCATAAGTAATTTAAAAATCGAATAACCCGATCTTTTAATAGCCATTGAGCCAAAAATATTAGCTCAGTTACAAAGATATGTTACAATTTAACTGATAATAATGACCCATTACAGATTTGTAACCGAACAGCCTATAATATAGTACACATCACGATCTGCGAATGACATCACGGGGACTGTCAAATGAGCATTACGGCGATATAGTGACGTCATAGAGCGGGGACCATCTGAAAAGATGTGACGAAACGGATATAAACTTAAATACACTTTTTCGATAAAATATTGTCTCAGTTATTTTACAGACTTACATAAAAATATTCCCCGTTACAGATTTGTACAGCCTACAACAGATCCAGCACATCACTTGCTAGCTACAGCGGATCTGCGACTGACACACGGGGCCTATCAGATGAGCGCGACGTGGTGACGTCATCGAGCGAGCACAATCTGATGAGATGTGACGAAACGGATATTGCATCACGATGCGCTCCGCTGATGGGTATACGCTTTATTTTCTACGTAGATCGTTGGTTTATAGATGAGGTAGTAAGATACTGAATACTACGTAGAAGTAGCTACGTTGTTTTGAGATCGAAAATACTTATTTGAATACAGCTCTTATTTGAATTCTATGGCAATAACTAAAACTTCGTCTATCTAATGAAATTCCCTTGCAAAAGTCCCATCAACAAATTTCTTGACTTCATTTCTCAATGATCGGGCAAACCCATAGTCAGTCGATCACGAGGTATAACTTAAGTTGTTTGAAAAAAAAAAAAAAGAATGATGGTTTCAAAATACTTTAATGTCAGGCATACCAGTGTATCTAGTGTAGGAATACTTATTTTCGTATTTTTATTCCAAACTAATTCTTTATCGTTCATATAGCTTTACTAACTGGATACCAGTGACTTAATTCAGATGAAAAAAATTAATAAACCAAGCTAGAAAAAAAAGATTATAAAACCCTTAACCCATATAGATATAAATTAGAAATCTCATCCACATATGCAAGTTCTCAACAAGTTCTTCAAAAGGTAAGAGTCACTTAAATGTTACAGCACCTCTTCAATTCTTTAAAACTTAGTTTCAGGCATTAAAAACTAGAGATGACCTTATTAAAAGGCTGGAAAATAGTTTTACTTCGCAATGCAGTCAATTCTTTTTAAGGTTTGAATGACTGTGGAATGTCGAAGATTTCAGTTTTATTTTGTTTTATTAACCCCCGCCGGAAAAAGAGGGGTGTTATAAGTTTGATGTGTGTTGCTGTGTATCTGTGTAACTGTGTGTCTGTCTGTGGCATCATAGCGTCCAAACGGGTGAACCGATTTTGATTTAGTTTTTTTTGTTTGAAAGATAATTTTGTCGAGAGTGTTCTTAGCTATGTCTGAATAAAATCGGTTGAGCCTTTCAAAAGTTATGGGCATTTTACTGTTTGAATTGGGGTGTTTTCGCAAGATATCGTGTCACAATTACGTGTTCAATAAATTGCCGATCGCAGCGTGTCTACGATGTACTAGATAAATTATTTAACATGAAATAAAAATGTGCCGGGGGTTTTTTAAATTTTGAAATTTTACTTGTTCAATATCAATCAACTCCTTGACGACAGAGCATTCAAACTTGGTGAATGTCTTGAAGGAAAATTTATTTCACATGACATAATCACATCACGAAATCAATATTATGACAAAAATCCAGAGTAATTCATTAAGGCTGATTCATTAAGAACATGCACAAACTATACGAAGGCTTTTATTTGCCTTCGTATAGTTTGTGCATGTTTGGAAGTTATATTTCCTTTAGTTTTCCTTTAGTTAGGCCCCAGTACAATGGCGGTAACTTTATTGGAAGCTTCCACGGGATTTTGTCAACAACATGAACAAACTCATGTTCTACCGGTGTGTTTTACTTGCCAACACTCGTGCACGTTCACAAATATTATTAGACAAAGTTGTAAATAAAAATAATACCGGCCAAGTGCGAGTCGGACTCGCGCACGAAGGGTTCCGTACCGTTTTCGTAAAAAACGGCAAAAAAATCACGTTTGTTGTATGGGAGCCCTCCTTAAATATTTATTTTATTCTGTTTTTAGTATTTGTTGTTGTAGCGGCAACAGATATACACCACCTGTGAAAATTTCAACTGTCTAGCTATCACGGTTCATGAGATACAGCCTGGTGACAGACAGACAGACAGACGGACCGCGGAGTCTCAGTAATAGGGTCCCGTTTTTACCCTTTGGGTACGGAACCCTAAAAAAGATAATTTAAAAATCTAAAATTCACCGATGTTTTTTTCATGTTTCCAGCTTTTTAGTTCCCTTCTTAAGCAGTCGGGTTTTTGATTTTTAGGGTTCCGTAGCCAAATGGCAAAAAACGGAACCCTTATAGATTCGTCATGCCTGTCTGTCTGTCTGTCTGTCCGTCCGTATGTCACAGCCACTTTTTTCCGAAACTTGGTAAATAGATGTATAGATGTGTATGTATTCTGTAAACCGCATTAAGATTTTCACTCAAAAATTGAAAAAAAAAACAATAAATTTTGGGGGTCCTCATACTTGTAACTGAAACTATTTTTTTTTTTCCCATCAAACCCATACGTGTGGGGTATCTATGAATAGGTCTTCAAAAATGATATTGAGGTTTCGAATATCATTTTTTTCTTAACTGAATAGTTTGCGCGAGAGACACTTCCAAAGTGGTAAAATGTCCCCCCCCCCCCCCTGTTACTTCTAAAATAAGAGAATGATAAAACTAAAAAAAATATAAGATGTACATTACCATGTAAACTACCACCGAAAATTGGTTTGAACGAGATCAAGTAAGTAGTTTTTTTTTTAATACGTCATAAATCGTAAACCGCAATTTACCAAGTACGGAACCCTTCGTGCGCGAGTCCGACTCGCACTTGGCCGGTTTTTTTAACAAACTTTTTTATCAAAATTTCTTTACCAAAATACTTGCAATCTCGCGAGAAAAACAAAGATTTTAATTATAAAAAGTAATACAATGGTTTGTTTCAGAACGGCCAGTGAATTCGAAACGACTGTTAAAAAAGTATTCGAACTCTCCAGTCACGTTTTGAAAATCGAACACCAGAAGAACGTGATTTATCGTCTAATATAACTGAAACTACGGCCAGTACCAATTCTGTATTGCCAACACTGGTGACCAAAGTTCCCATGTAAATAAAAGGAGTTTTTCAATAATTTCATTTTCATATTCCGTAACGTATTTGGTAATTGGGTGTACTTTTTTTAATTGAACAGTAACTAGTGGATTATTTGCAACTTTACAATAGCCTGAAATGGTCTCATTAAGAGAAAAGATGAAGTTTTTTTTCTAATTACAACTAACCTATCGCAGGTGTTTTGATTTTCTGTGCCTTATTTTTCTTTTATCTATAGATAAAAGAGAGACTGTAAATATGTTAATGGTTAAATGATAAATCGTTTCTTTTGACAGTAGTAAATATCTATTTTATTCCTTATCTTACTAAAAAACCTTAAAATATGTAGACACTGTATGTATTGCTCCGTATCAAATTCGCGTTACCCCTCACTAATTTGCATAAACCAATGTAACAGGTTGCTGGCTCATTGTCTCTGAATACTCGGGTGCATGCATTTATTGCCCTTAGTCATGTTTATTCTGTTTTACGTTAGTTTTGGACTAGCTGAGTTTGTTCAGTTAACCGCACTAGCACCTTTAATAAATTAGCTGGACTACCAATTTTACCCACAAATGGTTTGTTCAACGAACTTTTTTTTTGTTATTATTGGAAAGATAATATACAAGTTTTCTTACAAAACAAAAAATTAATTTTTTTTTTGCTATAATTACAAAGTAATATCAAATTGTTTTTTTTTTTTATCCAGTACTGAAATCACGCCGACAATTCCCGAGCCCGTATGACTACGTCACGACGTTCATTTCTACTCATTGTAGCACATAGCTGATAGTTTTTTGACTTTTAACCGATTCAATCTTGTTATTATCGTCAAAATAATGATGAGTATCAAAAATATCGAATCTTAAATGTTATCTTGCTTGCTTCGTATCATTAGTTACGAATATTACAAAAAAAATAACCGAAAACACCCTATTATATGTGATTCACGCAATAACCAAGTACTTAGCAGTCAGGACTAAAGTTTTGAGAGAAGTTCTATGTCTAGCTAGATTCCAATTCGTTTTTTTTTATTATATTGTTATATTTTTCCAATTTAAATTCTTAGATTCGTATAAATTTTTAATTTGAGATTGAGAAAAGTAAATTTTTAAGGGGCTTTCAGCAAAATTGACATTGTTGTATAATTACGTAACATGTGAACATGATTTTTTGTTTATGGAGATATATTCATTATTCTTGTCTTAAATGTCTTTATATAAGCGTAAAACTAATATTTCTGTTTGTATTGTGAAAATCGGGCGACGCATTTAAGAAATATTTACCGAAGAATTAGTTTAAGAAAAATGTATAGAGTTAATATTTTCATGTTTTTGTTCCCCATAGTTTTTGAATGTTTGTGAACATATAATAAAGATATTAGTGTTTAATATTATTAAGGGATATGTAAATTATGGGGAATACGGAAAATTTTAAAAAAAATATGCAAAAAGTAAATAAAAATAAAGGCTCCACAGATTTCAAGTTGTATCATATTTAGTGATACCTATATAAAAAACAACACAATTGCTGACTAGGTGTATTGCTAGGTATATGTGTGCCTTAGTTATTCTAGAGAGCTTAGACAAACTGATATTCTACGCTGATGATACATACATACATACATAAACTCACGCCCACCCACGGGGGTAGGCAGAAACTACAGAACGCCACCTGCTACGATCCTTACATACTTCTTTTGCTTCACACACATTCATACATCTAGTCATACACACACGCCAGTTATGGGTACTGCGCACTTGGCCTTTCTGAAGAACATTACCTATAAGGACTATATATGTCTTTCTGACATCCACCAACCCGCACTGGGCCCGCGTGGTGGATTACGGCCCATTCCCTCTCACAAAGAGAGGAGGCCTGTGTCCCAGCAGTGGGAACATTAATAGGCTGATGATGTGATGTGATGTCTTTCTAGGGCGTCCCCTCCCGGCCTCCACGCTGATTATCAAAAAAGTAATACGAGATTGACATAAATTTATCGATTTCAACAATTGCTGAAAATGCCAACGCCACTTTGTGGCACAACATGCTGCATATCTCAATGCATTAGCATTGAAATATGAGCACAGTCATCTAACATTTTGAAACACGTTGCCGCAACATTAATATTTTTGACGCAGCGTCAAAGCATACGTAGTATGCATTGACGCATAGTAAGTATGCATAGTAAGTATATAATTTTTTTGTGAATCCAGTTTTTGAAACTACGCTGTTATTTTTCTTTAAAAAAGACTAGAAAAAATCTACGCCCAGAGATAAACAAACTGAACATACTATTCCAAAGGAACCTCCATTCCATTTCCATTAGGCTGACTGAATGCTATTCATCATGTGAAAGCAGACATCTTGCCCATGTCTCGCAAACAGACTGTATAACTATGAGATGGAGGTACGGGTACTTGTGTTAGGCCAGAGTTACTGTCGGGTAAATTACTTTTGCATAACGGTAGCTTTAAGAAAGCTTTTCGTTTTATGGCAGTTATGTAATTAAAAGAAGACCAAAACGATGCATGGGTTGTGTGAAAGATGAAACGATAACGGACCGACTTGAGCTTCTTGGCGTTACGTTGACATCGACCCTCAATTTTGGTCCATTCATTGAGGCAAAAGCTCAGCTGGCTGCCAAAAAGTTGGGGATTCTTGCGAAGGTGAGACGGTACTTCACCCCAGAGCAGTTGCTTAACTTGTATCAAGCGCAAGTCAGATCATGCATGGAGTACTGTTCTCATCTCTGGGACGGATCTGCCAAATACCAGCTGGATGCACTCGAGTCGATCGAAAAACGAGCCAAGAGGCTTATCGGCAATGAGATACTGGTCGAGTCTAGGCTCCAGAGCCTTGAACATCGGCGCCGAGTTGCCAGCCTGTCGGTTTTTTACCGGTTACATTTCGGGGAGTGTGCGTTGGAATTGCTTGAACTGATTCCTCCTAGCCCGTTCCATCATCGGACTACAAGACGTACGGCGATGCGTCATCGATACATGGTGGACATCCCACCCATACGCACCAAACGTTTTGGGAACACTTTTATTATACGAACAGCTAAAGAGTGGAATTCCCTGCCTGAGTCTGTGTTTCCCGATAGCTACAACCTGGGAGTCTTTAAGTCAAGAGTGAATAGGTTACTTCTAGGCAAGCGTGCTCCATCGTCGACCACATCATCGCTTACCATCAGGTGACATAGTGGTCAAACGCAAGCCTATTACATAAAAAAAAAAAAAAAAAAAAAAAAAAAATGGCAAGAAAATAAAACCAGCCAAGTGCGAGACGGACTCGCGCATGAAAGGTTCCACACGATCATCGCAAAAAACGGCAAAAAAACACGTTTGTTGTATGAGAGCCTCACTTGAATATTTAGTTTATTCTGTTTTTATTATTTAATATTATAGCAGCAACATAAATACATCATCTGTGATTTTTAACACATTTCAACTGTCTGGCTATCACGATACATGAAATACAGCCTGGTAACAGACAGACAGACGGACAGTGGAGTCTTTGTAATAGGGTCCCGTTTTTACACTTTGGGTACGGAACCCTAAAAGTGACAATTGAGATGCTCCCTTCAGAATGATTGGAAAATATTTTTATTTGTAATAATATTGAGCGCTATTCCTCTCTCCTAGACACTGACTGTATCTAGAATGTTGCTGTGCCCGACAGGGTCCATAATTGTTTCTGTAACTTATATTTACCACCTGTATGTACATTATGGATGCAATAAATTAAATTTGAATTTGATTGAGCTGAATGAAAATCTCATTTGCGTTAAGCCCGTTTTAGTTTTTGTATATTTTATTTTGTTTAGCTATACAATACTATCTTCTACACACAAAAATAGCTACTGCACAGAGTCTTGCAGCCAACTTCAGAGACACAAAGATCCGCTGTGATTATTATAGGTACAACGAGCACGAATATTTTCAACATGAATGATGTAATCATCATACAGGTGACCCGATGCTAAGAAAGAAAATTAGGTTGAAATAAATGTCACTAGATGGCGCGCCAATCACCGATTTGTTTTTTAATTTTGTGTAAATTTAACAGTTTCTAGAATTTATCATAAAAATTTTATTAACTTGTTTATTGTATATGTGCTGTGTTTTATACTTCTTATTGTGCTTAGGAGTATTGATTAAACAAAAAAATACAATTATTTAATATTGAACTCTTAATTCAAATTTCAAAGATTATAAGAACAAATCATTTCAAATTTCTTCCAAAAGATGGCGCGGTTTTGAATTTCTGAGGCATTCCGCCTGAATTTTTAAACTTGTACGTATTGTAACACATTTTGGTTCAATGGAACTGTAAAAACGTGCAAAAAATACTATAAAACAAATCGTCAATGGATTAAAAGAAATAAATATTATCGAACCGAGTAAACACCTTAACTTGAAAGTCACTGCCAACACCATCTATCGCTTGAAAGAGAACCGATCGCCGAAAAACGCTAGTAATGTCGGCATGGTTTCTTTGTATGTTATTATTATATTATCGGTTCCATTAATTTGTAAATTTTATCGATTCAAAAGAGTATCACTGGAGTATCTTGCACGTTCTTCTCTATAGAGATTTATGTTTTAAAACGTACTACTGGCAACATCTTTTTGAGTGACCGAATTCTTGACATAGTTTAATTTAAATAAAATACATAAATGCTTTGAGTTTGATGACGGCATATAGATAAATATAGAAGTAGAAGATAATGCTGCACCAACCCAAATAAAGGGTAGGGTAGTAGTCAGATGATCAGGTAACTTTAAGAAGCAAATCTGTGTTCGACCCAGCTTGGTTTAACCCAACCTCGGACCGTAATTTTATGCGATATTAATAGTTAAGTGGGATTAATAATAAAACTTTTACGGGGGACATGCTGTCATCTATGGAAGGTTTTCTTTCTGACCTGGTATATCAGCATCTATTATGTATTTGTTAATGGAGGTGAAAACCCTCTTTTTACCCGGCTGCAAGGAATGGGATATGTTTTTCGCGCGTATATTTATGTTATATTATTTATTACCTCATATCTTTTAAACCACTAGACGGATTTATAAAATTAAGACATCTTTAGATACGTATTGACCACATAAGTATTCTTAGATCAGTGACGTTAAAATTAAAAACATGGCAGATTGTGGGCGCCATATTGTGTAGATCCCAATTATTTTTCTTATTACCAATCGAGTGCAGTATCAAAATGAAGGGTTTTAAGAGGTGGCTACAAAAATAAATGCTGGTTGTATGTTTAAAAGTAATACGAGAAGAAATATGATAGGTACCTAAAAAGTTGTAAATAGGAAAATTTAATTTAAAAATTAAAAATCCTGCTGCTTAATAAGCGCACTAAAAAGATGTGTGTGCAGTCGGAGGATCAGGTGGTCAGCCAGCTCGCAAATATGTATCATCCGACTGCATAGCATGATTTTCTTCTTGTTTACATATTTTCAGTGCGCTTCTTAAGCAGTCGGGTTTTTGATTTTAAAATTAATTATGCCTATTGTATGCTCAGGCTAGTGTGAGACTCCGAATAATCAATGTATAAGGAGAAGGAGTGTAGCTTCTTTTTACTATTCGTAGACATATTTCTTTCAGATTCGTTAAGAGAACCTGCCATTCAATAGTGAGACTTGCAAGTGTGTAAGTTATTAGATTTTATATTATGGGGTGTCGAAAGTGGGTCGAATTAATTCATCTATTTTAAAGAGGAAAGATTTGTATTTTTATATTTTGTATGTTTGTATGTAACGAATAAAATTAAAACTACTGAACTAATTTCCAAAATTCTTTTACCATTGGAAAGCTACACTATTCCCGGGTAACATAAGCTACTTTTTATGCCTGTATTCTCTCGGGAACGGGAACTACGTGGGTGAAACCGCGAGGTGTCGGCTAGTGTAAAATAAAGCCAGTGCCGGTGTGTCGCCCATTTGCTTCGCGAACTTGGCAGACACACTGCCGTGTGTCTAGATAGAGTAAACTGAATTCAAAAATGTGAAAAACGTGTTTCTTTCGATCTGTTTAGCGAACTTAAATTGACAGTATCAGTGTTTGGTGGTAAAAAACGGAGGGTAAAAATAGGTAAGCGAATAAGTTCTTTCATTGAATACGTCTAACTAAGTCGTGTCTACAAGTAGCTTAGGTAGGAATTTAGGTAAAAATAACATTTCATAATCTACAACATAGGTAAAATAAAAATACGGTGTGTTCATATTTGCTTTACCATCGTTTGCATACAAGTGTCAACACAAAGCTTTATGTTGGCTAGGCATTGTATATTATGTACTATAGTAAGTATATACTACATACTTTCAATATTGATTGATTGTTATGTAGTGCTTAACGTTATTTATGTTTTTAAAATAATGCTGCTTTATACTGAGTCTGGAGCCGTTTTTGGCCTTGCAAAGGGTTATTCATTTCTGTTTTTCGTGTATGAGATATCTCCTGTGCGCGACACAAATACAATATTATTCTTTCTTTATTAATTATTAATACATGTATAGTTAAACCTAGATAGCCTAGCCAAACATAGAACGCCTTGTCGTCCAAGGGAAAGTGGAAGGCACTAGACCGCGCGGAAGGTCACCTACGCGTTGGACTGACCAGATCAAGTCTGCCGTAGGAGGTACACAGATGACCTCTAATAGGCAACGGTGGCGAAACGTCGTGAAGCGCATCACATCTGCCTTCTAATATTACTACTACATAGCGATCACGACCGCTCTGTCAAGAGTGTACCGGATAAGAAGAAGAAGTTAAACCTAGAATACAATGATAGCGTGAGTGTTGACGGGGAAAATCGAAGAAGTAATTGTGTTACACCTGCCCCATTTAGCATGCTGCATACATGGTTGGATGGAGGTGATGGAGAATATGTAGAACACAAGAAAGACTTCTTTTGGAATGGGTAAGATGAAGTTCAAAAATGCGCATAGATACTCACAGGTATCACAAGTACAAAATACACTTCATATCGTGCTTAAAAGCGGTTGGGTAGGAGCAATTTTTCAAGTACCTAAGTATGTTGAAAAATCTAAATTACTATAGAATATAATATAATTTCTCTTTATTCGAGTATCCATGACTCAAAATATGGTAAATAAAACTTGTAACTATGTTAGAAGCACAGATATTAACAAACTGATACTACAAAAAGAAAACAACAAATAACAGTGGATCACCGTCGCGACAACCCACGTGAGATGGCAAAACAGCGACCCACGAAAACACAGACCAGGCGACACGAAATCATACTTAGGATACTGTACAACTGTGTAAAGATACTATGAGTTTTCACCATATAATTTCAAGAGAAACTTTACCAAACTTATAAGAGCTTGCTAACGCGTCACCAACCTGCCGATCAAGCGCCAAAACCCATCGCCAGGCTAATCTCGTTCCACCATACTACGGCACTGTCTTAATACAACGCTATCATTGCGCGAACAGCGCCTAATACTTAGTTTCTTCATTATGAAAACGAGAGTAACTCTGTCTGTCTGTATGTTACCTTATCTCATCTTAGCAGCTAAATGTCTTTAAAAGACCTTTCGATCACGGGAAAATCATGGCTTGTATTAATACGACACTTTTACTACGTCCCCGTGATATAATTTTCGAATGTCATGCGTGACATCACTAGAAAATGTTTGATTACCATAACTAGCTTACTAACGCGTTACCAACCTTCTGTTCAAGCGCCAAAACCCATCGCCAGGCTATTGTCTAATTCAACCATACTTCGGCGCTGTTTTAATACAACGCGATCATCGCTATGTTTTTTAGAAAAAAAACAGTTTTATTACTAACGACCAGCGTTAAGGAATCAAAAGAAGTATATAAGGATCGTAGCAGGTGGCTGTCTGCAGTTACGGCCTTCTCCATGGAAAAATGCTTGAGTATGATCGGGGTCCTATTTGGCACAGCCTTGAGGCACACACTATGTAATTTTTAAGACAGCAACTTTTATTTTTTGGTCTATTCGGTGCTGTCTCAAATAAATGTTTTTCTTTATTCTTTTTTTTAGGGTTCCGTACCCAAAGGGTAAAAACGGGACCCTATTACTAAGACTCCGCGGTCCGTCTGTCTGTTTGTCTGTCTGTCTTTCACCAGGCTGTATTTCATGAACCGTGATAGCTAGACAGTTGAAAATTTCACGGATGTTGTATTTCTGTTGCCGCTATGACAAACAATACTATAAACAGAATAAAATAAATATTTAAGTGGGGCTCCCATACAACAATTGAGTTTTTTTTGCCTTTTTTTGCGATAGTGGTACGGAACTCTTCGTTCGCGAGTCCGACTCGCAGTTGGCCGGTTTTTCTAACCATTTCATCTTTCACACAATCCATGCATCGTTTTGGTCTTCTTCTAAAATGATATAACTACCATAAAACCAAAAGCTTTCTGAAACGGCCGTTTTTTATGTCATTCAGACCTACCCAAAAACATTAAAATCCACATGCTACAATTAATTTTCCATAAAAGTTTACCACAGTATTTCAAGAGAGACTTTACCCAACTCTTATGGGGTTACCAACCTTCCGATCAAGCGCAACACCCATCGCCAGGTTATTGTCTCGTTCATAATGACATAAAGCTCTTCTTTGAGAACATAAGCCTATTGAAGTGTTCGCAAACTCATATCCGGATATTGAAGTGAATGTGTTAAGTCTTTTGTGTGTCCCGACTTCAAAGTGAAAAGTTCTTCGTTTGACTGTGTAGTTAATACAGGTGTATTTCAGGATATTATCCTGTACTACTAATGTTGTAAATGAGATAGTTTGTGAGTATGGATGGATGTTTGTTTGTTACTCTTTCACTCAAAAACTACTGAACGGATTTTGATGAATATTGGCGGACATGTTGGTACTATCTACAAGCACTTTAACACATCGATTACAAAAGTAAAATTTGTAAAGTAAAAAAAAAACAGTCGACACATTTTTATTTTTTACTACCTATTTTTTTATCTAGTAGTAGACACGCGTCTATCGACAATCTATTAAAACGCCCATAACTTTTGAACGGCTAAACAGAATTTCATCAAACATAGCTCTCGATAAAGTCACCTTTCAAAATCAACACATAATCTTTTCATCCTTTTAGGAGCTATAGTGCCACAGATAGATAAACAAATACACAAACACACAGGTACGCACTTCAAACTTATAACACCCCTCTTTTTCCGTCGGGTGAATGAGAAGAGAAATTATCTTGGTCAGATTGTTTTAGGATTCTCTGTTTGATTTATGGTCTTTTAAGAGAAGAACTTCATAGTTTCAAGTGTACTTGTCTAATAATGTTGCTAAGCAGTTAATATTACCGTGGAGTGGATTGGATGGATGCACCAACATGATTAATGAAAGGGATGGAGAAAGCCTCGTATTCAATTGGTAACATTTGACGCGCCATGCACAACATGTTGTTATCATGATGAACGGCAACCAGGATATTTTGTTAGTCTCAAGTACATAATAACAGATGGTCACGGGCAACAGACTGCAGACAGTCTAGAATGGCTTTGCCAAACGTAGATCCGCGTTTTACTAAAAAAACTCCTCAGCCTGAGTAGAAGCAACCTAAAAATAATTATAGGGACAATAACGGGCCACACCCTTCTAAAAAAACATCTATTCAGCATAGGCGCCACGGACAGCCCACTTTGCAGGGGCTGTTTTAGCGCTGAACAATCAGCCGCTCACGTAATCCTGGAAAGCGAGGCTGTGGCATCTCAACGCGAAGAAATCCTCGGAACAGTAAGGTCACTCCGTGAAGCCAGGAAGCTTTTGTGCTTTTGGACGGAGCTAGGCAGGCTATGTTAGGCAGTACCCCCACGCACAACGGACCAAATGGGACACTAAGAGCGGAAAAGGGAGTGCCTACCACTACCACTACTACTAGTCTCTTCGCATCATGTTGCGCGCCAGGTGGCAACATCGCCAAACATGTTGTGGGTCACGTGTTCCGCGACAAATGTTGCCTAGGGGACACGAGGCTGAAAGATCTCTACCGGATAGGACAGTACGGGCTTGTAATAAAAGCAATAAAAACAGAAAACGTTGAATAAGAAGATGAGACATTAATGTGTTTTTTGTCCTTTGAAAGACTACACAATAACGTAAAAATAATTGCAGTCCTTTGAAAGACTAAAAAATAACGTAAAAATAATTGCAGTCCTTTGAAAGACTATACAATAACGTAAAAATAATTGCAGTACTTTGCAAGACTAAAAAATAACGTAAAAATAATTGCAGTCCTTTGAAAGACTATACAATAACGTAAAAATAATTGCAATATCAATCTTTCTGCTTATACTTAACAAACTAAGATACCTACCAAGCCACCAACCTACTAAGGCACCTATTGTAGATTCATTGGAAAGCCTGTATTCACGGGCTATTAGAGATGAAAAGAGTGCAGTCCAATTCTGTTTAGATATTCCGTCAACACAACCCTAAAAAATTACGCATTCTTACATAAGAAAAGGAAAGCTTAGTCGTAAGTCGACCGAAGTCAGCTATGAATACCAAAAATGTTATTCTAAGAAAGATTTGTAGACATCGGTATTCATAAAATCTGTATTTATAAACCTGTTTCTTTGGTTGAGTGGTAGCGAGCGGTACTGCTGAATGACTATGAATAAATATAAATGTGTGACCGATTGATGGCTAATACTGATCCCTATTACATTGAACTTCAATAATACTAAGGTTTTTTTCTTGATTCCTCCGGCATGACCTAGGACCAAAAAATCTAAGAGATGTGGCATAAATAATTATTATTATCTATCAATGCACAACTAATTTACGAAAATATTTTTTTTTTCTATTTTTATGTTATAACCTATATTTTTAAGGTTAAATTTTCCTTTCCTAATTTTGATCTCTTAAGTTTTATTTATTTATTTTAAAATTAATTATTTGTGTATTTAATTTTCTGAACCCACCAGTTTCACTGTTTACAAAAACCTTTAGAATACGCATGTCCATACAAAAGTAATTGAATATATAGTCTCCAAGGTACAGGACCTATCTAGTTTGGGGATAACCGTCCGTATAAACTAATTGTTTTAATATTGACTCACTTTGTAACAGTGAACAAATAAACTTTTCTCAAAGATGCTTGGAAGTTTGAGCATTATTTTTACAACCTTCTTCGAGATAAATCGAAATTGCTGTACTGGCCAAATACATGCGAGCAGCGGACGGCAAAAGTTCTATGAAAATCCATATCTGTCGTGGATTAGCGGTCAAATAAATTACATAATAAACTCATATCTGTCGTGTAATTTAAAAATGGAAAAATCATTTACTCCATGGCAACCAAAGAGCTAACAAAGGTTACATTTAGAATTGGCTCGCTAATAGAAAGCTGTTGAAAAAAAAAACACATACCTGTCGAATTGATTACCACCTTCTTTTTGAAGTCAGTAAAAGCTGAGCATAGGCCTCCTGCACAGGGGAACATTATAATGTTGATTATGTATGTACGTTTTTAAATGTTACTTACGAAATATTGATGTGAACACTATTGCTAACAGTTTTGGAGGATACAGCCGTGATTTTGTGCCCGGTAAATAACAATATGCTCAATCTCTATCCCATGGGACTTAAACATAACTGCTCGCAGAACGGATTGCCGATGGGGCAGAATGGTTCTGGATTGGTGACCGCGAACCGGCAGACGTTGCGAAGGAAGGCCTCCAACCACGTGGACCGATGCCCTGGTGAAGGTTGCGAGGATCCACTGCGAGACGCACGGGACCGATCAATCAAAATCAAATAGTTTATTTGAAATAAAACAAAGAGGTACTTAAAATTGACAACCAAAAAACAAGAGGACTGTAGTTGCAAATTCGCAAGCAGTAGGTCTCACTCAATGGAGAAGAATTTGCAATAAACACCACGGAAACTCTTTCCCATCAAAATTATTTGGTTACATCATTCTAGTTGAAAATATACATATATGTGAGAACGATGTAATAAGACGTGCACGTAAAAGCGTCTAGAGTAACAAACAATTTAAAAAAATACATATCAGGCCGAGGCAGCTAAGTTGCGCCGCTTGGGGGAGGCCTATGTCCAGCAGTGGACGTCTTTCGGCTGATATGATGATGATAATGAAACATAACTGGAGTAATATGGAGATGCTACAATGTCACCTTTACTTAACCCTGCGTGAAATACAGGCGTGATATTTTATTAAATCTTATTTCTAAGAGCTCTTGGCTAATTAATAACAGCCGCACGAGTCGATCTTCAAGGTTAAGCAACGCTTACCGAGGTTGGTCCGTGGATGGGTGACCATCTTTACATAGTAAGTTTCTTCCGTGCCTCGGAAAGCACGTTAAGATGTTGGCCTCGGCTGTCACTTAAAGATCTTTGACAGTCGGGTGTCAGAAGCCTGATATCTGCTGACATCATTCTAGCCAAGGGGTATCGTGTTACCCAGTTACTGGGTTGTGGAGGTCAGATAGGCCGTCGCTCCATGAAAAATACTGGTGCTCAGCTAAATCTGGTTAGACTGGAACCCGACCCGAACATAGTTGGAAAAAGGCTAACAAGCAGATTGATTTCTTAAAAAAATCGGCCTTGTGCGAGTCGGACTCGCACACAAAGGGTTCCGTATTACTGTAAAAACACGTTTCTTGTATGGGGGTCATGAAATACAGCTTGATGACAGACAGATTGATGGACAGTGGAGTCTTAGTAATGGGGTCCCGTTTTTACCCTAAAAACCTATGTTCTGGATTCGTTCGACACGAGATTCATTTGCAGTAGACTGCTATTAATTAAAACGTTTAATAAAAAGAAACTCATTTGCGCTCAAAGCGAAAGACAAAGGCATGAACTTGAAGCAGCCTCTTTGCGAATACGAGTATTCATAGTTATTTTTTCGTGTGAATAATTTTATCTCGTCAAATATTTGAAATTTAATTGTGTTTCTTTTCGTGATTTGAATATTTAAGTTCTGTCTTTTGTTTTATTTAATTAGATTTAGGTTTTTTTGTTATTTAATGAGGAATGATGGCAATAATTGTGATTTTGCTAAGAATACTTATTTAATAAACGGGTTTGTATATTAGGCAGGGATTTATAAGTGTTATTTTAAGTTATTAAAATTCTAAGATTTCTTTATAGACATTTAATAATTTTCTTCTTTCTTCTTCTATGTATGTTTAAAAATATCTTATATCTATAATTTTCCTTAACCCGCTTATTGTGAGAGTTATAATTTATTATATTACGTACCATCAAACTATTATATTAAACCAAATGAATAAAACAAAAAAATATGCTAATATTCTGTATTTATTCTCCTAGACGACAAAAACTACGTGAAACTTATAAACTTTTAGAATTATCATTTTGCTTAGTTAAGAGGATTGTAGTTTTTACTCAAACTTCCAGATACTCACACCCAAGAGACTAAAAAACCCATTTCATAACTGTTTCAGAGCATAACAACGTAAAACTTTAACTGAAATTTTAGCTCCAAATCCCCAACGACTTATTTAAGCTTTAAGAATATAATAATACAATTGAAAATATTTATCAAGCTTTTTTAAAAAAAAATAAGTTTTCATTATTAATAATTCAAAACCACTCTCCATTATTAAAAACCAAACGTATTTATCAAAAGCTTAATCAAACAAATCAACTTCCAATATTTAAAAATCGAACTTACCGATAAGAACTAACTCTAAGAACATTCATAATTAAACACTGGCCACAAAATAGAAAAACAAAAACTCTCTATGCATTTGAAAATGGAACATGAAGTTTGAAAATTATCCACTGTTGAAACTGACGAATAGAAAGTGGGTTAGCTGAGTGAACGACGCGAGCGATACGGGCGGAAAGGCTGAGGCGCGCAAGATAACTGGCTACGAGGCGTAGCGGTGCTACGGTGGTGCTACGAATTTCAGTGCTACGGAGCTACGACGCAACAGGCAAATGTTGATTGTCCGTTTAAACGAGACGAGATTTTAATGGACATTTCAATAAATAATGTATGATTTATTTATTATGACTAGGAAAGATTTTATCAAAGACTAATGATTAACAAATCTGTTTGTAATGTAAAGTCCAATGTACATTATTAAAATACATTTATTAACATAATGTTTTCCTTTTCAGCTTTCATTTAACATTTTAGCTTCTGATATTATATCTGGCATTATATATCTTAAACTTAATTTAAGATAGTATAATGTTTTGTAAAATATATGATATGAAATAAGATTGTAAAAAATTAAAAACACACCTAATAAATGAAATGTATTTTTTAACTAGTTGTGTAGCACATCATATTTACTAACACTAACGCCATCTGTGTATAAAGCTGTAAACTATTACCAACCAGTAAGAGTAGATAACTAACTGTGTTACTAACATTGATTGTATTGTAAATTGTTCGCAAGACTGTTACTAGATGTCGCTGTTCGCTCACCTCTGTTTTCTAGATCGCGGTGTTAAAAATCTCCGCGAGTTAATGACCCTCGCTACAAATATTATTTTATTTAAGAATTCTGCTAACCAATTGCACCTACCGCTTCATCCTACTTGGAAAAGTGCGTGAGACTCTCTGGCTAGCTAGTTTTCGTTACACATTTTATATGTTTTGGGTGAGAGGTCATCTACCGCCTCCCTCGTCCAAGCGGGCGTAGTGAAGTTGGTGGAAACCTATTATATTTACTGTTGTCATCAAACAAATTGTTCTGTAATCATCCATACTTTGGAAATTACTGAAATAAAAACGTTTCTGCAAAACCCGGAGTTTTCCTGTCTGCCGGAACGAGTGACGTCCACGACTTCCAGTCAACGCAACCCCCTTACAAACTGGCGCCCAACGTGGGGCACGACTGCAAGCCGAAATACAGAACCCGTTCCGGCCGTATCACTACGACAACAGCGAAAAGGAGGCAAGCAGAGATGTCTGTCAACCTATCCGACACGCAGTTTGAAGCACTTCTGGCAAGACTGTCACCTGGAAAACACGGTTCCGTTGAAAACATAAGTGATTCAGAGGCACTTACTGGTGTACCACTTGTACTGAAGGGTGAAGCTGCAGTATGGTGGCAGGGAGTGAAACAGCAAGTCACTACCTGGGAGGACATTCAAGAAGATGCCTATTCTACACTGAAAACCTGTTTGTGTACAACCCCTGTATTGCGACAAGCAGATGAAACAAAACCATATATTATAAAAACTGATGCCAGCAGTTACGCACACGGAGCTGTTCTCGTCCAGGGGGAGAAGGACGAGGAACATCCAGTAGAATATGCGAGTAGATTGCTCACATCAGCAGAAAGAAACTACTCCACTACTGAGCGCGAAGCTTTAGCCGTCGTGTGGGCACTGAACAAATCTCGATGTTACATCGATGGTTCACCCGTGACTCTAGTAACGGACCTTCAACCCCTTCGCAGAAGAGGACGACCCAAGAAGAATGTGGTCGACAACAAGTCATCCTCAGTTACACGACGAGGACGTGGACGTCCTAGGAAACAATAACTCCTCTCAAACCAGTCCCTCTCGCCGAGACGTCTTCGGGGACTGAGGGGGAGACTGTAGCACATCATATTTACTAACACTAACGCCATCTGTGTATAAAGCTGTAAACTATTACCAACAAGTAAGACTAGCTAACTAACTGTGTTACTAACATTGATTGTATTGTAAATTGTTCGCAAGACTGTTACTAGATGTCGCTGTTCGCTCACCTCTGTTTTCTAGATCGCGGTGTTAAAAATCTCCGCGAGTTAATGACTCTCGCTACGAATATTATTTTATTGAAGAATTCTGCTAACCAATTGCACCTACCGCTTCATCCTACTTGGAAAAGTGCGTAAGACTTTCTGGCTAGCTAGTTTTCGTTACACATTTTATATTTTTTGGGTGAGAGGTCATCTACCGCCTCCCTCGTCCAAGCGGGCGTAGTGAAGTTGGTGGAAACCTATTATATTTACTGTTGTGTTTATGTTCTATTGTTCTGTAATCATCCATACTTTGGAAATTACTGAAATAAATAGTTCTGCCAAAAACCTGGAGTTTTCCTGTCTGCCGGAACGAGTGACGTCCACGGCTTCCAGTCAACGCAACCCCCTTACAAACTGGCGCCCAACGTGGGGCAAGACTGCAAAATCCTTACAGTTGTAAAAATACGAGTGCGTTCAATTTTATTTTACAAGCAGTAGAATGATTTGAAGTATGATGACTTAAATTTGCTTGCAGTTAAAATGAGGTTGATCCTGTTTGATGGTTACAAGTTTGAGTTTATGCAGCAGTTCAAAGATTCGTAAAGATAATTATCGCCGACCATAGATTGGCGCGCTCTATCGTTTGTCTACATTTTCGACAAATGATCACTGAGCCGTCGAGTTTTTGGTCGTATATTTATTGTGTTTTATTTATATATTTATTTTATACGTTATTCACAAACATACTGTGACTCACCTTCGGCGTTTTTTGCTATTTGTTTTATTCTATCTTATTCCATAAATATTGTATGTTCCGTTTCCGTGAATTTGTCCGTGGTATCCACAGTGGGCCAGAATATCAGCGCAGCAATATTTTATTTTTAATATCGTTGCACATGCTGAGATAGGAGCCTTTTTGGTCTCGCACGGGTTTATTCTTTTTTTCTTATTGTTTTGCTTATCTCGTGTCTCCTGTGCGGGTCACAAATAAATATAATTTCCTTTTTTTGTTTGTTTTTCTTCTGTTTTATAAAAGTGATGAAAAACATTTTATTTTATTTTAAACTAGTGGTATCTCCTATGGATGCCGAATTCCCCGTACTGAACCAGTCAAGGAAAACACTCTATCGTATATAACTAGCTTCTGCCAGCGGATTCATTCGCGTGAATATCGAAAATTAACCCGAAGGAACAAATTGCCGGGTTAAAAGTTCCTATGTACTATTCCTGACTATAATCTATCTTTGTGCCAAATTTCATCCAGATCGGTCCAGCCGTTTGAGTGTGAAAGAGTTACAAACACACACTTATACTCACAAACTTTCGCCTTTATAATATTAGTGTGAATTGTGATTCGACATCTAGGCGGCGTATCAATATTCATATTCTTTATTGTACACAAAACAGACATAAGTATACAAATACAGAAGGCCAACTTATGTACAAAGGCGAGCTTTACCCATAATTGGGTTCTCTGACAGCAAACCTCAGTGTTACAGAGAGATTTAAACAATTAAGACAGTTCACAAAAGCGCACAATAAAAACACTTGAAAATGTATGTTCTTACTAACTAAATAGATTACACAATTAAGTGTACAAAACACAATGCATAAGCACAATACATACTATATAACTAAAATACATACATATTTATGAGTCATGTTGACAGGATTGTTCCCTAGTTCTTTTCCTGAAGATCTCTAACGAAGGGCTATCCCGTATGCTGTGAGGCAGATTATTCCAGAGGCGGACAGCACGAACAGGAAAAGATCAAGGAAGCAGACATCAGCATAGTCAAGAAGAGGAAGAAGAAGAGACTGAGCAAGCGTAACTTTAGTTGAGAAAGGCAGGGATAAAACATGTACCATATTTTAAGTTAGACGAGCAATAATACAATTATGAAAACCACATCCAATTTCGTGCAGTCGTTTTTGCGTCAACCGCAAACGAACATCCTCCGTGACAGACAAATAAAAGTTCCAAAAATATTATTTTTGGCATCTATTGTTGATTAAAGACCTCCGTATAAATTTTTCTTAAATATATTCGAAACGCAGACATCGCAGAGTTACAATTTTATTAGATGTACAGATTTTACGTTTTAGTCCGACCGGCGGGGGACTGGGATGTATTTCTATGTGAACGTTCGTGTTTTAAATAGTGTTTCTGTTCCTGTATTAATATCGAGCAGCCGTAGACGGTCCTTTGGAAATAATTAACATAGAACCGGGGTCAATGGAAAGAATGGAGTCCTTTTCCCAGCAGTCAGCTGCAGGCTAGCTATAATAATCATAAATATTTTCTACAGAAGATTAAAAACGATGTAGGATCTTTTTGCTTTATTGATATAAAGGTGAGTAAAGACTAGAGCCTTTACTTGTAACAGAACATCAAGGATTCGCTGTTTTTAAATTATTTGAACCACACTTCAAACATGACCCTCGATGTTTTGTTACAATTGGGTATCACGACCCCCCCGGAAAGGCTGGTGATGAATTTATGGCTTCCGACTACTGCAGCCATTATCAAACAACTTCAAATGATGGCAAGGACCGACGGTTTAATGTGCATTCTGAGACTCGTTTTTTTTTTTGGTATTTAATGGATGGTCACTGATCAACTTCGGCAAACATTGCTTTACCTTAAGCGGAAATGTGGGCAGAGAGCTCCGACTGAATTGCCTTAGTAAAGAGTCATAATTCGAGGTTTGGCTCTCACCCGTTTCCTTGATGTTGATATTTCTTTTGTTTTCTTGCAATGACAAGAATATTTACTTTTTAAAGTATTATATTATTTAATTTTTATTATTGTGAATGTGAAGACTATGCGGCTTTTTGTTTTTTATTATAACTTAGTAAGTTTTTACTCATGGTCTGGCAGTTTGAGTAGTTTATGCGGCCTACCCGAATGTCCTTTCTTTGATATTGTTCGTCGAATCGTTGAGCTCCGTAAATTCTGAGTTGAGCTGCTCGGTTATTGACAAATGCGTGCACTGACTGGACAGGTCCACTCAATCTGGCTGGTTCTTTGCTCAAAAGACCATTTCAGACATCTGTCTACATGGTCTTCACATGACATAACCAAGATTTTGTCAGGACTTTAAAAGAGACTGTGACCTCTGAGTTAGTTTCGGCCTTTCTTCTCAGAGTAGTCAGATAGGAAACGCCGACCTCATCTAGTTTTAAAAAATATGATCAACATGTAAAAGTGTTTGTACAAACCAACTTACAGAAATAAAATCATTTATCATTTATCCTGATTCAATATGGAACCAATTTAAAAGATATTCCACAAACTAGAAAATAAAGGTATATACTATGCCCCTATGTTTGTATTTTTTCATTTATAATTGTCAAATTTGTACACTAGGCCTATGTTTGTAAGAAAGTATTTTGCTTGCTTACTCACCAGCTAGCTCAAGTATGGGTGATCAGCATGAGACTATGTAGGGTATGGTTTCGCATGAAGTTGACTGAAGTAAAAGTCACACAGTTTGGTCAACTAATTTAATTCTTGAACATACAATCCGTCATCACAATTTCTTGAGGTTAAACAAGTACAATGAAACTTACTTTTATTTGGGATACAATTTACCCATTATTTCCAATACCGGAGGTATGATGTCTCAAGCAGTATCATTCGCCTTGAAAACCATAATCAAGCCTCGTGCAAGCTAAAATGTCATTTGTGTTCGGTACCACATGATGGAGCTCAGATACTGTTTTCTTCAGGAATTGTAGTCATATGTGTAGATGTAGTTATATAGTTAGTTGACCATTTACTTATTCATATTGGTAATTATAAAATTAATCCTAGGGTGCCCTGCCAAGGAGAGAAAAAAATGCATGATAAGTATCACACACGCACATGTTTTCACAAGTATGGAAATTTAGTTAAATTCAACATTATACTCACAGCTATTGCTGACACATTATCTTTTTGTATTTAGGGCTTGTTCCCTGCCGCCTACGAGTCATGCAGATCGTTTCTTTTTCGCTCTTACTTAATCAAAGTTTTATCGACTGCACTGTCCCAATACTCCCAATGAAAAAAGAATTGTCATTCTTGTCCGTCATTCATAGACATTGAAGTTTAACCCATAGACTTGACATGTCTGGTTTTTCTATAAGTATGTATTTTCAAGAAGTTAATCATTTAATATTTTAGTGTTGAATTGAGTGTTTGTTGAATTAAATTGATACACACAAATTGTAATTTTATTATATCATTTTATATAACTGCAGATAGCAACGCCATCCCGTATCACGCAATGATCAACTCCCATGCCAAGCTGGTTCTACTCTTTGACACAAGATGTCGCTGTGATACCAAAAATAATCGTTACAATCATGTTGACAGCGCAATTTTGAGTTTTTTGTGAGGGTTCTAGTGCTTCTAAAGATAATGTGTCATCAAATAGGAAAACATAGCGGCATAATATATATCTTTTTTTTTTCAGTTTATGGAATATCTTTTAAATTGATTCGATTTTGGAGGAGTGAATAGGCGAGAGCCAAACCTCGAATTTTGTACTTAGGATATTCAGTCAGATGTCTGCGACCGCATTTACTCTAAAAGATTCATCCGTGCGGCTGGTTTTACTTTAGCGACGAGTTCCTCGGACTAAAGACATGCAGCTTCAACTTTTTTCTAGCAGGCATGCAGAGTAAAAATCGTTTTTGCAAAACAAATTACAAAAACATTTACAATTTCAAGATAACCGACTAGTACTAGCTTAAGATCCCACTGCAAAAATCTGCAGGTAAGTTTATTTTTGATTAAAATTAATTTTTATGTATGATAAAATATGTAACCGCAATTACCTTGATAAAAAAAAAACTGAAATTTATGTTCGATACTCGTAGTTATCCTTTGTGCTATTCATTTGGTTTGGGGGGGTTTGCCTTAATCGCCACGCTTGGCAGGCGGGTTGGCGATCGCAGTTTGTTGTTGAAGAGCACAGAGAACGCTGCTGCCCATTCTCTGGTGTATCAGTCGCCTCTTACGACACCCACGGGAAGATATGGGATTGTGAGATTCTTTACGTCCGACACCATACGGACCTTTGACCTGGTGAAGGTTGCGGGGATTCGCTGGATGCGGGACGCACGGGACCGGTCAATGTGGCGACACTTGGGGGAGGCCTATGTCCAGCAGTAGACGTCTTTCGGCTGATATGATGATGATGATGATGATGACTCGTAGTTATCCCCAAATATTTGAGTTTTTAAGTGAATCCAACGTCATTTAAAAGAAAGTGGTGCAGAAAATTGGAAAACATAAGGTTGCCAGCTGTTGGTTAGCCGCAATTTGTGGGTTGCTAGTTTATCTGCTGAACCTAGTATCCAATGAATAGCGGCTAACTGAGAGCTATAAACGTAATGTTGCATATACACCCATGATACTGGAGAAATTCGAAATGAAATAAATAAACAAAGAGCCGTGTGCGGTCAGGATTTACGACAGGATTTAGAAAGAGAGAAATTAATGCAGGGTTGCAGTAATTTATTCAACTATCAAGAATCAGATTCACTAATGTTTCACCAAAACACCATTGAACAATTTTTGTGTACTTTCGTGTACTATATATTTCACAAACAACTTATGCCGCAATGTTTTTATTTTAAAAACGCTTTACAAATAAATTTTATTAGGCAAATTTTAATGCTTCTCCCTACAAATGTTTCGGGTGATATTTAATCATTTGTACATTTTTCATTTAATATTTAGATTATTTTGGACAAATCATGTTTATACTACATATCATTTTATATTACATTTTCCAAACCTGTCACAAAGTGATCATGACGGTATTTTTTTGTATAATTTTATTGAACTCTAAAGTTGCTTCTGCATCGTCTCCGGTGCTTCGGGAAGTGCAACCCTAACAAAGGATAGGCAACCATGCTTACCTCCGCAACTTCGGCTTGCTGGTCACCTCTGGTGCCTATTCTTCACTATAGTGGACGGGACATGCTCTCTCTTCGCACCTCCGGTTTTTATATACACTCTAGGGGTAGGGGCCAAAATACTACGTGAACTTGGGGTGCCCCGATTCGACTTTAGAACAGATTCGACCTGTTTTAACCATGAAGTGTCATGAACTACCTACTAGAAGAACGGAATGAACGACACTTTATATCAGGTCACTGACACACAACATTTCGGCAAATATTCCATTTCACGATGGTACAAATAATAAGTATTTTTATGTAAAACTTTTTCATTCCAATCGTTGTTTGAAAGAGGCAACAAGAAAAAAAAATTGACAAATAATACGTCATTAATAAAAGTTTACGGATAATTATTTTCTTAAATGAATTATTCGGAAAACTTGTTGTTGTATAGTGATGAAACGACAAATCATCTTTTTGCCAATCGTTGCTTGTCAAGTAAACATTTGTAAATATTTTTTGGTGAACTGACATGACCCAAGAATCATTTATAAAAATCTGATTTTATCAAAACAAAAATTCCTGCAATGATTTATAGTGGGATCACTACTACTGTGACACGAAGTGCGTTCAACTCAAAAGTGTTAATTAAATCCTTACGGGTAGTAAGCACACCACGGTTTCAATAAATTTTAATGTAGCCACTATTTTTTTATATGAATGAACAAACATGTGGTTGTTATGCAACCTAGTAGTAGTCTTGTAAGCACGTTTCAGATGACAGCAATGTGGAGGAGTACTGCGACGCCTAAGTCTATTTTTTTCTTGTATATATTAAATCCGTGGTAAGGTGTCTCATGGATGCGAAGCCTGACTGTGATGTGTTCGCGGGTGAAGAGAAGATAATCATGTTAAAATTCCAGATGGAAAAACCCAGTAACCCTTTGTCCGAACCGGCAATCGAACCCAGGACCCCTATGTTCCACAGTAACAATTGCCACTGACGTAGTTAAATTATTGTTTAATTTAAAGTTGACGTGCCGATTTTTTTAAACAGGTAAAGAAAAAAAAGAAGTTCCCTAGGCAGGTTTCGCACTACATCCAATCCTTGTTCGTAAAATTTTTAAGTTCCGATGTAGCCTAAGTACTTATTTTAGGGAAGTTTACGCACTACATCTGACTCTGTCGGTCATAATCTGTCATAATTCAGAACATTTTGAACAGGGAACTTCAATAACGGACACGGACGTGCAGTGCGTCACCGCCCTGGACATGCGTGAAAACGCAGTCAACACCTAGCTAAAATTAATATTGCCGAAATAGTTACCATACAATATTCTGCAGTGCATATTGCAGTCGAAATTGTTAATTAAATACTTCCGGATACTGGGCACCGCCGCAGGCGGCCTTATATTGTATTAATGTAACCACCATTTTATAATTAATGTGATAGTATATTAAATATATTGCTTTTCGTGTTTTACCACTAAAACTTGATGTGTTAGTAGCAATATAGCTTACCAGCTTTCGGCTTCGGCCGCGTGAGAGTCCAAAGTTATACCAAAGGAACTTTACTACCTGGATAAAAGTATTATTATGTGTTAATCCAATTTATCAACTATATCACGAACAAATTTCATCCAAATCAGTTTACTAGTTTGTGTGTGGAACAGTAACTACTACATCCTTAAGTTTGTGGGGATGAATAGATCATCCTCAGAACTGTATACTAGGTGAACGGATTTTAATATTTTTTTGTATTTGACCGCTGATGCTTGTCATGTGGTCCCATTTAAATTTCACCAAGAACTGATGAAGAACTTCGGAGATATACAACAGAACTCTTCAATAAATTACGGCAAATCTCTCGGGATTGCTGCAACTGCATGTCTGTTTATTGTTTAAACTATTTCATAAAATACCATCACGGCAGTATGCTCTAAACGTGTACGCAGATGTGTACAGTTACACCCTGTTACACTCTCATTCCACCGGTTATTTTCAAGTTACATGTTATTCGAATTATCTATTCTGGCATCACTGCGGGCATTGTAGTTACCTTACTATAGAACTTGACCATTATGTACCACTAAAAAGTGATAAAAAAAAAATCTTAACAAAAATATAAAATTGACTTCTAAAACAAACCACTAAAAATACATATTTTCCCGAAGTCGGTGTCTAAAACTGAAATACAGAGACACCGACTTCGCATAAAAGTTATTTTTCGCTTAGTAGTGTTTTGCTTTAGAAGTAGTTTTTTTTAAGTTTTTAATATTTAGATGGATGAAATCAGTAACCTTTTCATTATTTTTTTCTGACGCCACTAATTAGTCACACATAGGCTATACGAGAACAAAGCTAAATTGCCATACGGCCTAGCCAACCGCTTCTAAAACATGCGCACAATTTTCCTTGTATTGTGTAGTAGTAGTAGCTGCCCAAGAATAATATTTAATAAGTAAGCGGTTAATTTTAAACATTCAAATCTTTTAATTGCCCTTGAATTCTGTTGTTGCTTAATTTTCTACTGCAGGGTAAGCAAAAATGCGAATACACACAGATCTAAGTTAGGGTACTAAATATCATGTCATCATTCGCCACATTGATCGGTCCTGTGTTGCTCGCATCCAGCGGATTTCCATAGCCTTAACCAGGTCACGAGTCCACCTTATGGGTGGCTTTACAACGTTTCACCTTCGGGTACGCAGTCACCACTCTAAATCGATTCGGCACCACTGACCATCCTTTCTGTGAGCAATGTAATCATCCTGCACCACCTTAAACTACACTGTAACATCATTATAATAATAATATAATATCGTTTATTTATAACATAAGGTACATCTATATCTTTACCAATATTATAAAGAGAAAAGATTTCTTGTTTGTTTGTTTGTACCGAATAGGCTCCGATTTAAAAAATTCTGTCACCAATAGAAAACTACATTATTTCTGAGTGACATAGGCTATTTTTAATCCCGAAAACGGGTCCTGTGGGGTGGCCCACGGGAGCAAAGCTGCGGGGAACAGCTAGTTATACATAAAATATCTTAAAAATATAAAAGAAGACAGTTTCTTATTTGCCTGAACTAGGTTAAACCTGTGTTTCAGGCTATGAAATCAGTCATCATCATCAGCCTTATAATTTTCCCACTGATGGGACACAGGCATCCTCTCTATGAGAGAGGTAATGGACTTTAATCCACCACGTGGGCCCAGTGCGTTTTGGTGGATGACACATATCTTCGAATTGTTGGTTCTAGGACTTGCCTGTTTCCTCACGATGTTTGCCTTCACCGTTTTAAGAGCAGTGGTGATGAAAAAAATTACACAAAATAAAGCGCCTGCCTGAGTTCAAACTCACGACCTACAACACGTAAGTCAGGCCCGTTACCGCTGTGCCACCACTGCTGTAATATTATTAAAACATCAAAACCAAATAAAACACAAAACTAAGGAACCTCTAATATGTCTTCCAATCTATATTGGGGTTCATCGGGATTTCGATTCAGGAGATAAGTGAGATCATAAATGATTCTACTGATACACTGAGATAATTGAGTCTCATAAACTTTTGTAGAAGGTCTAACTTTTTTAATAGGATTTATTGGTCTAACTTTGTTATTGGGAATAGCTATGATTTCAACTGACTAGCACATTTCTTGTACTTGATTTTCACAGAATTACTATTATATCAAAACATTGCGAGTTTGTACCTACAGATACTATATTCATCATCATCATCCTTATAATGTTCCCACTGCTGGGACACAGGCATCCTCTCTTTGAAAGAGGAAATGGGCCTTAATTAATCCACAACGCGGGCCCGCTGCGCTTTGGTGGATGTCACATGGCTTCAAATTTTTGCTTCTAGGACAAACCGGTTGCATCACGATGTTTTCCTTCACCGTTTTAAGAGCAAAACAGACTACATTGAATACCAGTAACTTACTATTCTATGTAAGCAGCAGTAAAGGCACAAATTACCTCGCACACTAATTTCAATAAATAAGGAGACCCTAATAATTTGTAGGTCCTTTGTACTTTAATAAAGAACATTTATCACGATCTACAATATATGGAATAAATAACCAACTGCTGATAAGGGAACAATTTCTGGTGCGTTTCAGTACGTGTCTGATTCTATCGAAACAACAGGTTGGTTTTTTAACCCCCGACGGAAAAAGAGGGGTGTTATAAGTATTACGTGTGTATTATGTATTTTTGTGTATTTGTGTATCTGTCTGTAACATCATAGCTCCTAAACGGATGAACCTATTTTGATTTAGTTTTTGTTTGATGTAAATCGGTTCAGCCGTTCTAAAGTTATGGGCGTTTTACTGTTTGAATCAGGGTATTTTCGCAAGATCATCATCATCATAATCAGCTGAAAGACGTCCACTGCTGGTCATAGCCCCCCCCACCCCCATCCGTCGGCACACTGACCGGTCTCGTGCGTCCCGCAACCAGCGGATCCCTGCAATCTTCACCAGGTCATCGGTCCACCTGGTGGGAGGCCTTCCAACGCAACGTCTTTGCAAGATATCGTATCATTATTACATGTTCAATAGATTGTATTGTAATTAAAAATGTAATTAATAATGTGGCGGGGGTTTATAAATTTCACTTGTTACTTAGTAAACTTTGTATCTGGTTTTTAGAAAGTAAAAGATCTTATTTTATGTAGTACGAGTATCACTGATTTTAAGGTGTCTAATACTAACCCTACGGACTATGTATTATTTTTTATTAAAAGGGTGAACAACAGTGTTTCCGTGTACGCTCATACGAAAATATGACTCCTATGCATTTTATGAATCACCGTGCTTCTTTTGTCCCCGATCGCTTTAAAAAAAACATACAGATTAAACGCCGTAGACACAATTTTTTAAATGTATTTTCAATCGGGTTTTAATTTTTTAATCTTAAGAATTCTTAAAAGGATAAAGGTCAGTACAGCAGCTAAAATTAACATGTAAAAGTTCACCAACATCCATCTTATCTTGTGGAGGGGCCGAGAAATAACTCTCACACTTCGACCCATTGCAATCTTTTGGGGTCAAATACTCTTTCTAAAAGAGTAAGTTATCATTTGCACTGTTTTTAGAATTTAATGAGCCATTATTAATTGAATCTTTGCGACAGTATATTGAAGTTTTTGCAAATGGGGTACTGTTTAATTTGCAATCATGTAAAACTAGCAGGAATTGTACTAAGTATTTAATGCTTTATTTAATTGTAAGGAGTTTGAACTCCATATTTGGGATAGGTGAACTTCAATGTTCCGCTTTGAAGATCCGTTTGTAATGGAACATAGATTTGGTTATCGTTTTTTTGCAAAAGATATTTTCTGATATTCAAGTATCAGTTGTTAATGTTGTCCTGAGACCTATGAATGATTGATATGGTATTGACAGTGGAAGTTTATATGTGGAGGAATGATTATTTACGTACTGTTACTTTCAAACCATAATAAATTATCCTGCTATTCGCACTGTTTTAATAAAAGAACAACATGGCTTTGTTAAGGACAGATCTTGCATTAGCAATCTCCTCATTTTCACGTCCCAACTGTTTGATAGTCTCGATAATAGACAGCAGATTGATGCGGTTTACACAGATTTTCAGAAGGCTTTCGATAAACTTGACCACACACTACTACATTAATAAAATTGCTTACAATGGAATCAGAGGGGACCTTTTACGGTGGTTTGTGTCTTACATAACTAACAGAACACAAAATGTGGTTGTTAATGTCTTTGAACCTGGCTCTTTTCAGGTCACTTCCGGTGTACCACAGGGTTCTATTTTAGGCCCTTTATTATTTAGTTTATACATCAATGACATAAAACACTGTTTTCAAAATTCAAAATTTCTTCTCTACGCGGACGATTTAAAGGTCTATAAAGTTATTTCTAATAAAGTCGATTGTTTTAGCTTCCAGCAAGATTTAAACCGTTTCTCTAACTACTGCTCTTCCAATAAGCTTTACCGTAGTCTTCCAAAGTGTCATGTTATAACTGAGTTCGTCTATCGTCTTGCCAATACGCCAATTAGTAAAGTAAGTTTTCTCCGTGATCTTGGTGTTCTGCTAGATTCAAAGCTCCATCTAGATGCTCATATAGAAAAAAATGTTAACAAGGCCTACCAAATGTTTGGTTTTGTAATGAGATCTTCCCGGGATTTTCGTCGACCTTCCACCTTTTTGCACTTATACAAATCAATAATTAGGCCACAGTTAGAGTTTGCAGTGCCTAATTGGAACCCTTTTTATGTAAAATATAGTGAAAGATTAGAATTAGTACAACGTAAATACCTTCGTGCTATGAATTACAGATGTTATCGGAATAAAATGTCATACCACTTACTTCTTAAAAAGTATGATCCAACCGCCGGCTCACGTTCACCACTTCATCGTTTGGTTGAGACATATAACAATGAATTTAATTCAATTGACATTCTTTTTCTTAGTAAAAATGCATTTAAGAAGCAAGTCCGAGCAACTCTAAAGGATCAGCAAATTAATGTATAATAACGTAATGTAATAACGTAATGTTTAATAATATACGCACTCAAATTAAAATTTACTTTTTTTTTATTTTCTTTTATATATTATTTAAAAAGCCATATTATGGTTCTGGGACAGTAACCGTTGTGAATTGTATCTGTGTTAATAGTTAGTTATAAATACTTTAAATAATAATCTGTGGAGAACGTAGTGGGTAGCATAGTTGTATACATGTAATATTTAATATAGTATGACTGTTTCTTATTGTGCTACTGTTTGTTTTTCCTTAAATAAATAAAATAAACGTAAACGGTTGTATTTATATGGTCCAACTTATGTTGGGAAGTCTCTTATCCTGTTACGTGTGAAAGTGATATGATTTTGGCTTTTAAATGTCCTTTTAATTTTGTGTCCTATGAGTTGGATGATTGTATAAATGATGCATTAAAGAATCGTTTATTGTTTGTTGGTTCTTCAAAACCGTTTTGGGAGGCGATACGGGCATGTGTACCGAAGGAGAATATAGCATTTTGTTTGGGACGACCGATACTTTTATTATGTAGGACGAAATTCAGTGGGCCAAACGAAGAATAAATCGAAGACACGCCTCCGTGGTCTCAAAAAACCATTTTTTTATCGTCGCAAGATGAAGCGTCCTCGTCGTCGTTATCAACGAAGTGTTATACCTCGTGGTCCACCGATAAAAAATGTTATGTCTGTGCCTGATTGTGTGATGAAATATGTTTATGCTTGTTCTGCTATTCAGCAGCAAGCTTTTAAATTTGGAGTTGGAAGTTACGTTATTAAATTTTGGGAATAGAATATAGTAAACAACAACAACAACATATAGTTTATAGTAAACCAAAAAAAAATGCCTTTGTTTACATTATTTGCTATGGGCGCAATACAAATGTTGGTGTTTATTTGCAAAATCAGTATGGAATGATGATAATTAATAAGATTGAGTATATAGTAAGTCATTTAGAGTTAAATCAGTATTATGATATGGGTAAAGTTGAAGTTGTTAATGAACATATGAATGATTTGCGTGTAGATCCTTTATTTGTCAATATAGTTTTGATGTGTGTGATGCATCTACATTGTTGGTAAACATGGTTCGTTTGATGCAAAAAACGTGTTGAGCTTAGTTTGTTAAATTCTAAGAGTCAGATTGGTGAAACTGTAGTGGCTATGGATACTCCAGATGTTGTAAATAGAGCTCATGCTAGTGAAGCATTTATTGGATGCATAGTATTTACCAGTTTTGTAAGACATAGCCAACATATATAATAGAACCGTGTACCTCAGCACTATCCACAGTTCGTTGCTCGCTCCTTAATATTTGAGCACCGGTCTACATAGAGCCTGCCGTGCTTCAGCTGCAAGTTGAATGATGACGCTCGAATACCAAACACCTGGAGGATGGATCACTTTTTAACCGACTTATCAAAAAGAAGGAGGTTCTATGTTCGACATGATGTTTCTTTTTTTTGTTTATTTTCACTGATATCTCCGTCAATTGTGGACCGATTTTGAAAATTCTTTTTTTGTTTGAAAGAGTATGTTTCGAAATTGGTTCCATTGTAATTTGGCGAAGGTCTGATGAAGAACTTCGGAGATATACAACAGAACTCTTCATTAAATAACAAAACAAAACAAATGACAAAACTCTCGGGATTGCTGCGATCGCATGTCTGTTTATTGTTTATACCATTTCATAACATAACATCATGGCAGTACGCTCTAAAGGGGGACGCAGATCTCTCATTTCACCGGTTATGTTCAAGTTTCATGTTTCTCGAGTAATCTATTCTGGCGTTATATGGACCTTACTAAACAATTTGCCTATTAGGTAGATAAAACTAAAAAGGGAAATATAAAAAAAAACTTAACTAAAAAAATACTACCGACTTCCAAATGAAAAACTACAAAGTGAAAAATAACTTAATTTTTGAAGTGTCCTTATCGCAAAAAAATAGTACCAACCAAAGTCAAGTCGGTAGTATTTTTTAGCAAAAAAGTTTTTTTAATATGAAATGTATATCTTTGAATTTAAGGAAAATAATTGATTGAATTAAAGAGAGAGGCTTTTAATAATATATTGTATAGCTACTGAATAAAAAGACAAGGATTATTGTTATAAACTTTACCTAAGTTTCTATGTGAATCAATCTGCTTAGCCTTTACCCAACTATGTTGGAGTCGACTTTCAGTCTAAACGGATTTAACTGAGTACCATTATTTTACATGGAGCGACTGCCTATCTGACCTCCACAACCCAGTAACTGGGTAACACGATATCCCTTGGTAAGACTGGAGTCAGATTTCGGGCTTCTGACTACCCGTAACAACTGTCAAATATCTACAAATAACGGCCTAACGTGCTTTCTGAAGCACGGAGGAATCTCGCTATGTAAAGATGGTGGCCCATCAATGGACCGACCTCAGCAAGCGTTGCTTAAACTTGTAGATCGACCGTGTGGCTGTTATTATTTAGCCACGATCTCCTCATGGGTTACCCCGTCAAATACTCGCAAGTCTACATTATTTTACTTCCTACGTAATTCTAAATTGTAAAAGAAAATTAATTATTTGTATTTTATTATTAAAAAAAAACTTTGCCACACACTAGGAATTTCTCCTGTAACGTGGGTGCGTTTCACTAATACTCAGGTCCGGAACAACTATCTAGATCTATACCAATCTATATATTATATAAAAGAAAGTCGTGTTAGTTACTTCACTTATAACTCAAGAACGGCTGAATCGATTTAGCTGAAAATTGGCAGGGAGGTAGCTTAGAACCAGGAGAAGGACATAGGGTAGGGTAGGGTAGGGTAGGGTAGGGTAGTGTAGGGTAGTGTAGGGTAGTGTAGTGTAGGGTAGGGTAGTGTAGGGTAGGGTAGTGTAGGGTAGTGTAGGGTAGTGTAGGGTCGGGTAGGGTAGGGTAGTGTAGGGTAGGGTAGTGTAGGGTAGCGTAGGGTAGTGTAGGGTCGGGTAGGTTAGGGTAGGGTAGGGTAGGGTAGTGTAGGGTAGGGTAGGGTAGAGTAGGGTAGGGTAGTGTAGGGTAGGGTAGGGTAGGGTAGGGTAGGGTAGGGTAGTGTAGGGTCGGGTAGGGTAGTGTAGGGTAGGGTAGGGTAGGGTAGTGTAGGGTAGGGTAGGGTAGTGTAGGGTCGGGTAGGGTAGGGTAGTGTAGGGTCGGGTAGGTAGGGTAGATAAATGTTTGGTCTTTTTATGGCAAAACAAAGTTTGCTGGGTCAGCTAGTATTATAATAAAGAGGAAAGATTTTTTGTTTGTTTGTTAGTACCGAATAGGCTCCGAAACTACTGGACCGATTTTAAAAATTCTTTCACCAATAGAAAGCTACATTATTCCTGAGTGACATAGGCTATTTTTTAATCCCGAAAACGGGTCCTGTGGGGTGGCCCACGGGAGCGAAGCCGCGGGGAACAGCTAGTCTATTATAATTTAGTTTAGTTTATTAGTATTACTTATATATTAAGTGAAACTAATTTTATTGTTTAAGTTTAAAGCCCTTAAATTTGACATAAGAAATGTTTGCATTCATGCTATGTAGTAAGTATAAATTCGTACTAGACCCTCTGAATTCCTTACCACTAACAGCCCACTTACTTCCATCATACGGTACATATAGTTGAAATTCAAGACGTGATCCATCCCATCTTGCTCTTATTGCCGTCTCGAGACGAAGGTAGACACCGCACCAAGATTCACACGGAAACGCTCAGGTAGGTAGGGCACCACTTGATGTTATTAGCTTCCACAGTTTACTCAGTGTCTACAATGGTGAAGAATGGGGTCATTTGTCTTCAGTCTTTTGTTTTGTGCAGAATACCCATGGGTACGCTTGAAGAGGGGAAGGGTGATGGACTGTCCTCTTGTCGCAAACACACCATTATTAAGAGCTTGCCTCCAGTGAGTTGCAGGTACCTTTCAATTCAGAGATCCTTGGCAGCCTTCCTACAATCAATACAAAAATAAAGATTAATTGTAAACCGGGTCCACCCGGGATGATTTCTGAATTGTGATTATATTCAAGATAAGAACGCTTGGAATGGCTGGTCCTACTCCATAGGACAATCTTTGGTTTAAACAAAATCATACTGGTTGATTTTTAATTTCATAGTTAAATTATTATATTGCTTTTTTTTGTTCAATAAATTGTCACACCAATGTGTGCATCAATTTATTTATTTCAACAACAGTTTCCATTATTGTTGAATTAGGTAATTAAATATTAAAATATATTATAAAATATTTGTAAGTGTGAGGACCATGTTCCAATTGATTAAATGAATGTTCGTTTATATATAACTAAATAGGTGTCAAATTTTATAAGCACTAACAGGTAAATTAATTAATTATAAATAGTAGTGTTGTATACTAGGTGCTTCGTCCTTACGTAGTAGAATCAATTAATATTTTTTTAAACTAAATTTTCGCCGTTCCAAAAGTGTGGCTTAGTGGCATAATTGAAATATAGAAGTTTGACTTTGCTTTTAACAAAAGTTTTACGTCATTAGACATTACACTACCCGCTTTACCTACGAGTACGAGATGAGTAAATCATTTCCTTTAAATTTCTGAAATAAACTCCTTCCTAAAAATACCTTTTTAGCTCATTAATATAAAATTCGCCAGCTTCTGAAATCACAATGATACTTAGAGAACTTGCCCGACTATGTGGGTCAGAAATAATAGTGATATTATGCGCGGTCTCTCAAAGGGGATATGTGGAGTTTTCACTTTGATGTTCGTAAAAAGATAAGTGTCATTACCGTTGTTAAGTACATTCAGAAGGTTTTATTTTACTTGCATTTGCAAAGAATTATTAACTGTATCATAACGACATAGTCACAACTTACCTTCCTAAATAAAAACCTGTTTTCACTCAAAAATTGTGTTACCGAAGGCACCTTTTGCAAATTATTTTGGAGAACATATTTTATAAAATCTGGGGTAGTATTTAAACGCAAATCAGAAAAAACATATTTTATATCCAAAAATAATCCGAATTCCAATCAGAAATACTGATTGCACAGCAAAACATTTACCGCAAAATATTATTATTTGAGCAACTATTGCGGAGCTCCTATTTCTGCCTGATGGGTCTAAAGTAACCTGACATGAAGGAGATGAAGGGAACTGCGTTTACTCGCTTTGCTCGCTATCTTCAGCTCCCGTCATCTCCTTCAAACCTAACCTATCCGTGTCGGAGTGCTCTAAGCTCCCGAGCTCGCTTCGCTCGCTCTTGGACTTATTATGTTATATGTTGTGAGTATAACGTTTGTACGCTCTAGTTAATTTACTGTGCAGTCAGTATTTCTGATGTTTAAAAGTATATTAATGATTGAAATAAATTTATAGGTGATAATTTATTTATCAATAAATAGTATCCCTTATATCTGAGAAATAAAAAAATAAAGAAATAAAAGAACACCACAGGCAGTTTCAATACAAAATTATGTTAATTTTGATGCGATCGAGTAAGTATAAAAACTCTTACAAAGGCAACAATAGGGTTAGTAAGTTCGTGCTTAGAGCTTGCAGATTGATAATGTAATTTGGGCTTACTTTTGGAGGTTTAATTCTAGTCATACATTTTTGCTAGGAAAACTAAGGTGTGTTTTTTTAAATCCAGTCCAAGTTTCACACACGTCAAATTAGTTGTCCAGTGTTGAATAATTATCGGTTTAATGTGGTGGAGAGATTAATAAAATTAATTATCAATGAAGAGGGAGAGTAGGAACAAAAACAAAAATTGTGGGCGGAATTATACGAAATAATAGAGAGAATTATAGAGTGACGGTACCCAGAGGATAACGGAAGTGAAGCACGTGGCCCCAAGTGACTTAAGACAAGGTTAGAAAGGTGATGTTAATTTAAAGTGATTCTTCTTCTTGGGTCGATGGTTTTTGTACTTAACTTATAATTTAAATTTTCTTCGACCAATAGTCAGCCACGTTGTTAGTCTTAGTGCTGGCCTCACAATGGTCTCCCATGATTAAAGTGTATTTGCATAAGAAGCAGGACAAGGGATGGGCCATTGTTTGTGAAGTGATTCAGCAGTCGTATTGTAGCTGATCGGAGTCAATACAAGCAGGTATGGCAGGCGGTCACAGGCATAGGCCTTCAGCGGCCCACTTGGCTTCAAAGCTAGTTTAAAATGCTATTACGTACGTCTGACAATTTTTCAGAACTTGTAGTAATAAAACTTTAAGGCCATAAAATACACTTAATTTTATCGATAAAACAACCCACTTAACGGGTGCAATCACCATACCATCAAAGATAGAGCAGTTGTAGTACCGGACTTACTTATAAGGATATACATTGTCTATCAAGCATAACATTGGACCTAGGTCTCACAGAGACTTACATTTAATATTATTTTTACCATAGTAAATAAAATCTGAAAAAATATTCAACTTATCTTTTGAGTCATCACAGTCCATCTCCTATCTTGCCTCTTATGCAGAACACTTTAAATATGAGAGTCCATTGCGAGGCCAGGGCTAAGACTATCGACGTGGCTGAATATTGGTCGAAGAAAAGTTAAATTATCAAAGTACAAAAATCATTGACCCAAGAAGAAAATGAAGTACTTTAAATTATATTTTATGGCTCAATACAAACATATATGTTATCGTTAAAGTGTTTGTTGAATATGTTTTCGGTTCTCTTTGCTATGACCGTAAAAATAACATTAAATTTAAGCCCATGCGAGAGCAAGGTCCAATGTTATGGTTGTTAGACAAAGTGGATATCCTAATAAGTAAAGCAGGTACTAATGTTGCTCTATATTTGGTTTGATAGTATTTTACGGCCTTAAAGTTTCATTGGTACAAGTTCGGACACATTATATAAGCATGTATGTACAGTCAAGGGTCACAATTGCAGTCACTCTTCAATGTTCATAATCGGCCGCACGCGAATGGCGTACGCGAACACTCGCGAACAGGCGTTCAAACGTACTCCTAAAATTCGTCACTGACATTGAACTATTTGTAGCTGAGTTGTGAGGCTCTACTTTAAAGCTGGTGGCATGGGTTCAAATTACGGTAGTCGAGACTACTTTTTTGTTTTTTTGTTGTGTATCCTACTCTCATTGTATGTAAGAAACAATGTAAAAAGATTGCGCGATAATAATGCAACCTGTAGATAAGTCATCATCATCTGCCTAGCCTTTTCCAAACCATGTTGGGGTCGGCTTCCAGTCTAACCGGATTTAGCTGAGTATCAGTGTTTTACATGGAGCGACTGCCTATCTGACCTCCACAACCCAGTAACTGGGTAACAGCGGTACCCCTTGGCTAGACTGGTGTCAGATCTCAAGCGTCTGACTATTCGTAACGACTGTCAAAGATCTTCAAATGACAGCCGGGACCAACGGCTTAACGTGCTTTCCGAGGCACGGAGGAAACTCGGTATGTTGAAATGGTCACCCATCCACGGACCGACCTCGTCAAGCGTTGCTTAACCTTAAAGATCGACCCGTGCGGCTGTTATTATTTAGCCACGAGCTCTACAACTGCAACCTGTAGATAAGTATGAAATAAAAATTAAACTTTTTTTAAGTATCGTTTATTAATACTTTAATATAATATTACTTATACCATTGGTTTAAACACTAGGATTAATAGATTTTTACATAAAGTATGTCTGTCATGATAGTTATAACATTTATGTAATAAATTTATTATTCATTATATTACTGACTATCTTTTATTGAGGTTATAGCTAATATGTTATATATAATTATTCATTTTCACAAGGAAAAGAGTATTGAAGCTTGACCTCAACACAACAATAACAATATTATATATTTGCTATTGTTTTAAAATTCTATAACAATTGATTTAAATAGTATACAATATTTTGTACATAAAAAAATACCAATTGAATACCTATTGTAAAACAATTAAAATATTTCATACTTAATTATTGAATAATTCATATTAAATAAATTATTATACCTTAAATATTATTTCACAGTGTTTAACATTATGTCGTTAATAACTTTTAAGTAAGCTCCTTAGGAACTTGTGTACCCACATATTTTATTCACACTTCTACCTGATTCTGTGGTAGAAATAATTTTGTTTTCAGACCAAAGTCTTCGCGCCATAAATGAAGTCTTCCTTTTTCTACTACTATAGTTCGCCAGTAGAAATCTATGTATTGCCGAGCAAAACGTAAACGACATCTTGCGGCAACTCCCTGAATCAAACAGTAAAACACCCATAACTTTAGAACGGCTGAACCGATTTTTATCAAATATATATACACTCTCCATAAAGTCCCCTTTCAAACAAAAATATATAAAAACAATACATCCGTTTAGGAGCTATGATGCCACAGACAGATACACAAACACACAGGTACACACATCCAACTTATAACATCCATGACGAAAAACTAGATCCCACGACACAGTGTATCCTAGTGTGGGGTCTAGGGTTTCTTTAAAGCACTTAATATTTCTATTTTCTTGTGTAAGTAATACTTAGTTAGTTACTAATAAAATTATCTAATTATACCTATTTTACATGTCTGTTCTAGTAATACAAGATGAATGCCGTACCTGTTGGCTCCAGGCCGCATCCAGTCATGTTCCCGTCTTGCAAGGCATCCGTCATCACAAGTGTAGAGAGGAAACGCACCATCAAGACCCACCTCATGGCAGCGCTCCTATGTAGCTGTCTATGCTGTCTGCTATGCGCATGTATCCCATACTGCATGGACTCTTGCAGAAATGCTGATCATTACTGCCCCAACTGTGGCGCTTATTTGGGAACTTACAAGCGATAGTTTAGCAGTATTCATTTGATATTCAAATAACATGTAATTTATAAAATGTTTGCTGTAACAACTCAACAACTAACATTAACATTCGAAGCGGGATATTTACCGTGTTTTACTGTTTGTTGCAAGTTTCCGATATTTTGGTGCTGTTGCAAGCAGCATGATCAAAATGGTAACAAAACATGATAACATGATCAGAAAACATGGTAAATATCCCGCTTCGAATGTTTATTTTAGTGTTAGTGACCATGACAGTTTAAAACTTTATAACTCAACAACTGGAATGTAAAAGCTGAAATAAAAATAAAGTTCCGTAAATAAGGCTCATCGATATATATTTGTTCGCTCCAATATTTGAAATGAAATGAAATTGTTTATGTTATGTATTAAATTTATTTGTTTATTGTTGTAGTTAATTTTGTAGAACAAAACCGATACATTTTACCTCACGGCATGTAATATTGTTTAGTTTTATATAATTACAGAAAAACCAATTTCTACTTTATCATCATTTGAAGCACAGACATACATCTAACTAGATAACGCGACTATATACTTCGCGTGCCAAAAACGGAGTAAAGTTACGATAAATGATCGTAATCTGAGCTTTTCATTTAGCATTATCGGCACTGGAAATCCACTGAAAACTAGAAAAAAACCTTTTTATGCCATATTGAGCTGTACAGAATGTATAGAAAAAGTTGGACGAGACATTGGAAATGTTTTCTTTCATTGGTAAGTAAATTTGTTTTTAAATTTTTTGTGAATAAGTGGCACGCTTGGTTTTCATACAGATGGAGGAATGCGTTATCTACTTAGATGTATGTCTGTGATTTGAAGGCAGTAAACTAATCTAAACATTAAATCAAATAAAATAGAATAACTCTTATCAATACCCACATTAAAGTATAATTATAGTCTTCATTATCATCATCATCCTTTTAATGTTTCCACTGCTGGGACACAGACCTCTTCTCTGTGAGATATATAGTCTTGCTCAAATGTAATGCCACGTTTTGACCCTGCAAAGTTATAATCAACACAATGGATATTTAAAATTATTAAACTAACTCTAACTCTACCCCTCTTTTTCCGTCGGGGGTTAAAAATAATAAAAGTCATCATCAACTATATGGTATAATGGTTAAAGATATTATATAGTTTGGTACTACTACATGATGGAGTAGGAGACCAGGCTCCACGTGGAAATAATGCTACTGGAAACTACGTCAAGTTGCGAAAAATCCAGAAGATAGGCACGTGGAATGTTCGCGGGTTGCTAAAACCCGGTAAACTTGATATCGTGGAGAGGGAAAAAGGGAGGTCACCAGATGTGGTTTATCCATTTGCGGGCTAACCGGAACGCACTGGAGAAACAACGGGCACTTCTTTACCGACACCCATGCCGTTTACTTTTCCAGTAGCGACGACAGTAGCCAAAAAGTAATAGCGATTCTTATTCCTAAGCATCAAAATAACAGTGTGATAGGGTATGAGGCAGTTAGCGACCGCATTATGTCTATGAAGCTTAAAGCGTCACCTGTAAACTTAAATCTAATACAGGCATATTCCCCCACCAGTGAAGCTCTACCCCTCGTCCTGGAGAGTTTTTACCAAGATTTACAGGCAACAATTGCCAAAATCCCCAATAGAGAGTTACTTATAATAATGGGTGATTTCAATTCAAAAATTGGCGCAAACTCTGCCCAGTACAGCAAATGTGTAGGAAACTTCGGACTTGGGGTACGCAACGAAAGAGGTGAAAGATTCATGCAGTTCGCAGACGAGAACAACATGGTAGTGGTGAACAGTCTTTTCCAACACCATCCTCGTAGACTGTTCACCTGGACGTCACCTGGAGGTAGAACCAAAAACCAGATTGACTACATTCACGTTGGCGCACCTCTATACTCAATGCCCACACGCTTCCTGGGGCCGATTGTGGTTCCGATCACGCACTCGTTATCGCAAAGATGAGGTTGAAGCTCAAAGCTGCCCGATCCTCCAAGAAGACAAGACGGATTGAAGTAGCAGATAACGAGAAATTCACGACAGCCATTGAGTGGAGTTGGAAAGATTGGACAGATATGAACCACAACGAAGCTACATCAGACACGCTATATATAAGGCTAAACATCTCATCCGAAATGCAGTGACGGAATCTAGTCCAAGATCAGAAACGCGGAAACGTCAACATTGTATGACGGACAGTACCCTTGCTCTTATAGAAGAAAGGCGCCTTAAGAAAGCCGCAGGAGCAGACATAAGAGAGCTGAATCAGCTGTCTGCTAACATCCAAGCCTGCTGCAGACGAGACCACAATTCCCACCTTCATAGTATTTGTGACGAACTTGAAAAACATGCTGTAAAGCACGAGTCTAGAGATCTTTACCACAAAATTCGTTTTATTACTAAATCACTACCTACTAAAACCTGGGCTATCGAGAACGACAAAAATGAAGTGGTAACAGAACTCGAACAAATCTCTGAAACTTGGAGGAGATACTGCCAGTCATTGTTCCTGGACCCGCAGTCGCGACAATCGATAAGCACAGAACCAGGACCAGAGAATGTGGAACCAGACATCCTTCTGTCCGAAGTAAGAGCTGCCATAGAACACCTGAAAAGCAAAAAAGCAACTGGTAGAGATGCAATTCCTATAGAGATAATTAAAGCCTTAGGAGAACGTGGCGACCAGATGTTTCATCTTATCTGCAATAGGGTGTGGCAGACCGGAGTTTGGCCTTCGGAATGGACACACACCATATTCACACCCCTGCACAAGAAAGGCTCAACGAAGAAATGTAACAATTACCGCCTCATTGCTCTGATATCAGACGCTAGCAAAATATTGCTACATATTCTCAACGAGCGCCTGAAGGCCTACCTCTCTAAGGAGATCACTCCGGAACAGGCCGGTTTTGTGAAGGGAAAAGGCACTCGGAAACAAATTCTCATTTTACGCCAGATCATGGAGAAGTCAAGAGAATTTAATAAGCCCATATTCATTTGCTTTGTTGATTTCTCCAAAGCATTCGACTCGGTGAGATGGCCGGTGTTGTGGAAGACCCTGTTAGATATGGGCACACCAAAACATCTCGTACACCTTTTAAGAAGGCTCCATCATTCATTTTCATTTTTCATTTCATTTTCATTTCTTATAAAAAACGTTGCCCCACACTAGGAATTTCTTCATGTATCGTGGGTGCGTTTACAAACATATAAACTCACAAACACAACACCCAGAGCCGGAACAATTATCTGTAGAAGAATTCTATGAAGAGAGCTTCAGTGCGCACAGATGATGTCCTGTCAGGTGACTTCCATCCTAGTGCCGGTGTACGCCAGGGGTGAATAATATCACTGCTCTTATTCAACATGTACACAGAGCTAATAATGCGCATCACTTTGGAAGACTGGACAGACGGTGTAACAATTGGTGGATGCAGGATTGCGAACTTGCGTTACGCGGATGACACCACTTTGCTTGCATCCAGTTCGCAACACTTGGAAGAGCTTCTATCAAGGATGGAACGAGTGAGCCATGCCTTAAGATAAATCGCAGCAAAACCAAGGTGATGATTGTTGACCGTGCCAGAAATAATTCGCCTCAAGTGACTCGAATCGCGAAATGCAACGTGGTCCAATCTTATATTTATCTTGGGGCTCAGATTTCAAACAGTGGCGGATGCATCGATGAGGTCAAATGACGTATGGGCATCACGAGGACGGCGATGGACAAGATGCGGAAAATATGGAGAAACACGAATATAACAATAATATTCCCCATATTTCTATACGCAGCTGAAACGTGGACCTTGCGAGATGTGGAAAGACATAAAATAGACGCTCTGGAAATGTGGAGCTGGAGAAGAATGCTTGAGGTTTCGTGGACCGAGTTTCGTACAAACGTCTCGATACTTCAAGAACTCGGTATTAAGCAGCGTCTGTTCTCAACAGTACAATCTCGCATCTTTACATTCTTCGGACACGTATCTCGGCGTGGTGATCAGTCCATAGAACGCCTTGTCGTCTAAGGGAAAGTGGAGGGCACTAGACCGCGCGGAAGGCTGACCAGATCAAGTCTGCCGTAGGAGATTCACTCAATGAGTGCAGCAGGATGACCTTTAATAGGCAGCGGTGGCGAAACGTCGTGAAGCGCATCACATCTGCATTCTAATATTACTACTACATAGCGATCACGACCGCTCTGTCAAGAGTGTACCGGATAAGAAGAAGACTACAATAATAGTTACAAACTACGAGCCTGTTAATATGATTTTTATGTGCATAGACAAAATACTCAAATTACAGTGACTGACTAGCGCTCGTGATTGAAATTGTAACAACAACATTATTTATCTGCAGTAAAATTAAACATCCATACATATTAATAATTAGATATTGTTTTTGTTTAAAAAACGTACAGTTTGTAAAAGGTACTTTATCTTCATTCTTACAAGTTCAATTTCTGAAAACAAACGTGTTTCTGATTTTCATTTGTTTTATTTTAGTTAAGTGAGGTTTTATGAAGAGAACTACATATTTTGTGATTGGTGAGTCCTCGAATATTATTTGGAATATTTAGCGACCATCCTTCGCGATTGGATTTATATCACACACTTATGCGATTTTTACTAAGCGATATTTCAAGTATGTTCACATAGACACAATGCGGTGCAATTTTACCGTTTTGTACTTTAAATTTTATTAGAAAATACGTACGCAATATCGTCTATTATTGCAATTTAAATTGCTTCGCGCTTTTAGTTATTTTAATTGATTTTAATTTGCTTGTGTTTTTTTTTTTTAATCTGATTTAAATAATATATATATGATAATAATACCTTTAAACGAGCAATTCTTGTATATAAATCTGAATCTCGGAAACGGCGCCAATGATATTCATGAAATTTAGTATGCAGGGGGTTTCGGGTGCGACAAATCGATTTAGCTAGATTTCATTTTTAGAAAACAGCATTTTCTCTATTTTCATCCAAACACAGCTCGATCGCCCCCTTTAGGCGCGATTGGTCCAATTCACCTTATTCGCGATTGGTCCAATTCGCGGTTGGTCCAATTCGCGATTGGTCTAATTCGCGATTGGTCCAATTCGCGATTGGTCCAATTCGCGGTTGGTCCAATTCGCGTTTAGTCCAATATTAAAGTATTTCCAAAATTAAACAAAATAACACATTTTTATGTACATACTGTTACGGGAAAAATTTCGCCTTCATTGGATGATTAACAATTGGGATCCAGTAGATAAAACACCGCCTTTTAGTACATGCACATGCTCATTTAATTCAGACTTATACTTCAATATAAACACCACATCTTTCTATCAAATTAATACACTCCAAAATTATAACATGCTCTCAAGAAATCTATAAAACCAATGGCTAGTATTTTCTTTTCAACCAACTGTCAAAAACACAACTTAATCCAAATTTGAAATCGTCTTGCTTTTAAAGCATAGACTATAAGTGTAGACAATTAAAACTCACCCAATAACATCCCCTCTGAATTTTATATTGTCTCAAATAAAATTAAAATCAACCTGTATTTAACTTTGACATGTTTTCCTAGAACACCCCTTATACAATTTCCAACACTGAACACATGATTAATACAAAAATAAAACCCATACTAGTATTCCCTACCTATCATTATATTCTACATACATAAACCACCCCCTTAAATATAAGTTTCAAATTAACAATCAAAACAACCTTAAAACTATAACTAATACCTAAATTTCAAATAAGTTCCAAAACATTATCTCTACAAGATATAACATCTAACACCTATCTTAATTAACTAATTATTCCACTAAATTCACTTCATTAAAGTTCACATCAAACTCATTGATCACTCACAATATGCTTTCTTAAACGTAAAAACTTAGTTCTGTCTAATCCTTTTGTCAAAATATCTGCAATATTAGAATTGGTTGGACAATAGAAAATTTCAATTAAATTTTGATCTATCTTTTCTTTAATAAAATGATATTTCACATCAATATATTTGCTTCTCCGATTTAAAATGCCGTTTTTAATTAAAACAATAGCTGACTGATTATCAACAAATAATTGCGTTTTTGGTGTATGACCTGTAATCTCCTTAATCAGACTTTGAACATAAAGTAAATCTTTAATACATTCTGCGGCAGAGATGTACTCTGCTTCCGTACTGGAGAGAGCGGTGACGGACTGTTTACGCGAGCACCAATGTATAGGACCACCACTGTACAAAACTACAAAGCCAGTCATACTAGGTCATACCCAGTGGCGTAGCGTGCCTAGGCGGGGCCCAGTATAAAAAATTGTTTGGGGGCCCTTATGAAGCGTGATTTCTCACAAAAGACAAAAAAAATATTGCATAAAATTAAAAGAAATATTTATTCATCATAATTATCTATCTGTCACTTTTTCCTAAATGTTTACAAACAATTCAAATTGAATATACACTCATTAAAAACTTCCAGATATAAGAATTCAAAGACTGTACTTCATCAAATAATTGTAATACTTTGTTATCGGCTTTACAGAACATCTCCAATTTTTCTGACTCTCATGATCCACAATCTTTTATAGCTCAATGATGATTGATTGTGATTGGCTGTCCTTTCCTCGTTGACACCGATGTAAAAGACCAGCATCAGCCAATGGAAAATAAACACGACATTTTGTCCGGAAGTCAGCATTGAGCTACTTACAATGAAAATATCAAAAATTATAACAAACTAAAAATGTAAACATATTCAGAAAATCCACATAAAATCAACATGTTTTATGGTATTAATTTAACAGTAATTAATATTAGTTTTAATACAAACTTCCGAAACAACCAAAACATTTCAATGGAATTCAAGACTTATTATTACATATTCTATTGAATTGGACTAACTGCGAATTGGACCAATTGCGAATTGGACTAATTGCGAATTGGACCAACTGCGAATTGGACCAACCGCGAATTGGACCAACCGCGAATTGGACATATTTTTGAACATTGGACCAATCGCGAATTGGACCAATCGCGCCTAAAGGGATCGCCCAGGTACTTTATTTTAAACTAGCTGACCCCCGCGGCTTCGCTCCCGTCAAAATTATAGCCTATGTTATTTGGGAATAATGTAGCTTTCCATAGGTGAACGAATTTTTAAAATCGGTCTTGTAGTTACGGAGCCTCTTCGGTACAAACAAACAAACAAACAAAAAAACCTTTCCTCTTTATAACATTGGTATAGATGTGCATGAAAGATACACAGAGAGTAGATCTCAAACAGACTTTTTCTTTTGTACTTACCTTATTTTTTTTAACACGTATGTGATTGTACAAATAATAAATCGAATAATATGGATGTTTTCTGTGTAGAAAAATTATAATTCTATTTAGTCCGTCATCGTAAGTGAGATTATCAAATAATATTGGACACGGAATTTTGCGTCACTAAATTAATAGAAAAATACAAAGATAAAGCGCATCATAGTTCAGGAGGGGGGCTTGTGACGACACAAAGTTTACTAACGGCGTGACGTCATATGATATTTTAACGTTGTCACTTTGTTTAAAAGGTAAAAGAAAAATACGTGTCCAATATTTTTTATTAATCTACCTAACGGACAAAAAACTAATTTTCAGTTAACATCCCTATTAATTACTAAGCACTAAAATAACCAGTCATCTTAATCAAATAAAAGGTTAGTTGTAAAAAATACGTAAAAGCCTTGATACTATTTCTACTATTACTGGATGGCTGCGATAAAATGAAGTGTACACCAGAAAATTGTGAGACTGCTTCGTAATATTATGCACTAGATTTTGCAAGTGACTTCTCCCTCGAATAAAATAATCTCAGTCTGAAACCAGGCATACCTGGGTATGTTTCATTTAAAGTCCCCGTCACGAGAAGCTATAAATTTTGTAACTAAATAACTTCTACGTTCCTTGAGTCAGACGCATTCCAGTACCACAATGGGATTATTTGTTGTTGATTGAATTGTCGCTACATAACTTAGTAGAAGTTTTTTATTTAAACAAATTATAGCTTCTCGTGACGGAGACTTTAAAAACGTTTAGTCATTAAGGCGGTACCCCGAGCAAAACGCCGCGCAAGCCGTTTTTTGTGCTGTTTTTAGGAGCTATCTACTCGCTATTTAAAAAGAAATATCAATTAATAAAAACACATTAAATTTCTACACAATATTGATTCTAAAATGGTAGATTTAGTTTTTTTTTTAATGTTGTATATATTTCACTAATCTACTTCCAAAAAAACATAAAAATGAGAAATAATTATTGATATTATGCATCTCCTCGTAAAGTGTTCATTGATTATTTTTTGTACTAACACTAATGGATAGACAATTTAATAACGTACATTTTTGTAGAATTATTTTTTCAAAAGACCAAAATTTGATTTTATAAAGATTTTATTCTAAAATCTGGGCGTATTCACTACTGTAATTCATGCGCCACCAGTGCCGCTAGACCAATAGGAACGCTCATATCTCATGCGGATTTTTTGGTCAGGGTACCGTCTTAAGGCGTGATTGAATACCAAACATACTGACTTCGATAGGATTTCATTGGAGTGAGGCAACGGTGATTTCCAAAGGATACTATAGTCAATTCTTATACCATTTGAGAATGTACTATCTCCATATCTATTTCATCCATATTTAATATTATAAAGAGGAAAGATTTGTATTTTTTGATTTTTGTATGTACCGAATAAACTTAAAACTACTGGACCGATTTCAAAAATTCTTTCACCGTTGGGAAGCTACACTATCCCCAGGTGACATAGGCTACTTTTTATCCCTGTATTCCTACGGGAACGGGAACTACGCGGGTGATACCGCGAGAACCAATGAAATCATTTGCATAGAAGAATCACTGCATTTTGTCTCTACGGTTGTCCATAATCAAAACTATCTTCTAAAGGCCCTAGACAAGTGACTCTATCAACCAAAGCGTGGCGATAGCAATCATACAAATGTCACAAATATATTGTAATGTCAAAAACTATTGAAATGTCACGTCGTCACCGCTGTCATCAAATGTCAGTTGTCTAGCTAGAGTCTATACAGGATGCAACAAAAGATCACAATTTCTTTAAGCGGTTCATTGTACTTATCATTACGAACAATATTTACTATGGGTCTACTCAAAAACAAATCAACTGCCCCATACTCTTTTTTTTGGGAAATCATCCAATGACTTCTCCCGCTCTGTATGAAGTGTGAGAGCGTGTCAGAATTTTACTGACTAAAACCCACCCGTGTTCCTTCAGTTGTTTCAGGGCGGTAACCGTCTTTAAAAGTTATCCGCGACCCAAATAGGAACTGCCCCATACCTATAGGGTGTAATGAAAATGGGTAGCCGATCTGTATTTTTTTTGACCTTTGACCACTATCTCACCAGAAAGTAAGCGATGATACGGTCGACGATGGGGCACACATACAATTTTTTTTTTTTTTTTTATCGTGGAGAAATGCTCATGCATACTGCGCTACCACGGGGAGATAGCGCAGTTATGTGGGACTCTAACCCACTAAAACTCCACGGTGTCCTCCTGTGCCGCTTATGGCGGGAACACGGGTACGCGTTAGCACTCAATGCGAACCCGCCGCCGCTGTCCGTCACCGGACCCTCCTCTGAGGAGTACCCCCCATCACCGGCGCACCAGAACACACTGTGCGCCGTGACCACCCCAGGGAACAAACCAGCGCATGGGTGCCAGACGACCCCGTGTATGGCACCCTTGGTCCCCTTGTGACGGGTCAGGGTCAATGGCCCCGCCACCTACCAATTTTCGGCCGCAGGGGATAGGGAGAGCGGCCAACGCTATACCGGCACTCCTCCTCTACTGCGGCCGCACCGCGTCCGCCATCAGACGGTGGCGACCCCGTCTAGGCCGCAGAAGGTAGGGAGAGCGGCGCACCGCAATACCGGCACTACTCTCCCGCCGCGGCCTCCAACCCTCAGCCGCGATATCGTATGGGTATGGGAGACCCCATACGACATCGCAGTTCATCCCACCTCAGTTGCGATGTCACCTAGGCAGCACCGCAACCTACATGTTGGCCGCTACGTCGTCGGCTTATCGGCAAAAGCCCTGACGAGCGGCCCCTCCTCGGGTTCCTCTTCGCTTCACCGTGGGTGACCAAGCCACGGTTACTGAGCCCCCCCGCATCGACAATGCGGGAACCCACCGCGGGGGGGGGCACACATACCTAGAAGTAACCTATTCACTGTTGACTTAAAGACTCCCAGGTTGTAGCTTTCAGGAAACACAGACGCCAGCAGGGAATTCCACTCCTTAGATTTCCCAAAACGTACTTTTTTGTACTTTTTTTGTGCGTACGGGTGGTATGTCACCATATACCGATGACGCATCGCCTTCAAAAAACTCAGTGAATGACACAAGAAACTGGAATTTCAGCATTATGTAAATTTGAACTAAAATGATGATGACCCAAGAATCATGTTGTGTTAGCCTGATTTTCCTTATATCAAGGCCATGGTTAGCATAATGGAATGTTGTAGGCATACGTGTGTATATAATGTAAATTAATACCATGCAGTCCAGAATTGATAACGATTTGTCTACAATAATAAAGAAATAAAAATATTATCATCAGAATAATTAAGATAAGTTCCGTGTAATTCTGATTATTTCTTACTGATATAAAATATAGATTGTACTGTCTTATATTTTGTACCTATAGGCTAGGTACGCAGGAGAACCACAGTTACCGACATAGCCCGAAGAATTGCGAAACTTAAAGGCTAGTGGGCAGGGCACATTGCTCGCAGAACGGATTGCTGATGTGGCCGAAAAGTTTTGGAATGGCGACCGCGAACCGGCAGGCGATGCGTTGGAAGGCCTCCCACTAGATTGACCGATGGCCTGGTTAAGGTTGTGGGAAGGCGCTGGATGCGTGACGCACGGGATCGGTCAATGTGGTGATGCCTGGGGGAGGCCTATATCCAGCAGTAGATGGCTTTCGGTTGAAATGATGATGATGATGATGAGGCTGGGTTCTTCACAGCCAATTTAACTGTGCACCTTGCTGGAACGCGACCACACTCCCGCGTGGCGTGGTGGCGCCCCCCGTTCGCCTCGAGCGCCAATAGCGAGAGTCGAACGTCAGAGTTACGTCACAGTGCCAGGTGCGCAGTTATGCCGCGGTCCCACGGCCTGATTTGTCACAGGCCAGATCGCGCCAGGACAGGCTGACGGGCCTTGGGAACCGACGCGTCCGATAAAGCCCGCGCTGGCCTGTCGTCACCCGTCCCATCCATCGGGAGTGATGGAGACGCGGCGCGGCGTGATGGCACCTATTGACCTGCAAGGGAAATAGCACATAGGCTACTTTTTATCCCGGTATAATATTTTCTGGGGATGATAAAACACTTTTGACGCGGGCGAAGTCCCTGGGAGAAACTAATAGTTGCCAAAGGCTAGGCATACTGATTGAAAAAAGCAAAGCAAACCACGGAATAAAACTAGTATCAGATTAAAGACTTATTGTAATCATGCAGATTATTTTTTATTAATCGATAGTAATGATAATGATTGTGTCACGTTCCATAGATATAATAAGGTCATTTATTTAGTTTAAGTTTAATGGTGTTCGTGTAAATACATAGGTGAGTGTAATTTTTTTGTTACTTTATGACAATCATTTTTAAAAGTGTAATCGTACCGATTATAGTTGTGAGATTACATATACAAAGGCGGTTGAAGAGGTACTTTTAGAAAAGGTTTCATGTTTAAAGGTGACGCCAAACGAACGAATTTTGTGAGTTGTGAGTTGCGTAAAATGCGTCGCGGCATTTACGCTGCATTCGGTTTTATACTAAATCCCCGTTTGTGTCACACGGCTACGGATAATTAGTTCACTGCTGATTCGCCGAGTTGCCAGCCTGTCGGTTTTTTATCGGTTACATTTCGGGGAGTGTGCGTTGGAATTGCATGAACTGATTCCTCCTAGCCCGTTCCATCATCGGACTACAAGACGTACGGCGATGCGTCATCGATACATGGTGGACATCCCACCCATACGCACCAAACGTTTTGGGAACACTTTTATTATACGAACAGCAAAAAAGTGGAATTCCCTGCCTGAGTCTGTGTTTCCCGATAGCTGCAACCTGGGAGTCTTTAAGTCAAGAGTGAATAGGTTACTTTTAGGCAAGCGTGCTCCATCGTCGACCACATCATCGCTTACCATCAGGTGAGATAGCGGTCAAACGCAAGCCTATTAGATATAAGATAAAAAAATTAAGCACATTATTTCAACAGAATTGCGCTCGAGGCGAGGAAAGCGAGCAAGGCAAGCGTCAGTCCACGGTCTAAGAGTCTTGCCCAAATTTTTGGCTTTACCCAACTTCTCTTTCTCTTTCTGACATATTCTTCTAATGCATCGTAAATGCACAAATTTTTAATGGATCCATTGCACGACGCAAGCACCCCGCACGAACGTAGAATAACAAATAAAATTACGTCCGTCCGTCTGGCAACAAAACCCAATTTCAGTTGAGTAAATACCGCCACTCATTTTACGCGTCTCACAATTCTCAAAATTACGTTCGTTTGGCCTCACCTTTAGGACAGGTGCACACTGACGGCATGGCACGGCCAAGGATGTTTCGATAATTTATAATTTTCGACTTTATTTCAATGACATTACATTTATTATTCCTATACTTCTACACGAATGCCGCGGCATGCAGCGGTAGAATGATTCAAGCTCATGCTCAGCAAGATCATGTCAAGTAAAACGTGCTAACACCTAATTTTATTTATGGATTAATGACAACGCAGGATGATTTGCCAATTAAATGCTACTATTTTTTGAGCTTTTTGCTTTGGCCTCTGAGTCTTTTGGTCTTTTAAGTGTGTCTGTGTGTTACCTACTTTAATTTCGTCTAATTGGTCATTGGTTTTAATACACGCGTACAGACTAATATATCTATTATATGGTGTTTACTACAACACCATTACGTACCGTACTAGTTAATACGGGCTGATTTGTGCATCTTAGTAAACAATCATATTGCCCATCAAGCTTGCCTGGTCAATTCATGATTTCAGGATATCATTATGGACAGTCAGAAGGAAAAACCTATGCAACCCAGCCAATTCAAATGATAATTTTAAAGTTATCATTAAGCATCATATCCAATAGGCAACATTTGATGCGACATGATGCACATGTTGAACTATAGGCCCATCTCATTTCTTAGCCATGTCTACAAGCTGTTTTCAAGAGTCATCTCGAATCGTCTCGCGCGCAGTTTTGACGATTTTCAGCCTCCCGAACAAGCCGGCTTCCGTAAAGGCTTCAGCACCGTAGACCACATACATACGCTGGGGCAGGTTATACAGAAGACCGAAGAGTACAAACTGCCTCTCTGTTTAGCGTTTGTGGACTATGAGACAGCCTTCGATTCGATCGAGACTTGGGCTGTACTGCAGTCCCTCCAACAGTGCCAAATTGACTACCGGTACATCGAAGTGTTGAAATGTTTATACAAAAACGCCACCATGTCAGTTTGACTTCAGGATCAGACCTCGGAACCCGTCCTTCTGCAGCGAGGTGTGAGACAGGGAGACGTCATATCTCCGAAGCTGTTCACCGCTGCACTGGATGATCTCTTCAAGGTTCTAGACTGGAGAGGGCTAGGCATCAACGTCAATGGCAAGTACATCACTCTCCTTCGGTTTTTCGACGATATAGTGGTTATGGCTGAGACCATGGAGGACCTGAGTACAATGCTCGATGATCTCAGTAGAGCTTCCAAAAGAGTGGGCCTTAGGATGAACATGGACAAAACCAAGGTGATGTTGAATGCCCATGTTACACCCACTCCAATCAAGGTCGGCGACTCTACACTCGAAGTTGTGGGTGACTATGTCTACCTGGTACAAACGATCCAATTGGGTAAGGCCAACTTCGAGAAAGAGGTCAACCGTCAAACCCGACTCGGCTGGGCAGCGTTCGGGAAGTTGCGCGGTGTCTTCTCGTCCAACTTACCACGGTGTCTCAAGACGAAATTCTATGACCAGTGTGTGTTGCCAGTTGACATATGGCTCTGAGACGTGGTCGCTTACAATGGGCCTTATCAGAAAGCTTACAGTCACTCAAAGGGCAATGGAGAGGCTATGCTCGGAGTTTCCTTGCGTGATCGAATCAGAAATGTAGAGATCCGCAAGAGAAACTTAAGTGGCAGTGGGCAGGGCACATTGCTCGCAGAGTGGCACGTGGCGGAAGACGTTGCGTTGGAAGACCGCCCACCAGGTGGACCGATGACCTGGTGAAGGTTACGGGGATCCGCTGGTTACGAGATGCATGGGACCAGTCAATGTGGCGACGCTTGGGTGAGGCTTATGTCCAGCAGTGGACGTTTTTCGGCTTATATGATGCAGATGTTGCTCATCATGTTGAACGGTAACAAAGATCTTTTGTTTAGTAACGTTGTCTCATCGTCCCGTGTTGCGTGTCAAATGTTGCCTATTGAATACGAGGCGTTATTCATCTTCAGCATAAACTATAATAATGGTAAAAGATTTAGAATTTTATTGCAAAATAAGGTGCAATAAACAATGTAATTATTTTGTATCGATGCTTAACAGATAACCTGTTTATAATATTTATCGTATATAATAGGATACGCAATGTAGATAAAGAAATTTAGGTAGGTATACACAATGAAATTCATGCATGTCATTAAAGCATTGCATTTCGTCAATCATTTATACATAACATTCGTGGCTTACTAGGGTTTTCGTTTAACATTCGTTTCTTAACTTCAAGGCTTGTTTATTTATTTAAGACTAGCTATGCCCGGGGCTTGGCTCCCGTCAACTGCCTGCCCTACCCTACTTACCTTCCTATCTAGGCTACCTACCTACCAAAAATTTTTAGGGTCATTCTTTCGCGGCGAATCTTAACATCGCTATTCAGAAAATGACGTCAAATGCACAACGCCATCTATTGAATATGGAGTACAACTGTCTGAGTATCTAAATTGCGTATGTTGTGATATTTTACTTCTTGAACACTTTAAATTCATCTATCTTTTGATAGAGTGAACCGATTGGGATGAAACAAAAACTAAGTAATTCTAACTTTTACGTGAAAAGTTAGTACCTGGGCCACCGAGCTCTGAGTTTTATTTCTCAAAAATAAAACCCAGGTGGCACCCATGTGCTAGTTTGGTCCCTGGGGTGGTCACGGCGCACAGTGTGTTCTGGTGCGCCGGTGATGGGGGATACTCCCCAGAGGAGGGTCCGGTGACGGACAGCCGCGGCGGGTTCGCGGTGAGTGCTAACGCGTACCCGTGTTCCCGCCATAAGCGGCACAGGAGGACACCGTGGAGTTTTAGTGGGTTAGAGTCCCACATAACTGCGCTATCTCCCCGTGGTAGCGCAGTATGCATGAGTATTTCTCCAGGCCAAAAAAAAACAAAAAAAGTTTGATTGATTTATCGTCCCCGAAACTCCCTGCTTACTAAACTTCATAAAAATCGTTGAAGTTGTTTCCGAGATTCAAATTATTGTATATATACAGGAATTGCTCGTATAAAGGTATTAGATAGAATACATATATATTAGATTTGCATTGGTTTCGTACATTTTACGTGATGCGTGCACAACTAAACAGACAAACATGCCAGAAATGCTGGAAAAGTGTTAAAAAAAAATCTTAATTTATCAAAACACACTGGCTATTTTTTTGGTAATATTTTTGATGTGCAAAAATGACTTTTCTGCAGATTTATTATATTATGTATTGATGATGTTCAACAGAAAATATACTATTATAACCCAATTCCAAGTCATGTTAGAGGACATCACTTGAAAATCTCGACTCCACTTCAAATCATCAAATTGTCAGTTTTAGCTTGTTTTAATGGAGGCTTTCTTCCGTGGCTGTGGCTACTGAGTCAAGGTTTATAAAACTGACTTGTAATATTAGCCAGTTATCAAAAGGTTACCATTTTACATTGTGTACATGTAGGGACTCTTAATAGTTCACACCCTTCTCAATAGATGGCATTACTTATCTCATCTTATTAGAAATACTACGTTCTCTCTGTTCATTCACGAGTTCCTGTTCTTATCTCAATTTGACAACTCAAAGATACTATCAAGTTGATGGAGGAGCATGTGCAAGTGTATTCGATTCACGTATTATTGTTGAAAACATTCTGAACAAACATTATTGAAAACATTCTGATCAAACTTTATTGAAAACATTCTGATCAAACTATCAGACGCACTGTGAACAGTGTTCAAAATAGGCTTAAGATCGTTATTAATACATAGGTTCGTGATGAGCAGTGAAGGATAGCTGTTTGACAACATTATAGGTATTGAAACGCCCTTCCCTAGAAACGAAAGCCGTACCTACCCGTAATCAGCATTATAACAGCCGAAAGGCATTCATTCGAACACCATATCGACCGGCTCTTCGAAAAAATGCATTTCATATGCCGTATAATGCAGCCTTTAAAAGTCGCCACATCGACCGGTGCCCAAATTATTACATCACTTCTGCTCTCAAAATGGTGAAGGAAAACATCGTGAGGAAACCGGCATAGCTTAGAACCAAAAATCCGAAGACATGTGACATCCAGTCTTCCACCTGCACTGGGCCCGCGTGGTGTATTACGGCCCATCCTCTCTTACAGAGAGCAGGTCTTCTTGCACAACAGACCAAATGGTACTCTAAGTGCGGTCTAAGCCGTTCAATTCTGAGTGTCTACTGTACTGTAATTGAGCTATACATAGACGTAGTGGCCACTCCTGAATCGTTTCGCAATTAGTCATGTATTCTGCAACCAAAGCAAGGCATATTTTTCATCAGAACTCACAATGTCTCTAAAATATTGAGACTAAATTCTCCAAACGATTGGGTAACTCCGTCTTAGGACATGTCAAGTGGGCTGTAATACAATCTTATCAATAGTTCAGATACGAATCCGTTATCAATGTAGGTATGCGCCGTCTATCCGCATATCGCGATAATCTTTGAGAAGTACGTATGAAGTTAGAATGATATACAAAAAGTCGATTGAAAATATTTAGGTTTTTTATTGTAGAATTTTCACAGTATTAGATATTTTCAATGGAGTTCTCATTTCACAATTATTTCATTAAATGAGGCTACATTTTAAACAATATCTCTAATACTGTTTTGTTTGTCTTTAGTAAGGCTGAAATTAATTTAGATCTTAGTATTATTTTTAAAGACCTTAACCAAAGAATAACACAGAGACGGTGATGGATTGTGCATTGGGATTGCATGAACTAATTCCCCTCAGCCCGATCCATCATCGGACTACAAGACGTACGGCGATGCGTCAGCGGTACATGGTGGACATCCCACCCATACGCACTTAACGTTTTGGAAATACTCTCATTCTGAGTACAGCTAAGGAGTGTAATTCCCTGCAGGAGTCTGTATTTTTTTATTACTACAACCTGGGAGTCTTTAATTCAAGAGTGAATAGGTTTATTTTAGGCAAGCGTACTTCATCGTCGACCACATCATTGCTTACCATCAGGTGAGATAGTGGTCAAGTGCTAGCCTATAATATATAAAAAAGGCAATTAGAATTAGCCTTGTCCTGAGCATGTTAGAGTGATGAGCACCCATTTTTTAGAGTGATCCATACATCTGAACTTTGGAGAATTTGGTGAATACCATTGAAGCCACTATAAATATATGGGCACCTACAAGGCCCAAACTGTGTGTGTGGGTTTATTCACCATCGACTCGAAAAGAAGAAGAAACCCTTAGTCCTAGATTTAATTAATATCTTAGACCAGTTTGGGACAACATTAAGCTATTTAACGACATGGCATAACAACTTTTGCTATAAGATTAGAAAAAAATAAGTAATGCCTTGAAAAAAAAATCGGTTTACAAAACCATGCATTGCCGGGTTTATTGATGAAAGAGGCTTAGAAAAATGTCATTCTATCAACACAAGTAAAATTAAAAATACAAAAAAAACACCCCAATAAAATAATAAGCTTCGATCGACAATCTATTGTACACGTAATTATTACACGATATCTTAGCGAAAACGCCCCGATTCAAACAGTAAAAAGCCCGTAACTTTAGAACAACTAAACTGATTTTCATCAAACATAATTAAGCACACTCTCGAAAAAGTTACAATTAAAACAAAAATAAACGATACCAATATCGGTTCATACGTTTAGGAGCTATGATGCCACAGACACACAAACAAATACACAGACCTCAGATCAAATAAAAAGTCAAGATGTAAACATTGCAAACAACATTGTGACACCGGTTAAAACTACGCCTTGCCTTATACATAAACAATTAAACGAAACGACACAAAACTACGCCTTAGCTTGTCAGTCAAGCTATCAGATCAAATGAAAAGCTCGACTGACAAGCTAAGGCATAGTTTGACCGGAGTCACCTAGTTGTTTGCAACGTTCCATCTTGGCTTTTTATTTGATCTGAGACACAGACACACAGATACACAAACACACGTCGAACTTATAACACCCCTCTTTTTTCCGTCGGGTGTTAAAAGTGTTACGATAGCGATTGGTGAAATGACATGCTAGGCAATTCCATACATAATTACATTTCACTCACGACACTTCAGGTAGTCCTGAAGTGTCACGTTACCAATAATTTATGGCATTGCCAAGCACTACTGACAGCTGACTTAAAGTAAGTTTTTACGGTGTTTACGGTGACATATATACATAATATCTTACTAATAATACATATATCCTTGACTATGCTGATGTCAGTTATCTCGATCTCACCCAGGCACAACTAGATAAACTTGAGCGTCTTCAAAATCTTTGCATAAGATTTATATTTGGCCTGCGCAACTTTTACTTGATTTCTATGTTTTTGTTCCGTACATTGTGTCACCCAGTGTAATGTTTTCTTCGTCTATACTTTCTGTAACTTACATGGTGTACATAATAAAGTGTATTCTATTCTATAATATACCATATTAAAATTAGTAGATAATTATCAAAGTTAGACAAAGTTCAAGTCACGTGGCTCAGTTCCACATTCTAGAAGCACTTACAACTTGAAGAGAGGATACAAGCATCATCTATGCAAATTCGGAGCGGTGCACTCCTTCCCTAGGGACGTGACAGCGTTACCAACTCATAGACACACTTTTGAATTAATAATACGTTGCTGATTTATGTAGACGTGCTTTCTAGCTAATAGGGATGTCTAGAAATATAGATAGAAAAATGTTATTTCCATTTAGTCCGTCAGTGAGATTATCAAATAATATTGGACCCATATTTTCTGCTTTATCAATATATAAAAATTTACAAAGATTCGCATCAAAGTTCAAGATTGTTGGCTTGTGACGTCACTTTGTCAGTCTAAAGTGTAGCACACCGTGACGTCACACGATATTTCAACGCACTGTATATTCGTATTTTTTTGTTTAGGTACGTGGCAAAAGAAAAACGTGTCTAACATTTTTAAATTATCTATCTGTCGGACTGATTAGATATTTTACATACCTATTTTTTATTCAATACTAGCTGGTTCCAGCGGTTTCACTAGGAACCGTGCATTATGGGATAAAAGCCTATGACACTCAATATCAGTGTAGTTTTCTATCAGTCTGTGAAGAGCTTATGCTCTTATCGTATCAGAGTTATTCCAGAGATTACCGTTTACCAATTATGAACAAGCATAAAATTTTACGTTTTTGTAAGATCTTTAGTAAGCACTAGTGTTACGCACTTGATTTGCTTACATTAGCAGCCGTTTCTGCTGCTGGGAGTCAGGCCTACTCTCTTTGAAATAATATAGGACATAATGCTTTTAAGAGCACTGCAGCAGCAGTTAAGTCATCAATCGCATGTTTGTGTTCGACTTCACAACCAACCGTTACCATTAAGTTTGAATATTAGGTAGTATTGTTGAAACATTTTGAAGTTATTTCTGGTAAAAAACCGCATCCAAATTCAACAAGTAACTAGATTAGAAGTCCTAATTAAACGTTAAAACTTCAACTACACGTTATTTTCTATTCCTTTTTCAAACGTGGATATTGTAGATACCTAAAATCACATCTTATGGAACGCCATTAAGCCCATCCTCTTGACATAATTTTACGTCAAGCGAGGCTGGGACATCATCTTTCTCCATCTGCCATATCTTATGTCCGTTAATTACTATAGTCTTATAAGTAGCATATTCTCGACACAATAAATTGGTGAACAGAAATATAATATTATTTTATTTTTATTATTATGTATCCTATATAGTTCTACTGCTGGATCCATAACCTCCATAACCTTTCAACTTTCTTTGAATTTTGCTCACCCCGTTATAAATGAGTCAAAATCGTCACGTCAGTTTTCTTAAGCCTTCCTCAGTCAGCCACTGTGCGACGATCCTGGCCCATTGGTCTTAATGCATTGGTTTTAATCTAAAGTTTTTTAATATCCATGATGACTGAGTCTATTAGAGTGGAGAACGTTTTCTTCAAAAGGACTTGAGAGTATAATAATATACCTTAATCTTCAAAAACTTATTAAAGCTCTTCCGTTAGACATATATGAATACTAGTAGGTACGTACCTTAGTACCTACCGGTTTGGCCCGTGTTACGCTTTAATCACAGATATCTAATCTTGCCTATTTGGCACATTAATTAAAGAGATAAAATAATGCATGTCATTAACACACTTTTACACATTCCAGTTTAGTCATGAGCACAACGCTCTGAAATAAGGTTAGGTTTAGTTTGCAAAGGTAAATCTTGACAACTTATGTCTTGAAAACTTTGTGTTGATTATAACTTATAGGTAAACTACTACACTGTGTCTTAAACAAGTTCGTTAGAGTAACCAGTTACATAAACAGTTCATATTCTGTTTTTGGCAAGTTCGTTTATGTAACTAGTTACTTAATAGGTTGATATTGTGTATTCTCCAAGCAGCCATTAAGCTTAACTTTATTCTCTTGTTTATCAGGATCACTGTGTAATTGAATTATTTCGTCTTTTCCAGAGATGTATTTACTAGCACTACTAACGGTCGTCGGGGTGGCATTTGCCGGACCCTTAGCGGTTCCCTCAACCGAACTATTCACCACTCTGACTGAGGAGCAACGGGCAGCAGCATACGTACTGCCCAGAGACACAATCCCAACCTTCTATGACGTCAGACTATTCTTAGACCCAGACAATGAAGAATACTTCACGGGAGCAGTCGACATGAGAATCCTGCCATTGGTCAGCAGCAACCAAATAGTCCTTCATGCTATGCAAATGCAAATCAATGCCGCAGACATCGAAGTGTACAGCGATAGAAATCCAGAAATCAATTTGTTCCAAAGTCACACTTTGGCCACTGACGATACCCATATATTCAGGATTACTTTGAACCAAGAAATGGTTGTACTACAGCCCCATACAATTAGAATTAGAAACTATCGTGGCCAGTACGCTGAGAATATGTTCGGAATTTACGTGTCAACGTACGCGATTGACGGCACACCACAGTAAGTAATTTTTGGAGTAATTTTAATTAAGTTAAAGTATTTTGATTAGGTGAAAGTATTATGAATGTTATTTTTGATTTTTATTATTAAAATTACTTGATTTTGTACTTTATGTATCTATGTAACTTGTTAATCAAAATACTTTTCTTCATGACGATGAGCCATCGTCTTGGACCACAGCAAGAGTTATACTTGACTCATTTAGTTGCATTTTAGATTCTGCGTTGAAGACACATGATTAAGTGTCTAAGTAATTTGTTCTACTAGATTGTTAGTATAAATTTTCAACCTCCTGTATTATTTTTATGAACCATTTTAATTTGAGATGTTCTTGTTTGTTTTTTCTCTCGATACCACCGAAAAAATATTTGTATGGCCTATAGATTCTAGTTATAGGCGTAGTCAATGCATGGCTCTTTAGTTATGAACATAACTTATGAAATCCTATTGTTAGTCTACCAATACTAAAAAAAAAACTTGCCCAGCCAACAGCAGCAGAAGATTTTAGGTATTCTCGAGAAGAAGTCCATACTAGGAAATATAATAAAAGTTTGAGGCGAACTCTCATACATAATGCATTATTCACATTTCTGAAAAGTCTCTAGTTCCGCAAATATGACTTGGCTTAGCAGATGTATAGATTGTAGTAGGATGGATTTCACAACTATTTGCTGAACATAAAAATAGGACCATTTTCTTGGATTAGTTTTATTGTTCTGCTCTTATACGAATTTCTATGGGATTGGTCTCGTATGTTTCTTCTTTCACATAAAGCAAATTAATGTGATGCATCAAAAGGTCTAAAAATATATAAAAACCTTTTAGAAAAACTATGAAATCGTTTCGAGAAGATGTATTGTCACTACCCATGGTGTTTCGTTCCAGTGTATGTATTGATAGATATGGCAAAAAAACTCTTTCTCTATACACGTTCGAAACAGTGCAATTAACAGGAAAACAAAGGTTTTTCTATAATTAAATATAAATGTGGATAGAAAGGATGAGATGGAAAGCAAGCAAAGATATGTATGGATTTTGTGAGGAATGATATGAATGACGTTAAACACTCAGCGATGTATTAGCAGTAATACAAAATTCATAATTGATACATAATTGTGACTAATATAATTATTTCCCTACTAACTATATACATTATGGTACGCAATAAAGAATTGACACCCTAAGTCACTAGTAGAGTTTGAGTATGATGGTTGGAAGGATGCCAATGAAAAAAAGTAAACGTCTTGCGCCGACCCCAAGTAATAGTTATGTTGTATGTTGGCATGTTGTAGGACATGAGCAGGTAGATTATCATCATCAAGATGATCAAGCTACTTGCCATTTTATCCAATTTCTTACCTATATAATACTTTACAGCAAACTCATCACATCTCAGCTGCAACCCACCTTCGCTCGTCGCGCCTTCCCCTGCTACGATGAACCCTCACTCAAGGCCATCTTCAGAACCACCATCTATTCTCCACCAGCATACAGTGTGGTCAGGAGTAACATGCCTATAAGGGAAGATTCGCTCAAGTAAGTGATATTGTAATAAACCCAAAAAATTCTTAGATTTATGAATAAGTACGAGTTTAATATTCTAATATTATATGTAACAATGCCAATTTAAGAAAAACTTAAGTTAATAATAAAATAGGGTAGGGGTACTGCATTTTATCATGCAGTATATTTCTTTTGGACCCCATTATTTTATTGAAGTAATGTAACTAATTTGACGACCCGGTTGGCGCAGTGATTGAGCGATCGGCTGCTGCTGCGCGTCTCGGGTTCGATTCCCGCAGTAGACAAATATTTGTATGGGCTACAGGTAGTTGTTCCGGGTCTGGGTGTTTGTGTATGTGAGTTTAAATGTTTTTAAAACCACCCACGATACAGGAGTATTTATTAGTGTGGAGCAACATAAAACAAATTGGATCCGCCTAAACGTTTGTTTGTGTGTAACGTAGTGTTTAAACAATTTGAAAGTGAAATGAAACTGCCCTACGATTTGAGGTAAAATTTAGTGCATAATTAAAATTCAAAAAAAGTATAATTTTTTGTTCATTTCATGCCTTTTATGCTTATAGGCGTTACCCACTAAAAAAACATCAAATGAAAAAATATACTAATGAATTTCTAACAGTTTCTTTCAATATTTACAGACCAGAAGTCACTGGCTACACCAAACATGAATTCCAAGACACCTTAGTGATGTCTACATACCTCCTGGCGTACCTGGTATCGAACTTGGACCACGTCGACAACTCAATGGAGACTCCTTACAAGGAAATTTACCACGTACCCTTCAGGGTATACTCCAGACCTGGGACCCGAGATACAGCAATGTTTGCCCTAGAGTTTGGTCAGAAGAATATGGTAGAGCTGGAGAAATACACAGAGTTTGAGTACCTGTTCCCGAAAATGGATAAGGCAGCCGTTCCTGACTTTGCTGCTGGTGCTATGGAGAACTGGGGATTGGTTATCTACAGGTATGTGCTTCTTAGGGTTCCGTACCTCACAAGGAAAAAATAGAACCCTTATTAGGATCACTTTATTGTCCATCTATCTGTCTGGCCGTCTATATGTCAAGACCCTTTATCTCGGGCACGCGTAGAGATATCGAGTTGAAATTATTATAGTATGCTCAAGTTTGTTACCCCTTGCAGCTGTGATAAAACCAAACTTCTAGATCAACGCAATCAAAAGATACAGCCGTTGATATCGCATATTTTACACTCTCGAGGGAATCAAAACCTACAAGGTACTTCCCGTTGACCTAGAATCATGCAATTGGACAAGAAGCAATGACTTATTACACAAGTAAACGAAAAAGCGGTAATAATATGAACTTACATAAAAAAAAGATTATTATCTTATTTGCAGTTGGTAAACTGACCACGACTTATGTCGATGTATAGGGCCTACAGTTTTCCAACAGCAAAGTTAATTTTGTCCCTCAATTCTGTTTATCTTATCGTTAGAGCAATGTTCGGTGCCCTCATTTTATGAACTTCAGTCATCATCATCTACCTAGCCTTTTCCCAATTGTTTGTTGGGGTCGGCTTCCAGTCTTACCGGATTCAGCTAAGTACCAGTGTTTCACATGGAGCGAATACCTATCTGACCTCCACAACCCAGTAACTAGGTAACATAGTTTCCTTTGGCAAGACTGGTGTCAGATCTCAAGCTTCTGATTACTCGTAACGACTGTCAAAGATCTTCAAATGACAGCCGGGACCAACGGCTTAACGAGGCACGGAGGAAATTCGGTATGTTGAAATGGTCACTCATCCACGGACCAACCTCGTCAAGCGTTGCTTAACCTTGAAGATCAACACGTACGGCTGTTATTATTTAGCCACAAGCTCCACTTTATGAACTACAGTAATGTTATTAATTATTTTTATGAATGTAGCTGTTTGTACGGAACCATCAGTGCGCGAGTCCGACTCGCACTTGGCAGTTTTTTGTACTATAAAATAGGTAGGCACAGATGTGACTTGAAATCCCAGGAATACCTGCCGCTTGGAGGTAAACTGCAGTGGCCTACATACACAGCACTTTGATAAACAATGGTTGTTCAATCTTGTCGCTCTTGTCTCTCGTTAAAAACTCTTCTACCAGTTTTAATTAATTTCATATGACTAAGTAATAATTTCTGAAAACCTACTTCAGTAAGAGCTCTGAGGACCAGGATATTAAATACTGTTATTGCTTATTTATTGTTCTTATATTTTCATTACGTTATACGAAATTAATCAGATCAAAATTGTCACACAAACAATTTTGAACTTTATACCAAAGCGTGTACAGTTTAAATTCGCTTGAGTGAATCACGAGTATCGCAAAAACGGCAATAAAATAAGTGTTAATGTAGGTACTTATGAAGCAGAAGAGAAATATTTTATTATAAGCCATAAATACTCTTATTTATGGCTTCTTATCGTGTGTCAATAGTCGTCATAAAAAGGCATAAAGTATGCCTGATGTTACAAGTGGCGTTGCGTTGAAAAACGACGTTTATCAGATTCGGAATAAATTGAAGGCCTTACTTTGTATTTTTTATCTCTATAAGTCGCTAGTGATGTTGAAGGTTATCCATACTATCCGTCTATACCAATATTATAAAGAAGAAAGATTTTTTTGTTTATTTGTATGTTTGTTTGTCCCGAATAGGCTCCGAAACTACTGGTCCGATTTAAAAAAAATCTATCACCATTAGAAAGCTACATTATTCCTGAGTGACATAAGCTTTTTTTTAACCCCGAAAACGGGTCCTGTTGTGTGGTCAACGGGAGCGAAGACGCGGGGAACAGCTAGTACTTATAATAATATAATAAATGTGAAAGTAACTCTTGTCTAACTGTTACCTTTTCACGCTAAAACCGCGGAACCGATTAAGATGAAATTTGGTATGAAGATAGTTTGTGAACCTGGAAAGGACATAGGAGAGATTTTATCCTGGGTATATGTTCTCTTAGGATGATTTCAGAGTTTCACGCGGATGAAGCCCCTGGCGAAAGCTAGTGTATAATAATAATGCAGATTTTATTATTATTGATAGGCTTACTTGCAACCACTGCCTCAGACCTACAATATCAGTAATATAAAACATAGCCTCACGAGATGTTAGGTCGTTGGAGAGGCTAACAATACGTCAAGTATTGATTTTGGTTGCATTTTGCATTACATTCGCTGCACCTACTGCTTCTGCATTATTTTGCAGGTGGGGCCAGTTGCTGCATTCTGCATGCCAGTCTGGATCTAGTTGTTTTGCAATAATAATTAAATATTGAAATTGCATGACGTAGGTATAATTCTCATTGGATTGCCGCGCAAATTAACGAAAAGAAGTAGCTATTAGTAAAACTGCCAGTCCTAATAGAAAAAGTATTTAATCTCCTTTTTTTGCAAATAACCCATAATGTTTGAGCAACTCTAAAAAAAGAAGCTGTTGTAATTGGAACTCCAAAATATTCACATATGATAAATTTATTCCAAACAAATATACATTATTTTGGTAGACCTACCAAAACCGGTATGGTAGTTGTAGGTATGAATAGGTACTTGTGTTAGTCCAAAACACAAAAAATGCTAAAATCACTTGCCTTTCGCAAGTCGGTCTTTTGTACTTTACTTTATCTTCATTGGTCCTGTTTTTGTTCTATTACTATTGGTCAGCCAAAAAGCTAATTTTTTCCTCGGATCCTTTTTTGTTTTACACTGCTATGCATATTGGCATATGGCTATTGGTCGACGCAAAAAGGGCGGACGCAGATGTTGACGTCTTGTGCACGGGATTTTGTTTTCAAAGTGATCAGATTTAGTGTTTGGTGATAGTACCTCATGTTTTTTTTTAACGTTATTTTTGCACTTTTTTTATTAACTTGATAATTAAACACTTCTATTAAACAAATTCGCCATACCTTTATCCAAGCGTTGACATTTAAAACAGTTAACACTCCTGAAATACCCACTAACTTGAGAAGGAACAGCAGTAAACTGGCAATAAACTTATTTATTCCATAAATACAGACAAATGATCCATTAAAAGTAGAGTGTTTTATAAGCCACTCATAGAACTAATCTGCAAGGCAGGTCTGAAGTGTATTGAATTATGACGATGGGTAGATGCAAAGGCAGTTCTATTTTTGCTGCAGAATGGTGCTAAGGTACACAATGTTTTGAATATACCTATATAGAATGAAGTAAGGAATTAATTAATAAAAGCTTTTTTATTTTATTTTTATTTATTTTATCTATATATATAAAAATCAATTGCTGTTCGTTAGTCTCGCTAAAACTCGAGAACGGCTGGACCGATTTGAATAATTCTTTTTTTGTTATGTTCGACAGAATACAGGGAAGGTTTAAAAGCAAAAAAAAAAAAAAAAGTTTGGTTGGATAGGGTAGGTAGGTAGAGTAGTGTAGTATAGGTAGGTAGGTAGGTAGGGTAGGGTAGGGTAGGGTAGGGTAGCGTAGGGTAGGGTAGGGTAGGGTAGGGTAGGGTAGTGTTGGGTAGTGTTGGGTAGAGTAGTGTAGCGTAGGGTAGGGTAGTGTAGGGTAGGGTAAGGTAGTGTAGGGTCGGGTAGGGTAGGGTAGGGTAGGTAGGTAGGGTAGGTAGGTAGATAGGGTAGGTAGGTAGAGTAGTGTAGTGTAGGTAGGTAGGTAGGGTAGGGTATGGTAGGGTAGGGTAGGGTAGGGTAGGTAGGTAGGGTAGGTAGGTAGAGTAGTGTAGTGTAGGTAGGTAGGTAGGGTAGGGTAGGGTAGCGTAGGGTAGGGTAGGGTAGGGTAGTGTAGGGTAGTGTTGGGTAGAGTAGTGTAGGATAGGGTAGTGTAGGGTAGGGTAGGGTAGGGTAGTGTAGGGTAGGGTAGGGTAGTGTAGGGTCGGGTAGGGTAGGGTAGGTAGGGTAGATAAATGTGTGGTGTTTTTATGGCAAAACAAAGTTTGCCGGGTCAACAAATTTGGAAACAAACAAACTCTTACAAAAACAAATTTTGTAATGATAGTGAGGCCAGGGGGGTGACGATAAGCTGTTAGAGTAAGGTTATTTTGAGTGTGTGTAAGGGACAGATGTATATGACTTGTATACATCTGCCACTGACGCGATCTCAAAATAACCTTACTCTAAGAGGTTATGGTTACCCCCCTAATCAAGTTTGATCCAAAAACTATTGACGCTAAACTAAAAAAAAACGAAATAAACACCCGCACTGATTTATAGGGTTCGTTCCTCAAAAGGTAAAAAAGAACCCCTACCGGATCACTTCGTTGTCTGTCTGTATCAAGTTGAAATAAGTACAAAATACTCAGATCTGCAATGCCTTCATCATCATCATCATCATATCAGCCGAAAGACGTCCACTGCTGGACATAGGCCTCCCCCAGGCGTCGCCACATTGACCGGTCCCGTGCATCTCGCAACCAGCGGATCCCCGCAACAATGCAATGCCTTGGAGCTGTAAAAATCAAACTTTAGTCAACGCCATCAAAATATACTTTCAAGCCGCATATTTTGACATTACTGAATGCCAAGTGAAAGGGTTAAGAACGCCCCTTACCGCGATTCGTTTGTTTGATCGTGTTAGCGACACTGCCTTTACACTTTTTTCGTATCGTTTTGAAATATTGTAATACATTGGTAGACAGGTGATAAAGACTTTTATTTTTTTGTTATCTGGCGGTGACTTTACCTATTTATATATTAGCACACAATAGTAGGTATAGATAGACGCATTCCATGCTTTGGGTATATCCTACCTGTCAATGTTTTGATGAGGCAGAGATAAAAGCCACTCGTCACTCACAGTGCCAGACATCCTATTTTAGCCATGAATCACAAACTAAAAAAATACCTTTCTTTTCCCCTTCCAGAGAAGTGGCCCTCCTGGTCACAGAAGGAGTCACAACGACAGCGACCAAGCAGAATGTAGGCAGGATCATCTGTCACGAGAATGTCCACCAGTGGTTCGGCAACGAAGTGGGACCTCTATCCTGGACCTACACCTGGTTGAACGAAGGTTTTGCCAACTTCTTCGAGAACTTCGCTACTGATTTGGTAATTTAATAAGACTTTTTATTTAGATCCTGTTTTCTTTTTATATGTAATTATAAGCCATAAAAATTTTCAACCAGTCTTACTAAGGTTCATCGAGTTTAACAGTACATTTTACTTTTTTTTTAAAAACGTTGGCTCTCACTAGGAATTTCTTCATGTGTGTGTGGTGTGTGTATTTCAGTGTTTGGGTTGTGAAGATTACATGATAGACTTACTTTAGACTTAAGATTCTATAACCCATAGCTGGGGCAGAGGGCTTACACAGTAGTCCTCCATCGAGACCGGTCTTGAGCTTCGCGCTTCTACTCGCTCCACGCCATTCCGATACTCGTCGCTTCAGCCAATACGGTGCGTCGCCAGGTTTGACGGGGACGGCCTCGCTTCCTTTTTCCTTGAGGATTCCAATCCAAGGCCTATTTAGGAATGTGATTGGAATCCCTCCGGAGCGTCTGACCAATCCAACAACATTTACGCCGCTTGATCTGGCGGTCGATCGGGTTCTCGTGGCATCTCTCCAACAGTTTTACATTAGAGATGATCTCGGGCCAGTAAATTCCGAGGATGCGATGAAGACATCGGTTGACGAAGACCTGGATTTGGCATGAGATGTCCTTTGGTACATGGTACCCAACCCCGATACATTTGGGGAAAGGCTCGTCTAAATTAGATGAAACGATGTGTTTGAATAGAAAATAATTGAAAGAAATATTGTACACAGACAAAACACAACAATAACAAACAAAAAGAAAATATTACCGACTCAGCATTTGCTATAAATACCTAATAGATATCTTCTGCTAAGTTGGACCAGATTCCAGTCTAAAATTTAATGAAATTGTTGGTTTGGGGAAGAGAATTTATGGATTTGGACGAATAAAATGAAATAAAATTTATCTCTAGTCAGACTTCTGATTTTATAACAATTCTTCATTTTGGCTATAAAGCTCCTGTTCACGTATTTCTCGACGTTCCAGGTTGAGCCTGGCTGGCGTATGATGGATCAGTTCGTGCTGGCTCTTCAGAACGTGTTCCAGTCTGATGCTGTCCTCAGTGTGAACCCCATGACCCATGCAGTCTACACGCCTGCTGAGATCCTCGGTACCTTCAATGCTGTGGCTTATCAAAAATGTAAGTAAGGATGAAAGTGGTTTTAATATTTTTGGACTTACAATGGTATTGACTGTGTCATTATGTTAACAAATATGTAGATATATTCAGAGATCGAGATCGTTTTCTTTATCGCGGATAGTTTTAGACAAATATTCTTTATTTTCATCCATCTAGTAGATAGTCCCTGGAATAGAAATAATAGTCGCTGGAACACCCATACTGATGTGCTCCGACTTCCGGTACCTAGGGTCGCTTATCCAAGGGGATGGCAAGATTGACCGCAAAGTAACGAACCATCCGGTGCGTTTCGTCAACTCGGGATGGATGAAATGGCGACAGGTCACTGGAACAACTTGCGACCCACGGATGCCCCTCAAGTTAAAGAAAATTTACAAGTTCGTGATTAGACCTGTCATAATGTATGGATCAGAATGTTGGGCTGTGAAAAAGATGGATGAAAAGAGATTGCATTGATTGAGATGGATGTGCGGAGTGAAGTGAGAATGGATAAAAAGTGAAAGTGAAAGTGGCGCCAGTGACAGATAAGTTGTAAGGAAGCCGTTGGTCCTGGTATGGTCATGTGATGAGGAGGGATGAAAGGCTTGTTACAAAAAGAGTTATGAATATAAATGTGGATAGATGGAGAGGGAGGGGCCGGCAAAAGAAAAGATGGGTGGACTGTGTGAGGAGTGATATGAAAGAAAAGGGAGTCAGTGATGGCAGGACGGTATGGAAGAAGAAAACGTGTTGCACCGACCACAAGTAACATGGGACAAAAGCAGGAAGATGATGATAGAAGATAGTCCCTCTGCATACTGTAAAACATGCCCTTATTGCGTAACAATAATAAGAGTTCAATAGAATCGATCGCAAACTCTTTCATTATGACAATTCAAGAGTATTCATTTTGTGGTTAACGCTGTCGATTAAATTTTAAACTTGAAGCAATTAGTGCCAGCAAACCACACGCGTGCGCAGGTGCAGAGGGTCTAGACAAGTGGCATTCGATGTCAGTGAAGGCGATAATTGATATGTCAAAATGTAAGGAATTGATCATGATTGATCGTTTTGTGTCTTCGAAGTATGGTGCACTTCCGTGTCGTTTTGTGGCAATAAACTACTAATACTACTAAACAACCCGCACTGAGAGGAGGCCTGCGACGCAGCAGTGAGAACATTAAAAGACTGATAATGATGAAACTAATACTATTCTCTTCTGAATCACACTTACCGCAAATCGCGTTTAGGAACTTCATCCCAATATACAAGACTTAGCTGCCAACCGCCTAGCGAAACGGAACTTACTACCCGGTTAAAAAGGATCCTATGTCCTAATACGGGACTTGATCTACTCGTGTGCCAAGTTTCATCTAAATCAGTTCAGCCATTAAGGCGTGAAAAGGTAACAGACAGACAGAGTTATTTCCGCATTTGTAATATTAATTGGATTAGGATGCTAATGAATTTAAGTGGTATATTATGTTCGTAGTATTTACATATTTTTATCATGAAAATAGTTCTAAGTCCCTTTTTGTTTCAACGCACACTAGAAAGTGCTATTTCCTGTTTTGTCTACGTGCAAGATAAATCATGTGTCTAATCTCGAGTGACATTTTTTTCGATTGTATTGAAATCACTCGGGCCATGAAACGGGCGTTTTCGATAGCATGTCACACTGACGAGCATTAAGAAATGAACAGACAATAATAAAGAAGCTTTTGGTAAGCATCAACAAACATCGTTAGTGCAAAAGTCATTTAGAATAAAAAAATTGCTCTCACTGCTAAATGTCCCGAATGAAGTATTAATAGTCAAGGCAGTGGTGACCTAGTGGTGATCGTGGGTTCGAACCCTGATATTCGCTTTACTTTGTGTAAATTATTTCATCACCACTGCTCTAAAACGGTGAAGAATAACATCGTGAGGAAACCGGCACCAACATTTCAAAGACATATGACATCAATCAACCCGCAGTGTATGGATTAAGGCCCATACCCTCTCACAGAGAGGAGGCCTGTGTATTAAAAGACTGATGATGATGATGATGATGAAGTATTTATAACTGCTTCGTTGGTCTAGTGAGGTCCTGGGTTCGACGCCCGGGTCGGGCGTGTTATTGGTCCCGCATGAAGTCTTTAGTTATTATCCAAGAAAAGCATTTCATGTAACAAAAAAATAGAATGTATTTCTGGTCATTCCACGGGTTCATTTATTTGCAAAGCGAATAATTGATCATATAACTAAAGTATCAGATCTACTAGTCGCTTATTGCATGGCCCCAACATGATTTGTATTCACAAAACGTTCTCCCTTGATATAAAAATTGAGAAACTGTTTGATATGGCTCTTATCGTTATCACCACTATCACCAACTAGCTATCTCACCGGCTGACATGTGAAACGACTTTTGTAATTCGGTTATTTGGTACCTATAATACTATTTGATTTAATATCGAGTATTGATGATATTGTTATCATAGGAGAATATCGGAGGATACGTGTCATAGAACTAGAACGCATGACTGTGGCGTCATATAGCTAAGGTACTTACAGTTAGGCATCACGTCAGTGGCAACAAAACCAGTACAAACTGGTCTCGCATTCTATGTGCGTATTGAAAATTCATACTGCACTCCTCCCTTTGCTTTAATTCACCAATTCAGACGGTTGTGACCCATCATGGTTTCCAAATTTTTTCCTTGATTATCGTCGTAAGGCCCAATGGACAACGTATTGAACAAAGTAACATGCAGCATTCCGACCAAGACCTAAAAACAAAATCTTTTCCTAAACGCCCACTGTTCATTACAATGTACATTTAGTTTAAATACATATTTCTTTTGATTTTTTGTGCCAACTGTCATTTGACGTGAATGGAATGTTTGGTTGATACCTTGGAAGCTAATTAACAGCTGATATTTAGGGGACGTTCTTTTATAGACATTTTTGCCACTCTGCCGCCGATTCAGAAAACAGTTTCTCCTACTTTCAGCATCATACACGGCTTCCGGGGAAAACAAAGACATTCGGATTGGTCTGACCAGGGTATAGAACTTTTACCAATTGCCAAAAATTTTCTAAGATAGATAGCTCCGATCCTGGACCCGTAGTGTTTTTTATTTTAGATACATACGCAAGCATAAATGAGAACAGAAGAATCGATCAAAGAATTGGATCAAAGATTACGAGCTTTGTAACACTAACCTGTTTTCTGATCAAATGAACACAACGATAGAAGATAAGCCACCCAGTCGACTTATATGAATATAATCCAATGATATTGCATAAGAGAAACGTGGGATATATCGTAAAATGCTAAAAGCCAACAACAACTATTACTTAAACCGTTTAAATGTTTTCAAGAATATTAACGACCTGCATATAATTTGTATGTTCAAAGAATAGGGCACGGTATTGCTTCAAAATAATATGTTCAAAAATGCTCCTAGTCGACAGCGTTTGAGTTATAAAAATGTAAGGGACGGAGTTTGCTTCGTGACGTCAAAACAGATACGTAATTAAGGTGCTGAGACCCCGGAAAAGTGATATTTTATCAACGAATGTATCTCGATAGTGATTGGCAAAATGTCAAAAATTAATGGGTCAAGAGCTGTCGAAATAACACGTAATCAATCCTTTACATTTTGGCATTACGGCGAACACCATTGCTGATAGAATTACACTTTATCTAGAGCTTCTCTTTGTACATCACTTGAATTCTGCATAATTCAATAATTTAATTAAAATTTAAATTATAATTTAAATAATTATTTGTTTCATCATTTAAATATCATATTTACATAAATTAAAGGGGAAAATTGAAAAGTCCGTGATCAAACCTGTCGTGGATTAAGGATCAGAATGTTGGACTACGAAAAAGAGATTGCAAGTAGCAGAGATGAGAATGTTGAGATGGATGTGCGGAGTGACGAGAATGGATTAAGTGAGGAATGAGTATATTAGAAGAAGTTTGAAAGTGACCTAAATTTGAAAGGAAACCAAACGGTTTCCTTTCAAATTTGGTATGTTCATTTATTTATTTATTCAAAATTATGTAAATAACACCTTAACAGCTATAATGCCAAAGCGATGTTACTACCACACATTGCAGAAATATAATTTAAAATTTTAAAATATCAAATTATCATATGATGAGGAGGATGAAACGAATGTTACTAAAAGAGTTATGAATGTAAATGTAGATGGATGGGACGAGGAAGAGGGAGGGGACGGCCAAAACAAAGATGCATGAACTGTGTGAGGAGTGGTATGAATAAAAAGGGAGTCAGTGATAGCGTGACTGGGGACAGAACAGTATGGAAGACGAAAACTTGTTGCGCCGACCCCAAGTAACATGGGACAGAGACAGAAAGTCTGTTAGGATTTCAGGAATCTGCGAGACTGGCCTTAATAAGTTTGGAGTCAATCGACAATATCAACAAAAATCATAGCCGAATTGAAATGCTTATGAAAATACAAATATTTATTGGGGTTTATTTACTGACGCCATTTTGGGTCGCAAAGCGTTATTGCGAAGCTTGCGGCAATCATCTCTTCGAAATAATCTTGTTGGCATGTTTGATATTGGATATGTCAATATAGCCATGAGGCGAAATGAGATGCCAATGTTGGTAACTCAATAATTTTGGAGACGGCTATTTGTATTTGCAAAGTTGGGTACATGCCTAATACGTCCATTTTGCTTAAAGGCATATCATTTAGATAATGCACTTCCAAAGTTTACCTGTGAACTGCACGCGTCAGTTTCGAGCCTTTTACATTAATAATAACAGCAATAAAAATCAGTAAAACGTATTTTTCATATCATGCGAAGAAGAAGATCGTCCTCAGTACAAGTTCAGGTTCGAAGGACCATTATTATTATTTCACATACAAAGGAATTACGATTATCAAGCTCCTCGGTTTCCCAATGCATACATAATGTGTTTTGTCTACACTCACATCGTAATGTTCCAAATATGAATTCAAAAAATATTGTGTAAACGTAAATTATATTCGTGGGTAGGTAAAATTTAAAAAAAAACCATTACAGTGCAACATTTTCTTTCGATTTTCAAACAACTGCATCATAATAGTTATTTATGCTACAAGTGCGGAAGATAGGTGATTTCCGATGAGTGGATAAATCGACACGAGTCGGAAATCATCTTACGTACGTGTATCATACAACATTTTACTATGCATTGTGCGAGGAAATGAATAAATTAATAAAATTAAATTATTAAAATGGCAGACTTATGCATGCCTCTGATTCTAGTGCGCTCAGCTTATCCACAGATTAACTAATAGTTCCTCGGGCATATCTACTGCGCCTGTGCAAATAGCTGTCACATCGTAACGCAATAAGGCACGAGCAAAATATACATTCTGCCAAACATATTTAATGAATATTTAAAATTAATTTATTGATCAAAATCTAAATCTAGATTAATTAAAAACGCCTAAAATGAAGTATTCGTTTTATTTTACCTTTTATATGAATGATAATTTGTACATAACTAATTTGTAAAACGTTTCTCAAATAATAAAAACTCTATGCATCGGACTGACGTTGGACATAAAAATTAAAAAAATACAGGAAAGTAAAAAGCACTAGTGAAAAATAGTGACACTTTCCGCACGGTTTGGTTGCTTTGAAAACGCTCTTTTCGAGGACATGCATTGTAAAATAACTTTTTAATTTTATAGCACACTTTTACCTTATTGGCGCTTATGGGCTCGGGGCTCCTCATTGACTTAATGTAGAAAACTAGTGTCATTGTATGTGAATGCGCGTGCTGCGCAGTCATGGTGCAATGGTAATCTAGATTTGCCGCAATAACGTATATTTTTTCCGTTTCCACTTTTATTTTATTTCAACTGTATGAGTGAAGATAAAATAATGTATGCAACGGCATATAATTAGGTATTAAAACACTCGTGTTTTATTAACCCTTTTTATATGACCATTGCATAAACTACTATTATGCAGAAATGTATGTGTCCTACTGCTATTCGGAAAGTTTTTATACATCAAGAACTTACACAACGTTATAGTAATCAAATTGATTCACAAAACTCCTAACAGTTTGGTTGGGCACTAGGCTGGGCACTATTTAATCAAAAATTCTTTGCACAAAACCCGAAACTGGCACGAGAAAAACGTAGATCTCTGACTGTTAAAGAAAAGGTACAACAAAATAAAACAAAATAAACCTTAGTGACCTTAGAATACAAACACTGATGCGCTGTCCCTTACAAACTAATACAATAATTTTGCATCTTTTGTCCCGCAGCTGGTTCCGTGATCCGTATGATGCAGCACTTCCTCACTCCTGAAGTGTTCCGTAAAGGATTGGTCATCTACATTAAAAATAAGTAAGTTTTACTATTGTTCTTTGAGCTACAATATAACCGACAAATTTACACGACAGTCTGAACTCTGAACAGGTCTGCCTAAAGCTGTGTGGTGCTTTCTTCAAACTATTACTTAAAAAATTAAGCTACATAATTCTGATATGATCTGACCATTAAATTTATTGTATGGACTTTAAAATAGACTATGACCTCTGAGCTTATTTCGGTGTGCAAAACTAAAAATGACACAGCAGCAACAATCACAAAGTTATATATAAGAATGGTAAAAACGTACAAACATGGTTTCAAATTTGCGCGCAGATCGTGCCATCACCGAGGTTACCACTCACCGTAGTCCAAAACTTGAAAATTATCTTTGAAGAACAAAGGTTTAGGCAGAGGTACCTAAACCTTCGGAGTATATAACTTACACCTGCATTCCGCCAGTTACGTTTAAATCTCATATAATAAGGAGCAAGTCTATTGCCATCAACCAGCGACAAGTCCGGACACCGGGCTACTACGACGAATTTCCAGATGAAAAAACGTAATGACATATTTCCCGAACCGAGAATCGATTACAAGATCCAAGCTCAACAAGCTTGCGTCCATTAGACCGACGAGGCAGTTCTAGGATGTATCTCTGATAAATAAAACTTTCTCTTCTTTTTCCAGCTCCCGTGACGCAGCATCTCCCCTCGACCTGTACGCTGCTCTCCAACAGGCTTTGGACGAGTCTGACCACAGCATTCCCTATGCCCTGAACACTGTCATGCAGCGCTGGGCCAACCAGGGAGGTTTCCCGGTCCTCACTGTTACCAGAAGCGCTGCAACGGCACAGTCTATTGTTATTGAACAGGTATGGATCTAAACTCTGATTTAAATTTCATAGACTAAACTGACATTTGGAGGGTTTCCACTTTATCGTCGCATAAAAATAGTGTCGTATCCTGATTGATCGAAAGTTGATCGAAAATCTAAGAAGATTGAAAATTGAACTATTTCACGGCAAAAAATATACATTTGTTAAGAAACTTGCGGCCCTTATTCAGTTAGACTTCATTCTATCGATCACATTTATTTTACTGTTGATTTCTTATTTATTACAATAAAAGTTTGTGTACTATGTGTATTAATACTGTTATAATTATATATATTACGTTTATATTTATAAAACATTTATTTACATCAATTAGTAAAAGGAGAATGCTCATCGATGTATGGAATCCCGCACCAAGCTGCATCAAAATCAAACTTTGTTTTTTATAGACTGCACTGACCATGTTAACTCCTACAAAACTTCTTTTTGAAAACCAAACCCGGGTTTCGGAGTTATTTCATAAAATCGAAAATAACCTAAAAACTAGGTCTATTTTGTTCGACTCAGTTCGACACTATCAACGACATATTTTATTATAGACACGTTATACATGAGCGTTATAGTTATTTATTAAACAAAATAAACCATTACTGGTTAGTCGATTCATCAAAAATCGATTCTATTGCATTCTACATCTTTATGATCGGCTGCTGTAAACGGCCAATTAACCTTATAAATAAAATAATGATACCTTATCTTTTATAAGTAAATAATAAGATTCTATTCTAGTTTTTTTTAATGAATGTAGAATTGGAATCGTATAATTTTTTTAGTGGTCATGACATTTTCAAAAATCAAAGTTACGTTAATCATATCATGTGAAGCGGAACGTCATTTATAGAGAGTAAAACAATATCCATACTTTTAAACTCAAAATTAAATTCCCTATTCAAAAATCAAAGCCGCGACGCGTAATGTCGTAAAAAGTTATGAAAGTAATTACTATAAAATTATGGTCTTGATGCGTGAGACTTTTTGGTACCACTTTTGGTCATTCTCCGTAGTTATGTCACTTAGATTCTATGAATCTCTTATGATTGAACCTTACCTACAACACTATGGTCCGGACTCACAACATTTAAAAAAAAAATGGTCTTTGGCAGCTGTCAGTTTAGTCTACGAAATTAAAAATTATAGTATAGTAGTAATAGTAATTATAGCAGTTATAGTATAGTAATTATAGTAGTTTTTAAACCAACTTCCCAAACAGGAGGAGGTTCTCAATTCGAGTGTTTAGTTTTTTTTCTCTGTATTTTCGGACATAACTCCGTCATATATAGATGGATGACGTAAACCGGCATGTCCTAGAACCAAATGTTCGAATACATGTGACATCCACCAACCCGCACTGGGCCCACTTGGTTCCGAAGTCGGTGTCGAAAAACAAAAAACCAAACAAACGGTAAAACGCCGATTAATTTTACGGAATTTTCGGAATTCGCAACCAAATTATTTTTCGCTTTGTAGTGTTTTGTCGGATATTTTTTTTTGTTAAATAGTTTTTTTACTATTATTTTTGGCTACATTGTAATTGTTGATAATGTGTTGTGTCTGTATCAGATAAATGTGTTTTTAAATTAAATTCTAAACATTTATAAAAAAAACTCGTAGGTAAATACTCTTAGGTACCTAGAGGGCCAAATTAGGAAATAATATGCTGGTACTTATCACAATATGGGTATTTGCTGAAATATTTGTATTGTAATTGTACTCGTAAAGAATTCAATTCAATTTCAGAAATCGATGTTTAATGAATCTTAAATTTTTGTTAGATTTTTAATTTCTCAACCCTTTAAGAAGTACTCCTTCGACTCTATTATTTTTAAGACAAGCCTCTTGATAATAAATAAGTAATTCAACAAAGATATATGCAATACTCGTACTTATTCACAATAAAACATAAGTAACAATGTTCTCTGGAGAGCCGAGAGGGGATTATGCAGGCTTTGTCTTATACAAGCTTATACTAATAACGAGCTAGGTGCCGTTGCAGTACTTTTCGTACAAATTTAAGATTTGGAAGTGTAATTTATTTTTGTACAGACTTGATATATATTAATAATTATCTAAACTAATAAGATTTTATTTGTTCATTTCAGTTGTTCTTTTTGTTTATGTCAGTTGTTCTTTTTGAGTGAGTCGCTGGTACGTTTTAGGTTATTATTTTTCAGATTAGTGGCCACGTTGACGTTGGTATCAAAGTCAGTGGACATTTAGTACACTTCAGCTAAATTTGTTTTTTGAGTCAAGTGTTAGCTTCCTCGTTTAACGTAAGCTCGTATCGACAATATCTATGTGAAAACTGTGTGCTCTTTCTTTCGGCTAACACATTTAAAAAAGAAACTGAGTATTAAACTAAAGGGACCTCTGGTGATAAGGAAGGAAGTAACGAAACAAACATATTGCTCTCTTTAAAAGTTTGAGAGAATTCAAACTAGTTTAGTGCAGACGTATTAAAAACTTAAGAACAAGAAATACTACTTTATCAAATCACACCTTGAAGACTTGTTGAATAAAGTTATGAAAGTACAGTTGCCGCCGCCATTCCGTAATCAAAGTAATTTCTTAGCTATCCTTATTTATTAGAGTTGAGGATTATTAATATAACTTTGGGTTAGACACCATCTAGATAAAACAGTTTTATCCAATACATAGCTGTAGCTAGTTAGTTCAATATAATCAAGATTCAACTATGATAATTAATCAAACATTGGCAGCATGCGGCGGTTATTAAGAAAAACTCCGTGCAATAAAAAATAAAATGGCTGAATATTATACCGGTAAAAAAACCGAAAAGCTTTCACTGATGGTGAAAATACGAATGTTTCCTGGGTACAAAAATGATAATTATATTCAGTCGGTCAGTGAGATTATCAAATAATATTGAACAATTGTTTTTTGCTTTACCAAATCAATAACAAATTACAAAGATAAAGCGCATCAAAGTTCAGGAATGGGGGCTCTGATGATTTGTGAAATTTTCAACACAAAACTGTAACAAAGAAAAAATATACCTAAGTAATTAAGTTCAAACTCATAATACGTGTATAATGTTTGAGAGTTTTCTAAAGTGAACTGTTTCTGCAGCGGTTTTGGCTGCCAAGACCACTTTGAACGTAATTTCGTTCGAAGCACCCCGTCGTATCTTTGATATTCTATAACACACCCGTTTGGTAAACTTTGGTAGCATCTAACGATATGAGGTTAAAACTATGACCTAGAACTATTTAATTACGTACCTACTCGGTTGTTACTTTAGCATTTCCTGTTACTTACACATATTGTAAGTCTAGGGTTTTATTTTGATATGTTCGTCTACTACACACTTGCAGAACCTTTACGAAGAAAAGTTCATTGTATTTGGCAAACGATGGTTGACAATCAAAGTGGCCAGTGACAATAATCAACCCGCTTTGGGCCTGCGTCGTGAATTAAGGCCCAATCCCTCTCACAGAGAGGAGGGCAATATACGTACATGTAGAGCCTAAACAATGTTACCTTATAGTAACGATTGTCGAAGAGGCAGAACGCACGATATATGATGACGACATTTCCCAAACATATCGCCCAATATTTTCGTCTTCACTTACAAATGCTACTTTGTAAAGAAAATCAATACAAAACATTTTAACCCGCTTAAAAATTCGGGCATAATTTCGTACGCGTTCGATGCCCGCACGGTATCAATATATGTATAGCCTACAGATAGTTGTTCCAGTCTGCTTGTTTGTGTATGTGAGTTTTTATGTTTGTAACTGCACCCAGGATCGAGATAAATTCCTAATGTGGGGCAACGTTTTTAGGGTTCCGTACCCAAAGGGTAAATACGGGACCATATTACTGAGACTCCGCGGTCCGTCTGTCTGTCTGTCTGTCACCAGGCTGTATCTCATGAGCCGTGATAGCTAGACAGTTGAAATTTTCACAGATGAAGTATTTCTGTTGCCGCTATAACAACAAATACTAAAAACAGGATAAAATAAATATTTAAGTGGGGCTCCCATACAACAAACGTGATTTTAATGCCGTTTTTTTGCGATAATGGTACGGAACCCTTCGTGCGCGAGTCGGACTCGCACTTGGCCGGTTTTTTTTAAAAGAGAAAGAGAGAAAAGACGATTGCATTCAACCTTCGAATTAAAACACTCAAAAGTAGATAACCAGACTCCATTCCGTTCGCCCATACTCACCATCTATTCTCGCCCCCAGGTCCGTTACTTAACAGACAACACCCTGCGATCCAACGACCGTTGGCATGTGCCCATCAACTGGGTTCTGTCCTCTAACCCTGACTTCACCGACACCAGCCCTCAAGACTGGGTGCCTCCGACATTCCCAGCCAGGTCTTACGACATCCCCGGGCTGTCTGCCGCTGACTGGTATATCCTCAATAAGCAGCAGACTGGTGAGTAGATAATTAATAATTTAATGAGTAGTTATGCATATCACAAATACAGAACTTGAATTCCTAAAAAAGAAAATAATCTTTTTAAACGGATTCGACATATATGCCAATGACATGTTGATATTCAAGTGTCGCGATACGGATTTGAAATAAAATTATTCATTACAAAAACTTTTTTTGAAACATGCTTTTTTCGTTTTCTTCTCAGCAAACCCTTTCATTTAATACCCATATCATAACAGTGCACAAAAAATAACTAGTCCGCCATCTTGGGCCGTCCGTCATATTAGATTGAAAATAACGGCACTTAGCTAACCATGCATTGTCATCCAAACTAAACGTGTATGCAAAATTTAATCTTAATCGATGGAGGATAACTGCTTCAAAATTCAGTTGCAAGGTTTGATTCGAACACACACACATACATGGGTGCGCCAAAGTTCACCTAAATTTTGAACTCCGATAATTGGAAATCCGAAAATGTTCTTCCTAACATATTTCATCCTAACAATCACAATTCCTAACTACTCTGTCTCTAATGTGCATTATTCCGAAGCATTCAACTTCATAATGTCAGTAGCAATAAACATTTATTATACTTTTATTTGTTTTCCTATATTTTCTCAACATAACCATCTTTTACACTATTATTTAAAGTCATATCCTTTTTGTTTAGATTTCTTTTTATTCATAATAATCAGTATTGTACGAGCAAACCCGTACATTTTGTATTGTTAAGTAATAATGCTGACGCTTGCACTCACGATGCGGTGCATCGCGTTCATTTATAAACTAATTACTTCAGTGCCAATAAATCCGTGTAATAGTAAACATCGTTTTACTTAATCAATCCCTAACCTGGGTCGCGGCGCGGTACTCATAACATTAACAAACTAAGGTGTAAGGTGAACACCGTACATCTTTATGGTCCTTCGAGCCAACGAGCGGGATCATTAACGCGAACAATCAGTGGACATTGAGTCAATTCGTGTGAGTGGTTCCATATCAGCAGCAGCTGTGGAGTTGCAGTTCAGGGAGTAAACAGCAGCCTTGAGCGCAATCAACATACCCACCATACAGCAGAATCAAAGTAAGATCTTTCCTTTTTATTGCTTGATCTAACAAAATGAGCCAAACAATGGAGGATCTTCTGGCCAACCAGAAACGAATCATGGTGGCCATGAACCAACTTTTATCAAACTTTAAGAAAGATGGTCAGGAACGCAAAACTCCTGACTACATCAAACGTAGATTGGAAACTTTAGACTCCTACTGGCAGGAGTTTCAATCAAATCACGATCAGTTAAACCCATTTTGCAACAAATCAATAGAGTATTTTGCATTGAATCACTATCAACAAACTCAGGGTATCTATCTTTCAACGCGTGAATATATCAAAAGTGTAGGAACTCCGTCTATTTTAAAACCCGCAACACCATTAGCCGGCACGTTCAGGGCCGGCGTGGACGACACCCTTAAGAACAGGAATCCCGATGACAGCGAGGCTACGACCTTTCTTGAAACGCCCAAATTCAAGTCTCAGGGCACCAACAGCAAGTTGGACGAATTACTGAAGAAGCAAACTATCAATTGTAAGGCTTTCTATCGAACTGTGGCGAACATCAACATCGATGCCATAACTGAGAAATGGGAGTTTCAAGATACGTTGAAAACATTGGAAGCGAGGTGGTCGGCCATTGACACGCTTCACTGGGAGTTGGAAGGTGAACTCGACGGGCAAGATGATTCGTATGAGGACAAGTTTACCTCGTATAAAATGACGTACAACAACATGAAGAAGTCTCTGAACAGTAAATTGTGGTCTGTATCACACCGAGAACATTCTACACCAAAGATGGAAGTGCCTACGTTTAATGGCCATTATCAACACTGGGTATCCTTTAAAGACTTATTCACGGAGGCTATCCACAAGAATCCGTCGCTCTCTCAAGCTCAAAAGATGCAGTACCTTAAAGCTAAACTGAAAGGGGAAGCCGAAGGTTTAATACACCATCTTCAGATCAGCTCTGAAAACTATTCAACGTGTTGGGAAATCCTTAATCACAGGTATAACAACAAACTGCTTATATTCACCACACATATGAATACTCTAACCAACATTCCGGTCATGCAACAACCTTCAGTCTTTCATGTGAAACGCATCCACGATACAACTATCGAATGTGTCAACGCTATAAAGAACATGGGAGCAGACGTAAGCACATGGGACCCCATAATTTGCTATTTGATGTCGAATAAATTAGATGCTAACACGCATTCCGAATACATCGCATCTCTTAAGCAACCTCGTGAACTGCCCATTTTATCTGGCTTTTTGGACTTCCTGGAAGCCAAGTTCACAAGTATGGAGTCATCCCGGCGTAAACAAGATCAGAAATCTCCAAATTCCAACGCAAAATTAGCTAAAGATAACAATTTTAACAACAAAAATATCAACCGTTATTCGAAACAATCCTATTCGAGCAACAAAAACGTGTCGAAATCGAACGGAAAATTTCACAAAACACGAACTTGCCCATTATGCGAAAATGGTCATGGATTATTCCATTGTGAACAATATATTGGATTGTCCCCAATCGACAAAAAACAATTTGTCGTTGACAACAAGCTATGCGAAAATTGTCTTTTTAGTCATAAAGGCAAGGCATGCATTTCAACAAAACGGTGCCATGAGTGCGACGGAAGACATAACACGATACTTCACGATGCGTTTGCGCAAGCCGCAAATGCATTGCCTAACCAAGCAATACCTAAAGCTGGAAATGCACGTACTTTGCCTGAGCAAACTCAGCAACTTAGCACTCACATGGCTCAACAACGTGATTTACCGGAAACATTATTGTCCACAGCCGTGATTAAGGTCCAAAAACGTGATGGATCTTATCTTAACATGCGAGCTCTGATTGATCAGGGTTCCCAAACTTCGCTCATTACCGAAAATGCGGCACAACAATTGGGACTGTCCCGTCAAAGATGCAAGGGCGTAATAACCGGTATAGGAGACAGGGATAATGCCTGTAAGGGAGTTATAAACATTAAATGCTCATCAAGAAAAGAATCTTACTCTTTTAACACAGATGTTTTCATCATGAAAACTTTAACAAAAAATCTGCCAACCTATACCTTTGCTAAGCCCACGTGGTCTTATTTAGAAAACATAGAACTTGCAGATCCTGACTTTTACGTCAGTCGTCCGATAGATATTTTATTTGGCGCTGACATATATTCAAACATCATTATGGAGGGTATCTGCAGAGTTGAACAAACAACACCCATTGCTCAACAGACTCGGCTTGGGTGGATTCTGTGCGGCAACGTAAACATACTGCAATGCAATGTCGTACAGTTTGATATTGACCAGTTGCAAAAATTTTGGGAAACGGAGGAAATTGCAGAGTCTATTTCGCTTTCATCAGATGATCAAGAGTGTATGCAATTTTACAGCTCAACAACAAACCGATTGCTAGATGGAAGATATGTAGTGAGACTCCCTCTGAAAACAAACTTTGAAGAACAATTGGGTAACTCGAAATCAAAGGCCATAGCACAATTTGGTAATTTGGAACGTAAATTAATTAAAAAAGAAAACATCGCAAAAGAGTATAAAACATTCATACACGAGTACCTAGCGTTAGGACATATGAAACCAGCCCTTTGTAACTCGAAACTCGAATGTTTCCTGCCGCATCATTGTGTGCTACGTGACGACTCTACAACAACGTCACTTCGAGTCGTTTTTAACGCCTCATCAAAAACATCAAGTGGCCAAAGTTTAAATGATCTGATGCAAAGGGGCCCAAATCTGCAACGGGACCTTCAGTCATTAATACTTAAATGGAGGCAGTATCAATTCGCCTTCACCGCGGACATCGAAAAGATGTTCCGCCAAATTTTGGTCCATAAGGAAGATCAGTACCTGCAAAAAATAGTTTGGAGAGATAGTCCCCGAGATAAACTACAAGAATATCAGCTGACCACGGTCACGTATGGGACTAAAGCGGCTCCTTTCCTCGCAATGATGACGTTAAAACAGCTGGCGAACGATGAACGCTCCGTATATCAAGAAGCATCTAAAGTCCTCGAAGAGTCGTTCTACATGGATGACCTTCTCCATGGTACTCACAGCGTATCAGCAGCACGCCAACTTCAACAAGATTTAATTGAACTCCTGAAACGCGGGGGATTCAATTTAAGAAAATGGGCTTCTAATGATCCGCATTTACTGCACGATGAAGTCCCATGCCAACAACAAAGCAAAAGCTTTCGACAGCCGGAGTCTACTAAAACATTAGGACTTCGCTGGAATCCTATCAAGGATAACTTTACATTTGAGTCAAAAATTGATTCAACAGTCAACAAGGCTACAAAAAGATCCGTGCTATCCGATATCTCCAAGTTCTTTGACCCTTTGGGGTGGCTTACACCTACAACAACAAAATTCAAAATTTTATTTCAACGAATATGGACTTCACAAATTCAGTCGGATGAGCAGATATCTGAGGAAATTTTTGAAGAATGGAATAAACTTAAGGCGGATATCGATCAAATAAGTCAAGCTCAAATACCAAGATGGTTAGGCACAAAACCCGAACGAAGAGTCGAGTTACATGGTTTCTGTGACTCGTCAACAAAAGCATACGCATGCGTTATTTACTGTAAAGTTTATAACGAACAAACAAGTATCATCTTGGTGGCCGGAAAATCAAAAATTATCCCGGCTAACAAAAACATATCGTTGCCACGATTGGAGCTATGCGGCGCTCATTTATTAGCAAAACTCATGGCTAAGGTCAAGGCATCTTTAACTGACTACAACATTGTTATTTATGACTGGATTGACTCCACAGCAGTACTGGGGTGGCTGCAAGGAGATCCAGGACGTTGGCAAACCTTTGTTGCCAACAGAACACGATTTATAACTGAAATCATGCCTTCTACCTGCTGGCGGTATGTCAAATCTGCCGAAAATCCTGCAGACTGCGCAAGTAGAGGCTTATCGATGTCGCAATTGATTCAACATCCTTTATGGTGGCAGGGACCATCTTGGCTACAAACATTTAAAGCTGATGAAAGAATTGAAGAAATAATCTATACAACAACATTGGAAACAAAATTACAGAAGCAAGCAAACACTGTCACGAAACAAACAGATGACGAAAGTATAATCATGAGCTTATTAAAAAGTCACAGTTCTTTTACCAAAGTTGTACACATTTTAGCTTGGGTGTATAGATTTTTAACAAACAAGCAAAGCAATAAGGAAACTTCTTATCTTACGTTAGAAGAGATAAGAGAAGCAAAAATGAAGATCATAAAGCAAGTACAGCAGCAGGAATTTGTAGAAGAAATCAAAAGCTTAAAAGAGAAAGGAAAGCTTAGCAACAAAAGCAGAATACTAAATCTAAATCCATTTCTGGATAACATTGGGCTTCTCCGTGTCGGGGGAAGGCTAAGACATGCTCATATTCATGCAGACATGCAACATCCTTTAATTATTCCACAGCGAGGACGTTTAACAGAGCTTCTAATAGAACATGCACACAAGCTTACTTTCCATGGCGGAGCCCGCTTGACATCGGGATTTATCCGACAAAAGTATTGGATTATAGGCGGAAATGAAGCAACGAAAAGGCAAATACGCTTATGCGTTAAATGTAAAAAGCTAAGTCCTAACAAACATAACCAAATTATGGGTGACTTACCTGCAGCGAGAAGCAATCCATCTCGTCCGTTTGACCACACTGGAATAGACTTTACCGGGCACCTACTCCTTAAAGCCAACAAAGGCCGTGGCATAAAAACCACTAAAGGATATGTGTCTGTTTTCGTCTGCATGTCTACAAAAGCAGTACATCTAGAGCTAGTCTCCGATCTCAGCACCTCATCGTTCATTGCAGCTTTACGAAGAATGGCAGCACGTAGAGGTACGCCGAGTCACATTTATAGTGACAATGGACGAAACTTTGTCGGAGCTAACAAGCAAATTCAACAAGAATACCAAGAAATGCAACACATATTTAACAACGAATTTTTGGCTGAACTAACAGACATGGAAATCAACTGGCATTTTAATGCACCAATCTGGCCTCCCGCAGGCGGTCTTTGGGAGTCCGCAGTCAAAAGTTTCAAACATCACTTTAGAAGAGTTGTCGGAGAGCAAAAGTTAACTTACGAAGAGTTGTCAACAGTCCTCACGCAAATCGAAGCATGCCTCAATTCTAGGCCTCTATGTCCCCTCACTGAAGATCCGGAGGACTTAGACTACTTAACTCCATCTCACTTTTTGACTGGCGGTTCAGCACTTACCCTAGTTGAAACAGAAAGAGACTTGAGGACTAGGTGGCAGTTAACTCAGAAAATTTTCGCTGACATCTGGAAAAGATGGCGATCTGAGTATCTAACACAACTAACAACAAGAAGCAAGTGGCAACAGTCTCGTGAAAACATAAACCTAAACGACGTAGTCCTCTTGCACGATGACAACTTACCACCAGGAAAATGGTCTATGGGTAGGATCGTCGATCTACATCCCGGAGCAGATGGATTCGTTCGCGTTGTCAGCTTAAAAACGAAGAACGGAATTCTTAAAAGACCAATTACCAAAATATCAAAGTTACCTGTAAAACAAAATCAATCAGACTCGTCTGAAAACGTCCAGGAAGAGCTGAAACCAAACAGCGAAAAAACACAACCTCAAAGGAAATCGAAGAGAGTTAGCGTAACAACATTATTTATATCTTTATTATTTTTTATGACAATCGTAACAGGAGGACACTGCGATTTCCAAACAACAAAATTTAGACCTAACCAAGGCCTTTATTTCGATAAATTAACTAACATGCAGATTATACGGGATGAGTGGAAGCTCATTATCTACTACGATATGCAACCTTATTGGGAGGGCATAACAGCTCTCAACAAATACACGAAGTCCCTAGAACAATCATGCAAAACAATACGTAACATTATGAACTGTGATATCATATTATTACAGTTAATTCAAGGCTTCGGTGAACTTGAGTACTACAACCAGATGTTGCTCGGTCAGCACTCAAACGTGCAGCGCGCTAGACAGCGGCGCGGTCTTATCGACGGTGTCGGATATCTCGCGAATAGCCTCTTCGGGGTATTAGATACGAGATTCGCCGATCAGTATCGCAAGGACATAACGTTATTACGCGACAACCAACGTCATATTGCCTCCTACTGGAAAAACCAAACATCGATTATAGAGGTTGAATATAATCTCCTCAAACGAACAGAGCAAACCATGAACAAACAACATAAAATGGTTTCCCAACATATATTTTCCATTGAAAAGGCGCTAAACCAACTTCAATCCGAAACACGAAACATGTCTATCGTAAATGAGCTGACTGTCGGAGCTATTATCGGGAGCAACATGCTACATAACTTGAAGTCATTACAAAGCACCTTGCTGGACACTATCACTGACATCTATCACGGTCAGTTCAATCCACATCTTTTAACTCCCGTTCAATTGCAAGATCAGCTGAGTACCATCTCTAGTCAGCTCCCTAAGGACGTGACATTGCCTGTAGACAATGTGCAGATGGACTTAAGGAAAATATATAAGCTTCTTAAAGTAAAGGCCAGAATGCTGGAAGAATACCTTATCTTTGAAATTAGGCTTCCTCTTATCAGTAGAGACTCCTTTGAGATATTCAAAATATTTTCCATTCCTCAAGTCAAAGGAACAGACATGGTTAACATCCAACCAATATCAGATTATGTGGCTATAAACTTAAAGAAGGATACCTACTTAACTATGACAGAGAAAACATTAACATCATGTCTGATATCAGATGCATATCTGTGTCATATTCAGAGACCTATTTATCATCTAAATGGAGATAAAGATTTCTGTCAGACCGAAGAGCTTGAGTGCGAGACAAAGATCTCTCCTTGCAAAAACAGCTGGTATGAAAGTAACACAATTAACAACTACATCTATTTTTGTTGCGATCAATGCTCTTTACGGATAATGTGCGAGGATCAAGTTGCCAGTCATCAGCTGACCGGTGCGGGTCTTGTCGCTATAGACAATGGGTGTATTATTAAAACGCAAGCATTTACTTTAATTGCCCACAGACAACAGTCTAGCGAACTGAACATTAAACCTGATGTTTATACGCCACTGATACCGCCGATAAATCATATTATCAACATCACGATCCCGCATATGATAACCTTGAATGATTCTGAAACTGACCAGAATCAAATAGATTTAACAGAGCTTGGCCAGAAAATTAAGATCATGAAAGAAAATGCTGCTATAGCTGAAAGCATGTCTGCCCATGATATACACCACTACACGCTGATATACATCCTCGTCGGCATCACGGGAGTAGCGGGACTGGTGTACGCGTGGCGTCGCGTGCGCGCCTGGAGAGTGCCGACCACGCCGGCGCGGACACCAGCGCAGGCCCAGGGTGCGCCTGCGCCTCCTCCTCGCAACAACGACAATCCGTGTGTGATTATAGGTGACCGAGTGTTTTACCACAGTGTTAGTGAGTTAAATGACAACAATCAGAGCAGTCTTTCTAATCTCAATAGTGCGCGAGTGAATAAAGCTACGTCACCTATTTGCGTTCGTTGAGTTAAATGATGCGGCTAGTGACAATAATTGACTTTATCACTTAATCGTTAATTATTTTTGCTTTATATTGTCTCGACATTAATTTTGTATAACATTTATTATTTTTTACATTTTCTAGAAACATTGTTTTTAAATATGTTGATCTTTGATCTGTTAACATTTATTTTGTAACTTGTTAATTTCTCCTGTAGGGAGTATGTACGAGCAAACCCGTACATTTTGTATTGTTAAGTAATAATGCTGACGCTTGCACTCACGATGCGGTGCATCGCGTTCATTTATAAACTAATTACTTCAGTGCCAATAAATCCGTGTAATAGTAAACATCGTTTTACTTAATCAATCCCTAACCTGGGTCGCGGCGCGGTACTCATAACATTAACAAACTAAGGTGTAAGGTGAACACCGTACAAGTATTATAAACATTAATTTTGAGTAACTTTATTTTCACTTAACATGGCTTTAATTTTCACATAACTCTAATTTTATTTATAGCGGTGTGTACTTGCAAAGATATAGGTTAGGTTAGGTTAGAACTGTGACCAACCGCGCGCGAGCCGAGCGAGCGAAGCGAGCGGTGCCGCGGCAGCGGCCGGCGAGCGCTACCTCGAAATTGGCCGCGAAATTTTTCTAAGTATTTTTTTCATAGTGCCCCCAAGACGACACTCTGACCTAAATTTCATTCATTTAAGACAAAAATCAGTGAAACGACCTTTAATCATTCTAAACAGTTGGTTTTTTAGACATTATTACCCACATATATTTTTTATTACACTTGGTAAATGTTTCTTTCTAAATATGACTGAAAATATTATGGTAATTATGTTTAGGGATAAAAGCGTTATGATAAAAAACAGTAGGAGTTTAAATATATTTACATTAATGATATTATTAATTATAATTTTCGGAAACATGAGTGTTATGAACATCGCCGGTAGCACTACAAATAGTATGAATGAAAACTTTAGGATGTAAAATTTTAGGAAGAGTGATCATTCGGATTACAAATCGTTAGGAAGAACAATTTCGGGTAAAGAACTTTAGGTGAGCCAATATGGACCCCACATACATACATTGCAAGTTAAATAAAAGCTTGTAAAATGACAAAAAAATAGGGATCGGGGTCATGTACTGTTGCAATGTCACATGATCTCTTTCATATATTTTGGCATTTTGACCATTGCCATCGCCGACATCGAATAACACATGGCTGGAGCCTAAGATGCTCTAAAAAATAAAATTTTACAACGAGTTTAATAATTATAATATTATTTTCTTTGAAGTCATGTTACGATACAAATACATATGGTTTTATTGTGTCACGATGAAGTTACATCAAAATTAACGACATCATCTCGTCATGTTGTGTTTAAATATTAATCAAAAACGATAAAGTATTTCCTGAAAATTGAATATCAGTACCTAGTACGTATATCATTGCTACATACTTCTTATTAGTCAAACAAAACAATCTTGTTGTAGCAGTCTCGACTTTCAGCAATCCATAAGCTATCACTGGGCATGCTTATAGTTCATGATACACCATTTTCTCTTCTTCTTCAGGTTACTACAGAGTGAACTACGACGCTCAGAACTGGATCGCCTTAGCAAATGCTCTCAACACCAGTCATGAGGTCATCCACGTACTGAACCGAGCTAACCTATTAGACGATGCCTTCAACCTTGCCAGGAATGGACGTTTGGTAAGAAGACAATTTTTTTGCAAAGACGTTTCTTGTTAATAAAATAGGTGATAGAAAGGATTTTTCGTATAACCAACTTTTTTGTGGAGACATAAACACAACTAAAACAAATCACAAACACAACAAAGACAAATTCGAAGACGTGTGAGATTCACCTTCTTTGCCCGCGTGGTGAATTTTGGCTCGTTTTTCTCACAGAGAGAAGGCCTCTGTTGTAGCAGTGAGAACATCGTAGGCTGACTATTCTAAATATTATCCACATGAATTACTCAAAGTGATACGTTTTCCAATAGAATTGGTCTGTATAAAGAAGCCACTCACCTGTAATAACAGGTTAATAAAGATTTTTATATGCATGATCCAACACGTAATGAAAGCGTTTGTACCTGCACTATACGCAGAAATCCAAGTACAAAAAGTATTTTGTGCCCCATTTTTAATAAACCACAACAGCATAAAAAAATCTTTAAAATTATTGGAATCCCCTTTTTCACATTACGCTGAGTGCACACAAAAGGTATTTCAATTCGCGGTGATAATTGGAGTGGAATAAAACAGGATTGCGGCTTGCAATATTAACTGGTGGTTTGAACAGAATAGTAATGAGATTCTCCCTCAGCTTCGCTGCAACTTGTGCTGTACAAATTGTACGAGCTTGAGAGCATTGGCCAAGTTTTTATGAGGAACTATAACTACGCTGTGGGTTTTGTTCTTGTCTCGAAGTTGGTACAGAGGTTTTTAAATATTCTTTACTCATTAACTATGAGATTCTATAACGCCTGGGTAATATATTAAATAAACATCTTTACGATTACATTTGTTTTGTTTCAAGCCTTCCTAGATGGATTAGTTGTAAGTATTTTTTTAAGCTATGTTTGAGTTTTACGATTCATTCCGTATTCGCTCCAATTTTAATAGAGGATTGTTTTTATTTTTACAAAGTATGTCTAAAAATTGGAACAAATGCATGTCGATGATTATACACGCCAAAAAATTGTTTTATATGATGAGTATCACATAAAAGTAGTAATCACATGCAAAAAGCACATACCTATCATCACACTATTGACTTCTTTCAATCAAACAATTTGAAAAGCCAACATTTTCATCCCATTCTTCTAAATATTCATACATATTCCGAATAAATCCGCATATTCCCAAGATGCACCGAGGTATTCAATATACGAAGCTTTGAGGATTCCATATAATAAAATGTTAGAGTTAGATGAACGAAAACATTTTGTTAATACGAATGGATTTCTACAACACATTCCGCTATGCTATGTAAGAATATTGCTGAAGAAAACTTTTATATAGAACAAGGATTTTCTGTTGATCCTGGCATTTGAATTGGAGCTATAAAATGCATAGAAAGATAGTGGATATGATAAGAGAATTTGTTGATTATTTTGATTAAAAGTTCATTACGTTTCTGTTAATTCAACGCTGCCAGCTTTTGGAACACTTTTAGTACACTTCTCGTTTTGTATTTGTATGAAGAATTGTTTGATGCCCAATTAGTTCTCCATTTTAATATAGAGAGTAGCTTGTGTAGTATTGTCAAATAAATAAATAAATTACGTAATACTCAAATATAATTATATTTTAGAACGAGAAAGTATAAATATGTTAGAATAACTAGTACCCATTATTGCAGCATTCCTATATTTGAGACGTAATAGAATCTTTTGTAAAGGACTTCACCTTCAATATCGTTTGAAACAAAACTATAAAAAATATTTATTTTTCAACAGGGCTACGAACACGCTTTCCGCATATCAAGCTACCTGGACAAAGAGAAGGACTACATTCCCTGGGGAGCCGCTAATCCTGCCTTCACATACCTCGATTCCGTTCTCAGTTCGTCTTCCCAGTACAGTCTCTTCCAGGTAAATGGCAGTTATTTTTTATTATGTATACTCAAGTTTTCATGAGTATAATACAATAAAGTTTTGGAGTGGTGACATTCGCTAGATGCGAGACGCGCAGGACCGGTCGACAAGGCGACACTCGAAGAGGTCTATATACTTTTTTATATTCTATATTGTGAAGGTGAGATAGTGATCTCACCTGATGGTAAGCGATGATGTGGTCGACGGTAAAATACGCCTGCCTAGTAATAACCTATTCGCGGATCAAATGAACGAGTCAATACAGGTTTGCGAGGGTCAAGCTGCTGCAACCCAGGGCATTGCCGTGCTATCGTTGCGGTATTATCGTTGTCATTGAACATCTCAAGGCACGATGCTACGCCGAGACAATTCGCAGCGAGCAGTGCTATCGCTGTGTTCAGCCCGGCCACAAAGCGGCCCAGTGCTCCGCGGCGCCATTCTGCAGACTCTGTACTGCTGGGAGGCTGGGCACAGAGCGGGCGGAAAGGCCTGTGGGCGCACCCACGAAGCAGAAGAGGAGAAGGAGGGCCAAGGTTGCCGGGACCCCCCCGTAGACTAATGGGGGGTAAATAGCCTTTCTGCTGGTATTCGGCCGACTCCCGGCCTAGGAATGGAGTGGAGGGAATGGATTGCGCATAATGGCACTCTACCATTTTCTTCAGGGCAATATCAACCACTCTGCCAGAGTTCAGGATCTCTTGCTCCAGAGCATGGCAGAGTGGTCGATTCACGCGGCTGTGGTCACTGAGCCATATTTCGTTCCACCCAGAGATAACTGGATTGGAGACCTCGACGGTTCGGTGGCCATTATTGGCGGGGCTCTTGTCAGCCCGTCCCGAGGTCGCGGCTGGATGGCCGTGGTGCGTATTTTTCGCCAAACAAGAGTCTCGCTCGGTACAGGCTTGTACCGCGTAGTAACGCGCGGTACAAGATCTTGCGCACGGGACGGAGAGCGCCGCGCTGTGCCGCGCGGTAATTTGCGGTAATGTAGGCGATAAACACTATTTAGTTTTATCTTGTACCGAGCATCCATATGAACTAAGCCTAATGATTCTTTTTTCATTTCAGCACTACATTCTTAACCTAACTGCTCCTCTATACGAAGAACTTGGCTTCGACGCAGCAGCTGATGAGCAGCACGTGACTCCTTACTTCAGGAACATCATTCTGGATCTGAACTGCCGTCACGGCAATCCCGCTTGCATCGCAACGGCTCAAGAAAAGCTTGAAAGCTTTAGAAATAACCCCTGTGAGTTGTATTTTTTTTCAGTTAAACTTTAATGTTGGGTGTTGTAAAAAAATATTTTAATGTTGTCATAAATATATAAACATATATACAATTGAATATTCTAAAAAAAAACAAGCCTGTATACGAATTGTTGATGCACAGTGAGCCCTTTTCCCTCTCCCCTTTGTATGAGTATTGTTGAATTTCTTCAAATGAGATAAATATTACAGGAGACACAAATTCAAAAAAAACGTATTGGGCTTTGCCCTACTCATACTAGGCTCGAGTTACTTAAATTCTATTCATGACCCTGAAAATCTTCAAGATTTGATTCTATCTTTAAAAAAACTTTTGACACTCAAAGGCTTTTTTAAACGATAAAAAATGTGACTGATATTATCACGATTGAGTCATGTTTTCATTACCTACCAACTTTTTTCATATTGTCTACAATTTTAAAAGCAGCCCATTAAAATTATACTAACGACATAATTTCTTATCATCTGCAATTACAATACAGCTGAGCGCCTGAACCCTGATATCCAAACCCTGGTCTACTGTTCCGGTCTTCGAGGAGGTAGCGTCGATAACTTCAACTTCCTCTGGGACTTGTACTTGGCCAGCCAAGACTCCAGCGAGCAGTCCATCCTGTTGAACGCTATGGGATGCACTACCAATGCAGAGAGACGTAGTTTGTAAGTAGTATTTTTCTATCTAGTATTATTTTATCAAAAAATCAAACATACTTTGTAATGTTAGTTTTAGGAGAGAAAATTAACCTTATAAAAATATATCTAGATTATATTTTGTATAGATCCAGTTACGCAATTTTAGCTTTTAAGTAAAAAGTGCAATTGCTTTAATTTTTGAAATACAAATAGCTTGACTATTTAGGTTTGGTTTGTTGAGTTGCTGTGTTGTAAATGACTTATGAGTTAATTTATCCTCTAGCCCTTATCCCAATTGCTTCAACAAAATTCTCATAATCTTCATTCGAAGTCTATTTTGTGTCAAAGCCAGCATATATGTGTAAGCAAAAGTACAATAACAATAAATATGTATAGGTGGATATAAAAAAGGAGAGTGGTAGAACTTATTTGCATTAATAAATTCTTCCGCATCGCTGTCATCGGGAAAAGTGCCCGAAACTCTGGCAGTATTGGCACGTAGAATGGCATTGCTTATAAAAGTAGAAGTAGCCCAAGCAAATGGTTAGATGAGAAAACAAATAGAAAAAAACTGGAAACGATATCTACCACTTTATCAAGCAGATACTGAAAGATTACGCCCAATACTCGATAATAAAGTTAAGACACGAGATACGTCGAAAAGTTTACCGTCGGTAGCTTGAAGGTACATTGAGTCAAAGTAGAACATATCTGAGAAGGAAATCTGATTATGAAGTTAAGATAAGATTACAATATTTCGTAAACCTATAGATTAGAATCAAATGTTTGGATGTTACTGTCACGTTTAGGAGATATAATTTCATATTTTAAGATGCTTATTAATATTTTGTTAAATGAAACTAGATCTGCTCTTAAAACACCCCGTATTTATAATTGTTTCGAAATGGATGGAAAAAAGGTGAAAGCGACATTAATTTTAACCAACTGCTTCGCTCGGTTTAAGTATTTTCAGATGTAGCTGAATACCAGTATTGACTTATGACCTATAAGTAAGATGACTTCTAGATGGAGCAAAGGGCGTCCTCTGAAGTTTTTCATCGTAAACTGTCTTGAGCTTGAGTAATAACTGGATGAGAGATCAAAGGATACCTCTGTCAATAAATGCTGTAATACTTCTTAAAAATCGAGATGCTATCCATGTGAAATATGATGAAGTAAGAATTAATCGAAGGTCGCGAGGTCCGTTAATAAAACCAATACAAAGCCATCTAATTGCCACCTTTGGTCTCACCGGCAACTGGTACCTGACCCCATATAATAATCTTATTTTTCTGCTCACCAGCTACATGAACCAGGTTATCAGTGACAGCTCTCCAGTGAGGGAACAGGACAGGCATACCATCTTGGTCTCAGTTACCAACGCAGGCCCCGAAAGCACGGAGGCAGCCTTGGACTTCGTCATTGAAAACTTCGCTGAAATCCAACCCAGGTAAAACATGAGTTAAACTTTACGGGCAAGTACTACTTTTAAGTTTTGTAAATAGCAAAATTGTACTTTTAACACACGACATTTTTTAATGTTACAATTCATTGGAAACTGCCTCATGCATAAGGTCCCAGATTGGATGCCCGGATTGGCCAGTGTTATTGAGTTTTTGTTTTTCCTTTTTCCCCCATAGGAAAAAGGCGTGTGTTTGTGTATGTATATATTGAGTTTTCTCTTTTGGAATATCTCTGTAGCTAACTATTGTTCGGCATGACCAAACACGTGATTTACTTAAACGTAACTGGTGAAATGTGGAGGTAAAGGTGCCTGCACCACTACTTAACCTTTCCAAGAATACAGCTGTGATGATGCGTAACGTTATGGTAACAAAACTAATAATTATGTCTTTTCACAGAGTGCAAGGTCTGACAGGCACAACCAATATCTTGAACGCTTTCGCCAGAAGGCTTACAAGTGAAGAGCATTACGATAAGGTACGTACTTAGGTATTCTCCAAACATAGAAAAGGTAAACTCGGAATTATGGTTTATGTAATATGAATGATGTAAGCTGGTTATCATAATCATAGTTTTAATGTTAATAAAAAGCCATAAGTATGATTACAAGTATCAATCAGTTAAATATAAGCATAGGTGGCTATGTTCAGGAGTGGTAATTTTTCGGCGGAAATGATAAAGTATGATTGTCATTGTGAAAAAATGAATGGTTTTTGTGGAAGATGATGTCTATGATAAAAAAACTGAAATGGGTATAAACGGAAAAAAAGAGATGACCTAAGATAAATCCAGATGAATCATCTATGCGAAAAACTAGGACATGAATGAAAGAAAAAAATATTCTCTAGATTTACACCTAAACTAGAAATGCTGAACTTGGAAGAAATTATTAATGCTTGTTATGAAATCTCGAAATAGAGACAGAAGCAGCTCTTCAGTCAATCCTTCAGTCATTACAAGACAGGCTCGACCTTAATTAATGAAGAACACCCAACTATCTTACTTTACATATTATTATATTAATACTTGATTAATTTTCTTTTTCACAGGTCGAAGAATTATTTAACCGTCACCAAGGCATATTGACGGCCGGTGAGTTGGCTTCAATCAGTGGCGTCAGGGAGAACATCCAAGCCTCTATCACTTGGAGTAATCAGAATGCCCAGGTCGTGGAGTCTTGGCTCACTGACAACTATGGAGACACTGACAGCGGTGCACCTGCCCTTGTATCCAGCTTCATCGTTCTTATTTCCGTTCTTGTGACGATATTCAATTATTAATATGTTTAGTTGTTCTATCTACGTTTTGTTTAGCTTTTTTACTTTTGGATACAAGTTTCGCCCGATTTCTGAATTACGCATTTGGAGTTGAGTATTTGTCAAACTGTATTTTTGCCTGCAAACCTACCAAAATTTGAAACTAAGAGTGGTTTAAGTACTACATCCGATTCGTATCTGAGAAATATCGGTTCCAAAGTAGCCGTAGTACTTCAGCTTCTACGTTATATTTCAGAACATTTTATAATCAGATATCAAATCACGGACACGGATCGGATGTAGTGTATAAATAGAGTTTGACACGTTTTGAACTCCAAATACTCAATTTATTATATTAGAGTCCATGGCTGTTTGTAGTTAATAAGTATGTAGCCTAAAAATTGTACTTAACTAGCGTTACTGATTAAATAGAGACTTCATACCATATTATTATAATTCATAAAAATATCTGTTTATGTTTATATTGAGGATAAAATCAGTTTTTATTAAATTTTTGAAGAAGCTTTTTATAATGTGTAAATAAAATTAACAATTTAAGTACAATTTAGTGTAAAATAAAACTGTAGCTAAAATATGAAAAGAAGGTTGTTATTTATATAAAGAATTTTAAAACTTAATAAATACCTTTAAAATAAGATATTTATATATGTCGGGTTTAGTCAATAGTACGGACGTTAAAACAAATCGCAAGCACGCCATCTGGCGGCAAAGCAAAACAACTAAACATTGGCGCGCTTCCTCTAACAACTTGCGTGGTGGGGAACACTGAATATGGCAGTTGAGTACTGACAGCCTTAGAGCTAACACGTCGTAGAATCAGTGTCGATCCGTAATATTAGTAAGCAAGATTGTAACTGTGAATATTTGAATAAACCCAGTGTATCGAATAACTTCTGTGATTTCATTTGCACGATTGTACCCAACGACCTGCCCACACAAGATGTCTTAACCTAAGGGAATACATCCTGACTTCCCGATGGTTTGCATCTATCGGCCAGCCCTGATGCGACATCAGAATTGGGATTCGGTCGTGCTAATGAGATCACACGTAAAAACAATGCTAGTGAAAATTGTGGTTACATTCTTGCAAAAAAAAAAAAAGCGCGGTGTCAGTTGAGACTACCCTCAGTCTTGAATAATAAAAAACCAGTCTGGAGCGGAGCAGCAAGGAGGCTAGTAGCAACCAAGGAGTTGGACAGGACAAGGAGGAGCATGTGGACGTGTGGAAAGATCCATACACACTGATCTTTATGCCAATCTGGTGAGTCGTTTTCATTTTGTTATGACTATGGAAAAGTGTGTTCATTATTCAAAATTCTGGTTTTGTGTACGGTATGGTGGTCAGTGGTTCGTCGGGGTAGCCGTGTTAGGTTATAATTTCATGGTAGTTATCGATGGTCAAGTTTTGGTGTTGTTGAAGAGTTATTATTCTACTGGCAATATCCCTTGACTGGCCTTGGCTGACTATCATTGTTTGGAAGTTAGAACGATATAGTGACAGTGACGTACCTACCTTACACTTCAGTCTGGCAATTATTAAAATTCCAAATATTTTGATTAGTTTTGTTGTGTAATGAGTTTTATGTAGTAAGAGTTAACTAAGTTTGAGAAGAAGCATAGTATTCCTCTTTTATGGTCGGAGGGCCAAACTATCTAAAAGGTGGTAATCCCTACCAGGCCTCGTTAATTGCGATTTAAAATGCTATGGCATTAATTTGATTCTCTAAAGCCCATATACCTACCTGGGCACTTGGGAAACTGTAATGTGTGCTTCATGTTTTGGTCAGGGACTCTGCACTCGCATTCGGTGTTCATAATAACACATTTTGCAGGTTTAGGTTATTACTACTACTAGAAGCTCGTGGCTAAATAATAACGGTCTCACTGGTCGATCATCAAGGTTAAGCAACGCTTGATGTAGTCGGTCCGTGGATGGGTGACCATTTCAACATAACGGGTTTCCTCCGTGCCTCGGAAAGCACGTTAAGCCGTTGGTCCCGGCTGTCATTTGAAGAACTTTGACAGTCGTTACGGGTAGTCAGAAGCTTGAGATCTGACACACTGGTGTCAGATCTGGTGCCAGATTGCCAAGGGGTACCGTGTTACCCAGTTACTGGGTTGTGGAGGTCAGATAGGCAGTCGCTCCATGTAAAACACTGGTACTCAGCTGAATCCGATAGGATTGGAAGCCGACCCCAAAGTAGTTGGGAAAAGGCTGGGCAGATTAATCGGTTTAGGTTACTACACCGGTGCACCGGTTAAATTCCATCAAAGCTGTGTATGGTTAAGATAACTGTGTGAACAAGTACTTTCGTAGTGTTTTTCATGTTTCAGATACCATATTCTGTCGCAGTGGAGTCTCTGCTGCAGGCTAGCGGCTAGCGATTCAGATGCTGAGCGCGAAGGTTGACGTGTCAACATCTGAGAGGTTAAGAGGAACGGCAGGCTAGCAGTTCGCAGGTCGTAGCCGAACGTTACAAGCGCGCGCAAGTTTGGAATGGAATACTCGGTGAGTCGCTTCCATTTTATTTCGATAGTGAAGTCGAATATTCTCTAGTGATGAGATGCTATTTCGAGTTTTAAGAGTGTTCATGTTGGAACACTGAATTGGTTGGTAGTGGTTATACCTAGCACCATCACTAGGTAATTAAGACACACCTAGTAAAAAGCAAGTAGCTAATAAGTTACCTATTGGCTTGTTAGTACTTTCCTAGTTTCAACATTTGGTTCAGTACGAACTTTAGGATGAGATATCCCATACGAAGGAGATGAGATATCCAGAATTACTGAATAACTAGTCGTTTTCAGTGGCAAACGAGTTAGTAATGTCGTTGGGCTATCGTAATTGTATCGAGTTAGTAACGGTACTGGTTTTTTGCGTGTATTCAGAACAGATTTTATGTTGCGTAAAGATTTACAAACACCGTCTTCAGATCTGAATTCACTTGCTTACTTTCAAAGTAATATTATGATAGCAGTAGATCTCGCGATCGTTTTCCTAACATGAAAACTGAGTTAGTGAGCGACAGTAAAGGGTTACTGTTGATAATCTGATATTAATGATATTGACCGAGTTAATTCGTAAAGCTCCTCAATATTATCAGGGTTAGTTGTTTCCCTTTTATAAGCCGAAGCTCAAAAATATTTGAGTAAAAAGCGCGAATCTTGTGAGAAGGATCCCCGATCACCAAGTTCCTTGAGAATTGTACGACATAGTTGATGACAGTGTAACATGTCTGCTCGTAAGACCAATTCTGGACCGCACCTCATGCGTAACATGTGGCGATGGGTTTTTGAAGAGGTTTCATGAGTTGGGTATGCATTGCCTTTGAATCGGGATAAAGAGTAACAGAATTGTTACGATTACTTTGTTTAGTTGAGCTTGTTGATCGTCGGACCTTTTTTTCTTATGAATAGTGTTGTGTGGGAAACTCTAGTGCGAAAACTAAATAGGCCCTGTATTAAGTCCGCGATAGGTGATTATGACAGGATGGTGATCGTTATACACCGAAAACTTTAAATAGGTACGCTTAGAACCTACCAGTATGCATAAGGTAGGACGAGGAAGATGCCAGCGGGTCATGTACCAGTCGATGTTGATGTTAAAAGGATTTTAATAATGATGAGCAATCTTAAGAGGTCGAGTAATTGAGTCTATCAGCCGTATTATGTTTGACCGTACCAGTGGATTCTGGCGGAGGTCGGGGTCTTGAGAGACCGTTATGTGAGAGCAATATAATTGCTGTTCGGCTACAGAGCCGTGGCGTTAGAGGTTTTACTCGAGGGTTTCTGTAAGCTTGGCAGTTTTTGCTGCAGAAGAAGTTTTAAAGTTTGATTTGAGCGACTGGTGGTACATGGCCCAGGGTGATGATTTAGTTAAAGATCAGAGTTCCAAAATTTCCCTATTATCACGAACCCAATGATCTAGTTTGGTCAGGAGTAGCCGAGCGTTGTGTGTTGGCCTGTGTGGCAACTGTTGGCCTTTATGGCAACTGTTGGCCTGTGTGGCAACTAAAGGCCAGTGTGCCAACTGGAGGCCTTTATGGCAGCTGTAGGCCAGTGTGGCAACTGGAGGTCTTTGTAGCAACTGTGGGCCTGTAGGGCACCTGTAAGTCGGTTTAAAATAAACACGTTTGTGTAAGGAACCTTACAGTGGATTCCTGTTTGCTCTAATAGTCACGCGAGAGGTGAGGTCACCATGTTAATGTTGATGACGTTCGAATCGTCAAGCCTTCATTACGAATATTGAAATATTTTTGGTTTTCTAATTTTAATAACTATGCGTAGATTGTGTTAGTAAGATACACAAAGCTCAAGTACCAATTGAGATGGTAGATAACGAATTGACGTAACATACCACAGGCTATATGTCTGTGTGGAACTGGTTCTAAGTTCAGATAGTTGAGTTGACTCGACATCGTGAGGATGTGCGAGTAGAGCAATTGTGATTGCTAAGAGAGCTATGTGATAGCTAAGAGAGCTATGTGATAGCTAAAGATCGTGAATAAGATACCTGGTGTCTTGTTTCTTTTGTTTCATTAATGACTGTCAGTGGTACTTGGACTTTGTAATCCCGAAGATTGGGTGCTTTTAGGTACCAGATCGATGATTAAGTTGCTATTTTCTTTAAATTGAAAATAAAATTACTTGTTCCTTGCAATGGTGAACAAAGAGATTTAAATGATCATGTTTGATTGTTTCGAAATGTTTCCTCACTCTAGAATATGAGTCAGGATTGGACGAGCGAATACTGTTTGGAAATTTTGTGTTTCAGAAAAACATCCCTTGTATGATGGGAGACTGACGGGTCGGAGTAGACTACGAGGACGTGTGGCGCAACATGACATGAGGTGGTATGGAGCAAGGACAAGAAGATGATGCCTGCGGGTGATAGATTTGGGGATCTGTCACCTGAGAGAGGCCTGAGAAGGCGACGTGCTGTGTTCCACGCTCGCCTCTCAAAAGAAATTACGGCCTAGAGAACACCATGTGGTTTTAGTCAGTAGGAGTCTGACAGACCCCTCAGCTTTCCCCAAGAGCTGAGGACATTCATGAGAATTTCCACATGATTCGATACACTGTTAACCCTGACAATGAGGAACAGACGAGGACGCCTGTCTCGCAGGATGGCCGTGTCGGGTTTAGTCAATAGTACGGACGTTAAAACAAATCGCAAGCACGCCATCTGGCGGCAAAGCAAAACAACTACGCATTGGCGCGCTTCCTCTAACCACTTGCGTGGTGGGGAACACAGAATATGGCAGTTGAGTACTGACAGCCTTAGAGCTAACACGTCGTAGAATCAGTGTCGATCCGTAATATTAGTAAGCAAGATTGTAACTGTGAATATTTGAATAAACCCAGTGTATCGAATAACTTCTGTGATTTCATTTGCACGATTGTACCCAACGACCTGCCCACACAAGATGTCTTAACCTAAGGGAATACATCCTGACTTCCCGATGGTTTGCATCTATCGGCCAGCCCTGATGCGACATATATATTTATATGAGATTTTTTTACACAAGTGACATCAATGTTTGATACAATTAAATATAAGAAAAATTTAAGAAATCTTTTTTTAAACACTTCCTCCGAATAAATTCCTCTTTCACCCAAGTTTTAAAATCCTGCATCACAGTTAAAATTAAAGATACAATACACACAAAACTTCTTCTGTAATAAGAACAAGGTTATAAAAATGGTGTTCTGCAAAAGAAATCTATCGTTTACTCATATACCTACACTTGCATCATACATATAATGCATCATAGGTAAGTCCTATCTATCCAAGCACTTGAAAACTTCAAACAGATCTGAGTCATCTTGGAGCTCTGTAATCTAAAACTACATTGCTCAAGAAAGATAATCAGAAATGGATGGTCACTATGATATGACACTACGTACACTTGAGGCGCAAATTATGGTAACAAGAGTGAAATTATTTTCATTGAGTATAAATACAATGCAGCAGAGATTGTATAGTTATAACTTATATTAATTAAATTGTGTGTACCTGTGTGTGCCAAATAAACTAGTTTTATTTCTTTCTTTATTCATCATCATCATCAGCCTATGAATGTTCCCACTGCTGGGAGACAGGCCTCCTATCTGTGGGAGGGAATGGGCCGTAATCCACCACGCTGGCCCAGTGCGGGTTGGTGGATGTCACATATCTTCGAATATTTGGCTCTAGGACATGCCGGTTTCCTCACGATGTTTTCCTTCACCGTTTTGAGAGCAGTGGTGAAAATAATTTACACAAAGTAAAGCGCCTGCCTGGGCTCGAACCCACGACCCACAACTTGTAAGTTGCGGCCGATACCACTGGGCCACTACTGCTTTCTTTATTCAAACTTCATTAATTCATCATTTTCACCTTATTCATGATACTTTATAAATACATATTTATTAATTTAAATTTGTACATCTTAATATCTTTATGATTTATTAAGTTTATTAATAACATAGGCATAATCTTCCATTGAACCAAAGACGTAGGTGCACCTAACACCCTAGTATATCTTCTTATAATCTTTACTATAACAGTATTGATATTAGCAGATAAACTGAAACTCTCTCTGGTCTGGATTTGGTTGTATGATGGTATATTGATCGTGTTTCACAGAGATAAATATAGCCGAAACTATTACAAAAGTGGACTTTCTTCTTTAGTCTAGATTTATGAAGTCAACATTAAATGCAATTAAAATTTCAAACTACTGTTTTAACATAGGAGAAAAACAGAAAATAACGTTTATAAAAATAGTTTATTATAGTGCCGTTTATAAATCCAAATCGGTGACTAATCTTGCAACGCAGTGTAATAATTTTATCTTGGGATTTTCAATGCCCTTTCAAGTAATATCAATTGTATTTTTCACGACTCTATGTAGTTTAAGAAAAATCTGTTCAGTTTTTTATAGGTCATCGAAGTAAACGCATTTGCGTAAAATCGATGAAAAAGTTACCATCGCAAGTGTAGTCAAAATGGTTCTAAGAAGTTTAGTGTTTCTAATTACAATAGTGCTAGTTTTAAGTAAACCTGTGGATATTAATAAAGTTAAAACAGAAGAAGTTGTTGTATACACTGCTGAAGCAGAAAAGTTAGAAGTGGTTAACGCCACTAAGAAATTCCGAAATGATGCTGTTTTCACGAATCAAATTCGTCCTGGAATGGTTGTTAGTGCATATGCTATAGTACTCGAGGCTGATATTGATGGAGAATCATTTAGCGGAAGAGCATCAATAACAGTGGCTATAACTGATCCTGAAACAAGAGAAGAAACGGTGGCATTCTACGTTGAAGATTTGAATATAAACTCAGTGGTGTTCACAATACTTCAAGGATCTAATGTCCATCAAGCTGATTTTGATGTCGATGAAGATGATGGCATTCTAGAGATTGACCCTGGAATACCTGCTTCGTCTTATACGTTTACAATTGATTACACAGGATCTTTGGCAGTGGCCGGCAGAGGATTGTACTTAGGACGCTACGATGATAAGTGAGTAATAGTTTATTCATTTTATCTAGTTTTTAAATAGTAACGGTCTATATACTGATGGTTGCTCTATTTAAATTTTATGGACCAAGTGATTAATACAGCATGATTCATAATGCTCGGGCAATTATCTGAAAAATGCCTAATATGAGTAGGCAATATGATAAAAACTGTTGATATAGTTAAATTGACCGGGCTTTCTGTTAAAAAAGTTTTTTTTAATTATTTTAATGTTGACATTGGTTTTAATATAGAATAGGTAAGTACAATTACTATAAATGCAACAAAGTTGACAAAGCCCGCTGCGCGGGGCTCCTATTTCCGTATGCGGGGTCTAAAGTAACCTAACATAAAGGATATGACGGGAGCTGAGTTCGCTCGCTTTGTTCGCTTACTTCAGCTCCCGTAATCTCCTTCAAACCTAACCTATCCGTGCCGGGATGCCCTAAACTCTCAAGCTCGCTCTTGGACTAATTCATCTTACTAATATTATAAATGCGAAAGATTGGATGGATGTGTGTATGTTAGTTACTCAATCACGCCAGAACGGCTAAACGGATTTGGATGAAGTTTGGCACAGAGACAGATTATAATTTGGAATAGCACATAGGCTACTTTTCATCTCGGTATCATGTTCCCCTAGGACAAAAATAACACCTTTCACGCGGGCGAAGCCGCTTGCAGAAGCTAGTCGACCATAATATTATCCAACCATTACGTAATAATCGTAATTAGCAATATTCATAGTGACAAGACAATGTGATAAATATAGAAGTTTAAATCACTATTCATTACATTGCCTGATTTGCCTTGACTAGTATAATAATGCAAGGGCATTATTAATCACTTGGTCCATGAAATTGTCCATGAGACTGATATGTTTACGGATCGAATGTTCAAGAAGTTGTGTTACTTATTCACATAGTGTGGTTCAGTACAGCCATTACTGACCAAACAAAAGAATTACGTTTTTTCAACTTGAATTAAGGAAATGGATATAATAATTTGGCTGTCAATAACTATAGCATCACAGTGTGGCTCCACAAAAGTTGAACGGTAGTTGCGGTTATATTTAGGGAAAGGCTTATGTCGAGTACCTTGCGGATGTATATCAGATGGTGATTTCATCATCATTATCGAATTGTTATCAGAGCTTTCAAGCACCGTTTGTGGGTATAGACTAGAAGGTTTTGTGTTTGAAAGTCTCTTTGTACTTAAGCACACAAAGACTTTCAAACACAGAACTGTTTTACTAAATACTCATTTGCAAAAAAAAAATGACCGACTTTCAAATTAAAACACTACAAAGTCTAAATTTCAATATCGGAAGTTGGTGTACCTGTTTTCGTTTTTTGACACCGACTTTCATAATTGAAGTTATTTTTCACTTTGTAGGGTTTTTATTTGGAAGTCGATTGTATTTTTTGTATAAAAAGTTTTTTTATTGTTTACTTTGAGTGGTACATAATGGACAAATTCTATAGTAAGGTAATAAAAAAGAATAACGAATAACTTGAACATAACCGGTGGAATGAGAGTGTACCAGGGTGAACTGTACATAACTGCATACCCCTTTAGATCATACTGGCGTGATGGTATGTTATGAAATTGTGTGAACAATACAGACATGCGATTGAAGCAATGCCTAGAGATTTGCCCTATCCCTAGATATCAGAAGTTCTTCATCAGATCTTTACCAAATTTAAATGACACCATTTCGGAATAAATTTCTTACAAACAAAAAACTAATTTTGCAAATCCGTTCATATGACGGAGTTATGCCCGAATATAAAGAAAAAAAAATAAAAAGGCGTAAAAATTAATTATATCTTGAAATGTCAAAACTAGAGTATCAATGTAAGAGTCATATGTGGAACGCAGCATTTATATATTAGGTAGATATTATAAGTAAACGTATGACAGCAGGTCCTAATTGGAAAAGAGTAGCTAGAGAGAGAAAACAGTGGTAACTGTTAGAGGAGGCCTACCCGGTGGCACACTAAATTGAGAGATATACTTAAAAAAAAGAACTGAAAAGTACTACAACTGAACAAAGTATCGAAATTCAGGATGGAGAGGCTTATATTATTTAAGTAAGAATTGTAACTTGGCTTATTTACTATCTTTTGTAGCTATGTCTTTTACAACAAACGGCAGCGATACTGGCAAGCTGTCTTTTTAGTTAGCCAGTAAATAACATTTGCTTGAAATAACATTAAATTTCCCGTGTTTTCCCCGTAGTTATATGTAATTAGACGATTTGCACGAATTTAACTCGCAGGAAAATGTGCGAATCGACCCTTTTTAATAATTTTATTTTTAGGCAATTACCCTTATACATACTTTTGGAGCTGTTGATTTGCACACCACTAAATTAACTTCGTGCGATTAGCTCTAGAAAAAGAATACTATTAAAAGGGTCAATTCGCACATTTCGGGCGAGTTAAATTCGTGTGAATTGTTCAATAACCCGTAGATTTAGGCAGAGTTGCCTGAGTACCTATAGAACACCGTACTGAAGTAGAGTGTTTTTTGTAATCGCCCCCAATTACATGGTACTTAAGTATGTGGGTGAATGTAGGTACATGTCACCGCTAAATATCACTGATTGCTCAAGTGTCCGTCTGGTCCGGCACCGCCCACGGTGTGTCAGTTGTTTGATATTTAGCGCGGCGCGACATACAAAGTATTTTTTTTTACCAACAGTTTGTATTGCTCGTGTATCAGAAAAGTCTTAATACGACGGTAGTCTTGACCGTGGCTGTAGAACACCTCGTCGATTGATACCCAGCTTATTATGAGTAACATTAGTGTGTAGTGGTTTTTAAAATCTGTACGACTGTGTAGATAAGATATCTTTAGCGTGATTTAGATCTTGCGACTAGGGTTAAAATAGCTGTTGAATGGTTAAAGTATTTTTTAATGAAATTGTAATTAAATACCATTATGGGAGCTAAACCTCCATCTTTGAATTACTTGACGAAATCAAAAACGTCAGTCCAAGTTACAATCAATAATAAAGTTTTAGATCAATAAGAAATTATGGAAATTCTCTTAAAGTTGATTTTGGTACAATTTTGTGGTTTAGCAGTTAAATATATTATATAGGTAGTCATTTATCACGAACAGCTTTCCGGCGCATGGACAGTTTGCATTATCACAATATCTAACGATAAGTTTACAGTTCCACCAGTTCTGAAATTCCATCTTCAATTTTATCTTTTTAAACCTAGTTGAGACATTATCGGGATCATTTCATATCTCATGAGATGTTTTACGATTAAAATTTTTCGTGTCGTTTTCACCGTTCCATTTCTTCCAAGACAGTGCAGTGACTTGACGCATGGGAGTGTGGGGAGTGAAGTGAACGGCCTAAAAAACCCCATTAAAAATGGTTCGGACTAGGCTTAAGTGGAAGTGTATCTTCATTTCATCCATAATTCTTTTTAATGTGTTCACAAAATCGTTACCGATAAAAACACAACTATCCTCCCTCACTAGCACGGACACTAGTTTACAAAAATCAGGAACGCCCATTGTGCTCGAACCTATAGAAGGTTTCCCCGTAACGAATATTGAAACAGTAGTTGATACTAAAAATGTGACTTTTTTGGAAGTGCCAGTGAATGCAACTCGTGATATGCTATTCAGACAAAATGTCAGACCAGGTCAACAAGTAAGGAGTTATGCAATTGAAATAACAATCAACGGGGATTCATTCGACGGGCGTGCTGTTCTTGATGTTCTCCTAACCCCGGATACGAGAGAAGATGAAATAGTCCTACACATTGATGGGCTAAATATCAGATCTGTAAAAGCAGGAGTGTTTTCAGCTGCAAACGCCGTGGACGCTGGCTTTGATATTGACGATCAAGAACTGTCAATCTTCCCAGCAAGTGTGGGGTCATCATATTTTGTTGTCATAGAATATAGTGCACCACTAGCGGTGGGAGGACTTGGACTTCACTTGGGAAGATATAATCAAGAGTAATTATTTATGTATTCTGATAGATATATCTGATTACCAATAATTAATTAATAAGGAAATAATAAATTTTCAATAGTCGAAGAATTTTTACCTGCCATGAGGAATAATTGTAGCTGCTATTAATAACTTATACAAAAGTTAGCCTAGTAGTTTGACGACCATGAGGCCAAACCTCATGGCCAGCACTAAGACACTGCGCATAACGAGGACAAAGATTAATTAGGTTTTCTATTGCGACATGTAGATGTAGGTGCTCCTGATCTAATTTTTCTTGGAAACCAGACCTTGATGAATGTTTTATTTTATAAAAATTGTCAAACCATACATTTTCTGAGTCTGTTTTAATGTGTATGACTGCTAAAACTGTGACAAATCACGTGCAGGACGCGACTGTGCGCCTATTTTTGTAGTTACAAAGTCACCGGACCATTCGCGGCAGCACTCCTTCATACAAATTATTTGATACAACAGCTGCGAGTGAATTTACCTATTATATCTCGCGGTTTCACCCGCGTCGTTCCCATTCCCGTGGGAATACAGGGATATCCTGATGATCCTATATCACTTGGGGATAGCGTAGCTGCCCAACGGTGAAAGAATTTTGAAAATTGGTCCAGCAGTTTTAAAATTTATTCGTTATATTCAAAAATACAAATCTTTCCTCTTTATAATATTAGTATTAAAGTATAGATAATTAATAGAAAAAAAAATCCAACAAAAGTTACTTGGACCGTCATTTACTACCTAAGATTATTATATTTTTTACGTTCCGTTTCCTTAAAAACACTTAAAAATTTCGATTAAATGTCAATTTGGAAAAACAAAAGTCCCTTTTTCTCCTTTTTAATCCGCGATGGAAAAAGCGGGGTGTTATAAGTTTGACGTGTGTTGCTGTGTGTCTGTGTATCTGTGTGCCTGTCTGTGGCATCATAAAACGGATGAACTGATTTTGATTTAGTTTTTTTTTTAAACATGTCTTTGTCTGTTTTGTGTTTATGTGTTTTGAGCTATGTTTGATTAAAATCGATGCACCCGTTCAAAAGTTATCCACTTTTTACTGTTTGAATCTGAGTATTTTCGATATCGTATCATAATTACGTGTTTCGATAGATTGTCATTTGAAGCGTGTCTTCTACTAGGTATATTATATGTAGTTTAAAAAGCATGAAATAAAAATTAAATGTTAAATTTAAAAAACCCCTCATACAAAAATCTCTAAAAAGCAAAAATAAGCTTCGTACTTGCGTCGAGGAACTACTATGTAAATAAAATAAACTGCTGTTAACGTTGGCGGTATCCCGTCGCGAGTACGAGGCTTATTTATTACTTTTAAAGGTTTCATGTCAAGGATTTTTGAATATATTTTTTTTAAACTGGTTTGTGCCAGACCCGCATTACAAAAATAAGTCACAAGAAGTACCAAAAATAAAAAAAAACTGAATTACATACACTTCGTTTGTAAGATAATTTAAAAAGCGCAATTTAATTACATATGGAAAATCTTTTTGAATCTGCAATCGGGCATGAAAATGTATCTGACAAATAAATTTGGTGGTTAGATATTTTTTTTTAAATCTGCTCTAAATGAATGCCCAGTTATTGTTCAGATCCTAAATACACTGGGATGAAGAAATCAACTGTTGTAATAATATAATATTTATTAAATTATTTCCAGTTACAATCGTAGCCATCAATTAAAAGATTATAGCTTTAAAAAATGTGTCGATGTTACGGCAACAATACAAATGCCTGTAACTCGCTATTGTGCAAGTATCTTGCATGCCATAATAACTTTTGTGTGGCTAATGTCACAACGGCATGCAAGCTGCTAGCAATCTTTATCACAATCACCTTTAAGAGTTACAAGATAATCTTGTTCAAACCATAATATTATTTCCTACTATTAAACTGTTTTTATTATTTTCAGCACATACATAGCAATGAATTTACATCCGACGTATGCAAGACGCGTGTTCCCTTGCATGGACGAGCCTACTGAGTTGTCAATCATAAGTTTCACGTTCAACGGCCTGGATTACACACATTTAGTGTCAAATTCGGAGCTGCAGGAAAACAGTCAGTAAGTACTCGTAATTCTTATCGCCCTACTTCAAAAATCTAATATACTACAAACTTGAGAGGTGCATGTCTGCCATGTACTCCATATTATAGTTCGTCTTCGGCAACTACTCTCCCTTCACCTGGAACTTCTTATGCTTGATAGGCTCCACTAGGGGCTTATTTAGGATCTTTGCCTTCCTCTTGACAGGTTTAAATACGTGAATGTAGCTAATGCGAGGCTACATCTTAAAAATATCATACATAAAGGATAACACTGGTAGCCACAGGCTTCGCAGACTTTCTAAAACACATTCTTGTCTTATTTTTAACCCCCGATGGAAAAAGAGGGGTGTTATAAGTTTGTTGTGTGTACCTGTGGGTTTTTGTATCTGTCTGTGGTATCATAAAAAATAAAATAAAAAATAATAGCCATTATTCCCCGTAACCGTTTACTTTTTTTTTATAAATTAATTTTAAACCTTACCTCTAGCTTATGATAATAATGCATTACTAGTTTATCTATATTAAATTTTATCTTAACTAACTATCAGCTACCAGGTCAGGTTGCCTTTTAACATAGGCCTCCTCTAATTCCCCCCACTTGTTTCTTACTGTGGTATCATAGCTCAAAAGCAAATGAACCGTGACTTTATCGAGACTGTTCTTAGCTGTTTGATGAAAATCCGTTCAGCCGTTTTAAAGTTATGGGCGTTTTACTGTTAGAATCGGGGTGTTTTCGCAAGATAGATTGTCGATGGAAGCGTGTGTACTTCTAGATAAATTATGTAGCATGAAATAAAAATGTGTCACAGGCTTTTAAATTTTACTTGTATTATTCCAGGACCCAATTCCGTCCATTGATGCACCCGCCACACCTCTGGGGAATGATAGCCCACAACTTTGTCAACATCAATATACCAATTACAAATGTTTTGCTATATGGAAGAGCCGGTATCTCCAACCAGGATGCTATAGCTTCGGTGGCAATCAACTCCTTCTACACAAACCTGAACGAATGGACTGACAAGTTGTACACAGAAATTGTTTTACACCAAGATGGTAGAATGAATATCGTGGCACTTCCAGACGTGGACACAGATTGGCATGCTCTTTCTACTGTTGGTATTTGGTAAGTCTTGGTATATTTTATATCCAGGCGGCGGCTGACAACGCGACACGCGGGGTTGCGACAATCGTCGAGAGGATCCGGCAATCGGGACTCGAGGTGGCTCTGCACAAGTCTGAGGTCCTCGGTCCTCGGAATGCGCCACCGCCGGGTTCCCAAATAACGGTAGGAGGGGTTCACATCGGCGTCGGGTCGACGATGATTTACGGGGGACTAGTCCTCGACAGCCGGAGGAATTTCGTGGAGCATTTCCGACGTTTGGCTTCCAGACTGGATAGGGCCGGGGCTGCCCTCAAGCCGCTCCTGCCTAATCTAGGGAGTCCAAACGCCTCCTGCCGGAGGCTCTACGTGGGGGTCGTGCAGACCATGGCTCCTTATGGGGCACCAGATGGGCGCGTTTCCTGAGGCGGCGACCAGCGCGCCGGTTGAACGCGTCCCAAAGGGTCATGGCCATCCGGCTGGTCCGGGGATACCGCACGGTCTCCGGTGAGGCGGCGAGCCTCTTTGCTGGATTGCCGCTATGGGATTTGGAGGCAAAAGTCCTCGCGCAAATATGGGAATGGCGCGAGGAGGCGAAATGCCGAGGCGAAACTCCGTTGCCGCGAAAAATGACGGCTCGGCGGACAGAGCTCCGGCAGGATCTTATGGCGACATGGAAAGGGCGACTGTCGCAACTCAGCGCTGGGCTCGCCACAATTGTGGCGATAAGGCCCCTCCTTGAGGAGTGGCTTGAGAGGCGTCACGGCGTCCTCACCTTCCGCCTGACGCAGGTCCTCACCGGATAAGGCTATTTTGGGAGGTTCCTGTTCAGGATAAGGCGGGCGGAAACGCCCGGGTGTCACCATTGTGAGGATCGCCCGGCGGACACGGCAGAACATACGGTGGAGGTCTGCTCCGCTTGGGCGGAATAATGCAACGCAAGAACAAAATTTTCCAACCCAAAAAAAAAAATGGTATATTTTACACAATAATATTTAAAAATAAATGTCCGGCAATACATTTTTATGGCAAGCTTTATGCTATATATTATAATGCTTGTCTAGCAACTAGTAAGTAATCCATTTTTCAAGCACTTTTCTGGCATCCCATTAAGCTGAATCGTAGGTACTTTTGTAACTTTCAAAACATTGAAATAATTTGATAATATGAAGTTGGTCTCATGATGGAGCCGGCAGGTGGCCATAGCAGCTCCTCAAACAAACAAGAAAGCACCATCGTGTCTGTATTGATAATAAGCGATATTACATTGCCTAGCTTGTGTATAAAAAAAACAGGATTTTTACTTACTTATTCGTATAGTCGAAGGGTAGATTGGCATAAAATCCAATGCCGCAAAAATATTGGCAATAAGTCTTACGGTTTTATGGGACCACACATACGCGAAAGTCAAAAATCATTACAAAATACTAAAACAAACACAAAAAAAAACAGAGTAAAGGTAACAAACTGGCTTCTTGCATTGGACTACGATATGACGGAAGGTCTCTTGGCTTAGGAAAAATTCACAATACCCACATTGACAATTCACAAATATACACGTGCACTCACTAACATACTTATAGCATACAGACACTCTTATAACACCAACACAACTGAAACAAATCACAGCACCATGCACTTCTTTCATACACTCGTCTTTACCTATTTTTAAGATCTAAAACTGTGCCTTTTATAAAATTGACAACGGAACGAAGGAGCCTGGATCTCACGACACGGGGAATCCTAGTGTGAGATCTAGGAATTCAATCCACTTGAATGTAAACTTATCTAATAAATTTATTCTTATTCTTCTATTCTACTTAGTAAGTGAGGGACAGGGCTTCGTGCTAAGTGTTCTGTCACGACCGGAAAATAAAGTTATACATACATTTTGTATGAACTTGTGTACTTATATGGTCTGGCTCGTAATTTGCTCTACTTACTGACGTACTTTAAGGTGCCGATTCCCTTGAGTAGCTGATTTTAAAATGAAAATCACGTCTAAACGGCCAGTCGTATTTTTTTGGAAAAATATATGTTACATTAGACAATTTTCTTAATAATTTGATCTAAGATATATTTCAGTTTTATTAATACACAGTGTAATTAATTTGTAAAGTTATGTCTAAAACGGACAAAACCACGACAATCGCACCAAAACCACTGGGCGTATTTTAATGAAATCGACAGCATCTCAAAGACAATTTAATAATCTACATTTTGATCCCAGGCTTTTTTTTAAAAGTCATGGAGTATTATGGAAAGTACAAAAAACTACTAAATTTTGGGTCGCGCGGGTGTGAAACGAGTGCGCGTTTTGTTCCCTCAAGGTCGTTGGCGTTCGTCGTCGTCTTAGCTCTGAGCCGCGACCATGATCTTTTTAGAATTGACTTGAATTCCTTTAGTCCACTTGATAAATTTGAAGTGTTAAAGGTGTAACATTCACCATCCACCTCGGCTTCGCACGGAACAAATTATATTCAAAAAACTGCCGCCTGTATCGTTCTTTCAATTTATAAAAAACTATATGAAAATCTGTTAAGTAGTTTAGAAGAAGTTAGCGGAGTAACAGAAATTACGTCGACAGACGCGGACTGTGACCTTTTTATACAATTAAGAGATGTTTTCAGGGAACCCTACTTGTTCATGGAAACGGTCAATTCAGTGAAGCAGAGGAGCTTAGCGCTCCCGAAGATTGCAGAAGCAATGGCCAAACAATGGTTCGGATTCGTGGTCTTCCCGCAGAACTGGCGGTATGAATGGGTCCTGTCAGGCCTAGCTTCGTATGCAGGCTGGGAGATGGTGAAACAGGTGGGTTCTGAAATTCCCTTTTAGAACTCGGAACAAAAAAGTCATGGTCAGAGTTATTAAGTTTGTACTTGAGGCTCTAGACAAGTGTCTTTCGATGTCAGCGATGGCGATGATTAAAATGCCAAAATGTAATTTATTAATCACGTGACTTTGCGATATCGCTTGGCAATCCCATACAATTTTGCCTTTTTGAAAGTAACTCTGTCTGTTTGTTACTTTTCTTATGCCCTAACGGTTTCGTAATAAACATGGTATACTTTTTATTCCAGGAGTATTTTTCCAAGCGATATTTTCAAAATTTTACGTGGGTTAGTTAGTTGGCAAATAAAAATCTTTTAACAATTCGTTAATAAAGAGGTGGGACCTTGATACCAAAGTTCGCAATAAATTAAAAAGAAGTAAAATAATCAATATTAAATGTACTCTCTTATAGTTTCAAGGCGACGGTATGGGCACAGACACCACACTGCTTGACGTCAACACATTATTCACGACCGAAGTGATACAAGAGAGCTTACTACGTGACTCCTACCTATCTTCTGGAGTACTAGAGCCAGATGATGATTTGTTCGACGAAGATGCAATCAGAGACCATATCGGTGTGAATGGAATTCTGAAGTATAAAGCTCCAGCGGTAATGAGAATGATGCGGATCGTGCTTGGTGGTCCAGATACTGACTACATTCAGTTGGCAGCGAGCGCACTAGTGAATGGAATGTAAGTCTTAAAAGTAATTTGAAGGTTTATTTGAAGATCAAGTTTTTTGGACTCTTTTCTTTATTTACTTGAAAGAAATCGCTTATCATTATAAATAATAATAATTAAATCTGAGCTAATATTTTAACAAATAGTTTGTCTAAAATGAAAATAAAGATCAATTCCAAATCATATATATTTGAGCATCTGTCAACAGATAATGGATTGTGAGTTTCCAATTTATCATAAACTTATCATAGTTTTATCAACTGATAAAGCTAAAAGGATCGTAAATGTGAATGTTAGATATGCGAAATCTTATAACATATTTTTACACCACCTACTGGATTCTGTACAATTACATAATTGTCATGCAATCTTAACGTAAAGTAAAGCATTACTTCCCAAGGGAGCTAAAATTTTATGAAACACCCAAGGGAATAAAGTGATTTGAATTTGGAACGTCAAATTCGTGTGGAAACTCGTCGAAAACTCTAAGTGCAAAATAACCATATGACATTGTAAAGAGGTTTGTTCGAAAATCGAACTAGCCACCATAAGCAGAACTGAAAAAAAAGCCTCGCTTAACTCAGGACTCTACACGACCTCGATTCGATCGGGAGTTAACTCAGTCCCTCCTTACGCTCAGGGTTAAATAAGTCACCCGTGACAAAACATTGTATAAGTAGCATACCTACATAATAAATTTACGGAACCCTTCGTGCGTGAGTCTGACTCGCACTTGGCCGGTTTTTTTTAAATATTGTCTTCTTTGCCAGGACGATGGAATGGGTGAACACCTTAACCTTCATAGATGCTGTGAACAGTGAATGGTTTGGATCAGCCAATAGTGGCATGGTTGGTGACTTTGATGAGTATTTGGAGCCGTGGATTCAAAACAATGGATACCCACTCATTCGGGTTACTCGTGTACGAGGATCTGGAGTGCTGCTTACTCAGGTAAATTGGTATTAATTGCCTTGATAATAATATGAATATTAGAATGACGTGTACGCGTTGCATGCATGATAACAGCAGAAGCTGGAGAAATAAAAAGCAAAATGGCAAATTGTATTGTAGTGACCTATGATGCGATGTACGAACTAATGATCTGACGTCGTACAAAATTCTGCATCGCAAAAGCAGAGTTTTCGGTGCGATTTAAACACATGCAACAGTCTGACAACAACCGTCACGTCGGGTAGTTGCCCTAACCAGACAGAACCTCCTTTTCAATGGCAGTTGCGGGTCTTTACATCTTGTTGTGCACACCTCCAAAGTAGGCGGAAAGATTGTTATGGCAACGTATCAAAAATTAAGGAAAAAACTGCCTACTTCTCTGAAGGACCCTATATAATGTACATACCAATTATATCTAACTTCTTACTAATCCTACTACTATTATAAGCATGAAAGTTTGTGAGGATGGATGGGTGGATGTTTAACTTTCAAACTTTTGCGTTTCATAATTGAAAACAATATAATTATAACGGGAAATTTAACGCGATAAATTTCGATTGTTTGTTTACCTATTTCGCCCGACGTTTCGGCCGTGTTGCAACGACCGTGGTCCCGGGTAGACTGGTGTCTCGGTGTACAGAATAAGGACACGGTCAGTGTAGTGTGCAAAAAGTGAGGGTAGAGGAAGAATTTTCTGCCCCAACGGAGCCAGTACACCGAGACACCAGTCTACCCGGGACCACGGTCGTTGCAACACGGCCGAAACGTCGGGCGAAATAGGTAAACAAACAATCGATCGCGTTAAATTTCCCGTTATAATTATATTTTTTTCGGGTGGATGTTTGTTACTCTTTCATGCAAAAACTACTCAACAGAATTTAATGAAACTTTAAAGTAATTACCTTACTAGCGACACTTCGCCCGTAACAAATTATACACAAAAGCCTTCCTCGTTTCTCACTCTCATTCTATTGGTAAAAACCGCATAAAAATCCGTTCAGTAGTTTTTGAGTTTGTTGCGTAAAAAAGAAGCGGAGGTCTTAATTTCATAATATGTAGTGATACATCCGAATAACACATACGCTATAATTTAAAAAGATAGAAGACGCAATAATTCCATGCGAGCGTAGCCGCGGGCAGCAGCTAGTACTACAAATGCGAGAAGTTTGGGTAGATGACTGTAACTAAATCAAGCCAAAATGGCTGAACGGATATTGATGAAATTTGGCACAGGTATAGATAATAGTCTGGAATAGGACATAGGGCTATTTTTTATCCCTGTATAATGTCCCCTTGGGATGATAAAACACTTTTCATGCGGGCGAAGCCGCTGACAGAAGCTAGTAGTCTTTATAGCTAGTTAGACTAACATCTTTTTAGCAGTACGCAGAGATTTAGCCTGTATCCTTGCATGGGTGTGTAATATATGCTTATATATGATAACAGATAGATAGATCACTTGAAATGAAGTTCACATGATATAATTTTCATATGCTATAAAAACAAATAACCTAACTTCATGTGATCTAATTTGATATTTCATATAACCCTCATTTGCTCTAATAGCATTTAGTATAACGTTCAATCCATATAATTTTTAATTTGTATGATGCTCTTTTAATATAACGTTAATTTCATATAATTTTCAATTTGTAGAATGCTGTTTTTATATAACGTCCATTTGACATAATTTTCTTGAGAAAACAAATTATTGTAACCTAACCTCGAAACACTAATCTTGCTTCTGCATCATCTTCGGCGCTGCGGGAAGTGCAGCCCTTGCGCCCTTACGTAACAAAGGGTAGGCTCCCATACTCACCGCCGCAGCTTCGGGTTGGTGGTCGCCCCCGGCGCCCAGCCACAGCTGCTACGGCTTGCACGGGAGCCTCAACTTTGTTTCAGATGGCAGGGGTTGCTCTCCCTTCGCGCCTTCGGTTTTATATACAATTTAAGGGTAGTAGCTAAAAGACTTCGTGAAATCAGGGTGCCCCGATTCGGTTTTGGAACTGATTCGATGAGACAAAAATAAAAAAAAACCGTCCAGCCGTATTCAAGCAAACTAATAGCAAGCAATATTTATGTGATCATTGTTTTTGCTATCACGATGATGGCAGGCGTTTAAATCTAATCAGTTTTTGCAAAAATATTTAAAACAAAATACTTTACTAAATTACATTAAACGTTACTTATAGATTTTGAATACCATACTAATTGAATATTATTTCAAATGTGCATCATGTAAAATGTTCATTATACTATATAAAATTAAGTAAAATGAAATTATATCAATAATTCATTACATTATTTGATCGTCATATAAAAAAAAATGTTAAATGGTAAAATGATCATTAGAACTTTTGTTATTATTTCAAACGTTACACACCCATCCTATTCTATAATATTTTTTTGCATTATTTGCAGGAACGTTTCGGTTTCTCCAATAAGCCATTCAACCCTATTCGAGTGCCAATCACTTATACTACCAGTTACGAACAGAATTTCGATGTAGACAAAATATATCCTGTCGATATGTTTGACCAATCACACAATTTGGTCTTCGCTCTCGGTGACGAAGATTGGGTCCTCTTCAATATCCAAGGACAAGGTGAGCAAAATTCAATATTTCACTAACCTGGTGCAGTTATTTAAATGTTAAAGCTTTTGGTACTCCATGGCGAAAAGTGATGCCTTTTCTTCTAAAGACTTTTATTTGTTGACTCAACTTGACGTCCTGGCTTCATCTTACTCTTGTAAATTTATGTTACTGCCCACGGATTTTATCGTTCAAAAAGCCGGACACCTTTTTATTACCCGACTGCCGAATGAGGGTAATGTGTTTATCAGTCTATGTATGTATGCATGTATGTATGTATGTATGTATGTTCCTATATGGCGTTCCAGAGACCAAACGCGTTGGCCGATTTTGATGATTCATACGTCAATCGATGCGTCTTAACCCTGCGAGTGTCATAGGCTACATTAAAATTGGATAATAGAAATATGGCGGATTTTGGGTGCCATATTGTGGGGGCCCAAATTTTTTTTTCTTCCAAACCCATCGTGTGGGATATCAAAATAAAGGTTTTTAAGAGGTGATTTCAAAAATATATAACACTTATATGTTTAAATGAATCTAATTCGAAAAAAACTAACTAAAAAGTTATAAATAAAAAAACTTAATTCAAAAAATCAAAAAACCCGACTGCTTCAAAAGCGAACTAAAAAGTCGTAAACAAGGAATAAATCATGCTGTGCAGTCGGAGGATACATATTCGCGGGCTGGCTGACCAAAATCTGGTGTATCCTCCGCCCGCACAGCATGATTTTTTCCTTGTTTACGACTTTTTAGTTCGCTTTTGAAGCAGTCGGGTTTTTTGATTTTTTGAATTAAGTTTTTTTTAAGTTCGTTCTGCCCATATATTTAAAGGTTGTTTGGAAGATATCTTGTCAAAAATAAAGCCACCACTGTCCACATATAATTTAGATATTTTGGTGCACAATTAACGTATATGCATTCTATCTGTATAATACCGTATAACCAATATAAATATAAAAAAGTAAAATTTTAAATTTTAATGAACCTCCGACACATTTTAGTTCCCGCTACATAATTTTTCTAGTAGTAGACACGCTTCGATTGACAATCTATTGAACACATTTTTTTTTATTATTCAATATAGGCTCGCGCTTGACGATCGACGGTGGACCACTATCACCATTATGACGCGATATCTTACAAAAACACCCCGATTAAACTTTTGAACGGCTGAACCAATTTTTATCAAATATAGCTAAGAACTCTTTCGCTAAAGTCACCTTCCAAACAAAAATAACCGAAAACAATTTTGCCGTCGGGGGTTAAAAATGGACTAAAATTTGTTTTTGTAGTTCATTCGTAATACCATTAAAACAAGAAATTAAACATGTAAAGAACCCTCCCTAAATTAAGTAAGTTAAATATATTGTTTTCAAAGTATGAAATTATTGATGGTGAGGGCTGATTTTCTTTGTAGGCTACTATCGCGTCAACTACGACCAGGACCTTTGGGAAATAATCATCGAAACTCTTGAAGAACGGGAGACGCGAGAACAAATTCATCCACTCAATCGGGCTACTGTAAGTAGTGTAGACATTAACCATACTGTCTCCTTTTATTGAGGTTTTATTTCCCTTCATCTTTTGTTGGACATCAATCTTAGACTCTCATCATATCAGCCGAAAGACGTCCACTGCTGGACATAGGCCTCCCCCAAGCGTCGCCACATTGATCGGTCCCGTGCGTCTCGCAACCAGCGGATCCCCGCAACCTTCACGAGGTCATCGGTCCACCTGGTGGGAGGCCTTCCAACGCAACGTCTTCCGGTTCGCGGTCGCCACTCCAGAACCTTTCTGCCCCATCGGCCATCCGTTCTGCGAGCAATGTGCCCTGCCCACTGCCACTTAAGTTTGGCAATTCTTCGAGCTATGTCGGTAACATTGGTTCTCTTACGGATCTCTACATTTCTGATTCGATCACGCAAGGAAATGCCGAGCATAGCCCTCTCCATTGCCCTTTGAGTGACTGTAAGCTTTCTGATAAGGCCCATTGTAAGCGACCACGTCTCAGAGCCATATGTCATCACTGGCAACACACACTGGTCATAGACTTTTGTCTTGAGACACTGTGGTAAGTTGGACGAGAAGACACCGCGCAACTTCCCGAACGCTGCCCAGCCGAGTCGGATTCGACGGTTTATCTCTCTCTCGAAGTTGGCCCTACCCAACTGGATCGTTTGTCCCAGGTAGACATAATCTTCCACAACTTCGAGTGTAGAGTCTCCAACCTTGATAGGAGTGGGTGTAACATGGGCATTCAACATCACCTTGGTTTTGTCCATGTTCATTTTAAGACCCACTCTTCCGGAAGCTCTACTGAGGTCATCGAGCATTGTATTGAGGCTCTCCATGGTCTCAGCCATGACCACTATGTCGTCAGCAAACCGAAGATGAGTGATGTACTCGCCATTAACATTGATGCCTAGGCCCCTCCAGTCCAGAACCTTGAATACATCCTCCAGCGCAGCAGTGAACAGTTTCGGAGAAATGACATCTCCCTGTCTCACGCCACGCTGGAGAAATATTGGTTTCGAGGTCTGATCCTGAAGACGGACTGACATGGTGGCGTTTCTGTACAAACACTTCAACACCTCAATGTACCGGTAGTCGATCTGGCACCGTTGGAGAGACTGCAGTACAGCCCAAGTCTCGATCGAATCGAAGGCTTTCTCGTAGTCCACAAACGCTAAGCAGAGAGGCAGGTTATACTCTTCGGTCTTCTGTATAACCTGCCGCAGCGTATGTATGTGGTCTACGGTGCTAAAGCCTTTTCGGAATCCGGCTTGTTCGGGAGGCTGGAAATCGTCAAACCTGCGTGCGAGACGATTCGTGATGACTCTTGAAAAACAACTTGTAGACATGGCTAAGAAGTGAGATAGGCCTATAGTTCTTCAGCCGGGCATTGTCACCCTTTTTGAAGAAGAGGACCACCACACCTCTGCACCATGCCTGTGGCGTTTTGCCCTCGAGTATGACGGAATCAAACAGCTTCTGAAGGGCCTTAAGGACCGGTTTTCCACCCGCCTTCAGGAGTTCAGCCGTGATTCCGTCGTCACCCGGCGCCTTGTTGTCTTTGAGCTGTTTCAGAGCCATCCTAATCTCGTACAGGCTGACGTCCGGGATATCTTCGGTATAGTCTTAGACTCTAGTTAGACAAGAAGCTCTAGATGTTAGCGATGCCGATGATGCAATGCTAAAATGTAAAGGATTGGTCAGTGATACTTCGATAGCGCTTGACGCAATTCCATAATTATTGTCATTTTTCCAGTAACAATCGCAACGCTTTTGATGATGAAAAGAAATTTGCATTTTGACATTTGGAAGGCGCGTATCAGCAAAGGCGATTTCGACTATCGCCTTTGCTGATACGCGCCTTCCAAATGTCAAAATGCAAATTTGTCACGATGTGTGTGTGGATTGATCACGTGATTTCTCGATATCGCTTGTCAATGCCACACATTTGAATGGCTATCAAAAAAATACGTATTTGGATAAAAGTCTATTTAAAATGTGTGTTATTATTTATCATATTATGTTCACAGCTCATAGACGATGCTCTGAATATAGCTAGAGCAGGAAAGTTAGACTACGAAATTGCATTCAGAGTGGTTCTAACCATGGAGCATGAAACTGAATACGCGCCATGGAGAGCCTTTGTAAGAAACATGGACTTCTTGAGGAAACACTTGGTAGCCTATGTTGATGACGACGAAGATTTAGATCCAGACATTTACTTGGTTAGTAAAAAGTACTAGTTTGCTTGGTCAACTTACCAACGGTTTCTGAATAAAGAATTTGAACTGGCGATTTAACTGTGCACCTCGCTGAAATGTAATCCCAGTCCCGTCTACCCTACCTCACCCCGCGTTTGCTTTATGCGCCAATAGTGAAAGTCGAACGTCAGACCGATGTCATGGTGCCAGGTGCACAGATAATTAGACCGTATTGTGTTGTATATATCAAACTTTATTTCAGCCTTAAAACAAGTCTCTTTCAACTCCAAATTCTCCATTCAGAAACCGGGTGTAAAGCATTGATTCGGAAAAATACATAAAATTATCATTTTCTTTCAGAGAATGGTCCGAAGAACAATACATGCTTTTGAAAATGAAATAGGATTCTATCCTGATTTAACTACGACTGAGCCCGTGATGCAAACGTTGACTCGAGGCTTAGTGATGGACCACGCTTGCAGAGCCAACTACCAGCCTTGCATCGCTGCTGCCGTTGATTGGTTCTACGAACGTAACAATGTTGGAGTAGTGTGAGTATTTGAAACAGCCAGTATTGTTTATATGAGGGGTTGAAAGTACTCACGATTATAAACAACAACTTTCAAAATCAGATCAAACCAGAAAAATCAAAAAATATCAGCTGTTTTATAAATTTTAATCAAGCTGATAACTGCAGCATTTTGTATAAAACGGCTGATTTATTTTATAGTAAAAGTTGTTTAACATTGTGAGTGTTTTCACCCACTGAGAGTTTATTAGTATTTCACAAATAACCCTGTTTATGTATGCAATCATTCTGCTTGTGATTTAACCCGGTGAGGACATGACACAAACGTTCGTCGAGAAAGTGGAGGCTTATGTTGAACCTGTATTGAATTATTTTTATTAAGTCATTTTTATATATTAACGAAACAATGAGAAGTAAATTTTCGATTTGTATTATTTTATGTTCGATAAAAAATACATGAACTGGCCTTCTAATAAAATTTTCTAATTAAAACCAATGAGGCAGAGTGGTAATCTTCAGAATATATAATTTATACTTTATAAAGAAACTTACTGAGTCAACTATAGAAATGCAACTCTTATTTCCAGAAATCCCAACATCCCTCACGAGATCAGACCAGCGGTTTACTGTACCATGGTAAGAGAAGGCGACGAAGAGGTCATAGAAGCATTGCAAGCTAGACTGGAAATCGAACCAACGCATTATGAGAGACTTGTCATTTTAGAGTCCTTAGCTTGTTCGCAAGATGAAGGTTTTATAAATGGGTGAGTAACAGTATGTATTTTTTTTAGTGCTACCACGGGGTTTCAGCGCTAATAAAGAAAATTTGGTTCATATTAATCTCACTAGATGGCACGCCATGCACGGAGTTGTTATTGAAATGTGTGTAAAATTAACATTTTTTGGAATTCATTTGGCATTGATGCAAATAGAAGACGCAGTTTCAAATGTCTGAGGCGTTCCACTTGATTGTTTAAATTTGTATTGTAACACATTTTGGTTCAATGAAACTGTAAAACGTGCAAAAAAATACTATAAAACAAATCTTCACTATATTTAAAGAAAAATAGTCATGCACCGAGTAAACCCTTTTACTTGCAAGTCGCTGCTAACACCATCTATCTATCGCCATGGAACCGAACCAAACGCGAACGATGTACAAAAAATTATCGGTTTAATCAGACGAAAACCGCTAGTTACGCCGGCGCGGTTTCTTTGTATGTGATGAGGCATCTGTATGCTAGTATTATATTATCTGTGGTGCTACCCAGTTTTCGGATTCAAGCCTGAAATATACTAATGCGATTGAATCAGCAATGAAGAGATGGGCAAGAAAAAAGAGGAAACTGGCATAGCCCGCAGATATAAACCATATTTCAAGAGGGTACGTCCAGCAGTATTTCGGCTGAAATAAGTATTATGGGGCAGTTTTTTGTTCATATCGCTGTGGATGTGTGATATACAGAGTGAAATAAACGGCATTGAAGTATCAATGCCGTTTAAGGCTCATAGTAATGAGTTTATGGTACCGTTTAGTTGAAGTCGAGTGTTTCACTACCGTCAAGACTTGGCAAAATTCGGTTTGCTGGTCATCAGAGAGCGCATGAAAGAGAGAAAATTAGTCTACTGTCTTAGTACGAGTTTTTAAACGTACTCGACCGCGTTCACATAATCTTCAATTTGTACTAAAACTGAGTAAGTGCTTTCTGGTTATAATAATGGAACCCCGTTTTTTCTACACAATTACATAAGCGAACTTTTTTGTGAACGCGTTAAGGTAAACGTCAATTTGTATTGAAATCGGATGTGCCGTCTGGTGACAATAAGGGGACACCCCTTTTTTAACGCGTTCGAATACGTATAAAAAGTCGCACAAGGTTATCTGGGTTGCTGGCACCGCAGATACGGCCTATAAGTAATATATTATGTACAATATTTAAATGGAAATATTTTTTTTACAGGTTACTTGATCAAACTATAGCAGGAGACAGCCCTTATGGTGTTGAAGAACGATTGAAGATTTTTGCTGCAGTGGCAGAAAGCAGTTATGCGAATGCCAATTTAGCTCGCAACTTCATGAGATTTAGAACTTCAGAAATCAGGAACATGTACGTATTTTTCGCGCTATATTTTAAGTCATTCTCGAGTCTACCTCGACTCAGCTGCCTTTAATCAAATTAACAGTTATAGCTTGGTATTTATCGTCATCAGCCATAGTGATTGAATCGAATAGAGTGGTGGTTTTTTTTTGTCCCTTAGAACTAAAAATATAGTTGTTCCATAATTCCACTACTTACTTTTAAAAACATATGTTTAGGTACGGTGGTCCCGAGAAACTGGAAGAGGCATTCTTCATACTTGCTGATAATATGGCAGACCCAGATCAAGTTGAACAAGTAAGTATCGAGACTAAATTTTGTGATGATGGTTTGTAGACGATGTTCTAACACCTTAAAGCCGAGGTGATTAAAATATAAGTTTTTACCAAATCAAATAATGACGAATGTGTGTTGTGTGTATGTTGTTAAAATACTTTTTTTTATGTTACTTATTATTTATTATGTGGTTTACACTGTTATTCCTATTACTGCAAGGAACTAAGCTTCAATGCGTTAGGTAACACCGATATGACGTCGTTTCGTGACATAACACCAACATTAATGACAGGATGGGATGATGTCGACGTTACCTTATGCTATGATTATTGGAAATAAAATTTGCATTTGGATTGTTACCTCATGTTTTGAAATATGATCCACGCCGTAGATTTCTACGATACGATAGCGCATCGTGAGACGATAACACCACGTGCTATGCGACGTCATATCGTGAGTAAGTGATTTAGCTCTTAGATAGGAATAGTGTCACATCACACAAGGAAATTTAATTCAAACCGTTGCCTCACTATATGTAAACAAATATTTTTCCACAGTTCCAAATCTGGGCGGGGGGTCAGAACAATAATTTAGATGACTCCCAAATGGCCGCTGACCGGGCTGTCCAGCAGATTACTGAAAATCTTATCTGGGATGAAAGGGATAAGGAGTATGTATATGAATGGATTGACGAGAACCATGCACCTACTTTAATGCTGTCAGCTATGGCATTGTGTGTATCAATGATGGTAGCGATGTTCATTCATTAGAATTAAATTAATTTGAAGACCGAAGATCTGTTTTTGGATTAAATCATTCTGGTTTTGTTGAGGCTTCTTTAATTTGGAAAACTTTAAGACAAGTTTACTCCTTTGACAAATATAAATTATAAGACAATACGCTGGAGTGAACTAAAACCAAGATAGGTATTTGTATTTATACTACCTATTAATTTTGTAAGGTTATTTTAGAACAAAGTGTTTGGCAACCAGACCAGAAACAGATCTTTGATCTTCAACGATTTAAGTATAAATTAGTTTATAATTTAAATAATTCGTGAGTTTATATTCAAATAATTATATAAGTGTTTAGACGTTATTATAAACAAGTATAGTAAATAATGATAAATAATATTATTAATAAGTAAGAATAATAGAAATAAAAAAAACTCTACAATACAAGCTATCATAAATTTAACAATATTTTATAAGAAATAAGTTATAGAAGTTTTCAAATAATAATTTTATTAGGTTTGTATAAATAGAAAATAATATTATTTGAATGATAGGGTGATTGAAAAAGAAACTCAATAGTATCACACTGATACTATTTGCAGTTTTAAATGGTTTAATACAGAATAGGTTAAATCAATTTTTGTATTAACTTATGAATATAATTGACTTGGCCTAAGATTTTGTATTGACTCTAAGAAAGATCACATCTTGCTACAGGTTTTGTAATAAGAATGTATGATGAGTGTTAATTAAATTACGTTGAACGCAAATAAAAAAAAAATAAGTTAAGTTATACCAGAATTGCACAAAGTGACTTAGTTTAAGTGTAGAAGTAAAAAAAACGGTAATCGTGTAGAATAGGGTTAAAATTATATATATTGTATACTTCTGTAATCAGAATTACAACATTTTATTCCTAACAATCATACATATATACGTATACTTAAAGTTAGACATAAGTGGCTCACCGAGGCAAAATTATTTTCGAACCATTTTTAGAAGTTTCGGTTCGTCTTGTCTCTAATCTTGGTTCAAGAATTATAAGTGCATAAGTACGTGGTAATTCCCTGCTGGAGGCAAACACGTTTATTTTCTCTATGTATTTTTCCTAAATGATTCTTATTTATCTAATATTAAAATAAGTTTATTGAAGATGTTTTGGAGGAATTAGAAATTAGGATATTTTAATTTATAGTAGTAGTGTAGTCATAATGTTTTTTACTGCATTTTCACTCATATTTTTATCTTATAGTTTAGACAATTGTAATTTTAATTTTGTTAGCAAATCTAAATCTGGGGCAAACGCGTCCTCTTGCCTCAAATTTAGTATTAGATATAACAATTAAAGTTAAAACCACGTTAATAAATTATATATATCAAAAATTATTATTATGAAATAATATAATCAAGTTAAGTGTTTAAAAAAGGATTAAACTTAAGCATATTAATGTTAGTTTTTATTTTGAAAATCTTACAAAGATTGTTGTTTGTAATATGTACATATTGCAAAAAAATATTAAATAGTTCAATAAATTGGTTAAGAACAAAACATTTTTGTTTATTTCTCACCTTCCGAAAACCTTTTTAAAAATTGGTGTTTAAAGATTATTTATTTTGCTACAAAACTTACGCTTATCTTGATTTTTTGCTCAAATAGTAACATAAAAGTGATACGATATTTATATATATTAGGATGGTCTATTTAGTCTCTTTTATTTGATACCCATTTTTGTTATAATAGGAATGAAAAATAATTGTATCACAGTCTGTTTTGTGGGGAGGTGACATATTTAAAAAAAATTTTTGCTTATTTCACTTCCACAATTGAGACGAATCCAACGACACCTCATAAACGGTCAACTGTCCAGGTTGGCCGGCCGCCGGGGCGCTGTCGGATGACGTTCCCGGGGGCCATTTTTTGCGATCGCCCGGTCTCAGTAAAACGCCGATTTCTCGGTACTTTTGTATGGGGACCATGTATAAATGTTATGTTGTTAGAATTGTGATAAAATAAGCTATCTGATTTCATAGGGATTTACCCAGTTTTACCTTGTAATATATTTGATATATTTTATATATTATATTATACTATCGTCTATTAAAGTACCGATTTAAACCCTGATCCTTCCTCACCGCCTGCCGTCCGCCTCGAGAGGACGTCCCGCTGCTCACCGCTCTGCTGCTCGCCGCCCCACCGCGCGCCACGCCGCGCCCCCACCCTCCGTCTCGTCGCGCCCCTGCGTGACGTCACTGCGGTGCCGCGACTCTGCGCGCCGCCGGCATTTTTGGCCCCTTCCGGGTTAAAACCACGACTTAGTGGTCCTTGGTGGATACCTTACGGTGTTAACGAAGCCAAGTGGAGTGCTGCCCCTTGCACTCGCCAAGCTCCTTCAGAGCACGGCAGTCAGAAGGAGTCGGGAGCAGGATCAGTTGGCCTTGGTAGATAGCCTAGCCAACCCCTGCTCTGTTCCACAGCTACACCTGGTACGGTAGGGTGTGTCTACCCCTACGTACCAGACTTTTCGGTACACACAGGAGGAGGGTGGCCCACCTTCAGTGGGTTCACCGGTACCTTAGGACCCCTGTCACCCAATAAGATTGGTGACAGGTTTACAAGCTTAGGGCTCACCAGATACTCACCTCCCAGTCTCACCCGACTGGGAGGGTAGGCTTACACATCCCCGGGCCCACCCACCCGGGGAGGTCCCTTACCCTCTAAAATGTCTTCGGACAGATTAGATGATGATGCGCTGGAGGTGTTGCAGGCCTCCATAAAGCTTTTTAGAGATAAGCTCATGCTAGACCCGCATATCCGTTTAAGGTACAATGCTGCCCTTAACAGGGTCATTGAAGCCCTCCCATCCTATATTGTTATTCCGCCCACTGAGATGCAACTGAGAATGGAGGAGTTACATGCTCAAAGACTCAGTCAGGCCGCCTCGTCAACCCAGGCCCCCGCGCCTATGGTGTTCGAAGATGCGCCCAGGTCACCCTCCCTTGTCGGATCCGTTCCCGGGTCCAGGTCGGCCACCCGTTCCCCGGTGGAGACCTTGAATCCAGACTCTCCCCGCTCTGAAAGAGAGCGCAGTCCCCTCAGAGAGCTCAGTCCCATCAGAGAACTCAGTCCCCGTAGAGAGCGTAGTCCCCTCAAGCCCCAGATCTCGGCTGTGAAGTCCAAATCACGCCGTCCCCGTAAAGTCACTCCTGCTGACAAACGTCAGTACGCGGAGTACAAGCAGCGCGTAGCTGCCTTTCAGTCACAGGCCAAGTCCAAATCCAAATGGGCTGATGACGAATATGACCCCCCCGATCCGATGGAAGTGGCCCTCAGCACCGACGATGAATGGGAAGCAGCAGCTGACCTCATTAACTCAGTAGCTAACCAAATAGCCGATGTCCCCGATAATTCCGAGGACTACGACACAGTGTCCTCCTCTTCCGATAACGAATCCACCAAGAACTCGAAGGGTAAGAGGAAAAAGAGGTCGGATCCCTCTCACTCTACCAAGTCCAAAAAGGCCGGAGCCAAAACCGCGCCCCAGTCAGTTGTGCCGGCGGCCTCGCCCGTCAGGCAACCCTCCCCCACCCCCTCGCCCGATAACGCTTCACAGCGGACTAGCCGCCCGCCCAGCCCCATGGTAGTAGTAGACACTGCTACCACTAGGAAACTTCCTCTTCCTCCACCCATTTATCTTCAGGATAAAGGGAAATGGAACGCTATTTCTAGCGCCTGTTTTGAGCGCAAAATTAACTACTCCAAAGCCACTGCATGCCAGCAAGGCATCAGGATTCAGGTCCCCACGTCCCGACATTACCGAGAGTTAACTCGCTTCCTGAAAGGTGTGAACGCTTCGTTCCACACCTATTCCCTCCCGGAAGAGAAGCCCACCCGAGTGGTGATTCGCCGAATTCCCAAAGAGATCTCCACGGAGGAAATCCGTAAAGATCTCCTAGCCCAGAGAGTCCCCGTCATTGAAGTCCACCGCTTGCATAAAGCAAGAGGTGGACAACAATACGACATGGTGTTGGTTGTTTGCAGCCACACCGACAGACATAACCCCATTTTTGGCATCAAGACAGTATGCTCCCTGTCGGGCATATCTATCGAAAAGCCGTACCGTCCCCACGTCGTTGGTCAGTGTCACAACTGCCAACTCTATGGCCACTCACAGACCAATTGTTATGCCACCCCCAGGTGCGTCAAGTGCCTGGGTGACCATAGCACGAAGGAATGCCCCCGTCCCAAGGACCGAACAGAATGCACGGAGCCTCCCAGCTGCGTGCTCTGCGGTCAGGTCGGGCACCCGGCTAACTACCGGGGCTGCCCAAAAGCCCCTAAGCTTGCGCCAAAAATGGCCAAGATTCACGCTGCGCGCCAAGCGCTAGCAGCCCCCTCCTCTCAACTCCCCCCCAGACTAGCCCCTCAGAGAACTTCCCCATGGGATAAGCTGAACCACCTGAGTGTGGCTCCTCAGTTATCCCAGCCCATTCCGGCGCTGATGGCCACTCCCATCTCAGCTCCTATTCCGGCCCCTGTTGCCCCCATGACCGCACAAAGCCAGAGAGTGGCCTCCACCACCTCTGCCGCTAAGTGCCCACCCCCCGCCGCCCCCTCTGGGCAAAGGTCATATTTGAGCGTTGCCGCGAACATCATCGGCGCGTACTCTTTCTTCATGACCCCACAGGCCCGTGCTCTGGATGCTGAAATCCGGAATGCGGGCTCTCTCACCCCCGCTTCATGCTGTGCCCTCTTTTCGAGGTACGAGAGCATCACAATAGAATTAGATAGTCCTTATATATAAGGACGGTCAATGGGTTCGTAAATAGTACGAACACTCTGGCCCGATTCTAATTAGCATACACATATTCGTTCCGTCCTCGTCGCCGAGGCCCGCCGCGAAGTCCCTATCAAAATCTACAAGCCTTTGCATTAGATGCACTGTGCATTAGTTAAAATCTAGTTAGAGATTATTGGAGTTTCTTGTCCGTTCTTCTCCGTAGGCTTTTCCGAACGGATGGTAGAGTCACTTTATTAGATCCGGCCTTAAAAGCTGTCCCCCAAGCGAAGCCCTGAGCCGAGGTCCGACCCCAACTGGGGTAGCCCTCAGCGTTGTCGCTTTAGGTTTAGAACTTTGAAGCCTGGCCGGAGGCTAAGAGATTAGTCTCCACAGGGAAGCCCGGTTAAGCATATGTCGGTCACTCTGACCGTTTGCGAGACGCCACGTAAAAAAAAAAAGAAAAAAAAAATAAAAAAACCCTGATCCTTTGAGAATATCCTTTCCCGTGACGTATTTCGGTCAAAACTTGTACTGACAGGTATTTTTCCGATTCGGTCGGGTGGACAGTCCAGGGGATTTTATTTCTGTATGTTGGTATGTACAAACACTTTTACATGTCTAACATATTTTTTTAAAACTAGATGAGGTCTGTGTTTCCTATCTGACTACTCTGAGAAGAAAGACTGAAACAAACTCAGAGGTCTCTTTTAAAGTTCTGACAAAATCTTGGTTAGATCATGTGAAGACCATGAAGACTGATGTCTGAAATGGTCTTTTGAGGAGAGTACCAGCCGGATTGAGTGGACCTGTCCAGTCAGTGCACGCATTTGTCAATAGCCGAGCAGCTCAACTCAGAATTTAAGGAGCTCAACGATTCGACGAACAATACCAAAGAAAGGAAATTCGGGTAGGCCGCATAAACTACTCAAGCTGCCAGACCATGATTAAAAACTAAGATAAATTTAAATTAAAGACAAAATAATGATCCACATAGTCTTCACATTCACAATAATTAAAATAAAATAATATAATACTTTAAAAAGTTAATATTCTTGTCATTGCAAGAAAACAAATTAAAAAAAATGTATAAAAATAACAAAATTCATGGTGGAAAATATAAAAATAAGCCATAATCCATTAAGCCGTTTGGGCTGTGGAGCGTGTCATAGAAATGGGCATATATACTGTATACGCTCTAAAAACTCCTGTAGTCGGGTAAAAATAAGGTAACCAAACTAATCAGTCGAAATCAAAAAGTTTTTTTTGATTAGGTGGAAGTACTCAAATAAAAAATTCAAAAAATAAAAGTTATTTAAAAGTTTAACTTAAGGTTACCCTTGTCGATCATTCTCCCATACAAAAGTAGTCTGGCGATTACTCCATTGTTGAACGTACACCGTTCAAATAAAAAATTATATCAATTTATCTACTCATTAAATAGCCCTGTACGGAAACAAAGAAGTATAAAAAATTTTTTGAAAGTTATGAGCGTCGAAAGTTCCATATTTCAATACTAATTTATTGCATCTTTGGGTGCAAATAAATACCATAAGATGAAGGAAAATTGCAAAACAGTCAGCATACAGGGATAAATTAATAGTTAAATAAAGCATTTTTTTTTTGATCAAGTACATTTAGTCGTTTTTCATGAAATCCATATTCCCAAAGGTCTGTTTATAAAATTTCAATCCGATTCGCTACAAATTTGGAAAAGTGTGTACTCGTACGCGAACTAGCTTCTTACTGCTCATCACAGCATCTATCTCTTTCGCACTAGTTGTCGGATGAGATAGCATACATTTTAACCCCGCGCACAAAATAGTTCTTGCCGTCGACTAGTGCAACCTTAAATTTAGGCATTAAAATTTGCACAAAAATCCATACAAAACACTAACGTAAGTGGTTGCGCGTATTACAATAGTATTCCACGGACTTTTCAAAGCTCCTGGACAGCTACATGCAAGCCACTGCACTCGCGCTAAATATGCAACCGCGCAAACTATTCAACTTGAAGTACTTGCAATGCCATAATATTCACATTGCTCATATTTAGCTTTCATATTTAACACTAGTGTTGACAAGGAATTTTTTAGGACCTCATGAATCACAGTAAAGTAATTCCATTGTTTAAATCCGAGGAGAGCAGAGAATCCAATAATTATAGGCCTGTGTGAATTCTGGCGGTTCTCAGTAAAGTCTTTGAGATTCCATCTTTCATGATCAACAATACGGTTTCACCAAACGGCGTTGCACAACTGAAGCTGGCGTCACTCTAATAAAGAACATCTTTGATGCATGGGAAAAAACACAAGACGCCATTGGAAATTTTTGCGACCTTTCGTAGGCATTCGATTGCGTTAACCATGAGATACTATGTTGAAGATCGAGCACTATGGGATTAGACATACGGCCCTTGAGTAACTTAGATCATATTTAAAAGCTAGACAAGTTACAGTTCAAGAAAACGGCGTAAACTCACTAGGGTCTGAAATGGCAATGGCCGTTCCTCAAGGCTCGATATTGGGTTTTTGGATTGGATTCCTCTTTTTAGTTTACCTTAACGATTTGCCCCAGTTACTACAAAATCAACCGATGATGGTGTCATTTGTTGATGAAACATCTTTGATATTTAAAATAGATCGGTGGTCACAAAATCTTTATGATATGAATAACTCAGTCCAAAATTGTTTCACGGCAAACAATTTTATTTTTATTTCATTATTAATTTAAGGAAAAACAAACAGCAATAGTCATACTATCTTAAATATTATATTTATGCAGTTATGCTACCCACTACGTTCTCTCTGGATTTTTAAATAATATATAAAAGAAAAATACAAAAAGTAAATTTGTGTGCGTATTTTATGAAACATTACGTTATTATATATTAATTTGCTGAGTTTAGGGTTGCTTGGTTTTGCTTCTTTAATGCATTTTTACTAAGAAAAAGAATGTCGATTGAATTAAATTCATTGTTATATGTCTCTACCAAACGATGAAATGGTGAACGCGAGCTAGCGTTGGATTTACAGAGGCTAGTAGCAAATAGATGTCGAGTGCGTACCTCACGTACACGAACTGTTCGAGGAACCAGGCAACTCAGACTCCTAACTCCGTACAATCAAAATGATCGCGGCACACATTGAACAGAGTCATAATTTCCAGAAGCATCCGTCTTGACTTTAAGGTTAGAAGATCATACTTTTTAATTAAGAAGTAAGTGGTATGACATTATATACCGATAACATCTAAAATTCATAAGGGTTCCAAATAGGTACTGCAAACTCTAACTGGCCTAATTATTGATTTGTATAACTGCAAAAAGGTGAAAGGTCGACGATATTCCCTGGAAGATCTCATGACAAAACCAAACATTTGGTAGGCCTTGTTAACAATTTTTTTGTATATGAGCATCCAGATGGAGCTTCAAATCTAGCAGAACACCAAGATCGCAGAGAATACTTACTTTACTAATACTATATATATATAAAATATTAACATTAATTTGGTTTACGATTGCAACAACATATTGAATGAAGAAAAGCTGGACTAAAAAATTAAAACGGTTTTCCAAAGAATCACTCTAGACGACAAATTACAATGGGGTCTTCACATAACATCTCTTGCGGCTGAGTTCAACCACTTAGACTATTAGAAAGATAAGACAGTTAAAGGATGTAGAAACCACGCGTTTGGTCTATTTTATTTACTTTCACAGCATTATGTCATACGGTATTTTGCTGTGGGGTCGGGCTGCTGAGTATGTGAGAACCATGTTCCTATTTATCAAATGAATGTATTTACGTGTACTTTATACCTAAACGTAGTATAGTAGTGTTAGTCTGGGTGCATCATCCTCACCTAAATGAATTAATGTATGTATATAAATATTGTAAAACCCTTTTTTTAAGAGTTATTGTGGTGTTTCTTGTCCGTTCTTCTCCATAACAAGCTACTTTTCCAAATGCACGTTAGAATCAATTATTATTATTTTCAAAGGTATTTTTTTATGTGTCTTTAATTAAAAATAATTAAAGGGGCACCTTATAAGGTCGCACGCCGGCTGAAGGGGAATTTGACTTTCGACATTTGTAAAAATCAAAATCAAAAATGTATTTATTCAATTAGGCCATTAAGCGGCACTTTCGAAAATCAAAAAAAAAAAAATTAAAGCTTATATTAATTGATTCTACCGTCCATTCAGAAATGTAGCTTGTTGTGGAGAAGAATGGACAAGAAACTCCACACTTACTACTATTTAAAAAAAAAAGTGTTGTACAAGTGGTTACATTATCCAGTTGAATAAAAAAAAAAATATCTAAGTGAGAAAGATGTAAAAAAAAAAATTAACGCACTTACAAGCTTCTACAGTAAAACAAACAATTAAAAATACAATAAATAGGTAATTAAAAACAGGTGGTGTAGTTTTAATACTCAATTTAGCAACAGTGGATTACAATTTTAATAGACACGACCACTGCAGGGTTTAGGAATTTTCCTACTGATAACGATTAAAAATTTAAGCCGGTGTGCAATTAGTTTTTAATCAACAGGAAAACAACATTAAAAATAGAGGATTTCAACAATCTTTATCTGTTTTGATACACCTGCAGATCAATCAAAGATAAAATTTATACACAAAAATAAGTTATGCTTTGGTTTTTTGGCGATGCTTGGAGAAAGTATATACTTATGTATTTGTCAAATAATGGTTATATTCACTTTCATTTTATTTAACCAATACAGAGTACAGACTTTGGCTAACATCTAGGGGTTAACTAACAGGATCCGTTAAAAAACTGTTTGAAAAACAATACAGCACTCCTAAACAAAGATACTTGACGGTGCTCCCCGAAAGAAAGAAAGGCTGCCCGACTTCAAAGCGTCGAACGACGAAGAAGAGAGCGGAAAAAACTGATATGTGTGGATAGACCTTTCACTGGTAGAAAGACGTGCAAGCTTAATTAAGATGAAGAAACAGAAGAAAGTCTTAGCTATCTTTGATTGAATAAGATTTTCGATTATGGCGTAAACTATAAAAAGACACATTATTTCGTTGGGATGTACATGGACTTTTAAGTATAATCTATGTGATTAATTTTAAAAGTAAGCATGACGGTTATGAAAATAATAAAGTTATCATTTAATTATCTTTTAATCGCATAGTGGAAGCCAAAAGAAGCTCGTTATCTAATGATAAACAAATCGTGCCCATTGTGGTATATAAATTAAAGATATTGAGACGATTCTATAAGCTTATGTCCTTCTGAACACGCCCTGTTCTCTAAGGTTGTACAGTGAAACGACGCATAGGAGTGTTTGGAGTAGAGTGAGCGACCATTAAAAATTAAAAACAATGGTTCAGACGAAGTTCAAGTGGAAGTGCATCTTCTTTTCATCCATCATCCTACTTAACGTGGTTGTAAAATCGTTACCGACAACCAATAGTGACAATTTCGAAAACCCGGCTGTGGCAAAACTCATTAAAGAAAATAAAGTAGTTACTGTTGCAGAAGAATCAGTGAATGCAACTCGTGACGGTTTGATCATACATAATGTTAGACCAGGTCAAAAAGTACAGGATTACGCAATAGAAATAACAGTCAACGGGGACTCATTCGACGGGCGTGTTATTCTAAATGTTTTCTTAACCTCGGATACGAGAGAAGATGATATAGTCCTACATGTTAAAGATCTAAACGTAAAATCTGTGAAAGTGGGAGTACTTTCAGCTGCAAACGTAATAGATGCCGAATTCGAAGTTCACAATGAAGGACTGCATATTAAACCAATATTCGTAGCAACGTCGTACGTGGTTATTATAGAGTATACTGGACAATTTGCAAACGACGGATTTGGACTTCACCTGGGACGATACAAACAAGAGTAATTAATTCTTTTAACTGATATAGTCATTGATTTTTTTATTATATATGTATCTATTTTGCATAAATAAAATGGGTCAATAGTAGGAAAATGATGGCTATTTTCATTAATATATTGTCTTAGCTAGTTTTTATATTTCAGTACGTACGTGGCCATGAATCTGAGTCCAACGTATGCAAGACGCGTGTTCCCCTGCATGGATGAGCCAACTGAGATGTCAGTAATAAGCTTCAAGTTTAACAACCTGGATTACACACATTTAATATCGAATTCTGTTTTGGAAGACGACAGCGAGTAAGTATTTCAAAAAATTTAATACAAGTAAAGAAGAGCAGAGAGAGCGAAGAGATTACCATCCCGGAGACTGGTAGTTATCATCGTTCATCTATCCAGATGTGTCCATAATTTCGTTGGCATTTCTGTATTTTTCTTGCTATCATATATTTTTTACAACACTCTACCTCTCTATTTTGTTCGTGTTATATATCATTAGGTTTGAAATGTGAATTTGGTCCTTTTAAGCATTATTATTGTATTGACTCATTATTTCAGAAATCAATTTCGACCATTGATAGTGCCACCACATCTTTCGGGAATGATAGCTCACAATTTTATCAATATCAATATACCAGCTCCTTTTGTACGAATGTTCGGAAGAAGAGATATCGGCAACCAAGATGCTCATGCTGCAATAGCTATTAACTCATTCTACCATAACTTGAATGAATGGACTCAGAAGCTGTATACAGAAATAACTGTTGGCCAAGACGGTAACATGAATATCGTGGCACTTCCTGATGTGTCTACGGATTGGAATGCTCTATCTATCATTGGCATTTGGTGAGTCTTAGCAGTTATTACTTATAAATACATTGCCATATAAAGCAGTAACATTGTAACTTTTTTGCCAATCTTTACAAAATTTTATTTTATAACGACCGGGCTAATTTGGAACAGTCCTTTTACACTCGTATTGATTTCAGATTATCAATACCAAATAGATACTTCAATGTGTTATCTTTTTATACTCCTAAGAAAAAAATTACAAACTTCCTCTATATTTGTAATCAGGGAGCCCTACGTGTTCATGGAAATAAACCATGCCGTGAAGCAGAGAAGTATTTCGCTACCGAAGATAGCAGAAGCAATGGCCAAGAAATGGTTTGGATTCGTGATTTACCCACAGAACTGGCGGTATGAATGGGTCGTGTCAGGCCTAGCTTCCTATGCAGGCTGGGAAATGGTGGGCAAAGTAAGTTCTTAAAATACGCTGCGTTATAATATAAAGATGAATACTTCAGTTTAAACAGGTTTCACGACTTACTGACATCTTTTTTGCAGTTTCATAACACGGGCTTTTACGGGGAGCTAGACATCAATGCCTTATTCGTTACTGAAGTGATACAAGAAAGCTTACTCCGTGATTCGTACTCAGGTTCAGGCGTATTAGAGCCCGAACATGACTTGTTCGATGAAGACGAAATCAGAGACCATATCGGTGTGAATGGGGTTATGAAGTATAAGGCTCCAGCGTTGATGAGAATGATGAGAATTGTGCTGGGTGATGTATATACTGACTACATTCAGCTTGCAGCGAGGGCACTAGTAAATGGAATGTAAGTCTTAAAAGTTTGCTGATTTATACTTAAGGTGTTTCTAATCCAAGTTTACTTAAAGATTGAATTGAATTATTTTTGGACTGTTTTCTTTGTTTACGTGAAAGATATCGAAGTATAAGTACCACTGTAGTGGTAACTTGGTAAGATAAAAAAAACAACAAAATGATTCTATTTAGTTGATATTGTTCATTGAACTTTCTTTTATAGTCTTATAAGAACTGGTTTCATACTTTTGGCATCGATGGTACACAGATATTAAATATTTAGTTTACCTTCAACTTAAATGGGTTGATCTTGTGGGATAGACGTCGACGTAGCTACCGCTGAATTACCCTCGAAATTGACCGTCTGATTCTGGGTCTATGCTACCCAGAAAAGAAAATCGGTGAGATAGCTACTAGTTTTTCATGAACTGTTATTATAACAAATGTTATCAAAATCAAGGCGAAAACATGATATTTTATTCCAAGTAAAATGGTTCAAAAGCATGAGGATTATGAACATCAATCACCGATTGGATTTTCAGTGTCAGAATCATCGTATCATTTTGAAAGATTTTACATTCATCAAAAATAGTCGGTTGTTGTTGTTTATTCCATATAATATGACTGCAAAAATTAAAGCATTTGATTTATAAAAAACCTTCCATAACTTAAAAATACTGCCCAAGTGCGAAACAGACTAGGCACATTTAGGGTTCCGTATTAATTTATCAATATATTGGTATTTGTTAGTAAAATACACGTAATAATAATCATTATCACAAAATTTCAAGTTCAATGTTAAGTAAAAAGAATCTTCGGAACAAAATGTGTGACAGACGACGGACAGACGGACACGTGAGTGACAGCAAGGGTTGTTTCCGTTTAGACAGATTTTCGTTTCAGCAGATTTATGTTTCGACAGCGTGTCACTTTGTTATCTCAAACGTACAGCTACGTACAAAATAAAAGACAAAGGTATAAATATACTATAAATATAAAAAAAGAAAAAAATAAGAGAAAAAAAAGAAAAAAGAAAAGACAAAAAAAGAAAGAAAAGTTTAATGATAGTATGACGATAGTGAAAACTAAAAGGACAACTTCATGCAAACCCAATGGAAATCTACCGACGAAAAACATTATCTAGCATTTTAAAGCATTGTATTGTAGTAATTTTATTTAAATCATGGACTATGCGTTCAATCTTCAGGTTCTTTACAATAACATATGTATTTATACTTTATTGTACACCTAGATAAAAAAAAAAACAAAAAGACATCTTATAACAAAAACAAACATACAACAGGCGGCCTTCTATTTTTGATCATATTGTGATATTTAGCATTTCTTAGTATTTTTCTTGAAAAAGGCTTCCTTAAGAAGTAAAAAAATGAAATAAAAGAAAGACGTTTTTTTAGTTAACCTGTTATTCATTCGTCGGTGCCAGCCTTCTACATTATTTGATGTATGAAATGATTCTTTTTAAAAACTCAATGTAACTATAATTTCTTGTGATTGTACTTTTACTGTCGAAACAAAAATCTGGCGAACGATAATCCGACAAAACAAAACCCTGCCGAAACGAAAATCTGTCTAAACAGTAATCCTCCTATAGCAGCCGACTGATGGCAAAAGATCAATTAGTGTTGACCACCATTCACCAAGCTTGCTGATCTACGGCTAGAAAGGCTAATAAAAACACAAATGAAAATTATCTTTTCCAGGTCACATAATGGGGTGAACTCGTTAAATTTCATAGATGCTGTGAATAATTTATGGCTTGGATCAAGCAATAGCGACATTGTTGGCAGCTTCCACGATTTCTTGGAACCGTTGATTAAGGAAAAGGGATATCCATTACTACAAGTTGTGCAGATAAATAATAATTTTCTACTACTTTACCAGGTAAATAGCATACTATAAAATTTTTTGCCGTGTAATTTTTAAAATAAAAATGAGTAAATCAGATCACTTTTTACATATCTTCATGAATGTCCTCCATGGGATATCTCAAACGTTACTGTTCTAAATAACAATGCTTACCAAACGTACTGTAATAGGTTTGATTTGTTGTACATTAAGTATTACCTTTTTTAGGAGACCTTCGGTTTCTCCAATACGCCAGTTATTAGTTCCTTCAAAGTGCCAGTCACATACACTACTAGCCAGGAACTGAATTTTAGTGAAAGAACATTATATCGTGTCAGTATGCTAGACCGTATGCAATTGTTGCCGCTTCATCTCGGTGACAATGATTGGGTCCTTTTCAATATTCAGGGCCAAGGTGAGTTAAAAAATATATATTTTTACTAAGGTTACATGTTGCGTTCCACTATCCGTCTTTCTGGTCTCCATCATCAGGCCCTTGTTATTAAGTTTAATGAATAGTTCCCACCCGTACAATTCAAAAGAGCAACTGCGATCACCAACCCACCTGCCAAGCGTAGCGATTATGGCAAACCCCCCCCCCCAAACCAAAATTAAAAGCACACAGAAAAAATGGCCCCGAGTGCCCGGCAGCCCGTCTAGCCTCGGCAACGGTAGCGGTCGAGGCTATGGCGTGACAAGGGGTGCGAAGAATCCCTGGAATGGACCCGGCTACCCCAATAAACACCGACGACTGGACTTGCGCACATATAACACGCGAACACTCCGGACCGACTGGAAGATAGCTGAACTCGAGGAAGAATTGAGCAGGTTACGATGGAGTATTATAGGGTTATCTGAAGTCCGAAAATAGGGGGAGGACTCGGTAATCCTCAAACCCGGTAACCTGCTCTATTTCCGAGAGGGTGACCGGCAGTCCCAGGGTGGTGTCGGGTTTATCGTCCACAGGTCCCTTGTGAACAACGTGTTGAAGATCGAGAGTGTGTCGACCAGGGTGGCGTACCTTATACTTAGAATATCCACAAGATATTCTCTCAAGGTCATATAGGTCTATGCCGTGACCTCGGCACACCCCGACGACGAGGTAGAGACCATGTAGGAGGATATCTCTAGAGCCATGCATGGTTTTAAAACTCTCTTCATCGTTGTCGAGGAGGACTTCAACGCTAAACTAGGCAAACAAGACGAAGATGAGCTGCAATTGGGGCAATTTGGAGTTGGACATTGGATCACCCGGAGTCACCTACTGGCCAATTTTATGGAGAAAAAGGGCCTCTACCTGATGAACTCCTTCTTCAGAAAGCGCGAGCACAGGAATTGGACCTGGCAAAGCCCCGATGGTGCAACTAAAAACGAGATCGACTTCATCATGTTAACCAAGAAGCAAATGTTCAATGATGTCTCTGTGATTAATTCGGTGAAAACTGGTAGCGATCACCGCATGGTAAAAAGCACATTGAACATTAATGTTAAGCTTGAAAGGTCTCGACTGATGAAGTCCAAGCTCCGCCCAGCACAGATCCAAAATCCCGAAACCTTTCAGTTCGAACTCCAGAATCGTTTCGAGTGCCTAGGGAGTTCCATGGACGAATACAGCAATGGGTTCGTGAAAGCTGTCCATACGGGCGGGTCTAAGTTTTCAAGACCCGCCGTACAGATAGGAACAAAAAGCTCTCTGATCCGACTTTCAAGCTCATGAAGGAGACGCGTGAGATGATCCTGCAGTCTTCAGACGATGTGTTGAAATAAATAGACAGATCTCAAAATCTTTGAAAAGCGACCTCTGCCGCTTTAATACCAAAAGTATTAATAAGTTATCTAGGGGCCTATAAAATTTGAATTGGCACACATCTTCAAGCAAGTTGCTATTTAAGAAACGTAGGCGCAAACAATATGTAGAATAAAGAAGCCTTTCTAGTTTTGTTTTCGAATAATGAAATTAATTGTGATAACTCTTTATGCTGTAACAGGATATTATCGCGTCAACTACGACCAAACCCTTTGGGAAAAAATAATTGAATCTCTTGAAGAACGATGGCCAAGGAATCACATTCATCCAATTAATCGTGCTACGGTAAGTAACGAAAAAAATCTTTGGTCTCTGACTTAGGACTATGATGTAAGAAGAATTTAGATACTTAATTAAAAGACAGCACTTTGGACTTCAAAAACGAAGTCAGGGGCCTCGTCACGAACGAAGTTCCTCACGCACAGAAATAAAAAGAGAGTGCGCAATGAGCGTATGTGCCTGCACATAGAAAGATACACTGAGAAAAAGTTTATGGAGGGTTATGACGCAAAAATCTCACGTGACGGTACATTTTCACCTGAATCACACCTACTGCAAGCAGCGTTAAGAAATTTCGCTATATTGCTAAAACTATTTTTGCTGCTGTACACAGGTTTCTAAGGATCGATTGCACGAAAAACATAACTCAGAGGTAAGTTGGTAACACGAGGTTATATTGACAAAATTTTATGACAAACTGTTGATTTAACCTCGTGTAACAACTAACTACGAGTTAAACTTTTCGTGCAAATGGGCCTTAGACAGCAAAATGGGCTTGAAAGAATCTTAATTTTGTTGGCACCTGCATTTTGTATGATTTACACAAACATTTATTAATGACACTTTGTTCACAGCTCGTGGACGATGCTCTGAATATAGCTAGAGCAGGAAGATTAGACTATGGAATCGCATTAAGAGTGGTTCTAACCATGGAACATGAGGTTGAATACGCGGTATGGAAAGCTTTTGTAAGAAACATGGATTTCTTGAGGAAACGCATGGAAGCCTATGTTGCTGAGGACAAAGATTTGGATCAAGACATATATTTGGTAAGTTGGAGTTTTTTATATGATGGAAATCTTTAAATCCCGTTCCGTAAAAACAAAGATATTACAGAAGTCCATAGGCGGTGGTAGGCATTTTGAATCAAAAATATAATCGGAATGACTACCTACTACTACTTCTATGATATTTAAAATGACATTATCTTACTACTAAAAATCTGTATCTGCTTTTTTTTCTTACTGCAGAGAATAATTCAAAAAACATTACGTACTTTTGAAGAAAGTATTGGCTTCTACCCTGATCGGTTTACTTTTGAGCCAGCGATGCAGTCATTGACCCGAGGCTTGGTGATGGACCACGCTTGCAGGGCCAACTACCAGCCTTGCATAGTTGCTGCGAAAAAATGGTTCTACAATCCTCTCAACAGTGAAGAAGTGTGAGTCAATTATTTCAAAAGTTTAATCAAGAGCGATATTTCGCTGGATAGATAAGAAAACGCGAAATAAACGGAGTTTCCAAATCCGGAGGGGTACCTGGGGCCGCTAGCACCGTTTCTCAATGCCATCATGCTTACGTTTTAAAAAGTGTTCTTCATCCTTTTTTAGCCTCGTCTCTCTCACACAGTGGAACCATAGTAACAGGGTAGTTGACTGAAAATTAGTTTTTTGTCCGTCAGGTATTTTAATAAAAAATACTGGATACGTATTTTTAGGGTTCCGTAGCCAAATGGCAAAAAACGGAACCCTTATAGATTCGTCATCTCTGTCTGTCTGTCTGTCTGTCCGTCCGTATGTCACAGCAACTTTTTTCCGAAACTATAAGAACAATGCTGTTGAAACTTGGTAAGTAGATGTATTCTGTAAACCGCATTAAGATTTTCACTCAAAAATAGAAAAAAAAACAATAAATTTTGGGGGACCCCATACTTATACTGAAACTATTTTTTTTTTCATCAAACCCATACGTGTGGGGTATCTCTGGATAGGTCTTCAAAAATGATATTGAGGTTTCTAATATAATTTTTTTCTAAACTGAATAGTTTGCGCGAGAGACACTTCCAAAGTGGTAAAATGTGTCCCCCCCCCGCCCTCCCCCTGTAACTTCTAAAATAAAAGAAATATATGATGTACATTACCATGTAAACTACCACCGAAAATTGGTTTGAACGAGATCTAGTAAGTAGTTTTTTTTTTAATACGTCATATATCATAAACCGCAATTTACCAAGTACGGAACCCTTCGCGCGCGAGTCCGACTCGCACTTGGCCGGTTTTTATTTTGACACGTATCGTAAACATAAGATGTCGACGATACAGTTAGTTGAATTATAGTATGACTTCGCAGTATGCAGTATGCTACACCTTTTACTGACAAAGTGACGTCACAAGCCCCAACTCCGGAACTTTGATGCGCTTTATCTTTGTCAATTTTTATATATTTGATAAAGCAAAAAATATGGGGTCCAACATAATTTGATAATCTCACTGACGGACTAAATAGAATTGGCATTTTTTTACCCAGGAAACATCCCAATTTGGTTGTAGAGTAAGGCCCCTGAGATCTGGGGACTATAAGATCTTGGAGCAAAGATTTGGCTCTTTCTCTTTGCAAGATGTATACAAGTTATATTTATGATCTTTAGATTTCCATGTAGACTAAAAAGGCAAGCGTTGGACTCATGTAGACTACAAACTATTGTTGATCCTTACTCACAACTTCTTCTTCGTATCGATGATCTAATATTAAATATATTCTGACCAGCATTCAGTAACAAATATATCACCATTAGAACAAACCTTTAAGAAAACGTAACTTGCTTCCAGCAATCCCAACATTCCTCATGAGATCAGACCAGCTGTATATTGTACGATGGTGAGAGAAGGCGACCAAAAAGTCATAGAAGCATTGAAGGCAAGATTGGAGATTGAACCAACTCTTTACGAACGAGTCGTCATTTTAGAGTCGTTAGCTTGTTCGCAAGACGAATTCTCGATATATTGGTAAGTACTTGTGTATTGGTGTAGGATTTCAGGATTGAAATTAAGACTTAAAACTAAAATAATAAAAAAACTAAAAGTAATAAAAACTTAAGAGTTTGATGCCCGTTATTGATCATCAGAGAATGCGCTAAGGCACTCCAAATAATTTGTTTGGAGATCCACTAGGAACATTTTTGTGATATATTACTTTTGCTTTAACAACTATTTTACTATTTCTTACAGGTTGCTCTATGAAACTATAGCACCAGATAGCCCTTACAGTGTTGAAGAACGAGTGAAGATTTTCGCTGCAGTGGCAGGTAGCAGTTACGCGAATGCCAACATAGCTCTCAACTTCATGAGATTGCTAACTTCAGATATCAAGAAAATGTACGTGTCTTATCCATTCATTCATTTAAATTATTCCATATTTTTATGCATTTATCTTTTTTTTTTGGTCTAGTTCGATTTCTACCTCGCATGCTTTCTATCGTGTGTTATTCATTGATGAGGTATACGAGTTAATAATGGAACCCAAAAGATGCCTTTCACTCTTTCCTGCAAAGCTGACATAGCTGTAGGGAACATAGTCACTGGAAAAGAGTTCCTCACTTTGGTTGTGATTGTGACCATAATAATTTGCAGGAGAAGCGCTTAGCACAACTAGTCGGGATTTTAACCAATTGATAGTTATGAAAAAAATCTAATCGTCTTTATGCTATTCAAAGCTTTTTTCATACTTTAATTTATTTCAGGTATGGTGGTCCAGGAAAACTTGAAGAGGTGATTTTCATTCTTGCTGATAACATGGTTGACGAATACCTGAGCGAAGATGTAAGTATTAAAAAAAGTCCTTATAAAAATGTGACCTACACCTAAATAATGATGGAGCCATTCTTTAAGTAGTAGAAAAAAACTACAAATAAACAATAGCACAGTCATTCGTTTATTTGGTCGTACTCACACAATTCATTCAGGATGCAAGCGTATGTAAAGAGTGACAGGAAATGAGTGAAATATGTGAAAACGACGATCGCGTATTCGCGTGACTAGTCACTTTGGTTAAGATACTAGCTTTGATTTACTTACAAGGGCAATTAATAGGAACGATAACGGAAATTAGTTTTGTCCGTCAGGTAGATTAATAAAAAATATTGGATACGGATTTTTTCTCTTGACGCGTAAACATAAAGTGACGATACATACCTACATACATACATAAACTCACGCCTTTTTCCCATGGGGGTAGGCAGAAACTACAGAACGCCACCTGCTACGATCCTTACATACTTCTTTTGCTTCACACACATTCATACATCTGGTCATACACACACGCCGGTTATGGGTACTGCGCACTTGGCCTTTCTGAAGAACATCACCTATAAGGTCTATGTATGTCTTTCTAGGGCGTCCCTTCCCGGCGTTTCCATTCACGTCTGCCTTGTAAATACCTTTCGTTAGTCGACTTGCATTCATCCTCTCAACATGGCCAAACCATCTTAACATACCCTTTTCAATTTTAGTCACTACATCTTCTTTTAAACCACAACGTTGTCTTATTACCTTATTCTTCAATCTATCAGTTAAAGTTACACCACACATACTCCGCAAGGAGCGCATTTCTACTGCATTAATCCTACTTTCATGTCTTTTTTGCCATACCCAGCCTTCACTTCCATACATAAGTGTAGGCACCAGCACGCTGTTGTGAACGGCGAGTCGAGCTTCCGGAGACATCGACTTGCTGGTCACAACTGCATGCATAGCACCATTCACTTTATTCCCTGCATTCACTCTCCTTTCCACATCCTCTTCAATCTTTCCATCCCTTGTGAACATACTTCCCAGATATACAAACTCGTTCACTTGCTCCACACTCTTATCATTTATTTTCACTTCACACTTCGATACATCTTCTTCTCTTTCAAACACCATTACCTTAGTCTTGTTCACATTTATACTCATCCCTTTTAACTTAAAAGCTTCATTCATCACAGTCACCATGTCTTGCAACTGTTCTGCTGACGATGCAAGTAGAACTTGATCATCTGCATAGAGAAGGCATTTGACAGGCAACTCATTCATCCTCAATCCGCACTCATGCTCTTTCAAACCTATTAGACAACTATCCATGTACAAGTTGAACAACCACGGTGACGCTACACAGCCCTGTCTAACACCCCTTGAAATGGAAAACCAGTCCGTATACGCCCCATTAATCTTAACACAAGCACTGGAATCCCTATATAGAGATTTCAGTGCCCGTACCAAGTGCCAGTCCACACCGTACCCGGATAGCGTCGACCACAGTTCATCCCTCCACACACTGTCATAGGCCTTCTCCAAGTCCACGAAAGCACAGCAGACTTTTTTGTGCCTAGACAGATGTTTTTCAGCTATGCTCCTCAAGGAGAAGATCTGATCCATACAGCCCATTCCCTCTCTAAATCGTGCTTGCACGTCCCATAATTGTTCATCCGTCACTTTTACCACTCTATTTATTAAAACTTTCGCATATAATATGCCGACAACACTCAAAAGACTAATGCCGCGGTAGTTTTTACACTCCTGCTGTGAGCCTTTTCCCTTATATAGTGGTACGATTACAGCCTTGCACCAGTCATCCGGCACGCGGCCATATCTCCAACACATATTAAAGATCCGGCACAACAGGCTTGCTACCACCCCGTCACCGCCCTTCAGCATTTCAACATTTACTCGGTCATACCCTGCAGCTTTACCAATCTTCATCCCACTCAGTGCTTTTATAATCTCATCCATTCCTATTTCATTCTCATGCTTTTGCTCTTCGTCCGAGTTTGGGTCTTGACAACTTGCCTCTGCCCAGTTACCCACTCCTTGCACACTATCCTGACAACTAAATAAACTTTCAAAATATCCCTTCCAGCGTTCCAAGACCTTACATTCTTCACTCAGTAAGCATCCATCTTCTGCTCTTATTCCATTCATGCTCGATGTTTTTGTCACTCCGCGAGCCAATCTTACCTGTTTCCAGAACAGCTTAACTTTGGCCCTGAAGTTATCGGAGAACTTCCTGTTATATTTTTCTTACTTTTCATTCTTCTTCATTTTTACCACCTCTTTGACTTTCGCTTTCATTTGCTTATACGTTACTTTCACTCTTGCCAGATCATACGTCACGTTTGTTGCCTCATTCATTCTATTTTGGCCCTTACAGGCTAACAAATTAAGCCAAGCCTCTTTCTTCTTCTTCACCACCTCTTTCACTTCATCATCACCCAAGTATCATTCGTTCTACTGCCACGTTTCCTCTTCGCTATACCACATAACTTTACGGCTACGTTCACCATACTACTTTTCACTATTTCCCACACATCCTCTAAACTGAAATCATTCATACCATCAAATATCTTATCCGTCTTCTGTTTTACTTGACTCTTATATTCCTCCTTTACTTTTAGTTCTTGTAATCTTTCTACTTTTATTATTTCTAACGCGGTCACAGGGACTTGAACTCGATGACGCCAATGCTTGAACAGACCAGCCACCCGACATATAACCAGATAGTGATCAGTCCCCACATTAGCACCCCGATAGGCTCTTGTATCTGCAACTTTGCTCTTCAATCTTTCATCTACAATAACAAAATCAATCATACTTCTACTGTCTTGCCTTTCCCACGTATACCTATGGATCTTTCTATGATCAAACATAGTGTTCATTACACACAGGCCCTTCTCTACACATACTTCTAGTAAATTTCTCCCATTCTCATTCACTCTATTGTCCCCTAATACTCTTTCGAACCCATTCCTCTTCACACCAACCCAACTATTAAAGTCGCCGAGCATAACAATCTTCTCGTTAGACCTACATTCATTCACTATATCTCCTAGACTTCCCCAGATTTCTTCTCTCTCAGAAAGTGAGCATCCCATATCGGGTGCATACACGCACAAAATAAAAATAGGGTGTAGGCCCACCTTAATTCTCACCCAAAGAATCCTAGGGCTCACACAAGCGTAATCTTTTACACAGCTCATCATCCGCTCTGAGAGGATAATCCCCACACCCTGACAGGCCCTCAGTGTCTCTTGAACACCGGACCAGATAGCGGTCAGGGACCCGTGTTTAGACATATACATTCCCTTTCTTTTTGTCTCATTCACACATAACACATCTATCTTTTTGTCCTTCGCTATTTCACATACTTCATCCATCTTATCTATCATCCCTCCCTGTACATTCAGCGTAGCTAAGCGACACTCCGCAGCTCACTTTTCGCCCCATGAGAACAATTGACGTGGTGTGTGGCGAGCATCACCGCCGTCTCCGAGTAAATTATTTAGCCTCATTTTGTTCCCACGAATAGCAAGGGAAACTATGTCCACGCTCTACAGAGCCCCGCTTGTAGAGGTAAGGCTGGATAGTGCCTGGGGGCGCCCGGTCCCAGACAGCAGGCACGCTCGTGACTTAGGCTCTCCCCTAGCCATGCAGCTCTCGGCACGGTGACCTTAGCTTGGGGGTGAGATGTTCGCACCGCACAGAAGGAAACAGAAGTGTCCTCTGGCATTTATTCCCTTAGTCGCCTTTTACGACACCCACGGGATGAGATGGGGTGGTGTAATTCTACGGCCCAGACACCACACGGGGCACGTGTGTGTGCCCCGTGACGATATTGGATTGAAATATCGTATGAGGACACGCTGTTAGTACACTTTATACTGGCACTGTGACGTCACAAGCCGCTACTCCTGTACATTGATGAGCTTTATCTTTGTCATATTTTATTGATTTGATAAAGCAAATAATACGGCTAATAGTATTATCATTTTTTAAGTTGGACTAAATAGTATTATCATTATTCTAACCAGGAAACATACCTATTGCGCAATTATTGTCTTTTTTGGTTAAATATGATGTCCTGGCAACACCTAGCAATGTATGGCAATACTAAAACTGTAAAGAAGAATTGCTCATGCTTTTGCCCGAGTAAGCGCACTTTTAGGAGATGGCGAAACTCACTCCTTACCCGCAAATTTCTGCCTTAAAGCTTGGTGTATCATCATCATCATCAGCCTATTAATGTTCCCACTGCTAGGACACGCCTGTGAGAGGGAATGGGCCGTAATCCACTACGCTGGCCCAGCGTAGGTTGGTGGATGTCACAAGACTTAAAAATTTTTGTTCTAAGACATGCCGGTTTCCTCACGATGTATACCTTCACCGTTTTTGAGAGCAGTGGTGATGAAATAATTCACACAAAGTAAAGCGCCTTCCTGAGTTCGAACCCACGACCCACAACTTGTAAAACGCAGCCGGTACCACTGGGCCACCACTGCTCTGCAAGCTTGATGTATTACCACTTCTAAACAATTTTTTTTTCCACAGTTCACAAATTGGGTAGAGAGTATGAACAACAACTTAGACGACTCTCAAAGTGCGGCTGATCGAGCTCTTGATCAAGTTCTTGAGAATTTGCAATGGAATGTGAAACACAAGGAGCATGTATATGACTTGATAGCTCAGTATACATCTTAGAATCTAAGTGCTGTGGAAACAAATGACGTAAAATTAATTATAAAAGGAGATGGGGTATCATTTATTTAAAAAAATGGGTCACAAATCTATTTGTTATAAAAAATAATACCTTGTCCTGTCATGTATTACTGTGGAATTTGTTCTAGCTATTCTTCTACTTAGATACAGAGAACACTAGCAAGTGGTGAGCGGTGAATGTGCTGGTAACTGTCTTTTGTAATTTAATTAATTACAAGTCAAGTTATAATTTTCTTCTTAGCGTGTCAATTGCAAATTTTATGTTTGAATAAATAATTATGTTCAAAAAATCATTTTCGTTTTATTTAATCGTATTTCTTCTTGTCCAAAATTGTGGTAGAATTTTTCATGGTACAAAATTAGATAAATCTTTCAACTTAATTAAAAATACAAAAGCATATATTACACAGAGTGCAGTGCTACTGACATAGTCTTGAATTATTTACAATTATATTAACACAATTTATATATTTACTCCACAGTTTAATATGTAGGTATGTTAGTTTTTCAGTTATAATTATGCCATTCTAGCTTGCAATAAATTATGTATTTATTATTAATTATTATGATAATCAAGTTATTTAAATATTTTTATTTTATCAGAATGGTTTAGAATTTTTAGACTAAGGCACATGCTTTTATAAAGTACATATTGGTAATAAATTAAATTATAAAAACACATATTTATCAGTTTCATACAATAGACTTATAATATTATTATGACTAGAACTAAACTGTTAAATTTTTATTTTTTTCCGTTGCCATAACTAATTTAACTCAAAAAATTTAATTGCGCTTTGTAAAATGAAGGAATGTGATTTAAACAAAAATATATCACCTTATTTTATCTGTATGATAAAAAGCTGTTATAGGCATAATTTTAGAGTCCATCATAAAACACATTGACGTTTTAATTAATTAGATTTTGACTCGAGATTCATTTTTTTTTAATTCGCGAAAATTAGACAAAACTTCATCAAGCCAGAGGCAACCTTGTAAAAAATAGATTAATAAATATTTAACAATTTTAAAATATTCTTATAAATAAAAAACTAAAATGTATTGGGAACATTTTCAAGTCAAGGCCATTAACATTTAAATACTTAAATTGATGTTATCTCAAAAAAAAACTGATACATTATGTATTAAAATGTTTTTTTTTACTGTTAAATTCAGGCTTCAATGATTTCATTTGCAAAGATATTGATAAAAATTGCAATGATCATAATCATAATTGAGTATTCTACTGACGGTGCTCCGCCCGCCTGCAGCTTTTCAGTGACAGCTTCGGTTGTCTGTGAAAAATGGAAAATACAATATAAATTTACCTGTATTCCTTGCCTTGAAAAGAGTTGACAGTCGTTATGGGTGGTTAAATTAAAATAATTTATTTCTAAGCCACTAAATGGCACATTAAAATGTCAAAATAATAAAATTATAATAATTCTACTGTCCATTCGCAAAGATTTGTTATGGAGGCGAACAGACAAAAACTCCACACTTAAATTTTCCAAAATCGTGTTGCACAATATTTGGTCCATTAATTAATTAATTATACGTGAAGACGCTGCACCTAGAATAACGCTACAAATGCTACAATACTACATATCAGCAAAAAAAAAATGTATGATTATTTTTTTAATAGGAACATGGTACTCACATACTTAAATTACAAACGTAAATTTAAGATTTAGCTATTTCAATTCAGGCTTCTGAAATCCAGCTACAGCCAGTTAAAATGTAACCCGAGTCCTACAGAGTAAGGAAAGGCTGGGCAATCAATCTGATCGCATACATCCAACAAATTATAAAAATAAATGGTGAATTTACCTTTTCAGTAGTAGACATAACAATAGGCATCGGTCTCGGTTCTCCTATTGGGATGTGGCCGTAAAATGCAATTTTCGCGCGTCTGTAATGATAGAATAATAGAGTTAAGAAGAAGAGAATTTTAACATAGACATAGCCCTGAATAAAACTAATCAAAAGAAACTTATTCAAGCCAGTAGTAAGAGGTTGCCAACAGTTGTCATGGTAGGAGTTCTTTGGAAAGTATTACCCAATTTACTTGTTTCAAGTAATCTGCTGCTATTAAGAGTGTATTAAAGACCTCAGAATTAAATAAATAATTTGATAAATAAATAGTTTTAAATCATGGAACCCCATTAGGTGCACCCCACATGGCTTTCTAACTTAGGTTTAGTACAGAAATTTCGATTTTTCGATTTCTCGTACAAAGCAGAGACGTGAGAGACGGGTGTACTATGAGCTGGCATCTAAATTGAGTATAAGGATTGTGTCAAAAAGGAGGGCTACTTTGATACCAAAGTGTGTCAAGTTTTCAGGCTAATTTAGAGTTTCATCAATCAACATCATCATCAGATTTTTAATGATCTTACTGCTGGGACATAGGCCTCCTCTCTGTGGAAGAGAATGCGACGTAATCCACCACGTGGGCCCAGTTCGGGTTGCTGGATGTCACATATCTTAGAACTAGCCGGTTTTCTCACGATGTTTGCCTTCACCTTCTACTGAAACTTACAAACTGTCATATCCTTACTTACGCGGATGACACAGCACTCATTGTGCATGGCTCAGATTGGAATGAAACGAGAGATCACGCTGAGAAATGTATTAACACGGTATCAAATTGGCTTTCCACTAATCTTTTGACATTAAACCTTGACAAAACTAAATTTATACCATTTTCTATAAGTAATAAAAGTCAGCCCCTACATGACTTTAACATTAAATTTCACAACTGCCAGTTGACGCCAGATTGTACCTGTCCATGCTTGGCCAAAGTTTCTTCTATTAAATACCTTGGAGTGGTAATAGACGAGCGTTTAAATTGGCACAAACACATTACGTCACTAACATCTAGGATCCGCAAAGTTATATATATTTTTAAGCAGCTTAGAAACTCAGCAGACACTGACACGCTCAAGACTGTCTACTACTCTTTGTGCCAGTCACTACTGACATATTGTGTGACTGCTTGGGGGGAGCAACAAAAACATCGTTTTTACCGCTGGAGAGAGCCCAAAGAGCTGTTCTGAAGGTTATGCTACGCAAACCGTTTAGGTACCCGACTAAAGAACTATATCGGGACTGCAAATTGCTCACCGTCAGACAGCTATTTGTTTATCACTCAACGCTCCGCAAACATGCCTCCGTTCCACCACGTAACGCACTCCATACCCGAAGAAGGGCTGCACGAGTGTGCCAAGTCGAACATTACAGAACCGCATTTGCTACCCACCAATATTTCATCTTGAGTTCCCGAATTTACAATAAAGTGCATAGGATATTATTAATAAATAATTTAAATAAATACGAATTAAAACAAAAATTACTAACGTGGCTCTTAAATTTAAATTATGGTGATACCGAGGACCTCATTAAATTAAATGATTAAATCAAACTACATAAAATGAAAAATTGAATTGTATCCTTAAAATAAGTTATTACATGAAAATAGATTCAATTATCAAATTGAATTGAATGAAATTAAATTATAGAAATTAGTTATTTAAATAAGTTATTACATGAAATTAAATTAAATTGAATTATTAAATTGAATTGAATGAAATTGAATTATTTGAAAGATATTACTTATTAAATTGTTTAGTTTATTGAAATTAAATTAAATAAAGTTACTTATAAATATAATTTTTGTTAACTACTATTAATGTGATATAATAATTATTATATTTGATTTATCAAATAATAATATTAAACTTATACCTACTAACTTTTATTTGTCAATAATCACAATTATTAAATTTATTTATTATATATACATAACACACTTAGGACAAACCTCACACCAACACACATACATCAACACTTCACACAATTAACTAAAACCTAACTATTAATTTAAAAAAAAAAAAAAATGAAAATCAGTATAGTAATATGTTAACATCAGAGCTAGTGCTCAATTTATAAATACATACTTGTACAAAATATGTAAAAATCCGTTTGGAGAAAACTGTTCTTCAAGATACAGGTCTTCCTAGTTTGAAGGACAGGGATCTTATTATGTGTAATAGCCATGCCCATTTTTGTAATGTAAACACTGATGTAACCTAGGCTAATCCTTTTTGAAATAAAATAAATTATTATATATTTATTATTACCGTTATATAATAATACTTAAAACTACAAATTCTTAATTCAGAAACTGGGGTTAATAAAGTCGATTCTTACATTTTCTCATCAGCAATCCACTTGTCATCTTGTTCGATGGGATTCAGTTTCCACGTGCCGTTGTTGGCTGACACGAAGAAGTACGACATCCGACAGTCGGGGAAGTGGCTGGAAAGATACAACAAATTGTTTGATTTACTATTGTGTCTGCTAATTAGCACACAAGCGGATAAGGTAAAGAAAAATGCTTAAAACGTCCCCACTCTCGTAGTGCTTTAAAACCTATGGTAATCGAAGGGCCATAGCCATCCAGGGGTGACAATCTTAATAGTAGCAAACGGGTTATTGTTCTAATATAAGTGTATAAAATTAGGTTGGACAGCAAAAGTATTGCCAGTCCATACATTTAAATGACATTTTAATTTGTTGTCATTATATCGTAAGTTAACTAGACAACCAGCACAGAGATGGCGGTATTCATAATGTACAATTTGAAATAAGTACCAGCAAGTAATCTTAATTTTCGTTAATGTTAGTAACTACTGTGTAGCCTATTCATACAGTGGCGGACTGACGTGCAGCTGAGTTCTGGTTCGATTCTCGCGAACTGTGGGACTTTTGTTTCCTAAAATTTATTAAAACATGTTGGCAATAGTTCTGAAACCTGTATCCAGAGGGCGGCACTTTGTGTTTCTCAATTTTGTCGCTGAGATAGACCTCTATTTCATATAATTATAAAAAAAGCCATCTTATCATTTTATTTTTTGACAGCGAAACTCAAATGTCCATCCGAAAAAAGTCATATCGACATAAAGAAAGAAAAAGTATTTCATTGGCAAAAAACGACATACATACATTAGTAGATTTTGCTCAGACTCAACCTTTAACGATAGTGTGAGTAGTTCCTATTATTATGTTAGTAAAGACAAGTTAAAAATAAATTAGAATAAAAAGGGAGACGTATGTCGTGGTGAAATCAGTATCACACTAATATTATAAAGTCAAAAGTTTGTGAGTGTGTGTGTTTGTATATTTGTTACTTCTTCACGCTCAAACGGCTGTATGGAGCTGGATGAAATTTGGCACAGAGATACATTATAGTCTAGCATAGCACATAAGATACTTTTAATCCCGAGTATATGTTCTTTAGGGATCATTTTCGAAGGGCGAAGCCGCAACCTTCGCAAATTTCACACCAGCCTATGCCGTTGCGTCCCGCGTAAATGACAAACTGCCAGATAAGCCCCAACAGTGTGTCAGACGTAAAGAGATACCCGATGGTAGCGTACAAGGTGTTGAACGCGTTGGAGATATCCAAAGAAACCGCCAGCATATCGTCACCTGGGACACCGCTTCCTCTGCTAGGATTCTCACTTTGATGGAGTTGAGAGAGATGGAGTCATCAGCAGCGGATGGAGTCATCAGCAGTGGATGAAGCCATCAGCAGTGGACGGAGCCATTAGCGGTGGCTCATGCTGTGCTCTCAAAGGAAAGAGAGCCGAGAATACATGTTCAAGTAGTTACGGCTCTACACTCTCTGTTAACGGGGGAGGCCAGGGCCGAAGCTTCCCTCGGCTTTTTTGTTCTGGGATGGAAAATCCTCATTGGAAGGGTCTTTCAAACTTCTACTAACTAAAAACCACCCCAGTTAGTTAGATAGACTCCGGTAGCATAATCGTGACTGATTCTGGTTTTTTCGCTGTCATACAATAAAATTATAAGATGTCTATGGTCCTTTAATTAACACAGGTTTTAAAGTGCTTCAAGGGTGGGGTCGGTGTCCATACATTTTTGAGCATTGTTCTTTACTCCAGTAGCTACTAATGATTGCCCAGTGTTGAAAAACCACCGTAAATAAAAAAAAACTTTCTGGCCTCCTTTTTAATAAATTACATTTTATGCACACATTATATTTAGAAAGTGGTAAAAGGTTAAAAAGACCCAAGAGAGGAAGAATCCTCAATATTATAGATACTGTCAATTTTCACTTAAATTTTAAATTAATGCGAACAAAAAGAAATTGTTTGTGAATTAGATTTTTGCTTAAATCATATCTCATAGACGGAATGAATTTAGATAGAAAAACACAAATGCAGACCATGGCCTGGACCAAGACAGAGAATACTTATTCTCCTCAACATATTTTTTGTTTTATGATTGATGAGAGAAATTAATGATCACGCGAGCGTTTTCGTTACTTGCATTCATTACTTTTTAGGCTTACAAATTAGTTTACTAGATAACGTAAAACACGCAATGAATAGAATATAATTTCTCTTTGTTCGATTATCCATGACTCAAAAAATGGTTAGTAAAACTTACAACTACGTTAGTAACACAGATATCAACAAACTGACGATACAAAAACAAAACAACAATTATCAGTGGATCACCGTTGTGACAACCCATGTGAGATGGCACAACAGCGATCCACGAAAACACAGTCTAGGCGACACGAAATATACTTTGGACACCTTTTGCGCATGGTTGTGTAGAAAAAACAATCTACATGCGCATCCGCAAACATCCCCGACGCACTACAGAAGCGAGGCAGCCTCACCAGCATCCTAAACGCATTATTGTACTGAACGCGGAGAGCGTTGTACGATCTGATGAATACTGCTGAATTGTCCAAATGAAAACACGTGAGCGTATTTTGATCTTCCAATAGAGTTACGCAATGAGGGCTACCGCGTTTGAATTTGTCGCTAGGGGAGCTGGTGAGAGTGAGGTCTTCAAAATATCAAATTTCATGATTTTTTGTATTTAAGCGTAATTTTTTATTATTGTGAATGTTTGCCAAATATGGCAGATGAAGATAAATACGGGTTTTACCTACCACTGCTTTAGTAAAGCTTTATGTTTCAGAAAATGTTGTCCTTCTAAATATAAAACAAAGCTCGATTTTATATTTAATCGCACTTCTACAACATTAGAAATGATTTTAATTCTAACTTACCTTTCGTTCACGTAAAAACAACGTTTACCACCTATATTTAAGGGCCTCACTCGCCATTGGCGCCAACTGGTGGACACAGAAACGGAAACCCTTATTAGGGCAGCTGGTATCACATACCCGCTATTTTCAATTTTAAAGTTCCTGAAAAAAAATTGTAAAAAGTTGCAACTCACGTATATTTCCCTCTTTTATATTCCCGATACATTGTAGAGACATGTTGGTGACACGGCTTGTAGTTGGCCTCACACGCGAGCTGTATGACGTTGCTTCGGAACAGTCGCGTGAGGTGCTGGTTGTCCTGACTCTTCGTCAGCTGCGTGAAGATCTGGGATACCTTCCTGGTCATGAAGTTCTGGAATTTTTTGCAAATTTGTGTTAATATCTAGTCAAATATTTTATTTATTTAAACTTCGTTTACATAGTAGGTACAAATGCGGATTTAATGCCTCAAGGCCTTCTTTACCCATCCACTTTCGGGTTGATTATTTTATGTTGATAGGTGGATAGAATATATTATGTTGTAAATGAAAGTTGTAACCCAACACTCTCTTTAAAAGTGTGTTGTTATATTGACTCCCGACGGAAAAAGAGGGGTGTTATAAATTTGAATCTGTGTGTTTGTGTATTTTTGTATCTGTCTATAGCATCATAGCTCCTAAACGGACGTTTAGAAGATAGATCTTATTAACATCCGTAGTAGTTCATTGTCGATTTGTTGTGTTTTTGTCATATTGGTTTTGAAATCCATCTCCAAAGGCCTTGAAAGTTTCTAAATTAAGATTTTTATCATTTGAACCATCAGGTCATGTGGGGTCTCTGAAGACTGTGAATGTTGCTTTAGCACAAGAGAGATACTGAATTCAAATAAATTAAATTTTCTTCTTTTACTAATAACTGTATCTGAAACTTACCTGCCATTCCCAATAAACATGCTTAGTCATATTACAAGCAGCTCCATCTGTAATCAGCATTTCATATCCATCCACGGCTGACTCCCACACAACAGGACTGCGTTCTTTATCTAGATAATCTAGTATTTCCATAGCTAGCTGAACGTCTAGGTCACCGGCTACATACAGAGCGAATACGTCGTTTACAATCTGGAATACATCAAAATGTATAAATAGAATTGTGTCAAGGTCTACACCACGTGTATAGAAAGTTAGCACTAGAGTCGATCGAAAAACGGGCCAAGAGGCTCATCGGCAATGATATACTGGTCGAGTCTAGACTCCAAGGCTTTGAACATCGTCGCCGAGTTGCCAGATTGTCGGCTTTTTATCGGTTACATTTCTGGGAGTGTGCGATGGAATTGCAATTGATCGAATTCCTCCTAGCCCGTTCCATAATCGGACTACAAGATGTACGATGAAACGTCATCGGTACATTGTGGACATCCCACCGATACGCACCAAACGCACTAAACGTTTTGGAAATACTTTTATACGTGCAGTTAAGGAGTTCAATTCCCTGCCGGAGTCTGTATTTCCTGATAGCTACAACCTGGGAGTCTTTAAGTCAAGAGTGAATAGGTTACTTCTAGGCAAGCGTGATGCATTGTCGACCACATCATCGCTTACCATCAGGTGAGATAGTGGTCAAGCGCGAACCGTCCAATAATAAAAAAAAGTGAATCTTGGATGGTAATAGTGATTTCTGATATATTTCTTTTTATTGTAAAAAAAAGAATCACTTCAAAATATATTATAACATCACGCGTTTATTCCGCGAAGGGATATGCAGATATATGTATATGTTCTATATTAGGTACACTTGCAACTATAACATACCTGTTTCTGCCTACGTCTTCGCCCGCGTGAAAATAAGCCTTAAAATTCGTTTGAGATCAAAAGTTAATATAGTTTAGGATTGTCTACCCGTGTGCCAAATTTCGTCCAAATCATTTTAGTTTTTAAGACGTCAAAAACAGCAAACAGAATTACTTTCGCATTTACAATATTAGCTCTATTTTGTAACTTACTTGAGCTCTGTTCAGTTCATCTATTGTTGCCATATCCTCTTTCAAAGTTTTTGCGATAAGTCTCCAAGTAACTGCATCGTAGTTTACTCGATAATAACCTGAAATTATCAATTATAGATATTAATAATAATCAGCTTATAATTAGCTCACTGTTAAGACTTCATCTCTGTAAGAGGTAGTCGGCCGTAATCAACCACACGGGCACAGTGCGAGTAGTGGGACCTGTATTTGCTCTAGAAGATTTGTCTCTTATCTTCACTGAAATAAATTCGTAGATATATAAAAATAACATCAAAATCAAAAAATAAAATAATTAATTTCAAATAAACCTTAGAGGTGCTTTTAGATATTTTTTTTTTTTTTTTTTTTTTTTGAAATTCAAAAAAAAAGGAGACTCTAGTTGCAAATTCACAAGCGTCAGTAGGTCTCAATGGAGAAGAATTTGCTAAAAACTCCACGGACACTCTTTTCCATCAGTTTTAATTACAAGTATTTGGAATTGCAAGTATTTGGATTGGGAATTGTATGTATGCTTGTGGAAATAAATAGTTAGTTTTTTTTTTAAATCGTTGTTGTTGAAAAAGTACATATATATGTGAGAACGATGTAAAAAGACGTGCACGTAAAAGCGTCTAGAGTAACAAACAATTTGGAAAAATGCAATAACAGGCAGAGGCAGCTATCATGATAAATGATAAATGATTGATAAATGATAAATGATTTTATTTCTGTAAGTTGGTTTGTACAAACACTTTTACATGTCGATCATATTTTTTAAAACTAGATGAGGTCGGCGTTTCCTATCTGACTACTCTGAGAAGAAAGGCCGAAACAAACTCAGAGGTCACAGTCTCTTTTAAAGTCTTGACAAAAACTTGGTTATATCATGTGAAGACCATGTAGACATATGTCTGAAATGGTCTTTTGAGGAAAGAACCAGCCAGATTGAGTGGACCTGTCCAGTCAGTGCACGCATTTGTCAATAACCGAGCAGCTCAACTCAGAATTTACGGAGCTCAACGATTCGACGAACAATACCAAAGAAAGGACATTCGGGTAGGCCGCATAAACTACTCAAACTGCCAGACCATGAGTAAAAACTAACTAAGTTATAATAAAAAACAAAAATCCACATAGTCTTCACATTCACAATAATAAAAAATAAAAAAATATAATACTTTAAAAAGTAAATATTCTTGTCATTGCAAGAAAAGAAAAAAAAATATCAAAATTAAAAAGAAAATTCACGGTGCAAAATATAAAAAATCAAAATTAATTGGAGCAGCTCAATCCCAAGCCTTTTTGTCCTCAACGTAATCTTTAATAGTATAAAACGCTTTCTGACACAACTTACGTTTAATGAATGATTTGAATTTATTAAGACTTAGATCTTGTACGTGGCTTGGAAGCTTATTATAAAAGCGTACACTTTGACATCTAAACGAGCCACCTATCTTCTTGAGCCTTGTTGTAGGTACTACAAATTTGTGTTTGTTCCTAGTATTTATGTTATGGATATCACTGTATTTTTTAAACAATTTTATATTTTTATGAGCATATAAAAGATTTTCATAAATATACTGAGAAGGCACAGTCATTACATTAATCTCCTTAAATTTCTCTCTGAGAGAGTGCCTCGGGCTTAATTTATATATTGATCGAACAGCTCTTTTCTGCAAAACAAAGATATTCTGGATGTCGGCGGCATTTCCACACAACAGAATACCGTACGACTTTACACTATGAAAATATCTAAAGTATACTAAACGGGCTGTCTCTATGTCAGTTAAATTACGAATTTTTCTAACAGCATATGCTGCGGAGCTTAGCTTCTTTGACAATTTATCTATATGTGGGCCCCACTGAAGCTTAGCATCCAAAGTTAAGCCTAAAAATACTGTGCTATTCTCAGGATTCAATTCTTCGCCCTTTATCAACACATCAGTTTTCACCTGCCTAACGTGAGGTAGGGTAAACTTAATGCATTTGGTTTTTTTTTCATTAAGGAGTAAATTGTTAACATTGAACCAGTGAACTACTTTTGAGATCGCGCTATTTACTTCGTCAGTAACCAGCTGCTGCCGTTTAAGTTTAAACAAAAGTGAAGTATCATCTGCAAACAACACTATGTCATGGTTATCCTTTATGAGGTAAGGCAAGTCATTAATATAAATAAGAAACAAGAAAGGACCAAGAATCGAGCCCTGCGGGACTCCCATTTTTACTATAGATCCGGGTGATCTTTTTCCATTAACGTCAACAGTCTGAATCCTATTACTCAAGTAAGAAGTAAGAAGATCCAGAGCGCTGTTCCGGATCCCGTAGTGGCGGAGTTTCCTGATTAGCGTTGACTTTATTCCCCGAAGAATTATGCAAATATGGTGGTTGGTGGTTGCCTATAGTTCATCGACATTGTATCAGTTATGTTAAAGTCCCATGTAATAGATGGCGAGTCTATTCCAATCGACAGGGCCCAAGTTCAGACTCCGGGCTTATTCTGTGAAGTGCTAAATGGGAAACCCAATAACACTTTGCCTGACCCTATATCGAACTTAGGACCTCATAATCATCAATCAATCAATGTTTATTTCTTTATTTCTTTATTTCTTTATTTCTTTATTTCTTTATTTCTTTATTTCTTTATTTCTTTATTTCTTTATTTCTTTATTTCTTTATTTCTTTATTTCTTTATTTCTTTATTTCTTTATTTCTTTATTTCTTTATTTCTTTATTTCTTTATTTCTTTATTTTTTTATTTCTTTATTTCTTTATTTCTTTATTTCTTTATTTCTTTATTTCTTTATTTCTTTATTTCTTTATTTCTTTATTTCTTTATTTCTTTATTTCTTTATTTCTTTATTTCTTTATTTCTTTATTTCTTTATTTCTTTATTTCTTTATTTCTTTATTTCTTTATTTCTTTATTTCTTTATTTCTTTATTTCTTTATTTCTTTATTTCTTTATTTCTTTATTTCTTTATTTCTTTATTTCTTTACTTCTTTATTTCTTTATCTATCTATTTATTACGAGAGGGAGTGGGTTGTAATACACCACGCGGGCACAGTGCGAGTTGGTGGATGTCACAAATCTTTATCGGTTCTAGGACATATATTAATTGTAAGCAATATAAATTCTGACAGACTAACACGATTTCCGGAAGGTGTAATTCTGTCATAACGATTATGCATAACGTCATCCACAGAATGCATTGTATCGTAAATAAATCAGCAGGGTTTTCAAGTGTGGCACATGACACAAATAGATTCATTGCTAAGCCAAGGCCTTGTCAAGATCTGCCGTTTTATTTATAGTAGCAGCTATAACGACTCAATAATGGTTTTGCATTTAGTGGTATTTTATTTTATGAATAGTGTCTTTTGAAGCTTGAAAGAGTTTAGAGGTTGATCATTATTTAGATTGTGGTTGACTGAGTCAATATTTTCTTTAATGCGTCAATCTTTATGAAGACACTTTAATTATTTTTTGGTTGTTTTATTACATTGTTCACTCTGACCCGCATTTTGACCTTCTTATTTTTATCATAAAATCAAATCAACTATTCACTATGCACGCTCATTTTATCACGCTGAAATCGGATACATCTCTTAAGTAATCTTTGTTTCCTATTAATATTGAAATTGTAAAGGGCTGGCAATGTATTGTTTCTTTGTTTGGTAATTCCATCTCGACATCACATTCCATGAAAGCTGAAATAGGTTCATCATTATATATTGCAGTATATTTCCAACTCACCTGATCCTTTCCTATTAAGTAAAATCCATCCATCATTGAGGTTCTCTCCGAAGGTGTAGGTCTGTGCCCCAATGGTGAACCGAGGCTGATAGCAGTTGTAACAATTCTGGTTCTTCTGAACCTTGTACGATATGGGGATCAGGAAGTCAGTGTCTAAGCGGTTGTCGCGGGTGAAGCTGAATTGTCTCTGGAAGAGAATAATTTGAGAAAAATTCAATTAATTTATGATATCAATATGAAATATTTATGTAGGGAACCATTATGTCTTGTATCATTATTCATGTTTCTAGTACGTTTATATCCAATAGACATATACAACTTTTTGACCGACTTGTAAATGTTTTCACATACATATTTTTATTCCAAGAAATATTTGATCCTTTATTAAAAACACAAGACAGGTAGAAATAAGAAGTATTTAAATGTAATTGGAAATGGTTCTTTATAAAAAACTAAAATCTCATACTAAATGGTAATAATAAAACCGGTCGATGAGCAATTCATCATCTGCCTAGCCTTTTCCCAATTGTTGTTGGGGTCGGCTTCCAGTCTTACCGGATTCAGCTGAGTACTAGTGTTTTACATGGAGCGACTGCCTATCTGACCTCCACAACCCAGTAACTGGATAACACCATAGCCCTTGGCTAGACTGGTGTCAGATCTCAAGCTTCTGACTACTCGTAACGACTGTCAAAGATCTACAAATGACAGCCGGGCCCAACGGCTTAACGTGCTTTCCGAGGCACGGAGGAAACTCGGTATGTTGAAATGGTCACCCATGCACGGACCGACCTGGTCAAGCTTTGCTTAACCTTGAAGATCGACCCGTGCGGCTGTTATTATTTAGCCACGAGCTCAATGAGCAATTATACAATTTTATCCCCTAAGAATATTTAATGATGAAGATTTTTGTAAACGGGGATATGTTTTACGATTTTGATACAAAACAGATCCAATCTACTTATTTCGATGTTTGGTTATAGCTTTTACGAGTTATTAAAGCTAGTTTTCATTCAATTCTCAAAAAATATATTATCCTCAATTCTTTTCTATCTCTTCAAACCTGCTTCAACTGAACAGCATTAGGCACCCGATCCCTCAGCACCTGGACGTTGATGACGGGATACCCTCGCCTCCTAAACCAGGAGCCCAGGATCCGTGATGCTGTGGAACCGTTGAAGAACTGGTGGAGGCACGCGATCGTGTCTTGGTCAAGCGTTGTCGTGAAGTCTTGTAGGGATATGTATTTACCTCGCCTAGAATTTTAAAAGATAATAAAATTATGTGCAGTAAAACCAATTTTTTTTCCAAAAAAAAATATTTTTATACATTGAAGATTATCGCAAAGACGAATGTTTATTTTATTTAAATAGTAATGCCAAAAACATTTTGACATGAACACAACACAAAAGTAATAATCACTAACAAAAGTTAATAACACTCAGCGCCTTTTTTTCATCTTCTCTTCTATTCTACAGAAGAGAAGATAAAAAAAATATGCTGAGCGATTCCTTACTGATAAATTTTAAATTAAGTTTAAGTTTTATTTACTCCGTTATGTCTTTAAGTTTCTATCCCCTTTGTAATAGGGGATACAATAATAGAATGAGCATTAGCTGGAACTAAGTTTTCTAAAAGTACTCCCTCACCTGGAGCATTCGCCTGTAATATAACATTTCTGATTCGATTTTGAGCATTTCGTTACAATACTGCCTCCCTGAATTGGCGAGCATTTGTCTGTAATGTATTATTTCAGATTCGATTTTCTCTAAATGTAACTGTATGATACATGTAAATGCTCGGTTCTCTTTCCTCACCAATGTAATGCCCGAATCTGTTAAATTACAGGTTGCGCACTGTATAGCTCGGTTCTCCTCCCTCACTGTTGTAATGCCAGACTCTGTGTCTGTCGATATCCATGTGATGGAGCACCTTTCTATGTACATACATACATAGGGCAGACTACTAGGCTCAGAAAGATTTTTGAAATAAAGTTTAAAAGAGTGTTTTTCCGAAAACAAATTTATGAGAACTGAAGACTACAGTAGACACTCACAAACCGTTACGCTGACCTGCCGATCTATTCGTTCACTTCACATAAGTTTTCACAGGGAGATTTTTACAGACTAAAACTACTGGTCAAAACAACTCACCTAGACTTAATATAATGCACCAAGGCCTGATGGAACTTCTCCGAATCCACCCAATTCTCCAACATCCACAATATGGCTCCAGTCTTCATAGTTACCAGCTCTTTATACCTTGACGGGATCTCTACGGCCAGTGAAGTGTTGAAGGATGACAATGCTGGGGTGAGTTGATGCCAGTCTACTGCCATGGCTCTGTGTTTCATACGGAGACCATATTCAGCTAGTTGGCGTCTTTGTGATGTTTGGACGCCGTAATTATACTGAAAGAGGCAGAAAAAAAGTTTAATTATTTAAAAAAACTGGTCAAGTGTAAGGCGGACTCGCACACGTTCCGTACAAAGAGCCATTCATCAAAATGATTAAATAACATTACTGAAGATTATAATAAGCTATGAGGGCACCGAACATTGCTTTAACATAACGAAAATATAAACAGAATTGAGGGACTGAATTAAATTTGCCGTTGGAACAATGTAATCCCCATACATCGACATTAGTCGCGGTCAGTGTACCAACTGCAAATAAGTTAATAATCTTTTTTTGTTTGATGTAGGTACAAATTTACGGCTTTCAGATTTTTTCCTTTACTTATGCTATAAGACATTGCTTTTTGGCAAATTTCATGATTCTAGGTTAACGGGAAGTACCCTGTAGGTTTTGATTCCCTTGCGAATGAAAAAGAGGCGTCATTAACAGCTTTATCTTTTGATAGCGTTGATCTAGAAGTTTAACTTTCACAGCTGCAATGGGTTGCAAACTTGAGCATACGATATTAATTTCAACTCTATATTAATATAATTATACCTCTACAATTAGCAATTAGAGATAAGTATACCTCTACACGTTCCCGAGATAAAGGGTCTTGACAGACAGAATGACAGGCAGAAAGACGACAAAGTGATCCTGTATGGGTTCAGTTTTTTTTTCCTTTTAAGGTGAGGAACCCTAAAAACCCCTTAAGTATAGACAACATTCTAAAGTAACGAAATATTTGTTCATTCTTTTGTAATTCTCTAAAGGATTTGGCCTTTGATCTGCCTGTGGTGTAACTGGCTGATATTGATATTTAGATTAGTTCAAGGATCAAGAAAAAAATACCGAAACATGTTACAGAAGGTTTATATTCAGAAATGAGTTGATGTTTATTTTGATATATTCAGAATAAATAGCGTGCCATGCAACTTTTGCTTGCTAATCTGGTGATGAAAACAGAATATAATTTATCGAATTATTTGTATGAAAAGTCCGTCATAATATTATTATAAGCTATAAGTATGAACCAAGGGCACAGTTCTGGTTCATATATTTTCACAGAAATATACAATTTCAAGGCCTCATCTCATTTTCTGAGATAAGATTAAGATCAAAAATAAATACTGTCTAGAGCTCTGACTCAGCCACACACCACGAATGAATGAAGATAGCTCGACCACTTGCAAACTCTTTTGGGTTTTGTCCTAGTTCGTCTTGCCATTTAAATAAACAGGAACTCGCATGCTTCACAGTTGATCACATCATTGCTTTCCATCTGGTGAGATAGTGGTCAAACCCAAGCCTATTAATAATAATGAAAAATAACTGTCGCCTGAAATAATTGAAGGTCATGAGGGACAAGCCTGATAGCAATCCTAAGGTCTTCTTACGTTTACTAATAGGGGGAGCGCGCGAATTTACTTGCCCCCGAATCGGTAGGAACTGTGGGGTTAGAGTCAGTGGGAGTCCGACATAAGCCTTCGATCTCCCAAGACGGAGAATTTCTCCACAAAAAAATCTTTAGCCGTTCCAATGTTCGCGAAACTGATACAGTACTTAAAAATCTATATACAGGTCATCCAAACAAGAAAATAATAGTGCCTAGATTTTTATCATATACGTAATTTTTACTCACCTGGGTTAAGAAGTAATAAGCGAAATAGGTAGCCATGCCTTCCTTGAACCACTCCTCCTTCCACCTGGTCCTCACTTCTTCTCCAGGGTTGCCGAGCCATATCCTGCTGAGATGCTGTGCCAGTTCAAAGGTCATGTACTCTATCTGCTTGATGCTCGTAAATTGGTCTATATTCACTAACCGATAGGCACTGAAAATTTTTGAACAAATTAATTTGAATTATAAGTATATTTTTCTGCTTAAGAAATTTGTTAAAAATATTGGTATGCACTTTTGTTAAAAGTGAGAGTATCATAGCAGCATTTTTTATCTAATATTGTTATGTGATATTTTATGATGAGCAGGTCTCTCGGATGACTGTTAAGTTTGATCATGAATGAGCTGAAATAGAAACATGAAAATGTTTAAAAAAAAACATGTTTTGTGTAAACATATTTGCGATATTTTTTTTAATAATTCGGGAAAAACTATCATGCTCAACGCTCTGTGAACACGGGTATTTTTGTCAGAGTCAACACGTCATGAGAATCATGACTCACAACAACTAAAAAATCTCACCTATATTTAAATTGGCAACTAGATATAAATATTTTCAACCAATATATCTGTGACGGTGTCACTAGCCAACCGGTAACCAATAAAAATTATAACTAAATTCAAAGCCTAAGGGTAAGTAGTCTACAACGTTCCCGCTGCTGGGATACAGGCCTCCTCTCTGTGAGAGGGAGTGGGTTGTAATGCGTGGGCCCAGTGTGGATTGGTAGATGTTTCATTTCTCATGTTTTCCTTCACCACTTTGAGCGCAGTAATGATAAAATATTTCATGTTCGTGTCCAATGCCGTCAGTTGGGATTAGTCATACTTTAGCTGCCTTGAACTGTTCTTAATTACTTATTGTATTTTTGGGTTATTTCTTTTACTGTACACGTCTTTTTACATCGTTCTCACATATATGTAGATTTTCAACAATAATTATTTATTTATTTAAAGCTTCATGCACAAAGTTATATTGGCGGACTTACTTGTCTTGGGCATTCTCTACCTGTCAACCAAGGTTGAATAATGATATAACCAAATACTTTGTAATTCAATTTTACTGAATGAAAATAGTGTCCGTAGAGTTTCTTGCATTTTTGTCTCCATAGAGACCTACTAACGATTGCGAATGTGCAACCAGCTTCAACTTTTCTTAGCCAATTTAAAAGTACCTCTTGAATGGTTTAATTGAAATAAATTATTTTAAATTTGAGTTTGTTAAATACAGTAAACTCATAGTAACAAATAAAATTACATAACAATTAAAAATAGCCAATGATGAGAATTTCAATATTCGCATAAATATTAAAGAAACAATAACACGGGAACCGAACAGACGGTACATTGTTATAACAGCTGATATAATCCGCTCTTATTCATGAGTCGACCTTGGCGAATATACCAGGCCCCTCAGAAAGTATTGCGAAAAAAAGTTTTTATATATGGGAGACTGGCCAGTTATAATGTTTTTCGAAAATATGATTATTTATAAGTAAAAATAAGTAAGTTCCAATTTCAAAATTTCCCTCCACATTTTTTGCGAGTTAATTCAAAGTATTGTGTCTCACTGAAATATGGATCTGCGCCGGGAACATTTTAGAGCTATGATTTTATACGATTTCAAGTGTCGCCTGAAACCGGATGAATCGTACGATAGACTTCAAATGGCAATCATGGATGAAGGCCCTTCCAAGGCAACCGTGTATCGTTGGTATAACGAATTCAAGCGCGGTCGACCAACTTTGGGGGATGACGAAAGAAGCGGTCGCCCTTTCACGGCTGTTACCGAAGAAAACGTGCTAGCAGTGAAAAATTTAATCCAAGACAATAGGCGAATGACATATCAGGAGATTCAACACATATTGAAGATTGGATCGGGAAGCGTTCACGAGATTCTACACAGCCATCTTCGCGTGAGGAGGATAGTATCACGCTGGGTGCCGCACAACCTCACCGATGCTCAGAAGCAGGCCCGGGTGGAATGGTGCCGTGATATGCTTAACAAATTTGAAGCAGGCTCGTCTCGGCGTGTTTACGACATCGTTACAGGTGATGAGTCCTGGATTTATCAATACGACCCAGAAACCAAGCGCCAGTCGACTGTTTGGGTGTTTCAAAATGAGCCAACGCCTACCAAAGTGAAGCGATCTAGAAGCGGGAGTAAGATTTTGATCGCTAGCTTTTTTAATTTGACTGGCCACTTGGTATCAATTCCCTTACGGGATCAAAGAAGCATTAATGCCGAATGGTATACTACCAAATGTTTGCCAGAAGTTTTCTCTGTTATAAGCAACAAGCGACCAAACACAGGGCTCCGCGGGCTACTGCTCCACCACGACAATGCACCTGCGCACACCGCACTCAAAACGAGGGACTTCCTGGACAGCACGCCAGTCAAACTCCTGGGTCACCCTCCTTACAGCCCTGATCTAGCACCGTGTGACTTCTTTTTATTCCCAAAAATAAAAAATCAGCTCAAAGGGATACAATTTTCGTCGCCGGAAGATGCGCTGGCTGCGTTCGAGCAGGCTGTAAACGAGGTGTCTGCGGCGGACTGGAAAAAGTGTTTTGAAAACTGGTTTAGGCGCATGAATCTTTGTATAGAGGCTGGTGGAAAGTACTTTGAAAAGATTTAATAAAAATATATGTACGTATAGAACAATTTTTTTTAGTTTCGCAAAACTTTCTGAGTGTCCCACGTACTCAGCTCCTAACTATAGAATATGGGTCAAGATTTGCGACTGTTTCTTGTACGCACAACTCAATCCAGCTCCACTTTCCCAATATAAGCTGACCACGTTTGAAATGAGCTTTCTTTACATTGAGAAGCTCTGTTTATACTGGAAATGTGTATCTTGTTATATCGTCATCCGTACAGGAAGAGAGATCGAGATTCTTAGGAAAAATTTACGTCAGAAGTTTTATCCAAATTATTTGTTTGTATAGTACCAATGTCAGTATGTTTTGTAAATATTGCGACACCACCGTGAAATCGTGATCAGTATGCTGGAGTGAACTTATAATAATAACTGCTTTGTTTAGGGTTTCCAGAAAAACAAATGCGAAATAAACTAACATAGAATTTTATGCGTATCCAATCGTCATTCCTGAAAGAAAATAGACATCAAAAATTCTACACGACTCAAATTAAATGTAGCCATAAAACAGAATTTTCGGAAAACACAAATGTACAGGACTACAGCATTGTTATCATACTACAAGTCTACAAAATTAGCACCATTTAAGATTCCAACATCTGAATCACTTACCCATTCGTAAGAAGATTCCAGCTTCCAATTTCATAGCCACTGAATATAGCTGGCACCGCTACCAAATTAATCGGTCCTTGTACTAACTGCCGGTTATCCTTTGAATATTCATGAATTAGATTAATGATCATTATTCCGTAGTTATGAATGAATTTGTAGTCAGGAAGCTCGTCGAGAGGTGCCCACAGGATTATTGTGTCGTTCGTATGTTTGGCTTGCACACGGCTACTCGCGAATCGTGAATAGTGGAACCCAACTTGGTGGAGGCCGACTTGTGGGGATGGCATGTATTCTACTATTATGTAGTCTCTTGAGGCACTGGAAAGAAAATAAAATAATTCTAATTATTACTAGATAATGATGAGATGATGATACAAGTAAAATTTCACAATTTAAAAAACCCCCGACACATTTATCTTGCGAAAACACCCCGATTCAAACAGTAAAATGCCCATAACTTTGGAACGGCTGAACCGATTTTATTCAAACATAGCTAAGAACACTCTCGACAAAATTACCTTTCAAACAAAAAAAACTAAATTGAAATCGGTTCACCCGTTTAGGCGCTATGATGCCACAGACAGACACACAGATACACAGATACACAGCAACACACGTGAAACTTATAACACCCCTCTTTTTCCGGCGGGGGTTAAAAATGATAAGGCTCTAGCCATACAAAGTGACATTCGACCAGCGGTAACGAATTTCCATAAGTCCGCGCTACCTCATCCCTGTCTGTCACTGTTGAGCATTTATATCGCTGAACGTTACTCTGAAACCATAGGTGATAAGCACGGTCTTCCCCTGGATACAAGAAACACAGAAACGGTTGTACCTAATCCAACAATGAACGTTTTTTGATTGAAATGATGTTGATAATTAAAAATTCAAACCACGTTTTAGTGGGTCGTCATTCTTGAAGTCTTGAGTACCAGCCACTTGAAAAATATTTTCATATAGCACCTGATATTTTTTTATACCTGCGAGATTTTATGTCTGATTATTCTTCCGCTAGGACCAATACGCATTTCTTATATCTTTGTACGATACTTTAGTAAATACAGTCAAAATGAATAACCTATGCTATGAAAACAAGGATATTTTAATTTGAATAGTACTGTTTTACTGCTAGAATGATCTTAGCTTTTAAAACTTTCGTGAACATCTTTTACTTGCATTGTGGGATGGAAAATTAATAAATATAAATAAAACAATGCGATGATGTAATTAATAGAATATAATGGGTATATAGGTCTGCTTTGGAGTTTTACAATATTGATACTCATGTTATTCGCTAGAATTTGCCACCTCATCCTTGTCCTTAGATGTCGTAACCAGTGATTCAGGAATTTACCTACAGTAACATCATCGACCAATACTGGTAAGTATACAAATGTATTTGTTTGCATGTTTAGCCCGCTCTCTTAAAATCGATCTCTCCTGATGGAATGCAATGGATGAGGTCTCGGTGTAAAAAGCATACTCTGAAGAAGCCTGCTCTCTCTTGTTTTCATGGTGGACGGGTTATAGGCCGTCGAGCACACAAACACAATGGCTAGCTTTGAAAACGACAATTTACTCATTATAACTTGAATGCAAGACTGATGTTATGGTTTTTGTGTAGTGCTCGTCTGTCGTCTGTATCTCAAAAAAAAGAATAGGTAACTAAACTTTGTAAAACATTCCTAAATATATTGTGTAAAGTTTTTCGAAGACTTACTTAACTCATTTCAATAGCCTTCGCAAAATACCAGCATGTATTCAATCACAAACTAAGTACCAGTCTAATCCTATTTAAGTAGTTATAACACACCCAAATTAAGACTTCCTCCATTCATAAAAAGTAAAATATATTCATCTATTCATACAAATATGCAATGATTAGTTAGGAACAATAGGTGTATCTCATACGTGATCGGATTTAACGTGGGCACACGCGTTTGGTTAATAAATTGCTCCATTATCGTCTGAAGACTGTCTGGTGGTCTTATTCGAGAATTAGGTGATCTCTATGTGGGTGCTACTGTCCTAGTACTTACCATTCTTGTGCAATGAAAGAAAACTTTGAAAAGTGTGTTGTTGGGATTAATTCTAAGGTTGGCAGGTTGGAGGTTTAGCCCCGAATCCAAACTTGGCTTAAAATTTAACTAATAAAATGTGGGAGTACAATGTACGTCGTTGGCCCAGCCTATGGAAAAGCAGCCATTTTTTATTTAGGTTATTAGAAGTTTTTATATTTTATTTACGAAAACATCAGCCCTCAACTCATATTTGGAGCTTACCCTCGGTTTCTAAATTTAAAATTTGTTTATTTGTGATATATTACGTCTGTGATTTTTTGAACACGTTTTTATCCCAAAATACTCAATACGAAAATCGGCCCTAAGAGTTTTACTTACTTAATCAATCGACCACAGACTTTTCACGACAGTCCTAGTACCTAGAGTACAATATGTGTGCATATACGTCAAAATTGGTTTTCTCAATCAGACGTGTGCGCAACATAAGTTACCGGTCACGAAGCACGTCGCTACCACAATAATTGACACAATTCTCAGTGCCCAGACTTGGAACGATCGCCTTATAGGGTAAAACGTCTCAGCACCCACGGTTTCACTGTGAGCGGGCTATGATTTAATATTGTCTTGACGTTAATTATAGCTCGATCCATACTTTATGACGGCTGTAAAGTTTGCTACTCACTGCGCCGCACCCCACCTATTTTCCCCGCTTTCAAATAAAATTTTAACTCTGCGGCTCGCGCAGTCTTCTTAACCGCCATTAATTTTAATTCGAACAAGTAGTAGGATACTACTTATTTAACCATGCAACTTTTTTGCAGAGTAGGCTTTATGTTCGGTATAATATTAATAAAAACTATGGGAGCTTAACTTAAATTTTTGATGATAAGTACAAAAATAAACTGTATTTTGTCTTAATCTTGAATCGGTTGTATACAATTTGAAGTAAACAAATAAAAAAAATAAAAAAACAACACTTCCTATTTACCTTTGCTAATATGGAACCTCATTTCAACGTTTTATTAAAACCAAGGATCGCTTGCAGTCAGATCTGGCTTTATAGACTTAAAGCTCAATCACCCGACAAAAAGTGGAAAGTTGAAAATATTTTCTATTTCCGATTAGCCACCACCCAAGCTGGCTGTGGAGAGAAACCTATATATCTTTTGGAAAACAAGATAACTATTATTCAAGTAAAAACGGATATTTATGTACCTAGTGAGGAATTTCAATGTTTCAGTGTGTTATCTTTAGAATATTTTTGGATGAACTGAACTTTTATTATGGCGTACTGGAAAGGCTGTCGTCTACGGTGTTTTTTATGATTGCCTAAACTTTCGTGACCAAAGTACCAATTATGACAATAATAATTAAGACTCCCACAGAAAGGCGTGACGCGACAATGCAACATCATTGTTGCGACCATTTATCACAGGAACTTTTCGAACTACGGTATAACCTTGGATTTGCCGGCAAAACCTAGGATTTACCAAGTCTCACTAGATTTTTTCACTGATAGAACTCCAGCAATAGAGCTTGTAGAGTAAAAAAATAATAGATGCGCCTTGTTTTCCTGACTCTGAATATGTTAATGGAAATGATCTGTTTTAATTAGCAATCATACGGTAAATCTTAGGATTTACCTCAAAGACTGATAAACCATAACGCCAAAATTGGCGACGACGGGTCGTACAACGCGCCGCGCATGCCAGCATTGTGGCATCATACTTGTTAACAAAACATCTATTTACGCTTGGAGATAAATTAAATTATCAGACGTTGATCATGATATAGTGATATCCTTAGCAGAAGAACGCCCCGTTTTGTGAAATTCGAGTGAAGGGCGCCTTGCGTTGCAGCGCGGCGCAGCAAAGCAATGTACATAGGCCCGTAATAAAAATACTAACAGGCTGGTAGTACATTCAAGAGCATCCGTTAAAAAACTTAAAACCGATACTTCGAAATCACAACTTCTAATCAACAAAGTTGCCACTTCTAAGTATACAACACCTTTCTGTTTACCTGAATCAGTCTGCTAAACTTCGACATCACTACGTTTGGGTCAAATATTGACATTGGTGACTCACCTAATGAAATTAGAGAGTCACCAAGCAATGTTTGTAACCACACACACGTTGCCATATGGGCACAAATTTTCCCTTCATTAAAACTGAGGTATGTGATGACCTGAATATATAGTGCAGCGGTTATGCGCCATCTGCCTTCAAGGTCAAGGGTCGATCCCCAAATCCGGAAGTTATTATTTTATAGGCAGACATTTTTCTGGTTCACGTGGCACACTGACAACATCTGCAGATCACAGGCTTTTTGGATCCGAGAGTCTCTATTCTATTCTCGTGTCTATTAGGAACATTGTGGCGAATCATTTTGTTGAACGAGCTTATTTGTACGTAGAGACTTAAGACGACGACAGTCGCTAATGACCTTGAGGGAACAAAACGCGCACTAATGTCAGACCCGCGAGACCCAAAATTTTGTAGTTTTTTATACTTTCCTTATTATTCTATGACTTTTAAAAAAAAGCATCAGATTGAAATTTAGATAATTATATTATCTTTGAGATGGTGACAATTTCATTATAAAATAAGCCCGGCAGTTTTGGTGCGATTGTCGTTTTTTTGTCCGTTTCTTAGATCAAATTATTAAGAAAATGGTCTAATGTAACATATATTTTTCGACTAGCCGTTTAGACGTGATTCTCATTTTAAAATCAGCTATTTAGACTCCCATGCGGTCAATTGTCTATGAAGTTCAACAAACAATAAGAGGTGGAGGAATTGTAAATAAAAATTAAATAATCTTTACTTTCGTTTTTTTTTGCATACAAAATAATTGGCGATAAATTTCAATTATAAGATTTTTTAGTCTGTTGTTGTCATTCGAAAATCCGTTTTCATGGTATGTGATTATTGTGATGCGGAGGTACGAAGAAATGTCGCGAGAACAGTTTTGAATATATTTAAAAGACTATAAGACCAGGAGAAGACAAAAAACCAATAGATGGACAATATATAGCACAATATCTACTTTCACATAGAAAGTAGATCTAGAGGCTAGGAAGCGAGTGAATACTGGAAGCGCGACTAAAGAGATATTCTTTTGTGTCTCAAAAATAGTCTCAAGTAGATTTTTTGCACTATTGTCTGATATTCATAGACGTAAAGGTATTAAACATAACTACTTAATAAAATGATTTATTCTTCGTTCGGCCCACTGATTTTCGGCCCAATTAATAAAAAACCTAAATAAACAAATGAATAACTATTTTGAAAGAGGAAAAACATGCATTTATTTGAAGTAAGAATTCCAAGTTATATTTTTTTTATTGTTACGTTTGCGTTTGAACTCTATTCTTACGGCTTGCGATTCAATGTGACCATTTTAATAAATCGGCAATTTCATAAGTAAAAATCTACTATATTTTTATGTAATAAGATCTTACCCATCTCTTTTCTGTTCTTCAGAAATAACGAGGCTGGTGTTAGTGTACTGTAGACCGTTGAGATGCTTCTTGATGTACACTTTGATCTTAAACACGGCTTCAAACTTCGGGTCCTCGAAACACGGGAAGAAGTACTTGGCTCTTGTCAGACCTAGTCGTGTGGCGAACAGGTATCTGTAATAGAAGAAAGATGACAATTTATATTATAATTAAAAAAAAAATCGGCCAATTGCGAGTCCGACTCGCGCACAGAGGGTTCCGCCGTATAAACAGTATCATTATAAGTAACAAATTAACGTTCATAAACAATGAAAGCACCGAACATTGCTCTAACGAAGGGACAAAATTAACTTTGCTATTCGAAAACTGTTATCCCCATCATCAATATACAAAATGTATACTTTCCCAAGTACATATTTTCATAAGGTGATCGACAATTTCTCGTAAACTTGTAAAGCCTGCTTAGTTGTGATAGTTTTCCTTTTAATTTCGTTATAAATACTACCGTGTTTTTTTTCCTGAATCGAAAAATGGTTTTCACAGACCCGTAATTGTTTTGAATAGCCTATTTAACGATACCCTATACCAGGGATGGCGAACCTTTATTAGAAAACGTGCCAATTAAAATATATATTTTTATTTGTGACAAATTGAAAACAACACAGTCAATTAAGACAAAGCCAAAAATAATTAGCAAAAAAAAACTCTAAATGCTATGAATTAATCAATTCTTTAGTTGGACCCAGAAATTCTTACAGCAATCTTTATATTTTTTTACAGTTTTATGTTGTATTTAAATAAAAGTAGGAGTTGGTGTCATTTCTGCTGTTGAAAATTACCTAGATGCCAAATAACCTCATTTTAGCGTGCCCAAAATATTTGTCGTGTGCCAACAAAGGCACGCGTGCCATAGGTTCACTATCCCTGCCATAAACCATAGGAAAGACGAGAAAAATACATCCCCACTTTACGTGTACAAGAAGTAAACTAAAAAATATGTTTCATCATTTTAATTTTACCACTTTGTCCAAGATTATTATGTATATCCATGTCAAATTATAGCTTAACAGTACTAAGAATGTCTGAGCTAAGCTGCGGACGGACGGGCGGACAGACACTGCGAAACTATAAGGGTTCCTTGTTGACTACGGAACCCGAAAAATTGTGTTCTGTACGGGGTTGGAAGAAAAAAAGAGTATATATATTTGCGCTTCCTTATTAGCGTGTCGATGACAAACTTCTTAGTTAAATTCCTTGCAGTATTCAGCCTCGGCAGTGCTGTCCACTGATTCAGCCATAAGATCCTCAAGAGAACAGGCAACAAGGCATGTGGAGCAAGATAAAAAGTATGCCATGGTCTGAGATCTTATTTGCTCTAAGCATGACGCATAGGTACTATTAAAAGAAAACGAAAGAATAACTTAAATACAAATAAGGAATATTTGCGTCATATCCGTGCAATACGGCTATCATCAGCATAATGCTAGGACTCGCGTGCGAGAGAGAGATACAACGCTGATTTACCAGAGTTGCCGACTGGACGACATTGAACCGGATTAGCATAAACAGTTTTAAACAAAATTTAAAAAGAATAAGGAAGATAGATCAGTATATATACATTTAATATATACAGAACGATTTTCCTTATTTTTTAAATGTTAAAATAAAACGAAAAAGAATTTTATTTAAAAAAATAATAAGGAAGATAGATCTGTATATATTATGTTCAATATATACAGAACTATTTTCCTTATTTTTGTTAGATTTTACTTTTTTTTTTTTTTTTTTTCGAGGTAGATTTACCTCAAATAAAATCAAGTATTGAAAGAATCTATTGCATTATGGGCGAAACCCGCACCTAAAAGATTCCTCAATAAAGGGTTCTATTAAGTTGAATGTATTAGAATTATACTCTCTACACCTGAAAACTGGCCAAATGTGAGTCGGACTCGCGCACTGAGGATAGGATACCGATTAAATAGCTACATTCACAATAATGATTACGTAATATTATTGAAGTATATAAACAATAAAAATCACCGGACATGGCTACAAAATTGCGACAAAATTAACTTTGCCGTTGCAAAACTATTGCATCGACACTTTTCTAAGTAAGGTAACACACTCGTCACCGTCAGTTTTCCAACTATAAATAAGATAGTCATTGTTTTTTTAAGTAGCCATAAATTTACGATTTTCGGAATTTTTCCTTTACTTGTGCTGTATTATATTGCTTCTTGCCAAATTTCATAATTCTTGGTCAACGGGAAGTACTCTATAGGTTTTGATTTCCTTGCGATACATCAAATTTGCAACATAAAAGGCGGTATCTTTACAAACCTGAGTAAGTATAGTATATTAATTTCAACTTAATACCTCGCGGCGTTCCAGAGAAAAAGATCTTTACACACGGACAGACAGATAACGAAGTGAGAGTAAGGGTTCCTTTTTATCCCTTTTGAGGATCGGAACCCTAAAATTATTAAATCATCCGATGCATGCCTAAATCTTTAAGTAGTTCCAACTTAGTCTAGTTACCACAAACAAAGTAAAACAGGTCAAGATTTACCTAGAAATCATGTGCTCAATATCCTTGACGAATCTAGCGTTATTGGGTTTTCCTGTGTACATTACATGCGGAAAAATATATCTCCTTGACCTATTCTTGCTAGGAGGTGAACTCATTTTTTACCCGACTGCGGGAAGGTAATGTTTTCGAGAGTATGTTTTTTTTTAGCCCCCGTGGCTCTCGATGGCATCACTCCAGATGTTAATGGCATACGTTAGAAGATCCCCAGTTGACCGGTGTTGGCGGAAGCCATATTGGCGGTCACTGAGGATGTCGTTAGCTTCTAGGTATGCCAGGAGCTTGGAGTTGAGCACTCGTTCCATACTCTTGCAGAGGATGGACGTTATGGATATGGGTCTGCAGTTGGCTTGGTCAGCCCGACTGCCCTTCTTGGGCACAGGCTGAACGTAAGCTTGCTTCCAAGCATTCGGCACTTCTTCCCTTCTCATACGAAAGGTGAAAAACGCGTGTCAGGATCGGAGACACTTCATGCGCCCTGTGCGCATGAACTTTTCATTCCATGCATTCATTCTGAGAATAATTGCCGGAATCCCCTCGGGGCCACTAGCTTTGTTCACGTCAAGGTATGTATGTGTACGCATCAATATCCGTTGCGTAGTTTTAAAGATCTAAGCATACATAGGGACAGACAGACAGCGGGCAGCGACTTTGTTTTATACTATGTAAGGATTGCAATCGGTATAGAAAAAAACGTGAGGAAACCTGGACTTAGAAATTCATTTCCCTAAGCCTGAAATCGTCAAATCATTTCTTCTCATTTAGAGAAAGCACGAGCAAGCCTTTGCCCTGCTGTGGGACAGTAACACGGTATTATAATTGTAATTTTATTATAGTTATGGGTGGTCTACAGATTTTCTCTAGATATTTCTATTAGTGGGCGTTGTTGTGAGGTCTCACGTTAAGAAGGAAATTATGTAGTTAACAGCACCCACGCCAGAGCCATGATGGTATGATAACTTTTAATATTGGACCGTGATTGCTAATGTAAGATTAATGTGCTGTTTATATTCTTCAGAATTATATGGGCAGAAGTAAACCGTTCTGAACCTGTTGACCAGAGATTGTGAGGCAGGCTACAAAGTAACTACCAGAGATTGGAAAAAATTCATCGTGACCATGACCCTGTTAAGACGAAATGCGGTCGCAGATACGGCTGAATATCCTAAGTAAAAAGTCATAATTCGAAGTTTGACTCTCGCCTATTTCCTCCTCCAATATTGGACCAATTTAAAAGATATTCCATAAACTGAAAAAGAAAGATTAAGTTTCCCCTTTTGATGATACATTATCTTTAGAAGCACTAGAATCTTCAAAATTGCGCTGTCTACAGAGGCCTAGTGTAAAAATTTGACAACTATAAAAGAAAAAAGAAAAACATAGAAGCAAGACATATTATTAGATCTTTTTTATTCAATTTATGGAATATGTTTCAAATTTGTCCAATAATGCTAAAGGAAATAGGCGAGAGCGAAACCTCGAATTAAGACTTTTTAATAATAAAATTCAGTCGGAGCTTTCTGCCCGCATTTCCTCTTAAGAGTGTCGCGAAAATAAGTAGTGAAGTGTATTGGTTTCCTGTAAATAAAATATCGAGAAAACTCATTTGAAGTGAGCTTGAAACGCATTAACATTCCACCTAGCTGCTCGATTGACAGCTCCCTCCAAATTCACTTCACCCTAGTTTTTTACGGTGAGAATTATACTGCCGGCCTATTCTGTAACCAAGTTTCCGTAAAAACTTAGGAGGAACGAGCTTGAAGTGAGTTGTCATTCCACCTTGATTTTATGGATTACCTTCCTGTTCAATTTAGTTAAGTTTTCACGATTAGAATTTCACAGAATAGCTCTACAGAAAAGCATTGCAGTTCGGAATGTATCCGACTATCACAAAATAAATTATGTAATGGTTGCACTTATGTATTGCCCAATAAACTCGTGCAAACTTTTTTTAAGAGGCATTGGTTTCTATTTATTTTTACGTGACCATAGATAACAGTAAGTAGGTATGAGTTTATTTTAACTCTATTTGCAAAATCCAGGTAGTTTGCCCATATTGAAAAGATATTGTCTCCTTTTATGTCTCAGTTTGGCAACTCAGTACATAATAAACAAACCATTGAAGAAACTAACTTGCACAAGATGTGAACCAAGGCCGTGTGTCGTCCGGAAGTGATTGTGTGGGTATGCTGTAGTGCGTATAAAATATGTGGCAAAACTTAAAAGATCTAGATAAGTCGTACGAAATGAATAAAACATCTGTTTATTATTAAATGATAATACGTCTTGGCTTTGATTTTATCAGAGTGCATACATAAATGTGGTAACCAATTAAGATTTTATCAATCTGACAGATAGTTTTATGCCCCATCTGAGATAAAATATCGTACTTAAGATATATTATAACATAAAAAAAACAAATGTATAAAGAGTGTTACTTGTACCTTATGCCATGGGTTAAATAAATTAAAGCTCACGTTAATAAAAAAAAAACACAATTAACAACATGTGGCACACTTACCTTTTAAGATTTTGTATGACCTTAACCTAAACATTAGCATGAAAACCTTTAAGGAAACATTGCTATAGGATTCCAGTTAATCGTTTTACTCGCCAATTTTTCTTAAAGACCGATAAAATACTAGACCAATAACCGTATATAATCAATTATTTTATTTGGGCGCACGGTTGGCGCAGTGGTTGAGCGATTGACTGCTGTGCTGCGTGTCGCGGGTTCGATTCCCGCATGGAACAAATATTTGTATGACCTACAAATAGTTGTTCCGGCTCTGGGTGTTGTGTATGTGAGTTTATATGTTTGTAAACGCACCCACGATACAGGAATAAATTCCTAGTGTGGGGCAACGTTTTTTTTTTTAAATAAAAAAAAAAAAAAAAAAAAATTATAAAATGACAAAAAGTGTTCGTTGCGTTTGGCTTATAAGCAGACAATCCAGTGATTGTCAGACGTCTCTGTGATTGTCAGATGTTTCAACCTGTCAGCAACGCACTGTATGTCCCATTTGGTATGACTAACGAAGCGAGACATTGGGCAGACGATTTATTTAGATAATTAGCGACAAAAATACACACACATGTATGGTTTTAAGTGGAACATAAGGATTAATTGATTTATTTGTATTGGTTCATTGATTTTGTTAGAGATAGGTAGGTGTGAATATAACAGGACGTTGTCAAACAAGTAGGAAGGTTTTTTTTACGTACATTATGTTAATGAGATACCTACTCGTAATTTTAATACATGTAGCCTTAGTGAGCCGTAGCATTCTTACTTACTAATTTGTCATACCTACGTAGTAAATTAATATATTTCTTAATCGACTTCTCAAAAAGGCGGAGGTTCTCAATTCAGATGTTGCACCAAGAATGCTCAAGATTTTATGGTCAGGGTACGGCCTTTATAAATATATCATGGGTATAAGATATCTTGGATAGTTAAGCGACTATGATGAAGCAAACACATAAATAAATGATACTGCTGAAAATTGTACCATCGAACTGATCTGATGATAAAACCAGAAGGTAAACACTAGAACTCCGTAATAAAAAAGGTATCCTAGTCGTATTTGGGCTTATTGGAATCAAAATGAGATGTACTCTGGCTATAAATAATTTTCATGGAAATATTAGGAAACCAAAACTAAAAATTAAAAACGATTTAACAAAAAAATAAAACCAACTTCTAAAGCAAAACACTACAAAACAAAAAATAACTTTGTTTTTCAAAAATGGTGTCGTAAAACAATAGGTCCCAAAGACACCGACTTCGGAAAACAAAGTTATTTTTCTCTGCGTAGTGTTCGCATTAGAAGTTGGTTTTATTTTTTGTTAAAAAGTTTGTTTTATGATTTGTGTTGCAACATTTATTTGGCCTTAATAAATCCTCAACAGTTATAATTTTTCGATAGCGAGTGAAATAAAGTAAAACAATCATCATCACTATCTCAGCTTTAAAACATTCATTACTGGACCTAGTATGCTTCCCCAAATGACGCCATCAAGCGGTCCTGTGCGTCTCGCAGTATTTGAAGTGAATTGAATTAAGCACAAAGGCAAAGTAAAAGTTTTATTGCTGTTCTAATGATCATAAAACCTCCTCAAACGTTCATTTAATTACTTCCAACAGTTTCAACACTAATTCCTCAACACCAACACTCATTTCGCCAAACAATGCACGTAATCCATAGAAAAATTAAAAGTTTCAACAAAACGTACTAACAGACAATAAAAACACTTAGAATTTATGGTTTTTGACCATAAACATTGATCAATACATGATCCAGACCGCACGTGGGATAGAAGGCCGAACGTATATGGTACTCGGCCTTATGTCCATGTTGAGTTTGAATAAAAACTAGCAACTTGCTAATAGCTACTGGCCAAGTATTTGCGTAGGTGGTGTAGTGTCTAGTTCGATTAGAAGTAATCATACAATAATTTAAGAGTTATGGTAATATTAAAATAATATAACGAATAATATCATTGATTGATCGCTCTCAACAATAAGAGCATCGATGTAATAAACACCGTTTATGACAGATACGAAACTTACAACACATTGCAATCTAATTGTATTAACACAATCGCTATTAATAACTAAGTCTGACTCTAAAGTTATTATAGTGAGTCTGTGTGTTTGTAATATCTGATGCCCGTAATAAACCAAACTTATGGTACATTTTTGTCAGAAAAGTAAAAATAAATAGGTTGAAAAAGATGCTAGGCAGATGCAAGTCGTGATTGTGGCAAGAAGGCTTCCACTCAGCATAATGCTATGCCGTGGGTACCCACAGCACGGCGCTGATTTTTAGTGGTCGCCTAGGACATGACGTACGGGTATTAGGGACCATTGAAAGGAAAGAAGGTCCTGAGGCCCGAGATAAGGGATATTTTACCAACGAAAGCATAGAAATTGGAAAAAATACGAAAATATGGGAATGTCAAATGCTATCAAATTTTCGATCGACGTGATCAATTCCTTACATTTTGTCAATTTGATCATCGCCGTTGCTGACATTGAATGTCATTTCTATAGGACCTCTGAAGTCAGTGATTTCAGGCGGCATGATGGGGATGATAGTTCCAATGGGTCATTTAGGCTTATTTTTATCATTATCAACAGCCTTTTAGTGTCCCCACCCCACTGCTGGGACACAGGCCTCCTCTCATAGAGGGAGTGGGTGATAATCCACCACTCGGGCCCAGAGCAGATTGGTAGATGTCACATATCTTAAAATTTTTGGTTCTACGACATGCCGGTACCCTCACGATGTTTTATTTCGCCGTTTTGAGAGCAGTAGTGATGAAATAAATTACACAAAGTAAAACACCTGCTCGGGTTCGAACCTACAACTTGTAAGTCGGGGCCGTAACCACTGGGCCACCACTGCTCTGCTTATTCTTATCTTGATCTTATATTCACGGCTATATGTATGTAGATGTACTATATGTGCACTACTGCCTAACTCTTCAGGGAGTACGGGCGTGATATTACGTTATGTATGATACTATAAACCATTAACCACAGTTTGTCAATAAACAATTTTGCCTACTTGGTCCTACTATAACTACTAGATCTATCATTCAAACAGCCCTTGATCTATTTATCAAGAACAAATGACTAAAGATACATTATAATCGTCACTTTATTGTATATATTTAAGTCAATTACAATATGAAAACAACGTTTAATGACACACTCCGTAAATGACACGATTCCGTCGATGACATAATTACCACCTCTATTTCAATTTAATTGAATGAACTGATTCTATGCATTCAAGGTTGTGCTAAATAAAATTAGCAATGTTTGAAATTACGTCATTAAGAATGCGCTGTTGAAAATATAGTTGAAATACTTGGAAGAATGTGTTGATATTATGTTTCGCTATTTCGTGTAAGAAATACGGGTGTTTTTGAGGGAAATCTGTGTTTTCTAGTGTTTACCATTGCCCTGTTTTTTGAGTTAAACAGGACTGTGGAACGAATAGCAACACATTGTTACCGCGAAAATCAAATATCATTCCTGAAGATAAAATTTAACATATACGGAAATGTTTGTATATTTATTTTACTCGCATTTTTAATAGGCTTGCGTGTGACCTCTATCTCACTATATAGTAACCGATATCTTGTACCTCAATATTAATTAATGAATTCAGAAATTATTAGTAGTTACTTAATGTCTAGACTACACCTGATCAACTAATAGATAAGACGCTTAATTAACAACACAGATGTGTTATACTCAAATGTTTTATTATGTTTTGGTATAAAAGGAAAATTATTTTTTTCAGAAAACGAAGAAGTTCTGAAAAAAAGGATTATGTTTTTCAACAATAATTGTCCAAAACAAACAAACACAAAACACACGTAACCATAGGAACTTGGAATGGAACCAACAGTTTAGTATCCCAGACTATTCTGTGACTAATTCTATAATTACTCATAGTCGCATCTCAAGAACTAAGAACTAAATATAACATTCGCTATTGACCTAAACCAACGCTTCAAGGACAATGTATTACAGAATATTTATTTATATTATAAAAAAAACTTTTTCACACCAAAGTTATACCTAGATACTTTCAAACAAAACACTACAAAGCGAAAAGCGCTTTTGTTACCGACTTCTGTCTACCTATATACCTATATAACCATGAAAATACGCATTATTAAGGATAACTTAAAAAATACTCGTCAGATCTTGATCACAAACTTGATAAATGGAACCACATACATAAGATGCACCAGGTTTCATATAAAAAAATTATCATCAAAATCAGTTTATAATCACAAATCGCGTAACAAACATATAAAACATACAGTTGAATTAAGAACCTCCTGCTTTTTGAAGTCGTTTGAAAACAATAAACAATGTGTCATAAATAGAGCTTTATCTCTATGAGTACTACTACTTACTACTTACGTTCTACTACTCATATCTAGGAGTATGAGTAGTAGAACTGTTCAGCGCGGTTTTGCATTAGTAGTCTATTCCACAGGGATCATCCATTTTTTTGGGTGTAAAAGTATACGTATAGCCTATAATGACACTCAGCAATGGCTTAGTAGGCGTTTTGGCCGATGAGTTTCGCCCGATCCGGTCAAAACAGGCATTTTAATATCTATAATATAAAAATGAATCACAAAATGTGTTGGTAAGCGCATAACTCAACAACGCCTGGACCAATTTGGCCAATTCTTTTTTTTTGAATGATCGTTGAAGTTCAAAGATGGTTTTTACTTATATATATATATATTTTTTGTAGGGTAGGGTAGTGTAGGATAGGGTAGTGTAGCGTAGGGTAGGGTAGCGTAGTGTAGGGTAAGGTAGGGTAGTGTAGTGTAGGGTAGTGTAGGGTAGGGTAGTGTAGGATAGGGTAGGGTAGGGTAGGGTAGGGTATGGTAGTGTAGGGTAGGGTAGGGTAGGGTTTTGTAGGGTCGGGTAAGTTAGGGTAGGGTAAGGTAGGGTAGTGTAGGGTAGGGTAATGTAGGGTAGGGTAGTGTAGGGTAGGATAGTGTAGGGTAGGGTAGGGTAGTGTAGGGTAGGGTAGTGTAGGGTAGTGTAGGGTAGTGTAGGGTCGGGTAGGGTAGGGTAGGGTAGTGTAGGGTAGTGTAGGGTAGGGTAGGGTAGTGTAGGGTAGTGTAGCGTAGGGTAGGGAAGGTAGTGTAGTGTAGGGTAGGGTAGGTAGTGTAAGGTAGGGTAGGTAGGGTAGATAAATGTTTGGTGTTTTTATGGCAAAACAAAGTTTGCCGGGTCAGCTAGTTATTAATATTTTTGAATGGTGTTTCGGACTATACCTTATTAAGCAAATTTTGTACAGTCAGAATGAAAAACCTTAGGTAGGGTTATATTATTTAAGTAAAAGACAGGCAATTTTTGTAAAAAGATATAGCATACCATTACAACAATCAACAGTAAAGTTTATCAAAATGACAATAATCAGTCTTATGTATCAATTAAAAAGTGTTCATAATGGCACCTGAGGTTTTCCACATACGGCAGCTATAAATATTTTTCGCAGGTTTCATAGGTGGAATGATTGGTTTATTTCACATTTGGCACCTATTTTTAGGATGTCAAAATCAAAAATTACCGGGAAGCTAGTATCATGAAGAAGTATTTGCAGGCCTGGAATCATAAGCTGTAGAGACTAACGGAGTACCACGAGTTCAGAATCTAGAATCTCCCGGTACTCTTTTTAACCCCCGCCGGAAAAAGAAGGGGTGTTATAAGTTTCACGTGTGTTGCTGTGTATCTGTGTATCTGTGTATCTGTGTATCTGTGTGTCTGTCTGTGGCATCATAGCGCCTAAACGGATGAACCGATTTCGATTTAGTTTTTTTTGTTTGAAAGGTAATTTTGTCGAGAGTGTTCTTAGCTATGTTTGAATAAAATCGGTTCAGCCATTCAAAAGTTATGGGCATTTTACTGTTTGAATCGGGGTGTTTTCGCAAGATAAATGCGTCGGGGGTTTTTAAATTGTGAAATTTTACTTGTTACATCTCATGATTCCAGCCTCGGTAATACTTCCTTATAATTATAATCTCCTGGTACTTATGTTAGTCTTTACCAGTAATGGTTCGAGCCCCACAAATATTAAGACTTCTTCATGATTCTGGCCTCTTGGTAGTTTTGGTATAAATGCTTATAATGTTCAACATCTAACTAAAAAAACAAAAGAGGAAGTTATATTTTTATCATTTTATTAAACTCTCTATCGATTTTATGTTTCTGACGTTACTTTGCCTAAAAAGGATTCGTCCGAAACACCACTCAAAAATATTAATAATAATGAAATTCCGGTTTCGACCGGATCGGACGAAACTCAGCGGCCGAAACGCTTACTAAGCCTCAGCTATAACGTAGCTTTCGATCAAACTTCAGCACATGTAGCCAAGTTGACAATCTAAAATTGATAACGCTAGTAGAAAACGCATCAATGTATGGGAATGACACATCTGAACGTTAAGTCACGTGGTCACACCATACAAAGAGAAGGCGTTAACGATTGTAGAAAGAGATTCGATACGAAAAGTTTGTAACTTGGCTAGAGGGGCTAGAGATATCCCTTTACAAATATAATTATAAAGAAAGCAATAATGTTAAATTGTCCCAAGTAAAGGTTCTACCGGGATAAAATATTTTATGTGCTGATCTTGACCACACAAATGTCTACTCGTGTGCTTAGTTTCTTCAAAATCCGTTTTGCTGTTCAGGTGTAATTAAACATACAAACGTAAATTTCTCACATTTTTTTATATTGATGTATGGGGACAACAGTTTTCGAACGGCAAAGTTAATTTTATCCCTTCGTTAGAACAATGTTCGGTGCTTTCATTGTTTATGAACGTTTGTAACGTTACCTATTTATTTTGGTGAATGTACATAGATGATTATACAGGGAACCCTCTGTGCGCAAGTCAGACTTGCAATTAGCCAGTTTATTTTAATTTATAATTTTAATAAATTATCTATAATAATATTAAATTTATAATAGTAAGCCAATCAAAATTCTTCTATAGCAATTACTAGAAAACAACTTTTCTCAATATCACCGCCACCGCTGAATAAAAGGATATTTCAAAAACATCTCTTTTGACTCTTCATCTTTCCAGAAATAGAAGAGCGATGCAAAAGCGCACAGAGATGAGTACATTTTTTGCGATGACCGGTGTCACCTTAGAACTCAGACTGACTTTGAAGGTAACTTTACGTTCCATTGAAACAAAATTGACTTATTACGATGCATAAAAAAGGAAATAAGCTAAATTCAAACGCAAAAAATAAGCATACAAAACTACAGTCGGTCAACCAAAAAGATACATAGGTACAACTGAAGTCATTAACGTTTTTTTGTATAGCAACAACGCTAAATGTAGCATAATACAATTTGTTTAGCATCATCGTATTAGCACATCACTAAATGATATGCGAGCCTAACAAGTCGTTCAACAGACAATAGTTTGAAAGGTCACAACACTATGATTGTAAGGGTAGGCTATTGTGCATTGAACCAGCTCTATTTACTTGTCAAAATATTTCTTGCTAATCGACTGTAGTCACATTTTCTGGGTTCATCTACTAAAAATATTAAGCGAAAATGTTGATGTATGTTCAGGCCTCAACGGTTGAATACATTTGCATAAAACTTGGCAACACGTAGGCTATTACTTTTTAACCGACTTCCCAAAAACGAGGAGGTTCTATGCTCGACATTATGTATGTTTTTTTTTGTTTGTTCACCGATATCTCCGTGAATTGTTGACCGATTTTGGGAACTGATTTATTATTTGTTTGAAAGAGTATGTTCCGGTATTGGTCCCATTTTAATTTGGCGAAGATCTGATGAAGAACTTTGAAGATATCAACAGAACTCTTAATAACGGCAAATCTCTCGGGATTGCTGCAATCGCATGTCTGTTTATTGTTTATACCATTTCATAACATAACATCACGCCATTACGCTCTTAAGGGGCACAGGTCTCTCATTTCACCGGTTATGTTCATGTTTCATGATATTCGGGTAAACTATTCTGGCGTTATAGGTACCTTACTAAACAACTTGCCTAGTAGGTAAGTACAAATAAAAAGTGAAAAATAAAAATCTTTTTACCCGACCGCCGAAGGAGGGTAATGTGTTTATCAGTATACGTATGTAAGTATATATAAATGTATGTATGTATGTATTTATGTTTGTATGTTTGTTCCTATATGGCGTTCCAGAGACCAAACGCGTTGGCCGATTTTGATGATTCATACGACAATCGATTCGTCTTAACACTGCGAGTATCATAGGCTACATTAAAATTGGACATTAGAAAAATGGCGGCTTGTGGGCACCATATTGTGGGGGCCCAAATTTTTTTTTCTTCCAAACCCATCATGTGGGGTAAAGTTAAATCAAAAAATCAAAAAACCCGATCGAACGACCCGAGCGAACTAAAAAGTCGTAAACAAGGAAAAATTCATGCTGTGCAGGTGGAGGATACACCAGATTTTGGTCAGCCAGCCCGTGAATATGTATCCTCCGACTGCACAGCATGAAGTTTTCTTTGTTTACGACTTTTTAGTTCGCTTTTGAAGCAGTCGGGTTTTTTGATTTTTTGATTTAACTTTTTTTTACAAAAAAATTACTACCGACTTCCAAATAAAAAAAACTACAAAGTGAAAAATAACATTTTTTTTTGTATGTCGGTGTTTTTCATAGGTACCAATTTATAACGTTATGGACACGGACATACAAAAAAAAAAAAAAAAATCACTTTGTAGTTTTTTTATTTGGAAGTCGGTAGTATTTTTTTTGTAAAAGGTTTTTTATTACAGTTATACTTGAAAACATTTTCAAACATGAAAAATGTGCAGCTCTACATAAAATTATCATTTACTTTTAGTTGAATATACCCATCTGATGATTCCCAATCACATTTTATGGCAAGTCTGTGCTGATCTAGATCATAATAACTCTTATGTGGGTCGTAGAGATTTGCAATCGGAAAAGATATATTTTGGCTTAAAAGACTAGACTATGACGTTTACGTATGGTCAAGTCTCGTTTAGATGCGATATGGTGCTACAGAACAAAATGTTGTCTCACCGGCAGAATACAAAGAACATGTGCGATGCCATAGCAAAATTTGCCAGAATTATTCAATATTCTATTAATATAAAAAACAAAATATACCGGTATTAATAGTGAAAAGATGTAGGTTAATCGCAATAAGTAGTTTAACGAGCTAGAATTTGAACTCACGACCTTAAGATCAACAGTTAAAACTTGATCGATAGGCTATTTGCACTTTAAAATAATGGAATCAATATGAGCAATGTCAGGCGTCTTGGTTTACTAATATAAAACCTACCTAATTTTATTGCTTAAGTGTTTTATCATCCCAAGCGAACATTATACCGTGATGAAATGTAGCCTATGTGCAGACTATTTAACTATCTCTGTGCCAAATTTCAAGCAGATCCGTTCAACCGTTCTGACGTGATTGAGTAACAAACATACATCCAAACTTTTTCATTAGTTTGATAGTAAGATTCTGTAGTCTGTGTAAGGGTGCCTAAACAGTTTTCTGATATTATAGTTGAATTTTTTTACCCAAGATACCTACAGGCTTGCATAGTTTGGGGCCAATGCAAAACCTCTATAATATTTTTCTTGATTAAATACTTAAGAATATATTTATTATCTATTAAAATAGACTTTGTTTACTCGTCTCTTGTTTTATCGTGCTCTGTTTTGTGTGTTGTGATAAATATTATTAATTGTAAAATTAGTATTCTACTTACTGGTAATCTTTACTCTGCTCATCGTAGTATTTCACCAAAAACACACCCTTTGAGTCTTCTTTCAAATATTTTGTGAAAGTAAGTTTGATAAAATAAAACTGTCTGTTATGCGCTGAGTATACCTTCAATGGCTCCCTTAAATAAATATATAATTTGCCACTTGTATTATTAAATTCAAACGGCCTCGGAGTATTGATAATGTCGTATTCGTATGGTCCATTGAAAACTCTGAATGAATCGCTTTCAAGTTCCAAATCTTTTGCATTCAAGGTTATCACTTGCACGTTAGGCGCATTCGCTATAACAGTTATTGTTAATTCACATTTATAATAAGAACCACCTCCTTGCACATAAGGATAAATATCTAGCTCGTACTGCACTGGATACACTGTGTAATTTAAACATTCTTCGTCCACCACTATATTTCCTTTTGTAATCGAAATTAAACTGAGAATGAAAAACGCGCGAAATATTTTTTCACCCGTCATTTTATTTTTTAGGCAAAGGCATCAAAATACACTCAGCCTAATTGCGCATTTGAATTTTATTAGTGTTTTTTTTTTATTTAATCACAATTTCATAGTTCGTTTTTCGAATTTCCCGCCATAGAGAGCGTTCCAATACGTCTGAACGCGACGCGCGCGAAAATGCTTGTAGTGTTGTTCCTCTCCATAGATCGAAACTTGGCGCCAGTCTTGCCAAACCAGGAAGACTTGAGCTTCCGCGTCCCCTGCGCTTTTTGTATTAGGCGGCCGATTAAGGGGCTTTTAATATAATGTCACAGACCAAGTTATATTGGATTGCATTATATTTTTGTTTGTGCATACGCCTCACCTTCAAGTGTTAATTTGGTACGGTTTCTTTGAAGACTGTATTTTGAAGTATGATAACATTGTTTACTTTGTTAAATTGATGTTCGCGTAAAAAGTCATATGCATTATATATTGTGATTTATGAAAATTTATCTGATACTTATTGACCAGCTGACCTATATCTTAATCTATACTATATATATATATATTATTATTATAAAGCTGAAGAGTTCGTTTGTTTGTTTGTTTGAACGCGCTAATCTCAGGAACTACTGGCTGGCATCGAAACATATTTTTGTGTTGGATAGTTCATTTATTGAGGAAGCCTATAAGCTTTATAACATCACGCTACGACCAATAGGAGCGGAGCATACATGAAAAATGTTGCAAAAACGGGTAAAATTATTCCTTTTTGAGAGCTTCCGTAGTTACGCAACATTCATGTATGTAGGGTAGGTAAGGTAGGGTAGGTAGGTAGCCAGTTAAAAGGAGCGAAGCCGCGTGGGACAGCTAGTGATTAAATAATTTCGTTTACTGTGTTGGAAAAACTACAAAAAAAATCCGTATTTACTTTTTAAAGATCCTCCAAAATACATTTCCCGTTGCAGTCGACGAAAATCTACGCTTTTCTAGAAGTGACTTTTTAAATCATAAACTTATTTGAGTTTCAACTTTTGATCATCGCGTCGACCTAAATCTGCATACAAAAGAATGTCCCATAAATCAACATGCAATTTACCAAGCAACGCATTATGAAAAAAGTAAATCAAAATTCCTCATCCCAATAGCCCACTGCCCACGCCCCTATTCACGACACCCAACAATGGTTTAACGGTAACACGTAGACAATTGATCTGGAAGACTGGAAGCGGCATGTAGGCGGCGCACTTAGCAACTATTCTATACAGATTACCGGCCCACGGATACATCGATGTATTACGACAACACAGACTAATACCGAGTTCGTCAAAAAAACAAATGCGTTGGAGATTTTATCCTTGGCCTTTATGTCACGTGGTTTTGCTCGCGGCTTCGCACTTGTGGCCTATTACTTAGGAACCGTTATACGAGTATTTACGGAATAGTAAGTACCTATAATAAGCCGCGATGGTCCAGCTTAAGTGACTGAAGCGAAATTGGAACAGTACTTCCTGAGTTCCTCAAAAATAAACTTTATTTTATATGGAGAGAAAACGATGATTTTAAGACAGAGATGTGTGCCCCCGAACCATGATATGTCAAAACTATCATCAAACAACTGTAAAAAAGGGACAGAGGTATACAAGTCATATATATCTGTCCCTTACGCACACTCAAAATAACCTTGTTCTAGGAGCTTATAGTCACCCCTCTGATGTACGTATAGTATTTCATAGAGTAAATCTAAGTTTTTGAGTAGTAAATCTGATTGGTAAGATATAATAATAAAATTTATTCAAAAAGGCACAAAAAACCAGTGATTTAAAAATACAAGTTTATAGTTACAAATCATCATACATTCATTAAAATTAATACATTGAAACATAATTCATTAAAATCTCAATAAAAAAAATAACATTAATATTAAATACAGTTATCAATTGCATATCTAATTCTTTTTAAATAATGATACTATCCTGTAACTGTCTCAATGCAAGGCACTAGCCTCCTTGTTACTAGAAACCAATCACACAAATCTCAGATGCTAAAACTCGGAACAAGTGTCTTGTACCTCTTCATCATCATCATCAGCCTTTTTAATGTCCCCACTGCTGTGACACAGACCTTCTTTTTGTGAGAGAGGGAACGGGCCTTAATCCACCACGCGGGCCAAGTCCAGGTTGGTTAATATCACATGTCTTCGAATAGCTGATTCTAGGACATACCGGTTTCCTCTCGATGTTTTGCTTCACCGTTTTTAGAGCATTGATGATGAAATAATTTACACAAAGTAATGCACCTGCCTGGGTTCGACGAATCCACGACCTACGTACACGTAATTCAGGACCGCTGGGTCAGTTACCCACCACCACATGCTCGTAAAAATAAAAACAAAAAAAAAAATATCTGCCAAATCGGTCGAGCCGTTCCCACGTGGTGATCTTTTATATTATACTTACGCAATGATTGAATTTTATTTCTAACCACAGATTTATTGAAACGATGTAAAACTAATAACTTAAGCTGCATTAACAGAACACTAGAAAAAAAAACATAGCAAATGCATGTCTATTAGAGCAAATAAAAAAACTATGTTATAATCTCAGCTACAAACGCCCATCACTCTTTTGCTAAACATAGTCACACAACTTACGCAAGGAGGCCACGATTTTAAGATTTATTACTTGACATTCCCTGACCGCTCCAAAATCTATTAGGGATTAAATACGAGCTAATTTTGGTTAGAAGAGATAAAGTCTGAAGTTTATGTGGCCTGTCTACGATCATGTTGACGTAACTTTCCAATAATATACGGAATAGAAGATTTTAAAAGTTTGAGGATTATACCGACCTCCGTTTGCGTTAGAAAACTAATGTTTTCTTTCTTATAGCAAGAGTGCAAGCAGCTTAGTTTTGTTATTATTTAAATGATTATAATAATATATATAAGCTAAAAAAAATCGCTGCTCCTGACTTAAAATATACAAAAAAAAACATATTTTTTCCTGTATTGATATAAAAAGTATTATCATCATATAAATATATGTGTACTACTCCAATGCTTATTCCTACAGAAAGTAGAAGCATTATTTTAGCATCACTTACCATCAGATTGGGTTGGAGAAGAAAAAGTGCTAACCAATAACAATTAAAAGCTGTGATATTTATTTATTTTGACACTATTTTACAAAGTTTTTTGTACATAAATATAACTTAGAAACTAATTATTTCTATAATCAATACTTATTATTGTACTTTTTAGTGGAGAAGAATCTCTTCTTTGAACTTAGAACTAATTATAATAAGTACACTTACAAAATATTGATCATTTCATTACTTTAAACACATACTCAAAATAAACTCATTAACGAAAAAAATCATATTCATACTAAAAAAAAAACATTAAAAAGAAAAAGCAACGAAACATGATAATGAAAGTATCTTAAAAAACTAGTAAGTAATTTACAAATAATAATACTACTTCAAAACATAGAATACCACAAAATACCTAGTATAAAAAGTAATTAGGTAATAGATACCTATTATAAAATCAATACTCAGTAAATAATAGTACAGCAATTCCAAGCAGAATCATGATAATAGAAGGTACGGTTGTAACAGAGTATGAGCCAGAGGTCTTGATAACCTTCAGGAGTTCAGCCTTGTGGGCTAACGCCCAGGATGTGGACGCTCTCGCTTGTACCAGAGAACTCCTGGCAGCAGTCTTCGAAGCCTCGGTACACGCCGTGCAGTTTGACAGGAACGATTCGAACTGGAATTAGGAAATACAGGGGTTAATTTGACATTGTGAGAAAATGATGGTCACGTAAAAAAATGCGTAGAAACATCCGTCGAGCTTTTGTCTATAATTTTGTGGCATAATTCGCAACAGGAACTGTATTTTTGAAGCATAAAAATAAAATTGGTTGCCATGTTCTTATATGATAAGTTCTATATTCTGAGTCCTTTTGAAGGGACTTTCCTCCACTAGTCGCCATGATTATGGAAAAGCTCGATGAACTTTATCTGTCTATGTCATTGGTTCAAGTGGAGAAAATTACATTAAATTTTGAATATAGGGGTAAGTCGAATGGAAATAACGAGAAAGGCTATAGACCCTTAGACCCTGACGGGCACAGCAAAATTACTTACCTACCTGTTATTCGCAGTAGTTCGCATTCCTACAAATCAATATACGTAATGGAACTAGGGTGGCATCCTACCCCTAGTAGTTATGGCCCGTATGTTGGGTCCGGAGTGATGCCATCATCTGATTGAACGGCTCACTCACGGCTTTATAATCTACTTAGCAGTAAAATTGCAAAAAATTATACCAATAAAAGATTTTTAAACAATGATGGTTTCTTTATTAATTACTGGCTTGCTAGCTTTTTTTTACTATAGGTGCCCCTCTGGATACCTCTTCGGGTGTTATCATTTTATATTATGTTGTCGCATGCTCGGTGACCTCAGTAGAGCTTCCGAAAGAGTGGGTCTCAAAATGAACACGGACAAAACCAAGGTCATGGTGAACGCCCATGTAATACCCACTCCTATTAAGATCGGAGACTTCACTCGAAGTTGTAGACGATTATGTCTACCTGGGACAGACGGTCCAGTTGGGTAGGTCTAATTTCGAGAAAGAGGTCAACGGAGGGGAAAGGACTCGACATCCGACTTGACTGGGCGGCGTACGGTAGGTTACGCGGTATATTCTCGTCCTATTTACCGCAGTGTCTCAAGACAAATGTCTATAACCAGTGTATGTTGCCGGTGATTATCTATGGGACCGAGACGTGGTCGCTCACAATGGGCTTAATCAGAGAGCTTAAATCACCCAAAGGGCAATGGAGAGGGCTATGCTCAGAGTTTTGATGCGTGACCGCATCAGAAATGAGGATATCCGCAGGACAACCAAAGTTACCGACATAGCCTGAAGAATTGCGAAACTTAAGTGACAGCGGGCAGGGCACATTACTCGCAGAACAGATGGCAGATGGGCCTGAAAAGTTCTGGAATGGCGACCGCAAACCGGAATACGATGCGTTGGAAGGCCTCCCATTAGGTGGACCGATGACCTGGTTAAGGTTGCGGGAACCCGCTGGATGCAAGACACATGAGATCGGTCAATGTAGCAACGCCTGGGGGGGGCCTATGTCCAGCAGTGGACGTTTTACGGCTGAAATAATGATGATGATGTCGCTAGGAAAGCCAGAAACTATCTGTTTATAGATCAAAGCACATATTAGTCTAAATTAGATACTCGTACAAAATTATCATAACCATATGTTGTGTACGATATTATAGACACTAAAATTTGCTATCTGGCGCATTATAACTGTTGTTGATCCAAACATTGTGTTATGTTAGTTTATTAGCAAGGTCGAACCAATTATCTTGTGCTAAAATAACGAAATGAAGTCTAATTGCAGTCATAAAATTTAATACTATTAGTCATATTTACTCCAAGACTAATTCTACATTATAATTAGATATTGCATGAGTAAAATAATTTGATAACCAGCATGATACATATTTTTTGTATATATTAAAAATAACATCATTCTCGTGACATTGTAAAACAATGTTTTCTTGTATGAAAAGGGCAATGCCCATTTTTGGCCACGAAACGCCCAACAATGTGTTTTAGTTAAAAAAAACGATTTTGTTTTATATTTATTAATCGCGGTATTCATTTAACGAAACAAGATTGCAACATTTTTGCAAAAAATAAAAGTACCGAAAAAATTAAATGAAATTATGTACATCCGGAATTCATTCGTTTGTGGATAAAATAAAAAGTGTTGCCAATTATTAATTTCATTCAAAATACAATGGATTATCTTTTATTCAATAGATTTTTTATGGTGTAATTATTATAATGCCAATATTATTAGTTTTTACGATGTTATGATAATTAAACAAGCGAATTGCTAGTTAATATACCATAAATTCTTTAGATCATAACAAAAACGCTACTGCACAATTTAACTGTTATTCTTTTATTTTTTTCAAAATACATTAATAACAGAATTATAAAAAAAAATAAACATAATAATAATCTTAAGGGCGCTTTCATTACTTCGTTCGTTGATTAATTCGTGTATTACAAAAAATCGATATCGATTCATGGATTTTTATGTCTGTTAAGTGGCAACATCGAATCTGACATTATGACAGCACGGTTATCTGTCATATGTGTAAATCAGTAAATAACTAAATAATCACAACCGGTTTGCATTTGTATTATTTTGTTTGTTTTGTTTGTTGCTGGTAGAAGTGCAATTAAAAAGGATTGCTGCAATTGTATTCTCGGCCGTCGAACGGTAGGATGCGGTGCCCATATTATGACAGTAATATGGTATTTGGGTTGGGCACGGCATCAGGCTGATATTTTCCCTCCTGCTCAATTTCTGGATGATGTACTAATTGTTTATGATGCAAATGATGTATAAGATCATTAAATACATAATAGATCTAAAAAAACTGGATAATATATGTATGTATTATAGAAAAATGATTGTTAAAAAACTGTATTTGTGAAATAAAAGACCATTTAATATCTTAACAATCCGGACTTTTTTCTAAACCAATTCCTATACTATTTAATTCTTTAAATAGCATATTATCATTTACATATGCTTTTATATGTGGGCACCCATGGCCAAAGTGTCTATGGACTGTGGGCATTCCCCTTTACTAACGAGTATATTTTTTGTAAATATGCGTCATGTCTAAAAACAAACTAAAACAGAATAACAACAAATCTAGGCTCCGAGCAGTTACTGAAAATTTCTGATGGAATAATAACACATCGCCAGTTTGGAGAATAGAACTCAGAGCTCTTTACTCTACTGTTGTGTAAAGAGCTATGAGCAGCGAGCACTAGACTAAATAAGGCAGTATACAGACATAAGAATAATGTATAAAAATGATACCAGCTGATTACAGTCCCACTGCAAGGCAAGGGGCCTCTCATACAGATAAGTCATAGGCCAAAATTAATAATATTAAAAAACAAAACCACTATTAATATCTACTAAAGATTCGTTCCGATCACTACAGATCCACGAGTCGTTTTTAATGCAGCAGCTGATCTTATATTTTAAAAGCAGGTAATTATAAAATCGCGATTATACGTCATCAACACTCTCAGTGTTTCCTCCTTGGCGGACCGCCAAAACCAATGAGAATTATATGAAGACTTTCACTCACAATCCATCCATCGAAACGTTATCGTATTTAGGTCAGAACATTCATTTATAACAGGGAATCCATTACAATGAATGTTGTGACTTATATTCAAAGTACGGGCTTTCGTTTTACAAATGTGGGAACGGATGTGAAACATTCTGTATAGATGTATTCGAAATCCTTAATGCAAATGCATTAAGTGCGGTCGAAGAATTATTGATTCCATGTTTCGTACTGAAAAAATACGAAAGAGGATTCCTTATAATGGACTTTGGAGAAGGAATAAACGAAATGATAGAGTTTCGCACTATAATTTGAATTCAACCATATTATATAAAACAATATTAACAAAGCTTTTAGCTCTAAGATCGTATTGAATTGATCACCATGATAAGCAGATCACGCCAGATGTATGTAGGTATATTGATGATAAATGTGATCATAGTTAATCAGAGCAAAATATTTACTAGCGGATTGAGGGGACTTTGTTATCTCACTACTTACCCTTGGTTGATTGGTAGAGAATGTCTTATGGTGCTCCCACATTGCCGTTAGAAAATGTTTAATAACGTTAGTAAGCATTAGAGCCAATACAATAACAAAGCCAATACAATTACATTTGGTGTTATAAAATGTTTACAAACATTTTATAACGGCAATGTGGGAGCACCAATACGTACATGTTACATAAACTTTTAATAAATAAGGCAACTGATCAGGGAAGAAATTCTTTGATTGCTACGAATCCTACGGGTTGCTGCAAAGTCTTCAGAAACAACATAATATCAAACTCAAACTATTTATTTAATTTAAACCATTTAAATGGTAAAGTGTGATCTATGAAGAATAACGTGCAAGGAACTACACGGACACTCTTCATCACTAAACTATACAGGACAATTTAGCGAAAACAAACGCTCATTAGGGAGTACCAATTGAGTGAAATTGACACATCCCTGTGCCAACATCGCGGCTCAGATAATGAGTGTGTCTAACCCTCCTATGGAGTGTTTGATAAACAGTCATTTGGGTCACCAATCCCAATTAAGGCCGGACAAAATGAAAGGTTATTCTATTGTTTACATTTCAAAGCGATTCGGCGATTAAGGGTTCGTGGAATATTTTGGCAGGTTAGAGGAAATCGGATTTACTGAATAATTTATTGAAGTATATAAAAAACAAAAACAAAATTATTTATAAACAGTTGGTAACTGTTTCGGTAAGGACTTCTCAGCGCAGTCGGTGATTGTATTTTTTTTTTAGGTTAGGTTAGATTAGGTTTCATCTCTTTTGTTGTGGTGTTGTGTGTCTGTGTATAAAAAAATATTTTGATAAACTACATAACAATAAGTTTACAATACACTAAGTCAATGTTTATTTGATGAAGCTATTGTACTCCTATCATCATTATCAGCTCTAGGTAATATAAAAGCCACAATGATAGGTTTCATAAAAAAATATCAAACTGAAGATATATAATTATTATTATATAATTATTATGTGCTTACTTTATAGTATTTTGGGTCATGTTTTAAAAATAATTGCCACGTGGTTTCTAAATGTTGAGGGCCACGTTTACAATCGTCAGAACTTTTATCCAAGATTAAAAATATCTGACAGCTTTAGTATATAACATGTGCAACTGCCATTTTTAGGGTTCCGTAGCCAAATAGCAAAAAACGGAACCCTTATAGATTCGTCATGTCTGTCTGTCTGTCTGTCTGTCTGTCCGTCCGTATGTCACAGCCACTTTATTCCGAAACTATAAGAACTATGCTGTTGAAACTTGGTGAATAGATGTATTCTGTGAACCGCATTAAGATTTTCGCTCAAAAATAGAAAAAAAACAATTAATTTTGGGGGTCCCCATACTTGAAACTGAAACAATTTTTTTTTTCCATCAAACCCATACGTGTGGGGTATCTATGGATAGGTCTTCAAAAATGATATTGAGGTTTCTAATATCATTTTTTTCTAAACTGAATAGTTTGCGCGAGAGACACTTCCAAAGTGGTAAAATGTGTGTGCCCCCCCTGTAACTTCTAAAATAAGAGAATGATAAAACTAAAAAAAATATATGATGTACATTACCATGTAAACTACCACCAAAAATTGGTTTGAACGAGATCTAGTAAGTAGTTTTTTTTTAATACGTCATAAATCGTAAACCGCAATTTACCAAGTACGGAACCCTTCGTGCGCGAGTCCGACTCGCACTTGGCCGGTTTTTTTTTATATCTATAACTATTTAAAAGTAAGTTATATGATAATTAGAAAAGTACTCTCTACTTACCCAATCATGTAATAACTCTAGTACTATATGCATAGTGAATGAGCCACAAGCATTATGGTGATTTATAAGGTTTAAAAAAAGCCACTCAGACAGCGACAGCACCCCACGCCCCCCTCTTGCGAAGGGGGTGAACGATCATCGAAGGCTGATGGTAGGTCTACCATCGCCCACCTCACGCTCAGGGCACCGCGCCACGTCTCATCAACGTGACTTGTGAGGACTCACATAGTGTGAAAGTCTCGAGAAGAGCTTACTATAGAAATGATCCTATGAAGTAAGGTCTTAAAAATATTGCGGCAGTCACGGAGGGTCGTTCGCTCGCGGAGAATCTTAACACCGCGATTCAGAAAGACGCGTCATCGGCACAGCGCCATCTAGTGATACAGTTTAGAAGTTTACTGCTATCGGTCTTGACCTCGATCCATTGACAAGGCCATTACACATTTACAAGTCTAATAAAAACCACGTGCGGCATATTTATAAAGTGTCTGCTTAATTTTATTAAAAGTCAGTTCTGTTTTGATATTTAAGAATCTTTATATCTATAAATGTAAAATTTCTTAAATATACTTAATTACAGTTTATTTATAATTATAATTCTTACAATATTTCTAAATATTACATAAATAATAATAATTAGAAAGGTTTTTCTAATTATTATTTTTTTTTTACATTTGTTTTTTTTTAAATTAAGTAAGTATGGATATACGTTATAATATCAATAGCCGGTAGAGTTCTGAATTTTGATTTTAAGTTTATTTTAACTATGATTTTTAAATTAATTTCGTTCTTAATTTATTTTTTGATTTTAAAATTAATTTTATTTTGATTCAATTTTTACACATTTTGTTATTACCTATTATTTTATTCCAAGTTTAATAATTTGATTCTCAATAACCTTTTTCCGTATTTAACAAAAATTTATTTCGTTTTTACTTTTTACTTACAGCGAGTTCTAACAGACTATTTTTGCCTAAAAGGGCACTTTAAAATCCATTTATGTTATACATAGCTACCTTTGAAGGAAAATAAATTACATATTATCATAATTGTATTAATATCAGATGATTGATAACGCCTGGAGAGTCAACCCAGCAACATTAGAGATTTCGTGTAACACATTGCTATCACTATGTCCGTAGGCTTTGATGGCATCACAGGGGCTGTGTGGTTGCTCCATCACAAATACTTTCATCAACATAATTATCTATAGAAAAATGGCAAACTCGAAAAACTGGTTGTAGTAGGAAAAGTGGACGGAAAGAGACTACGTGGACGTTTATATACTCGCTAGTAAGATCAGGGGGGTAACCACAAGCTCTTAGAGTAAGGTTATTTTGAGATCGAATAAGTGACAGATGTATACTAGTCAGATACATCTGTCCCTTACTCGATCTCAAAATAACCTTACTCTAAGAGCTTGTGGTCACCCCCCAGATCAGGGCGATAACAGGGCTTACGGTGACCACTGGCCTAAGACGAGCCAAAGACAGAGTGGCTTGGAAGCAGCTCGTGAGTGACTCCGTGAAAGCTTTCCAAGACGGGCACAACCTTCAGCAATGAAGACAACGAATAAGAAGAGAGATATCTATACTCCATTTGAAATAACATTAGACATTATTCCAAATCTTTTTACAGTCCGTTCAACTGATTTTGAGTTCTATCCCGTTACCATAAGGATGACATAAAAAGCATAAACCTGTTACCAAAACCAACTGTTTACTACAGCTACCATTTGTCGTATCTAATGCTATCGCAAATGGAGTTTCGAAGGCTTTTATTTAGATCCCCAGGTCGGCTTCCCATATATTTAAATCATATCTTCCAACTTAATTTGATTTCGAAACATCAAATTGACAGTTGAAGATTCATTCCATTTGCACGGAGACTGAGTTGAGTAAAAATAATATAAATCCTTTAAACTGACCTGCAATTTGGGTTTAAGTGGCATTTGTATAATCATTTGATATCTAATTATTATTATTATTACATTTATTTCAGATGTCAAATCCATCATCATCATCATTTCAGCCGAAAGACGTCCACTGCTGGACATAGGCCTCCCCAAGGCGTCACCACATTGACCGATCCCGTGCGTCTCGCATCCAGCGCCTGCCCGCAACCTTAACCAGGTCATCGGTCCACCTAGTGGGAGGCCTTCCAACGTATCGTCTTCCAGTTCGCGGTCGCCATTCCAGAACTTTTCGGCCCCATCGGCCATCCGTTCTGCGAGCAATGTGCCCTGCCCACTGCCACTTAAGTTTGGCAATTCTTCGGGCTATGTCGGTAACTTTGGTTCTCCTGCGGATATCATCATTTCTGACGTGATCACGCAAGGAAATTCCGAGCATAGCCCTCTCCATTGCCCTTTGGGTGACTTTAAGCTTTCTGATAAGGCCCATTGTGAGCGACCACGTCAAATCCATACACAAAATAAAACATTAAATAATTAAAACATAAATTAAAACATAGAATCACAAATTAGATTATTAAAAAATTAAAATCTAATGAACAGTTAGTAATGAAAGAGTAATTTTCAGTCCCTAATGCCATAAGAACAACGCCGTCATCGGAATGAACCAAAACCAACACTCCTTGTCAGGTACCTTTTTTAAAGAATAGTGACGACCTTTTTTTACCTTGAATTATTTATAGTTACCTCATTGAAGTCACTCTCTGTGCGTAGAACTGACGCTACCGTGCTTAAAATTGTGTCCATTGATGGATATCTGCAAATAGAATAAGTTTTTCAATAAAAAAAAACAATTTTGAAACAAAAATATTAGTTTCTCATACATTGTCATCGAAATCAAAATTGTATGCAAAATTTGAACTCAATTGATTAGAGACAACTGTTTTAAAATTCTGTTGCAAGATTTGAGCTATACATAATAGCAATCTAACAATGCAAGTTAAATAAAATCGTGTAAAATAGTACTATGTAAGATGAAAAAGCAAGCCAAAATAGAGATTCCAATTAGTAAACCATAACAAAAAGGTTAAGAACAACAACACAGTTTGAACTAAGATGAAACTAGAACATCGATTAGTATGATTGATGTCTGTCAAAATACACCAAACATAAAACAATTGCACCACTTTTGAAAGACAGCGTGGTTTGTTCTTCTGCATTCTTTTGTTTCTTGTTTTACTACAACGATTTTTTCAGCCTTATTTATAAAAACTATGACTGGTTTAAACATTGATTAGAAGATTATGAATTCAAAGGCGAATGGCAGGCTTGTATGGGCATTTCGTACCGCTAATAAAATTTCGTGTTTTGGGATATTTTTTGTTTTAATTGGTAGTTTATATGATAGGTAATCCCTATTTAAATTCTTAGATTTTTAGAACTTGGGACGTAAAAGTTATAACCAGCTTTATTTTTTAAGGTTATGTACTAGTGTACCAATGTTACATATGCGTAAATGTTACATATTGTGTAAAGTAAATGTTCTAAACTGTTTTTTGCTATCTTTGTACTATTTTACTTACCATTAAGTAGGTAGATTGAAATGAGGATTGTACCTACTCAGGGCATTATAAGATACCTATGTCCAGCAGCGGATTGCAACACTTTGATAATGATGTGTTTGATTATATTTAGTGTTATTTATATTTATAAATAATTAATTACCATTTCAATCTTTGTGTAAGAATACACAAGGCAACTTCTAAAACATAACTGCGTTAAATGTACGATTTTATTACATTTATTTATTAAAATCTTTTTACTGATATTATTAATTAATCCGGAGTTCTAAAAATAGTTAACTTACATAAAAATAAATGGCTTAGTTGCCTTAATAAGTGGTACAAATTCTATAACCAAACAACAAAAAAAGTATGCGAAACGTACGAAATCTGCCGTTCACCTTTTAAATACTCACATTGTACTCCATAGTGTGTAATTAGACTTCAGGGCATCCATAACGATGTGCAGATTGCCGTAGGTTCTCAAAACGCTGGTCAAAGGTACTGTCTGGTCCTGGATCCTGATTGGAGTGTTCTCAATTGTCACTGATGCCAGATACCTGAACAAACGTGAGGAAATCATGAGCTGTTTTTGAACAAATTCATAAAAGTCCTTAAAACAGCAACACAATCGATTTAACCAAAAAATTAAGCCGTTTCTTTTTCTAAGAGCTGCCTTGCCTGCCTAATAACGAGTACGATAAGAATATATAAAATAAATTAGATGTATTACTATAAAGCTTTAAACTCAAATGCCCAAATCCTTGTGTAAATTTTTTTGGAGATCTTTATTTTTACTTACAGAATTTTAGTTAATTATTTGTAGAATTATTATTGAACTCTTAAGTTTTCTAGGTACCGATTTATTCTTCTAATATTAACTTCACATTATAGTTTAAATAAGAAAGGTTTTATATCAGAGGTTGACGGGGACTGCATGAATGGAAGTGGCTTTCATATCAGAAGTTTACAGGGACTGCATGAATGAAAGTAGACGAATACCTAGAGCCAAGCGTGACTTAATTTGTAAGTACTTCAGCGCTCCGGGTCGGTAAGAGTCTGACAGACCTACCGCTCACCCCAGGACGGAGTACATTCATAAGGATTTCCACAAGATAAAAAAAAACCGGCCAAGTGCGAGTCGGACTCGCGCACTAAGGGTTCCGTACTTAGTAAATTGTGGTTTACGATTTATGACGTATTAAAAAAAAACTACTAGATCTCGTTCAAACCAATTTTCGGTGTAAGTTTACATGCTAATGTACATCACATATTTTTCTTAGTTTTATCATTCTCTTATTTTAGAAGTTACAGGGGGGGGGACACGCATTTTACCACTTTGGAAGTGTCTCTCGCGCAAACTATTCAGTTTAGAAAAAAAATATATTAGAAACCTCAATATCATTTTTGAAGACCTATCCATAGATATCCCCACGTATGAGTCTGTGAAAAAAAAATTTTTAGTTTCCGTTTCAAGTATTGGAACCCCAAAATTTATTGTCTTGTTTCTATTTTTGTGTGAAAATCTTAATGCAGTTCACAGAATACATCTACTTACCAAATTTTAACAGCATAGTTCTTATAGTTTCGGAAAAAAGTGGCTGTGACATACGGACGGACAGACAGACAGACAGATAGACAGACAGACGGACAGACAGACAGACAGACAGACAGACAGACAGACAGACAGACAGACAGACAGACATGACGAATCTATAAGGGTTCCGTTTTTTGCCATTTGGCTACGGAACCCTAAAAAGGTTTTCATACCTCTTCAACATCTGCTCATTCGAAGTACATCCCAAGGCCTCTTCAATAACCCAGACCTCGTTGGCCACATTGGTGCTCAGCATACGGTTCCACAAGAAGTCAAAGTCTTCTTCATTTCCATGATGAAGTCCTGTGCAGTATACCACGGGGCGCAAGCTTGGGGTCACCCTAGTAAAGAAGTTATGAACAAGAAATTAGCATTTATCCACAGGGACTTCGTAATTTTTCTTCTATCGTGTTGATTAATTCAAATTATGGTTTTGTTCGATCAGTGTGTAGCTAAATAGACAGCGCTGTCGTTTGCCACGGTCAAATCCTTTAAGGTGCAGGTTGTCGGGCATAATGGGCAGTCAAGGTGGTGGGCCATATCCTGCGAATGGGCTCCACACTGGCACTGTGTTTTGGATGTGTCTTTGATACATTCGTACCAAAAGACATCGAAAAAAAATTGGACTTAGACAAGAAAAGAAACTCAGAGGACGCTGTCTCTTTTAAAGTCTAAAAGTTACATTGGTCACGCCATACGAGGACCTTGCAGATAGTGTCTGAGATGGCCTTTTTAGAAAGTTTTATTTGTGTGGACCTGGGGCCTGGGGTTGTGGAATTTGTCCTGTATAGCTTTGTCAGTCTATCACACGATAATACATGTTTTTTATAAGCCATCATAGCCTAGTGCAGCTAGAGTGTGCGCATTTGTCAATGATTGTGTAGCTAAACTCAAATCATAAGGCGCTCAACAATTAACATAACAAAAACATAACAAAAATATTTAACTTAATATTTAATTTAATCAAACACAGTTAAGTATGATTTAACAAAATTCACAACTTAATGGAGAAGGGTGTCTGTGATAGGCTGTTCCCTATGTATAGGTCACCCTTTTTACATTTAGGAATGATTAACCGTAAACTTATAAAAGATGTTTGAGAGTAGTGCAGCTACTTTAAAAAATCAAAAAGAAAATTAGTTTTAAAGAAGAATATTTCTCTTCTACAAAGGTGTCTTGTTAACTATTTATCTTTGGATAAATGGTGAGTGGAACCTTATTTAGAATCACAGACCCTACCTTTGCGACGAGACACCGTTTATAAAAGGTTCATAAAAGGTGTAGATGAGCTGCTTAAGAATTATGCCCAATAGAAACAGTTTTCTGACTGAGCGGACTTCACATTCATGGTATAAAGATTTTTATTCATGGTATTAAGTTCATTTTGTACTTACTCTGTGCCATTCGCTCTCAAAGCCGCGAACAAGGCAACGGTTTGCTTAACACATCCACTGTGCTCCAGTTTGCACGCGAACTCCAGAATCTGCATGCGATTCCTCAAATCTTCGAAAGTGTCGGTTGTCCTGACTTCATAACCCAGGGTTGATATACCATGGTCTAAGTGCTGGAGTATGAAGGCCTAAAATGACAATAATGGCATATTGTTAAGATGGGTCAGACTGGATGATTTAGTGAGATGGGTCAATAAAAACAGCACTATAAGACTCTAACACCAAGTACTTTCTTACTGAGGAAAGATGTATAAGTAATAGTTAAGAGATAGCTTTTTTCGCTCCAGTGGCCAATATCTAAGAGACTGCGTATTTTTATAGCAAGCATTAAGTTTAAATTGTATCCAGAAATGATCTGCTATAAACAAATACAATGAGCCTCTAATAATTGTCAGTCTATTGTCTGACTATTTAACTTGCCTAGTTAGTTACCACACATATAATATAATATTATAGGTTACAAGTAATAAATATATCATATGAGAAAAACTTTGCGACTGCATTTTAAAGCGGATATGCCCATCTGGAATTTTGCATATACACTTGATGACATGGTGGATGACAATTAACGGATGTCTATTAGATATTTTGTTTTTACATTACTGAACTTTTTATTTAAATGCTAGCTTTTGTCCGCGGCTTCGCCCGCATAAAAACTATCCTTAGTCCTTACCAGGATCTCACACTATATGCATATCAAATCTAATCTAAATCGGTTCAGCCGTTTAGTTGTGAAAAGGTCACAAACAAACTAACAGAGTTACTTTCGCATTTACAATATTATTGTATGAAAAAATTTACCTCAACGGCAGGCAACGCCTCAGTATCTCCAAAATACTTATGCCACAGGTTGCTGAAGCCTCGTAGGGCTGCGCACCACACGGAGTATTCGGTCTCTCCATCTAGGGCTTCCAATGCACTATAGAGGGTAGCGAAAGGCACTTCATCCGAGTAAACGAATGCAAATAGATCGTTTATAATCTGAAATATTAAGAAATTTGTAATTATAAAACAAGTTATTGATATAAAATCTTAAGATATTTCAAAGGAAATTTGTATTAATACATTTTGTCGATATGTATAAAATCAAGTAGAATCAAATGTGTTTTTTGTTTGTGAGTTTAGTTTAGTTTACCTATTCAAAATTGTTCATCATAATAAACAAGTACAATGATCCCTGACGAGATTTTCAGGTATTTCACTATCTCCTTGCATTGTCGGGTTTTGGCAAAACTCCGAGGTATTTTACAAAATACGTAAAAATCTTACATGGAAAATTCTCTGATTCTATAATAACCTTGCGACAAATGCAAAGCCATGGTCTTTGCCCTACTTGCCTACATTATTACTGTAAATAACTAATACAACTATTATGTTAAATAATAGAGTTATACAAATACCTTGGCACGATTCAAAGGATGAATTATTTTACTGTTGTTGCCTTTCAGAGATGATATAATCATAGTCCATAGGTGGTCATCATAGTTCACTCTATATAAACCTGTAAAAAATTTTTTTTAGATATTGTTGAAAACAGAAACCGATTTTTCTATACTATAAACTTCATCATCATCATTTCAGTCGAAAGACGTCCACTGCTGGACATAGGCCTTCCCTAAGAGTTACCACATTGACTAGTCCCGCGCGTCTCGCATCCAGCGGATCCCCGCAACCTTCACCAGGTCATCGGTTCACCTAGTGGAAGGCCTTCTAACGCAACGTCTTCCGGTTCGTGGTCGCCACTCCAGAACTTCCCCATCGGTCATCTATTCTGCAAGCAATGTGCCCTGCCCACTGCCACTTAAGTTTGGCAATTCTTCGAGCTATGTCGGTAACCTTGGTTCTCTTGTGAATGTTTTCATTTCTGATTCGATCACACAAAGAAACTCTAAGCATAGTCCTCCCCATTGCCCTTTGGGTGACTATAAGCCCTCTGATGAGGCCCATTATGAGCGACCACGTTTCGGTCCCGTATGTAATCACTGGCAACACACACTGGTCATAGACATTCATCTTGAGACACTACGGTAAATTGGACGAGAAGATACTGAGACAATTATACAATAAACATAACTTGTTTTCTTAATATGCACGTTGATAATGCTTATTATAAAATCTCAACTGTACTAAAGTAGAAGGTAAAGAAGTAAAAAAACTAAGCGAAAGTGCAAAGTCAGATGGGTATATTATTTTATTCTCTTGGACCCAATTTCTAGAATGAAAATTATCACAAACGCACTTTAGTTGTTGTGATTAGTCCAATCAATTTTCAACACCAAATCCCATCACATACACTGGGTGAATATCAAAATATCAGGCAGAAAACACTTTAAAAATGAGACCACATATCATCTGTTGAAATAAAGTCTCCTTTTTGGAATCTTACCAGTTTCCTGGATATTGAAAATGGCCCAGCTATGGTCCTGACTAATGTTAGGGATTTTGAATTGAAACACTTTTTCGTCCAGAATGAACGCTGGCACGGTGGTGTTCTCAAAGTCAGGGGTGGCTTGCGTGGTGAATGTTATCGGTATCTTGTATGTTTCATTTGATGACAAAGATCCGTTTACGTAGTAGCGTTTCTGAAAAAAAATGGTAATATTGATACTTGAAAATAAAAGTTTTTGCCAGCCTCACACGGTTGCTTTACCAATACGTACACACACACCTTGCAGAAGAAATGTTCTGAAATGATGGTGCCACATAAAATTATATGCGTAGTATAGAAAAACAACACAGTCATAATATATACAGATCTAATATATTGATATAGACAATTTTCTTTGCGTTATTTTAGTTCTTGAATTAAGACTAACAAAGAAATAATGCCCATTTCTTCATTAGTCTTAAAAGCTGTTCAAGAGCAAAAATAACACAAAAGAAATTGTTGACCTAAAAAGAAAGTAGTAGGTACTCACTTGTGTCAAAGTAACAACATCAGTGTCATAGTCAATGTAAACTGTTAACACGGGATGGCCAGCCTGTGTGATCCATGAGCCCATGACGTCATCGATGCTAGTATCGGGGTAGGATAAGAGGGAATAATTATAAGCGCGGACACCTTCGTTCAGACCTTGGTACAGCTTCTCTGGATAGCCAGAACTGAATGAACTGTAAAAGATAATAAAAGGAATCATAAAAACAAACTTTTAGTAAAAACTGAGAAAGTAACACCCATGGTCCTGATAAGTACCTTAAATATATCCTGAATGAATACTTTTATTTTGCGTATAGCTAAGGAGTGGAATTCCCTGCCAATTTATTTCCTGATAGCTACAACCTAGGAATCTTTAAGTCAAGTGTGCTTCACCGTCGACCACATCGTCGCTAACCATCGGGCAAAGTAGTGGTCAAACGCGAGCCTGTCGTTGAATAAATAAAAAACACCTACTTCACTCAGTCGCCATTACAACCGAGGCATTTTTTTTATTTTTTAATAATTATAGGCTTGCGCTTGACCACTATCTCATCTGATGGTAAACGATGATGTGGTCGATGATGTAGTACGCTTACATAGAAGAATCCTATTGAAAAATGCAAATTCTCGAGTTGAGGAGGTTTATGTTAATTAAAAATAAGCTTTATGTGTCAATTTGATTGAGGAAAGCTGAGTTGGGTGAAATAAAATACCAACGATAAGTGATCCAACTTTCAAGTATTCCAAGAACTTTTCAGATTTTGAAGACGTTTCACGCCACAAAAACAAACTCACCACTTACTTATTCGTCAAATAGAAGTTCAATCCATATTTGAAGGCGTCATCCCCAATCAAATGATGCATCATTCTGATGACGGAACCAGCTTTCTGATAAGTGATGGTTCCAAAATGACCGCTGATTTCGGCGGGAGAGTTGACGTTGTTGTTCGTGATTGGTGGAGCAGTGGGACTGTTGTCAGCATCATAGGCACTGTACACTGATCCGATGACCAGTTGATTGGCTGAACCTACTTCTGGATCCACCTGTTCAAATGTATAATAGAGAGTTTTTTCAAAATTATCTTGGTATTGATAACGACGAAATTGCGAATACTATTTGTAATTATTTTCAGTCTTATGATTCACAAAATGTGATTCATGTTTTGACCGACCAAAACTATTCATATCACTTGAGATAACTAAACTGGTAGACAAGAATGTTTGTAGGAACGGAAGGACTAATCGAGACCGTTAAATATATGATGATAATAATTATTACGACGATCAATTAAATGATAACGCGGTCTAAATAAAGCAAAGAATCAAAGATACTTAATACTTACAAAGGCAGTGATGTAATCTTGGAAATAGTTGGCAAAACCTTCGTTAAGCCAGGTGTTACTCCACCAATGGCAGGTCACTAGGTTTCCGAACCACATGTGCGTGGTCTCATGAGCCACGATCTGAGCGACCCTGTACTTGAAGTAAGGAGTTGACTCCTCGGGAACGTACAGCAATAAGGCCTCCCTGCAAAATTTATAAATGAGTTATAGGAAATCTTCTAACACAAACCGAAGAAAGTATTGGTTACGCTCATTATTTTAGCTTAAGAGTCAATTCTTCAAAGTTTACTCAAATGCCTTATTTAGAAATTGATGTCTATAAAAATACAATTTAATGGTATGGCATAGACTGATTGCATTTAAATTTATAATGACAAAAAACTACTCGTACCTGTATTTAATGAGGCCCCAATTCTCCATAGCACCAGCCCTAAAATCTGGTAACGCAACATGATCGAGCCTCAAACGGCTGTTAGTCGAGTAGTAGTTGATGCCAAAGTAATTGCCCAAAGCATCTACGACCTTCTTGCCAAATTCGAAGGCATATTCACTCTGATTCTTCGCGTCAGGTCGCGTGTAGACTCCAAACTCTTGGGTTCCGTTGAGGCTGGAGGCAGCTGCTTCGAATTCTGAGACCAGGAATGCAACGAGGTATGTTGCCATCCTCGGTGTTGGGTAGAAGATCTCCCTGATGTAGCCATTAGTCCTGAAATTTAAAAACTAACTATATATCCACAATTTGTAAGCCAACAAAAAGGTTGCCAAAACAACCTATTTGTGCCCGACGTCACCACGGTCGTTACAACACGGCCGAAACGTCAGGTGAAATAGGTAAATAAACAATCGAAATCATCGCCTTAAATTCCCGTGATAATTGTTTTTCAATTATGAAACGCGAAAGTTTTTAAGTTAACCTTTTTGTTTCTTTCAGAACGATGTACTTACAAAAGTATTGAATAAAGTTGCTGTAATAAATATACTTTATGAAACGACGAATGTCCCAGTCTTTAGTATCAGGACAAATAAATATTGCTATATAATATAGACGGATTTAATTTACATAAAGACTTACAAAGTTTCTCTCCTTTCCAAGTCAGTGTTGGATAACGATGGCTGAAAGTCAGCTGGGCGATCGATCCCAATAACGAACGTCGCTTTCAGCTCAGGCTCGTCGAAACAAGGAAACACCTTTCTTGCGTGTGTCGGTTCCATTTGAGTAGCACCCAGCCATCTGGAATATACAAAGTCATCGTTAACACCTGGAAAGTTGGTTGCTCAGGCACTCTTAGGATCTTTTGGGCTAGTTGGGACATTTTTGTTAACCTTTTTTTTGCTTTAGGAAATCTTCAAAAGACGCCTGGACTTTTTGTTAGCCTATGACTGTTTTGCAAAGCTAAACAAAGTTTCTCCTACCAAAACTCGCTGTCTTGTATGAATATAAAATAAAAATATGATCAGGAAAAAGGGGTTTTTCGATACATTTATTACGGCGAATTTTTTATTATAGGTAGTCTTGCATGTGACCACATTCTCACCGTAAGCGATGATGTGGACGACGGTGAAGCACGCTTGCCTAGAAGTAACCTATTCACTCCTGATTTAAGGCGGTACCCCGAGCAAAACGCCGCGCAAGCCGTTTTTGTGCTGTTTTTAGGAGCTATCTACTCGTTATTTAAAAAGAAATATCAATTAATAAAAATACATTAAAATTCAACATAATATTGATTCTAAAATGGTAGATTTAGTTTTTTTTTTAAATGTTGTATATGTTTCACTAATCTCCTTCCAGAAAAACATAAAAATGCGAAATAATTATTGATATTATGCATTTCCTCGTAAAGTGTTCATTAATTATTTTTTGTACTAAGACTAATGGATAGACAATTTAATAACGAACATTTTTGTAGATTTTGTTTTTTCAAATGATCCAAATTCGATTTTATAAAGATTTTATTCTAAAATCTGGGCGTATTCACTACTGTAATTCATGCGCCACCAGTGCCGCTAGACCAATAGGAATGCTCAGATCTCATGCCGATTTTTTGGTCAGGGTACCGTCTTAAATACACCCAGGTTGTAGCTATCAGAAAATACAGACTCCAGCAGGATATTCCACTCCTTAACTGTACGCATAATACGAGCATTACGAAAACGTTTGGTGCATATGGAAAGGATTTTCACCATGTACCGATGACGCTTCGCTGTAATCTATGATACGATGACGGTAAATGTATTTGTCACACGTGAATATGTTATAAGACTGTGGGTCTAATAATATAATTGTAATTTGAGACATTGATTTATTAGACGCAAATTCAGAACTTATTTATCCAAACATTAACATTAGAAGCGGGATATTTATAATGTTTAAATATCCCGTTTCTAATGTAAATGTTAGTGACTATGACAGTTTAAAAACTTTATTTATCCAAAACCTGTATAGCATTAAATGACCTGCGGATCGAACCCAGGAAGTGTACTAATGTAGTCAGTCTATGCAGTCGGGCACTACGAGTAGCTAAACGAATGAGGCAGTAATTTTAATTGCATAATAATTTGAAATATACATTTTAATTATGAAAGTCAACATAATAAAATATATTATAACATAATAAGAAAGACATAACCGAAATGATGAATACACAATTTTCTAATCTAATACATGCTGCAAAAAGTAAATATGTTCAGTATAACCTTTATCTTCAGACATTTAATAGCAGCTTTACGTTATCGTCAATGTAACTGCCTATCTTTGCAGCAGATCTGTTGTTCTGATAAGTGATCTCAGCATTATCAAATGTGTTTGCTTTGGCTTAGATGAGGATGAGGTAATATTACCTAGAGATGAGACAATATTTTACTTCTGTTTTTATTGCATCGTAGATAGTTTTGCCCCGTTGTTTCGTTCTCGTAGCCTATACTGCAGAAACGTGCATTTTTCCAGTATCAAAAGTACCCTAGACTCTCAACAATTGTGTAGTTTTCTATCTTCCTCGTCACGTCGTATTCCTCATTACGGAGGCTCGTGATTCGCCCGTCGTGGAAACAACTTTTCCATCACAAGTTTGCGCCAACTAAGCCTGTCTTTTATGTCGTTTGGTGTTCAACGATGTGTGGACTTGGTCTGACCATCTGATTGGACTGCGGCCTCTATCATTGATAGATCTTTTGTAAGTGTATCAATTCAGTACCAACTTGCAGAAACAACCCTTCCACAAGCATATTATAATTTTACATCTTTTTATATTAATTCAGAAACAAAGATAGTGCCTTAGTTAGGGACTACAAAAATGGTATTCTAACAGAAATAATAATTATTAACTAAAAATCCAAAATATATGATGATTGACATGCACTACTAAAACGAAGCATTGGATAATCATAATAACTTACACAATGCCATTTTGTCTAGCGCTCTTGATAAAATGATAGTGCAAGAATGCGATCGAACTACATACGAGTATTTCGTAAAAGGTGAACAATTTTTTCAGACAGTAGATATATTATACGGTACAGAGGAAGATTTTATAGAGCCGAGCCAACTAAGCCCGAGGCTTTGTCTCGTCTTGTAACATTAATTATGACTTGATATCAAGAAAATTATGAAAGTCATTGTTTTTGTTATTGGCCTCATCATCATCATTAAAGCCAAAACACACACAGCTGGACATAGCCCAAGCCTCGACACACTAATCGGTTCTGTGCATCTTGCATCCACTGGACTCCCGCAGCCTTGACCAGGTCGTCGCTCCACCTAGAGGGAGGCCTTCCAACGCTGTGTCTTCAGATAAGCGGTTAGTGTCTACTTTTTTATAAATATCCTAAATGTGAAAATTTGGGTGGGTTTTTGGTACTCTTGCATGCAATAACTACTGATCGATTTGAAAGAAACTTCACAGTAATATAGCTTATACATCAGATTAAGAAGAAGAATATAATTCAAATAAATTTATTATCCTTATGATACCTACAGTTCAAGTGTTTTACAATATAACTACTGCACGTGCCAATTGTGCCAAGTAGGTACTTCTAAGTAGGTTTACAAGATTATTCAATATTTACTTTATATCCTGCGATTATATTTAATTAGTAATTCACTTCTATAAATAACCGTCAAGTTTATAACTCTTCGAAAAGCATTACAATTTTCAATGTGATAGATTTTGATAGCGAATCCTCCTCTTTTAAGGCATAATATTGTTTGTTTGAAAGTCAGCTTATCTGACAGTAGACATTTGGTCTAATTTAGTTGGGCATAATTTGGAATTGCATACATTTTTAAGGAATAATATTTATCTATGGATTAAGTTAATAGGTGTAAAAATAAAATTATTCCACTTTATTATTATGCCAACAGTATTTATGGCAATAAACATTATGGAAAAACATTTATAAGTAATAATATTATGCGCAATGATCATGATGCTGAATTTCGTTATGCCAATGTAAATAATGACAATATATTTTATACTTATCATTAGTAAACCATTTTGATAATAGTACCGTAGTTGCTAACATAGATCAATCAGCCTATAATGTTCCCAGGATTGGGACAACGAACTTATCTTTGTGAGAGAGAGAGAGAGAGAGAGAGAGAGAGTGGGCGGTAATCCACCACGTGGCTACACGTTGGCAATTTCCTCACGAAGTATTTTTTTCGAACAGTGATGATGAAAGAAATTGTTTGAAGTAAAACGACGACACACGAGTCGGCCACGACCATTAACCCTAACTAACTGTGAGTCTGTATCCATTATGTATGATTATATATATTTAAAATCTTGTTAGCAACCCAACCTAGAGTTAAGTTTTTATCGCAAGTCAGCCTAAATCAATGCCGTCCAAACTGGGTCACCAATAATTGCTAAATATACCGTTAAATTTAAAAACAAAATGATGTCACAATAGTACTTACTTTTTGACTCCATTCTGGTAATAGTAATTCCTGTAGAATCCATTCAAGTCTGTTCTAATCGGCCCTTTGTATCTTATCTGCAATACATACTGCACTCCCGTTTCCAAATTGCTTACCAAATTGATATAAGCAAATGTGTAGGTTGCGTTAAATTGAAGACCATTTGCAGCATCGAGTGCTATAGTATTTCCTGTGTTGTAGACTGCAACAACTATGTCATCAGAACTGAAGGTAAGATCTTGGGAATGCAGTTTAATCTGATTGGTGCTATTTGTAGTTGTAAACTGTATGCTGACAGTCCCATCAAACGTAAACTGATTTGCATCACCAGTGTCGAAGTATGGTGTTATCAATACCTGGTACTCTGATGGTACAATCGGTGTGTTCAGTCGGTAGTTGGTGTCAGTAGCGTAAGCATCGTTTGATAGACTTAAGCATGCTAAAGCTAAAACCAGCAGATTTCGATACATGTCTGCAAAAGAAGAATCTGTGTAAGTATTTAAGACCAGCAATGAAGGTATTATAGTACCTAGTATTTCTTCTCGAAGGCATCATAGAATAGGTGTATAGTACAGTCAACGATAAGTCGGCGGAACCACTTTGACTTTAATCTAGTATAGCGTAGAATAAAGTTCAATAAAACACGAGGCTTGTTACCACTGAAGTGCGGCAAACTGTATTAGCTTTAACTGTACTATATTTCGTGAGTTTCGTTTTACCTATATACGTAAGATTAATGGCAAACCCAATAAGCAACAGATTTTAACAGTTATTTTAGCAACAATTTCATACCAGGACTCTTCTTGCTTGCTACCTACTAAACTAATGAGACTATAAAAACTTAAAACTTCTTCATTAAAATTTTAAACCGATGACAAGTGTCTAGGAGGACATGAAGAAGTGCGGTCTATCTACTGCCGATGCTTATCAGCGGCACAATTGGCTCCTCATGGCCAGGAAAGCCGACTTCAAGTGACGGGCAGTGGCGAGGTGGAAGAAGATTCAAATTTTAAACCCGTCGCTGTCTAACTACTTAGGGTAAGTACGAGAAAAAAATAAAAGTAGTAAAAAGATAAAAATAGAAGTAATCACTTTTAATAGGAAAGATAGTGACTAAAATAATAGTGACTAACATACTTATTCATTTATTTAAGTACATGGAGGATTTACAGCTAATAAATATAGATAAAAAGAGTACCATATAAACATATAACATTTACCATAAAAATTTTAAGTAAAAGAAGATGATTCAGTTTCCAAAGCTTAATTTCTTAATCGCTTACCATCAGGTGAGATAGTGGTCAAGAACACGCCTACCAATAGTAATAAAAAAGCAGACTCCCAAATAATTAAAAGAACTTGATAGTTTAAGGTATATATCGAAGTAAGAGGCCTTTTTTTCGAAAGATTAGACCGGGTCAGAGGCAAATGCAACTTTTAAGTAATAAATTGTACAGAAAACCTAGTTAAACCTACAGTTAATTAGTTTAAAGCCCCAAAATGCTTAGAGGATACGATGGGAATCTTTTCTATATAAATAATATTTTTTTTCTACTGTACAGATTCACGAAGGCTATCATTATCTCTGGATTACTCAAAACCCATAACATCATATTAGTATTAGCCGGGTTAGTAAATTCATTAAAAAACTTTTTGAAAAAGAAGAGTTTCAATGGGTTTAATAACCGATGCAACAGGCATCGGTTACTGTCATACTCCTAGATATAAGGACAACCGATCCAAAGATATAACAATTGAAGAATTTCCGCTGCATGGGAAAAAGAGGTTACAAGCTTCATAGGGGTAACTGAATGAATGACTAACCATTTGAACGAGTGTAGTTGCTGTCCAACTACAGTGCAAAAGAAAACTTTCATACAGAGAAGAGAGAGAGTATTAATCATCACGCCTGCCCACGCTGGGTTGGCGAATTTCAAACTATTATTAACTATATAAGTCCAGGTTTGATTTAGTCCTTAAATATATTAAATTAAAAAGATTTAAACAAAATCAACTAACCTGCCGTGTTCACTAGTATCAACTACTGTGCAAACTGTGCAACGTATAACTATATCTTCAGATATTTGTGAGTCGTTACACTGCGACTGATAAGCGACATCTTAAGTGTGGTGTTATCATTCGTGCACTATCACTCATCTTTTGTACTAGTCATGTTTTATGGGTTTACTGTTCTACTAAGTAGTGTAAAAAAATTAATGCTTAGTTTAATGGTATCATTATGCTAATGGTATTTTCTTCTGTTTACGCACCTGTTATAAAAAATTTGAATACAAATTCTTGTTATTTTGGCTTTTAGATTTGATTACATTCTTAACAAAGAAAAGCCACGCCTCGTATTCTATGTTTTCATATTGTTTTTTAAAACCAGATCACTACTATACTATCCTTCTAAATCATAGCAAATGATAGCGTGATGATTGACGGGAAGAAAGGAAAAGAAACCGTTTTGCCAAGTAACATATCCTTGCCGGAAATGGTGACAATACTACAAAATCACTACCGTAACAAACGTTTTTGTTGCTTTAGGTACACAAATTATATTCGAATAATAATTAACGATATACGATGACGAACAAATCTACCTATAATTTCCACTATAACTAGACCATTACTCTCTCTCAATTGAATCGACAGAAACATCTTGACATAAGATTAGAAAGATAACATTGTACAAAGCGTTTAATATAATATCGGTAGATCTATCTATCAAGAGTACCTACATTGAAAACTATCCAAAATAGGTGAAGGTCTAAATTTACACACGTTTATCGCAATATTCGATTTGATATAACTGATTGTAAGCATACTTTAAAAACATTTTAACTTAAAAAATTAAACCGACTTCCAAAAAAAAAAGAGAAGAAGAAGAAGTCGGTGTCTTCGGTACCTATTGTTTTTCGTTTTTCGACACCGACTTCGGAAAAGAAAGTAATTTTTCGCTTCGGATTGTTTTTTTTTGGAAGTCGGTTAATTTTTTTTTGTTAAAAAGTTTTTATTTTTCTCATTTTAGTTGTGATACCTCAAATTTCCATGAAAATGAATTATTACATCTCATGACGATTCCAATAAACCCAAACAAGACGAGGACACATTGTTTTATTTCGGAGTTCCAGTGACAATTTTCCGGCTGTGTTTGCTTCATTATCATTGATTAACTAATCGAGATATCTTATACCCGTGACATACTGGCATTAAGGAGTTCCAGTGGCCATCTCTGGTCTTTTACATCAGTTTCACTTCACCAAATGATACTTTCTGAGTACAAATGATTGCATTGTTGATGAAAATACCAAAATCGCTATACGTATGCCTATAATTGCCCATTGTATACCATGTTTTACGCAAATAAATATTTTATTATTATTATTTATTATTATAATATTTGAGAATTTTCCTCGATTTTCATGGGATCCCATCATCAGATTCTAATTTGGTGACAATAGGACCACCTCGGTCGGTAAAGAATAACCTTTAAAACACAAAAAGAATGTTCAAAAATCGGTCCATAATTAACAGAAAAATCGGTGAACATATTATATAAAAAAATATAAAATAATCGAACATAGAACCTCTTCTTTTTTGGGAAGTCGGTTAAAAATATTTTTTATGTCTATAGTCTATGTTATTCGGTACAAATTAATTTCGGAGTGATAATATCAAAATTGTGGGTCCTAAGAAATCAATGGGAAGAGAGGGGGCGAGGGAAGGAGAGGGTTCATATGTTTCATAGCAGACAACAATTGAGGATTTAAAAAACCAAACAATAACAACTTAACAAAATAAATATTTCCTTTATTAATTTTTACTTATGTACAAATTTTACTTATTGGTATTTTTTGACCAACCGGTTGGTCCGAGAAAACTCCTCAGACAATACGCACTGTTATAAGACTACTTAAATATAAAAAAACACAAAATTATTTCAGCAATCACATTACTTTAACAGCATAGCGAGTGCTGTCCACAACAACAGCATCGTTGTTGGCATGTAAATTGCCGCTGAACTTGGTTCTGGTGTAGTAGTGGTTGGTTCTGTAGTAGCTGCTTGTGTGGTGGTTGAAGTCGACTCTGCAGTCGTATCTGCAACCGATACTGTAGTCGATTCTGTAGACGATACAGTGGTAGGTTCTGTCGAAAATGTAGTGGGCTCGGTTGACACTGTAGTGGGCTCGGTTGAAACTGTAGTAGGTGTTGTGGGCTCTGGTGTAGGAGGTGTAGTCAATTCTGCGCCATTTTCAGCTGCCGTTAAAATTTCTTCAGCATTCGCCGTACCCCACGCCATGGAAGTCCTAGCACTGGCTATAGCGTTTAGACCCACCTGGTATTCAGGAACCAGGGCCTGATTAGCGGTTAGCCATGTCTGCATCTAGGAATAGAGAAGATCTTTTGTTAGTATATGTTGTAAATAAATCAAGAATATCTTTACAGGAAATGTCTCAGTCTGCTTAAAAGTTGCTTGCGAGGATCTATCTATCTGCCTAGCCTTTTCCCAACATTATTAGGGTTGGCTTCCAGTCTAATCGGATTTAGCTGGGTACATGGAGCGACTGCCTATCTGACCTCCACAACCCAATAACTGGGTTACACAGTACCCCTTGGCTAGACTGGTGTCAGTTTCCAGGCTTTTGAATACGCGTAACGACTGTCAAAGATCTTCAAATGACAGCTGGGACCAAGGACTTAACGTGCTTGCCAAGGCACGGAGGAAACTCGGTACGTTGAAATGGTCACCCATCCACGGACCAACCTCGTCAAGCGTTGCTTAACTTTGATGATTGAGCAGTGCGACTGTTAATATTTAGCCACGAGCTCCTCTTACTTGCTTGCGAGGATAAACTTGCTATATACTCATCGTAGAGGCATCAATGTTTGCAGATAAATATTTGTGCTAACAAGCGTGCATGTGTAATAATGTTATTTATTTACTTACTTCCGTCAAGCCTTCCTCATCCAAATAGCCGGCTATGCCACTAAGAATGCTGTCAAACCACGCTGGGAGGACGACACTGCAAATACCAAATAAATCTAAGTCAATAGTAAAAACTTCAAGTCACAAAGACTCAATCAAGACTGATTAGGTTACTTCTAGGCAAGTGCGCTTCACCGTCGACCACGAAATCGCCTCACATCTGGGGGTCTATTCCCTAAGCATGACGTTAGTAGTTTCGGCTTTCGTTACGGGCGTTTACTTCTCAGTATCACATACGGATGCATAATTCGTTCGGGGCCCGAACTACTAATGAATGACAACACAGTTTACAGATGTACCTACTCCCGATGTGTTTTTACCAGTCCAAAAAAATCGAATTTAGCACTTGTTTTTTTCACTCCGAAGTTTCGGAGGACTGTCGGGCGGGGCCCGTAACTTCGTTGATGAGATAGAGAGTAGACCCCCTGGTGAGATAGTGGTCAAACGCAAGCATAATTACTATCAACAGAAAATCAAATAACATTATTCCATTTAAAAGGAAATGACTAAAATTATTAACAGCATAGTATAAAATGTATACTTTAAATGAGTGATTAACTGCTTTTAAGTATCTGCTGGCAATAAAACATAATTATCATCTGTATATGTATTCAGAGCAAGTGAAATGTAATTTTTTTGACGATAAAATTTTTCCTTCCGCGAAATTACATAATTATTGCTTAGAATACTGAATAACTTTTTAACTTGATCATTTAAATCTGATAGCGCATCATCTGCCTCATATATTATATTATATTCTTAATTGTTCACTACAAAAATATAGGCCTCTCTTTTCGTGTGCCAGTAACACGCTCATGCGTCGACCTCATCCAGAATCTGCCCGTGATGGCAACGTAACGTGCCAGATATAATTAATTAAAAAGAAAATAAAAACCAAAGATACTTACGCTGTTCTGATAGCAGCAACATTATTCCTGATGAACGTCAGAGCAAACCTAGCGTTGGAACGGTCTCCCATGTAGAAGAAAGTGAAAGCATTCACTCGGTCTTGAGCCTTCACGGAGTCGTCATTCAAGATACTATTCAAATACCTGACAAAATAAACAAAAGATTATTGGATAACAAAATATCATCATCATCAGTTGGTAAAAAGTCATCAAAAGCTTTCAAGTTTTTCCAGACGACAATCCTATCGGACCCTTAGATTTGGCTTAGGCGTCTTTTATTAATTAAATAAAGATATACAAGTTATCTATTAACTCTAATTGTTATAAGTTAATATTTTTTTAATCCTGAAGGTATAAACTGCATAATATTCAAAGGCTTTTTCTTATTTTCTACGAGGATTATGTAAGTCATTTAAACCTTTACTTTTTTAGTCTTCATTGATATTGTAACTATTAATATCATAATCAAATAATTATATGATACTCACAAAGTCCTAGCTGCATCGGTAGTGGTACATCCCAAGGTTCTGAGCATAGCAAGTTCATCTGCCTGATTGTTAGAAGCCAGGCGACGATTATTGATGAGGTTCCATTCTGTAAGGCCACCGGTGCGGATACCTTGGCAGAACACGTGGCGTCTCAGATTAGGGTTGACGCTGCAAAAAAGAATAATATTAAATAATCATCATTTTCTTGTCATTATCTCATTTTATTTGGTTTCGTTGCAACATTGCTGCTTCTTCTAAACTTCTTGCTTTGTCAGAAGCATAATAATAATTTTATAAATACAATGATATCTGCGCATAACGAAAATGCAATAATTCAACAGATACAACTATATATATAACTAGATTAATTTACATTGCGTTTTAATGACAGAGTAAGTGTAAAGTTAGAAAGTAGACTAGGGGTAAACTTAAACGCAAATATCTTAAAATCCCTTACCATTAGGTGAGATTGTGGTCAAGCTACTGTGGGCAACCTAGTCATTACTAATCGGCCCCATAAGGAAGAAACATTTAAAAGAAATAAATATTGTAAAGTTACAATGGTACCAATAACTTGAGAGTATAAAAAAATATTACCTGGTCATTACCAATCGGTCCCATAAGTAAGAAACATTTAAAACGAATACATATTGTAAAGTTACAATGGTACCAATAACATGAGAGTAGTGATAAATTGCTCCAAAGTCTTGCCCCATCATCCAAGAAGTGTACACTACATGAGTAGTTCGAACACGATGAACTTTTACTTCAAGATTTATATAAACTTATTTTGTAATAATACTATAATATTTAATAAATTGACGCTCGTTTCGACGGGCCTGGCCAATTTCCTCTTGACTTTATTAAGCCGTTACTCTACAATATTAGCCTTTTATCATCATACCGTTTTACACATTGTAAATTGTGGTCAGTCACGCGATAGGTATCCGTACCTATGTGCTTTGGTAATGTATGTTTTATCATCTTCTTTATTAGGGTATTCGTTTGTATAAATCATAATACTATTCTTACGTTTCTCTCACTGCAATATTAATCTAAATAAATATAATATATATAGTACAAAACATATTATTTGTTTGTTGAAAACTAACATCCGTTTTTGAAATTTTTGCAAATATAGTAAGACACATCATCGGTGAGTGCGTAAGCTGGTTTTTAATCACGAAAATTGCTCGGATTCTGATGTGTTAGGCAAAAAGAACGAAGTGGTTCAAAAACTAGTGATGTAATAATAATTTTGAAAAGTTTGTTCTATAGCATGACCCTGTTACCCGATTACTGGGTTATGGAGACAGATATGCGTCGCTACATGTAAAATACTCACCTGCATCTGATTAGGCTGAAAGCCAACCCAAACTATGTGAGGAAAACCCATAATGTTTGATTGTGTACGAAGAAACTATTCTAAAAGGATGTATATGTTAATGTAAAAGCCCAAACTACGGTAAAACCTAAGATTTTCTAAGTCCTATTAGCAAAACGCCGAAGTTATGTATGATAATCGCTTATTTCGGTATTATTATGGGGCGGGTGAAGAATTTGACACAATTTAGTCAGTTTTATGCAATTTATGTGAATATAAAATTAATCAAATTGATTGCGAATCTAATAGAAAAAAAATAAAAAGCTTCCTTCTTATTCTAAAAATTGTCTAACAAACAAATTATCTGCTTTGAAGAAGCTTATTAATCAGTCCTTAACTGTTCTCATCCTTTCGTTCGTGTCATAGACACTACAAGTTTTCAACATTTACAAGTTTCTTAAGTAAATCCTAAGCTTAACCGTGTGATTTCTAGTAAAAGCCCGAAATTATCGAGTATCATAGATCATATCGGACTTTTAGCTGATGAAGAGTTGATGAATCTCTTAGGTTTTACCGTAGTTCGGTCTTATAGAGTAACATATATTTTTGGACGTGTTCCTTACCTGTTGAGGTTGGCATTGGTCACAAAAGCATTGAACTTTGTTTGAGCATCGGCCACACATCCTGCATGCCTCATCGTGTTGCAAGCGAAGGAGAGAACGTAGAACCTGTTCAAGGTTCTTGTGACATGCTCATTGGCAACCACGTTGTAACCAAGATCAGCAATGACTGGTGCAAGGAAATCGGAAAGTATTCTCTGAAAAGAAAAAAAATATGATGAAATAACAAAATCTTGGTGAAGTGTAGTGTGGAAAAGAATTATTTCTAAGAAGATAAATACGATTATGAAACATTTAAGGGACATTGTTGATGACGCGACATGGCAATCTAAATTGCGGTATCGTACAAAGTATTTACTAAGAAAAGTTAAATCAAAAAACCCGACTGCTTAAGAAGCGAACTAAAAAGACTAAACAAGAAGAAAAACATGCCGTGCAGTCGGAGGATACAAATTCATACATACCAAATGTATCCTCCGACTGCACGGCATGATTTTCTTCTTGTTTACTCTGCTCTTTTTAGTTGGCTTCTTAAGCAGTTAGGTTTTTTGATTTTTAGAATGAAGTTTTTTTCAAATTAGGTACATTTAAACATACAAGTGTTTTATATTTTTTAAATTATCTCTTAAAACCCTTTATTTTGATACACCACACGATGGGCTTGGAAAAAATATTGGGTCCCTACAATATGGCGCCCAAAATCCGCCTTTTTTCATTTTCGTATTTTAATGTAGCCAGTGACACTCGCAAAGTTAAGACAAATTGATTGACGTAAGAATCATCAAAATTGGCCAACGCGTTCAGTCTCTAGAACGCCAAATAGGAACAAACATACATACTTATACTGATGAACACAATACCCTCCTTCAGCAGTCGGGTATAAACAAGTGACAATTGGTCGAATTGCATCGTATTGCGTCTATTCTTTCAACTTCACTTAGTAAAAACCGCGTATCAGTGTTATATAAATTGAATCGCTTCGACCCATCAATAGGTGAATAAGACTTACACAATCACAAACAGGAATTCAGTCACTCGATTATTCATATTACGATTATTGTGATTAAAACGTACCTAAGTATTGTACATATCAGAGTTTTCAAATCGGCATGGAAATATTATGTAATATTGATTTGATTAATACATTTGTGTAGATATCTAATAATAATCTTCATATACATTATTATCTTTTTGGGAACAGTTAAGTTAAAAAGTATAATTATGAACTTATATATTCAGGGAGTGTCATTGCCATCATGAATCCGTTGGGCAAAAGGTATAGTGCTATTGATCCTGTATAACTCTGTCTCTCTCACACATTTGAATCATGACGACGTATAGGTGCCTAGTAGTATACTTACATCAAAGGCAGCCAATCTCTCAGGGAGGTGCACGAGTCTGTTCCTAAGCCAGGAGAAGCCAGTGATGGCTGGGTACCAAGAGTAGTAGCTGGTATCCTTCTTCAAGAATTCAAGAACACGGAAGCCAAGGGCATAAGTCATCTGCCCAGAGCGCATGAACGCGAATACGTCGTCAACGATCTACAAACAAAAATAAATTAGTTAATTTGTTTTTAAGTAAGAAACTGGTAATACCTCAAAAAATGGGCTCAGTGATAAGAGCGAAATCAAAGTGAATAATTAAAAAACTCAGTAAATGTATAATTCTCTTTTTCTAATTGCATGATTTTAAAAATCCAAAATCTGCGTAAGTTTCTTATATTTGTATTATCTAAAGATAAAAAGTAATATAATATTATCGGTACATACCTGAGCTCTGTTCAAATGATGGATGGCGGTATGATCGTTATTTAGAGCATAAGCGAGCAGCCACCAGTTACGTTCATCGTAGTTGACACGGTAGATACCTAGAAAAATATACATGAGTTAATATCAGATCACAGTACACAAATTCTATACGATGACATTCGATTCATATATGATGTTATGAGACAAGTAATACAAGGCGAATCTTTTGCCACTAACCAGACACAAAGCCGGACTTCCAGAAATTTTGGTAAGAAAATCAATCTACTTAGGTGACCCAACCCACATTTTTGATCGATTTGCTATATTCACTAACAATATTTTGATTACAAAAAAAACACAAAATATGTGTTTATTACCTTTCTGTTGAACGTTGAATATGACCCATCCATATCCTGCTGCGTTTTCGATGAAGTCAGTCCTCGTAGTCATCACTTTGGAAGGCGTAAGATTTTCGAAGTTAGGGTTAGATTGCGTCGTGTAAGTGAGTGGCAGAGGCCAAACTTGTGAAGTCGGGGTGGCAGTGGCACTGATGAAGAACCGATTCTGATGGTAGAAGAAAATAAAATAAATACGCATAGTTTAAGCCCCAGAACAGGTAAATTTCAAAACTGTATATATCTAAAACTGTTTCTTTGTTTCAAATTAAAAAAGGGACATACATTCTAGATTCAAAATAGAGAATTTGAATTTAGAATTTGCAGTTGCTAAACAGTGCAGAGAATTTTATAAATAATTCCGATTATTTTTTGTGTTCTGTAAATACTTTTTTTCTAAATGATCTGAATATAAATGTTGGTGACTGAACAAGCACCTGAACGAAATGATTACCTGCTCAAGGTCAATGCGACCAGTTGCCGGGTTGACAGTGACTTTGAGGACTGGGTATCCCTGCTCTTCTACCCAATATTTCATTAAGGAGGAAATATCGTAGGTTGCAGAAGGTGAATCTTCAGCCACTGCTCTTGCAAAGGCACTGTAGAGATCGGCTGGGAATGCATGTTCGTAAGAGCTGAAAAGCGTTATATTTTTTTTAATAAATTAGACTCAACATATTAAAAAATGCTAAAAATATGGTTAGTAAATATGTTTTATGAACGAGGTATGAAAGAGTTTTTCCATGTGTATGGTGAAAGAGGAAGATTTTTTGGTCAATTTTTGGCACTTGTATCTTTCAGAGAGGAATGATTCTCTAAAATTATGTATGTCTCATGGATATAAGAAAAATAATCAATTACTTGTCCACCAAGAATCTGTTCAGAGCCTTCTTAAAAGTAGCTTCAGAGACGAGATGCTTCAACATGAGAAGTAGCGCAGCGCCCTTGGAGTAGCTGATGCCAGTGAAGTGTCCAGTGACCTCAGTGGGACTGTTGACAGTGTGCTGAAGAGCTCTGGTGGCCGCTGAAGAGTCAGCAGATAAAGCACTCTGCACGTACATAATATTGAACTGATCCGCCAACTGTAAGTCTGGGTACACCTGAGAATAACAGAATAAACTATTATAGTCTGGCAAACGAAAGTAGACGCTTGAATAATTTGCAAACTTTTTATATGGCAATGCTATAATAATGTCAACATCATTTTTTGGTGATTTGTTGTGGTCTTGATAATAGCATTTATTAAGTGAAAAATGAATAAAACAATTAAAAGTGGATATGTCGTTTCGCATGATGTCTAAATATCAAGAAAAACAACAGGAGAAACAAAAAGACGTCGAATTCAAACAATAACAAGATTGTTTACGTGTTGTGTTAGATTTCATAAGTTAGTATGACGCTAATAAGTTGATACTTTGTTTTAATTCGTAATCACTATATATCTTTGATACTTAATATCTAAAGTATTACCTACCTAAAGTACCTATAGTATTTATATTCAGACGAAGTAAATTGAATAATTGTAAAGTATCAAATTAGGTTATTCCAGGTATTTCAAACTAGTTTTGGGGTTACTATGCTGATATTTTTTAAATTTACCGCGCTTTTTCAGTCTCTACTTTCGTTTGCCAGACTCTAGCATCGTTTTGTTATTCGAAAAATAGCAATAAAATATGGAAAAAACATAATCGTGTATGTGGAGATCTAAAATCTGCCAAAAATATAGAAGTCGAACAAGTTAGAGATGAACAATCAGTGTTACGATTTCGAGTTTGGTTCAAATGAATCATGACATAAACACCCGTATCTTTAAAAATCGCAGAGCTTTTTAGCACATTCTAAATTAAAATTTTCTATAAATAATTGAAATAAAGTATCTGCTAATCAATTGCTAAACAGCTCAGAATTTTTATTTATAAATGAGTTCCGTAGGTATTTTAATTCAGCTTTCATGCCTTGCTTATACTTACACCATCCATAGCGAAGTATTCGAAGTAGCTAGCGAAACCTTCGTTAATCCAGACGTTGTCCCACCATCTGCAGGTGATCAGGTTACCGAACCACTTGTGAGCGAGCTCGTGAGCAGTTATGGTACCTATGGATTGCTTGTCTGCAGCATTTGTTTCACCTTCTAGGTACAAGAGGCGAAGCTCCCTAGAATAAATCGAAATATGTATTTTATTTAGTAAATAATCATGACATTGAATTGATATGGTTACTTACAGTTGGCATATCATGCAATACAACCATTTCATGAAATGGTCGGTCACATCATGAAGTGATCAATTCTAAGATCTGGCTGCTACATATTCACTAGATCACACTTAAATAGAAAAAGTTTTAGATGAAAGTAACTAATCTTCATCGCTGAAACTATCCATCGGTTTGAAGCTAAATTAAAAATAGTCGCACGGGGCAATCCAAGTTTAAAATACGCTTGCCGAAATCGTCCAATACGAGTACATATTAAAACCCATCCGTGCCTCGAAAAGTACATTAAGACCTTCGTTCTGGTTGCCATTAACTGCTGTTTGCTGGTGGTTGAATCTTTGACATACGTTATGTAACGAGTAGTCAGAAGCTCAACACTCTAATAACCAGTTTTACCAATGGGCATCGTATTACCCAGTTTTGGCAGTCGGACAGACAGTCAGTCGGTATAAATATATGTATAGTGGAACTAGAAACCGTCTGCACGATATTTGAGAAAAAGACTAGGTAGTTACCTTTTCTCAACTATAGAAGACAATGATCCAAAAAAATACCTGTAAGTAACTAATCCCCAGTTCTCTGTAGCTCCTGAAGCCCAGAAAGGTGACGCGATCTGATCGTTCTTGATGCCCTCTTCCATTTCATAGTACTCGATACCGAAGTAGTTACTAAGCCAGTCTGTTAGAGGGGGTCCTACTTCTAAAGCGTAGGCACCTTGCCCTTGAGTGCCTGGTCTGGCCAGGATTCTATAGGGCTTTGCTGCATTCTCGCTCTCGGCAATCACGGTGAAACCTTCATGGATGTGGAAAGTGACCAAGTAGGCTGACATTCTTGGAGTAACTTGGAAAGTCTCCCTTTGGCGGCCATTAACGCTGAAACAATAATATTGGAATTTTTAATTTCTGTACACGTAGTAATTTAATAAATAAATAATCACATTCTGTTTTTCTAAGAATGAATCAGATCTTGACGTTTAAATATTATTTATGTTTTTCGTTTAGAATAAAATGAAACTTGCTTCAGTTATCGTAAATAATTTTTGTCCGCTATCTAAAACATTGTTTAGCACCTTTATTATCTTTTGAATATTAATATGTTTATCTGATATGTGGGAAGTCCCAGCTGCACCGTTTTCCTGCTTGGACATTAATCGATTGATTGCTATCTACTCTGAACCAATACGAGGAAAAGTGGCGGCATTGTACTTATATTATCACTGGCTTTTACTTTTGGTTCACAATACAAACTTCCACGCGTTAAATATGTAAAGGTAACAGGCAAACAGACTTATTTTCACATTTATAATAATGGTATGGATATAGTACCAAAGTATCTCATATGTGGCTGTGCTCGTACTGTACCTAGGTGTCCGTGAGCATAAAACTACGGAGATGCGTATGAAAAGTTGTGTTACAATTTTCAGGCCTTAATCCTTATATAATCGTATGAAATTTTTTACGGTGTTTAACAATTGCTTATCAGATGTGATCTATACAAAATTTTAATTTAGAATGTACAAATCAATAGGGTGGTTAACAAAAAAAAAATATTTAGTCCGTTAGTTAGATAACCTAAAAATATTGGACACGTATTTTTCTTTTGCCGCGTAAACAAAAATTACGACGATACAGTGCGTTGAAATATCGTGTGACGTTAGAGTGTGCCACACTTTATACTGACAAAGTGACGTCACAAGCCCCCACTCCTGAACTTTGATGCGCTTTATATTTGTCAATTTTTATTTAGTTGATAAAGCTAAAAATACGGGTCCAATATTAATTGATAATATCACTGATGGACTAAATAGAATTATCTTTTTTCTACCCAGGAAACATCCTTATTGCTAAATAGTGTTGGTGTACAGTAATCTATATTCTATACAACTATCTATGATGATGTGGTTAACAAAATAATGATTCTTGATTAGATTAAGCTCACCAAATGATGTGCCATTTCAGATTTAAAAACAAGTTAGGTTAGTTTTTCTGTTGTTTTGAGACACTTGAGTGTAGTTCGAAGTAAATATTTGTTTAAGCATTGACAACAAAATGTTTAAGTTTTCAGCTGTCCGATTTTATTTTATTGAAGTAAATATTTGTAAATACGTTTATTCCCTACCGGAGTTTGTGTTTCCCGATACCTAAAATCAAGGGTAATTTAAATCAAGAGTGAAAAGGTTTTTCTAGGCAAGCGTGCTTCACCGTCGACTACCTCATCATCAGATGAGATAGTGGCCAAACGCGAGCCTATAGTCAATAAAAAAAAACTTTTACAAGTCATTCTTTTTTTGTCGAAAGGAATACTGAAACAAACTCACATTCTCTTTTAAAATCCATACAATCAGTAATTAGTCAGATCAGATAAGGAGTTATTAGTTTATGTTATTGGACAGATAGAGACTTTAAAAAAACCGGCCAAGTGCGAGTCGGACTCGTGCACGAAGAGTTCCGTACCATTATCGCAAAAAACGGCAAAAAAACACGTTTTTTGTATGGGAGCGCCACTGAAATATTTATTTTATTCTGTTTTTAGTATTTGTTGTTATAGCGGCAACAGAAATACATCATTCAATTTCAAATGTCTAGCTATCACAGTTCATGAGATACAGCCTGGTGACAGACAGACGGAGCGCGGAGTCTTAGTAATAGGGTCCCGTTTTTACCCTTTGGGTGCGGAAACCTAAAAAATCATTCGTTCTCGGTCTGCTAAGCAATGCTGGAACGTGGGGCATTCTTTTATACTTAACTTGGATAATTTTATCAGTTTCCTCCATGAAAAAATGCGTAAATTTAAATATGTATGTGTTTGTACATTAAAATAATTAGTAAATACTCACAGAACACTCGAAGCAATTCTCATGTTTGAGTAAGATTCAGCAAAGGTTGGTAATCTGTTGATAATGATTCTGAAGGTAGATTTGAAGCCAGGCTCATCGAAGCTGGGGAACGCCTGCCTTGAGTGAGTGGGCTGCAGGTGAGTGGCCGCATACCAGCTGTAAAAGTAATAATATTAGAATTGTATAAATAAAAAACTCAAATATAATGATTACAAATTCATAACATTTACTGATCTTAGTTCACCGTTCTTTTGGAGACTCAATATTATAAAAAAAAACCGGCCAAGCTCGAGTCGGACTCGCGCATGAAGGATTCCGTACCATTATCGCAAAAAACGGCAAAAAAATCACGTTTATTGTATGGCATCCCCAAATAAATATTAATTTTATTCTTATTTTAGTACTTGTTGTTATAGCGGCAACAGAAATACATCATCTGTGAAAATTTGAACTGTCTAGCTGTCACGGTTCATGAGATACAGCCTGGTGACAGACAGACAGACAAACAGACGGACCGCGGAGTTTTAGTAATAGGGTCCCGTTTTTACCCTTTGGGTACGGAACCCTAAAAACGAACGAGTAGAATTTGATCACTACTACGGCTTTTGAATATAATGTCTTTATTTTTGTTTATCATCATCATCATCATCATCCGCAGCCTGACTTTGCCCACAGCTGGGCTAGGCATCTATTGTATCAAGTCTTGTTAATCGTTTGATTTTTTTTAACGTTTTCTAGATATTTTTTATGTGAAACTGAGAAATAAAAAAATCCTCACCGCAATGTATTAGTGGCGTCCCTGTAGCTTCCTCTGAAGACACCTCGTGACAGAGGCGTTTCATTAATGTTGCCGATGTAGGTCACAGTCATTATGTACCGAGCCCCATTTAACAAGGAAGTTCCAGAAAGCAAGTTGACTTTTAGGAACTGATATTGTTCAATTGTTTCGAAAGGAGTTGTGGCATCCAGTGCTATATTTCGGCCATTCTCGAAAGATAGAGACACCGAAATAATTCTCCTAACGTTTTGGTGAATAATAATGTTAGTTATGCTATCTCTCCTTGCCTGTAAAATAAATTATTAAATAATTATGTTGTTGATTTATGCCCATAGTTATAAATTCAATAAATTTATTACATACTAGCTTCTGCCAGCGACATCACCCGCGTGAATGCCGATTTATTACACACACAATAGTACCCCATGTCTTATTCCTGACTATAATCTATTCTTGTGCCAACTTTCGTCCAGATTTATCCAGCCGTTTGAGCATGAAGAAGTAACAAACATACAAACACACTCACAAACTTTCAACTTTATAATATTATTATAGTGTGAAGTGTGATTTTCAATCACAAAGCTTAGCATGGTTTCACTTCTCATGGACTAAATTGCCATTATAAAACGTTTTATTGACTGCTAAAGTTTTAATAAAATTATAATGGCTACTTACTTGCATAGTGATTGTGGCTACACCTTCGAAAGTAAAGGCTTCATTAGTCCCACTAGCTGTGAAGTGAGGCGTGATTTCTACATCATAGTGAATGGGGTCCAGGTCTTCAGGTAGTCGGTAGGCATCAGAGGCAGCTGTATTACGAGACTCGACTTCTTTGACATCCCATGGCAGAGGAACGTCAGCCGCAATGGAAGCGACTAACGCCAGGAGAACAACGCTGATGTAACGCATGGTGCTGAAAGTTTTTGGTTAAAATTAATAAGGAATAAATAAGATCCATTTTCGGTTATATCTGAAAATATTAAAGTAGAAAAAAGTTTTTATTGGATTTTTAATTACAAGAGGGACCGGACGGTGACATTTTATCAGCGATAACGATTGTTAAAAAGTCCAAAATGTTACATGGTCCATACCAACCATATTTGTCGGTAATAGAGAGTCACTGTTATGAGTCCAGCTTTGTTTAAGTATAACATAAACTTCACGCAAGCATCATACAATACTATTCAAGATGCAAGAATTAAAACAATACGCTTGATACTCTGTTTCATTAAGCTTACGTGGCACATAATTTAATTTTATATATTTTATAACAATAATGTATGTTTGTTTCCATTTTTCTGTCTGAACACTTCCTACGGTAAGAATAATTAAGATTTAATATTTTGCTTGATCTTAAATATTTAGGTAGTTAAATACTGGTCAATACGTACCTGCTTGACAGTTGCACCACGCGAAATGAATTCGATTATAAAAATTTTGGTGGTGATAATCGGTTATTGTAATATACTTATATTGTAAATTTTATCAGGATTATAGACGGTACTGTCCAATATCAGCCAAAGTTTGATAAACCTTTTTATCCTAAAAACAATTTTATCTTTCGATAAGTAATTAGATAAAACTATAGCAGGACAGCTAAAAAATTGTCCTTGATGAGGAAAACAATGAGGAAACAAAAAAAATCGGAATACAAAATTCCATACAATAATCTCACACCATCTCACTTAAGTTTAGCGAATTCTATTAACTTGGGACACTTAGTTACTTCAAAGATTTTTACAAAAAAATACATAATGTAGGATAATTTTATTATCCTACATTGTGTACCAAGGCAAAAGTGGTGGGGGGCAAAGACCTCCTCTTCCTTATTGTCTCTGTTTTGGGCGATCTCTGGCAAAGTTTACAAACGTGATCAGTTGGTCACACCGCCTTCATCGCTTTCTAAGACGTCCAATGAGTGTCGATCTTCGCTCATCTCTCTTGGTGCATTCGTACGACAGGCCACTTCCATTCCCACTTTAGCCTAACTTGTACCGAATACAAAAATACAAGATCTAGTAGGTATCAGAGGGCTAAGTGCAAAGTTGTTACGTTGCAGTAAAATTGAATGCGCAAACCCGTTGAAAAAACATAATCATATATTCATATAATTATATATATTGTATTAATTTAGTTGATGATCTTATCAATAATATATCTATAAGTTACTCATTGGCTTGATGACGAATCATCTCTCATTAGGTACTTTTATTTTCTTTTCGTGTTGACGTTGTGACTGGCTATGTTGAAACGGCAAATCTTTCCTCATGGATTCCTGTAGATCAGGATGATGTGACAATGATTAAACACCACGTTGTCAAAACATAACATCACTCCTGTGTTCCCCATCCCCGAAAGGTTATACAGAGGTGCACTTATTCTATTAGTTTGCCAGTTGCGTTTTTAAATCCCATGTAATAGGAAAGCGAGCCTATTGCCGTCAAACGGACATAAATCTAGTCTTTGGACTCTCTCTTAAGATCCTATGGCGCAGGACACATAGAAATGACGTCGACGGGGACGGCCTGGTTTCCTTTTTCCTTGAGGATTCCAAAGGTCTGTTTAAGAATGTATTAAGAATCCCTCCGTAGCGTGTGATCAATCCAACTCCATTTACGCCGCTTGATCTGCCCGGCGATCGGGGTCTCGTGGCATCTCTCCAAAAGCTCTAAATTCGAGATGATCTCGGCCCAGTAAATTCCAAGGAAGCGACGAAGACATCGGTTGACGAAGACCTGGCTTTAGCGTGAGATGTGTTACCTTCCACGTTTCGCACCCGAAGATTTTGAGTTTAACCCTTGGGGTCAATTTTTCCGATTGCCACACAGGTCTCAGCTGTGCGAATGTAGCTCTAGACTTCGGACTGTTACCAAGAAATGCCAGATGGAAAAACCAATAGCACTTTGCCCGACCAGCGATTTGAATTCAGGACTTCATGGCAAGAATCAAACTCAGGACGAGGCATTAGGTACACTGTATAAAGGTGGACCTAATACCTAAAGAATTTTCAACCAATCGATCTTAGAGGTGTGTATTATTGTCTATAGGTTCGCGCTTGACAACTATCTCACCTGATGATAAGCGAAGATGTGGTCGACGGTAAAGCAGGCTTGCCAAGTTGAAACCTATTCACTCTTGACTTAAAGACCCCTAGATTGTAGCTATCGGGCAACGCACACTCATCATAATAAAACACTTTATCTACACGCAATTAAACCTGCGGGCTGAAGCGAACATCGAATTAGACCCATTCCTACATCATATTATCTTGGACATCTCTGACACCGGTGAAGGAAAACATCGTGAGGAAACCTGGACTTATGGATAATATAGGTTTGAAATTGCCAACCTCCATTGAGCAAGCGTCGTGATCAAAGCTCGTGCCTCCTCCGTAGAGGGCCAAAGCCCTGCGGCAGTGGGACAGTTACAGGCTGGTATAATTATTATATAATATTCAACATCATACGTCGAGCTCCTGTCACTGCCGGGGTGCCAGCTGTTTTAGAACCCAATGACTTGGCGCGCGACTATACGAAGAGACCAGATGGGATGACTATAATGCCTTGGAAAGTGGGTAGGCCTTTGGTGTGCGATGCAACATGTGTCGACACCCTTGCGCCATCCCATCTTCTGAGCACGGCGGGCTGTGCTGAAGCAGCTTCTGCTGGTGCTCAAACAGCGCAAATACAACAACTTTATTGGAAGCCATATATTTTAGCCGTTTGGGGTTGTAACATTAGGTCTATGGGGTCCGAGTGCTCGTCGAGTATTTCGAGATGTAAGCAAACGGTTCGTCGACTCTTCACGTGACCAGACGGCTGGGCTTTCCCTTGGCCAGAGAATCAACATTGCCATCCAACGTGGCCTTCTGGGCACTTTTCACGTTGACAGCGATGTGGACCAATTTTATGACGCCCAATGACCCCTGCCCTTTTATACGCGATCGTATTTAATTTTTTATTTAAGTGTATACGAGTATATAGGTATTTACTGTTAATTAAGTATTTTATTGGTTCCGTATGGTGCCGGACGTTAATAATTTCACCATCCCATGTCTTCCCGTGGGTGTCGTAAAGGGCGACTAAGGGACAAACCAGAGAATGGGCAGCAGCGTTCTCTGTGCTCCTATAACAACCATACTGCGATCGCCAACCCGCCTGCCAAGCGTGGCGATTATGACAAAACCCCCCCTATGAATAGCATAAATAAAAAATGGCCCCTAGTGCCCGGCAGCCTGCCTACCCTCGACTACGGTAGCGGTCGAGGTTACGGCATGGCAAGGGGTGCTAAGAATCTCCGGACGAGATCCGGCTACCCCAACAATCACCGACGACTGGACCTGGCAACGTACAACACGCGCACACTTCGGACCGACGAGAAGATCACCGAGCTCGAAGAGGAATTGAGCAGGTTGCGATGGAGTATTATAGGGTTATCTGAAGTCCGAAGAGAGGGGGAGGACTCGATAATCCTCAAATCCGGTAACCTGCTCTATTTCCGAGAGGGTGACCGGCAGTCCCAGGGTGGTATCGGGTTTATCGTCCACAAGTCCCTCGTGAACAACGTGGTGAAGATCGAGAGTGTGTCGACCAGGGTGGCGTACTTTATACTCAGAATATCCTCTAGATATTCGCTGAAGGTCATACAGGTCTACGCCCCAACCTCGGCACACCCCGACGACGAGGTAGAGACCATGTATGAGGATATCTCCAGAGTCATGCATTGTTTCAAAACTCACTTCACCGTTGTCATGGGGGACTTCAACGCGAAACTGGGCAAACGAGACGAGGATGAGCTGCAAGTGGGGCAATTTAGAGTTGGACGACGGAACCACCGGGGTCACCTACTGGCCAGTTTTATGGAGAGGGAGGGCCTCTATATGATGAACTCCTTCTTTAAAAAGCGTGAACACAGGAAGTGGACCTGGCAGAGCCCCGATGGTGCAACAAAAAATGAGATCGACTTCATCATGTCAACCAAGAAGCAAATGTTCAATGATGTCTCTGATCAATTCGGTAAAAACCGGGAGCGATCACCGCATGGTAAGAGGCACATTGAACATTAATATAAAGCTTGAAAGGTCTCAACTGATGAAGTCCACGCTCCGTCCAGCACAGGTCCAGGTCCAAAACCCCGAGAGCTTTCAGCTCGAACTCCAGAATCGTTTCGAGTGCCTGGGGAGCTCCGTGGATGAATACAGCGACGGGTTCGTGGAAGCTGTCCATACGGTCGGGTCTAAGTTTTTCAAGACCCGTCGTACAGATAGAAACAAAAAGCTCTCTGATCATACCCTCAAGCTTATGAAGAAGAGGCGTGAGATGATCCTGCAGTCTTCAGATGAGGCGTGCAAATACCGGCAGATCAATAGACAGATCTCTAAATCCTTGAAAAGAGACCTCCGCTGCTTTAATACCGAGCGTATTAAAGACGCGATTGAGCGAAATAAAGGCTCCAAGGTTTTTTCAATTAATTAAATTAATTGGCTATTGGGCAGAGCCAGCTCACGAAACTGAAGACCGATGATGGCTGGATTGTATCCGCTAAACCGGAGCTTCTGAGGGAGATCGAGAGTTTCTATGGGCAGTTGTACACGTCAACCAGTAAACCCGTTGCGAATCTAGCAAACGACCCAAGAGCTAGATTGACTCGGCACTATACCGAAGATATCCCGGACGTCAGCCTGTAAGAGATTAGGATGGCTCTGAAACAGCTTAAAAACAACAAGGCGCCGGGTGATGACGGAATCACGGCTGAACTCCTGAAGGCGGGTGGAAAACCGGTCCTCAAGGCCCTTCAGAAGCTTTTTGATTCCGTCATACTCGAGGGCAAAACGCCACAGGCATGGTGCAGGGGTGTGGTGGTCCTCTTCTTCAAGAAGGGCGACAATGCCTGGCTGAAGAACTATAGGCCCATCTCGCTTCTTAGCCATGTTTACAAGTTGTTTTCAAGAGTCATCACGAATCGTCTCGCGCGCAGGTTTGACGATTTCCAGCCTCCCGAACAAGCCGGATTCCGAAAAGGCTTTAGCACCGTAGACCACATACATACGCTGCGGCAGGTTATACAGAAGACCGAAGAGTATAACCTGCCTCTCTGTTTAGCGTTTGTGGACTACGAGAAAGCCTTCGATTCGATCGAGACTTGGACTGTACTGCAGTCTCTCCAACGGTGCCAGATCGGCTACCGGTACATTGAGGTGTTGAAGTGTCTGTACAAAAACGCCACCATGTCAGTCCGTCTTCAGGATCAGACCTCGAAACCAATCCTGCTCCAGCGCGGCGTAAGACAGGGAGACGTAATTTCTCCAAAACTGTTCACTGCTGCGCTGGAGGACGTCTTCAAGGTTCTGGACTGGAAGGGGCTTGGCATCAACGTTAATGGCGAGTACATCACTCACCTTCGGTTTGCCGACGACATAGTGGTCATGGCTGAGACCATGGAGAGCCTCAGTAAAATGCTCGATGACCTTAGTAGAGCTTCCGAAAGAGTGGGTCTTAAAATGAACATGGACAAAACCAAGGTCATGGTGAACGCCCATGTAACACCCACTCCTATCAAGATCGGAGACTCTACACTCGAAGTTGTAGACGATTATGTTTACTTGGGACAAACGGTCCAGTTGTGTAGGTCCAACTTCGAGAAAGAGGTCAACCGTTGAATCCGACTCGGCTGGGCAGCGTTCGGGAAGTTGCGCGGTGTCTTCTCGTCCAACTTACCACAGTGTCTCAAGACAAAAGTCTTTGACCAGTGTGTGTTGCCAGTGATGACATATGGCTCTGAGACGTGGTCGCTTACAATGGGCCTCATCAGAAAGCTTACAGTCACTCAAAGGGCATTTCCTTGCGTGATCGTATCAGAAATGTAGAGATCCGTAAGAGAACCAATGTTACCGACATAGCTCGAAGAATTGCCAAACTTAAGTGGCAGTGGGCAGGGCACATTGCTCGCAGAACGGATGGCCGATGGGGCAGAAAGGTTCTGGAGTGGCGACCGCGAACCGGAAGACGTTGCGTTGGAAGGCCTCCCACCAGGTAGACCGATGACCTCGTGAAGGTTGCGGGGATCCGCTGGTTGCGAGACGCACGGGACCGGTCAATCTGGCGACGCTTGGGGGAGGCCTATGTCCAGCAGTGGACGTCTTTCGGCTGATATGATAACGGGTATAAGAATCAGGTTGAAGGTAAAAAAACTAAAATTGAATTAATAACTTGCACCTTCTTTTGTCATCATTCTTTGCCACTCTCTAGGGTTTGCTGTAAGAGAACTTAACATGAACTTATTCTGTAGATCCATTTCAATTCAGCTCTATCATCCAGGATACAACACATAGCGCTGTATTTTTAGAGACAAAAAGTTAATATATTTTTAACTGACTTCTAAAAAAGGAGGTTCTTAATTCGTCGGAATCTTGATTTTTTTGATAGACGTGCCCTAAAACTCCACTCGTCATAAACTCCGACCAGAAAAATAAATATGTAAAACTTATAAGTTTAGATTATCATTTATATATATATCATCATCAGTTGTACATATCATTACACTTTCCACCCGAAAGATGTTCCACTGTCGGACATGGGCCTCCCACAAGCGTCGCCACATTGACCGGTCCGCGTATTGCCATAATGTATACTAGCACAGACAGGGGTTGCTCTGTAATCGCACGCAATATGCTCTTGTAGCTAGAGAGCATACTGCATATCAGTACAGAGACAGACTGAAATAAAATACACTTTGCTCTAATTCGTGAGAGCAAAACACATACGAGTACAGACAATTTGGCTGCCGTAGTATGTGTGTCTGTACTGATATACACAATTTTAATGTTGACATTGGTTTTAACATAGAATAAGTGCAAGTACGATTAGAGTTAAAGCAACAAAGTCGACGTAGCCCCGCTGCGCGGGGCTCCTATTTCTGTCTGCAGGGTCAAAAGTAACCTAACACGAACGAGATGACGGGAGCTGCGTTCGCTCGCTTTGCTCGCTCACTTCAGCTCCCGTCATCTCGTTCGAACCTAACCTGTCCGTGTCGGGGTGCCCTAGGTTCCCGAGCTCGCTTCGCTCGCTCTTGTGCTGATTCGTTGACCATAACACGGTCACATTTTGCTTTAGACATATGCGAACAAACCGTATACTTATACAGACAGGTCTGTAGTCATACGTAGTTTGCTTTAGAGTATTTGTTATTTTTAAGAGCACAAAGTGATCTAGTACAGACTATGGGTGTCTGTACTGATATACACAATGGTAATACGCGACCGGTCCCATGCATCACGCGTCCAGCGGATGCCCGCAACCTTAACCAGGTCATAAATCTACCTAGAGGGAGGCCTTCCAACGTTGTGTCTCCCTGTTCGCGGTCGCCAATCCAGAACTTTTTGACCCCCTCGAACATCCATTCAGCGAGCAATGCTCCCTGACTACTGCCACTTTACTTTGGCAAATCTCCGGGCTAAGTTTAGATGTTAACAAAAAATATAAGAACGTTCAAATGTTTGTTACAATCCACTTAAATATTTTGTGAGCAAGTTTCCTTAATAAAGAAAGAAAGAAAGAAAAAGAAAGAAAAATATTTATTTGTGACCCGCACAGGAGACACGAGAAAATAAGCATACACTTAAGGTGGAAACATACTTAATTAATTATTGTTTTTTTACCTCCAAAGTGAAAGCAATTTTGCAACTGCCGTTATCAGATACTTATGCTAAAAATTTAGATTTCATAGTTATTTTTGGGCGTGACATTTCATTATTGATAAGGGATTTCATAAAACAGTTCTTTCTGTTTTCCTTATATCCATATCCAAATATGTTTTACTTGACTTACTAGGTTTTTTCCTCAGCTTTCGCCACGCATTGTTATACTCGAGTGGGTTATTGTTATTTAGAACTCGTTGAGTAGAAAAATACTATATTTTTTGTTTAAAAATATTGGGAAACAAAGGAATGCGAAGCCACCAAAGTCAACTTCTTAAATAATATTGTTTCGAATAAATTTTTAACTTCACATTGATCTATGAACTTCAAATTTGTGAGAAAGTTTATTAATACGTATATTTTAGTAACAAATACCAATATATTGATAAATAAGATGCTTACTATGAAATTTCCTAATGCCCTGTTACAACTAACATGCTTTTTCGGTTTGATACAGAACCCTAAATATTCCCACTGTACGGCACAGAGCAGGACCATTAATTAATGACAATTGTTGATATGAAATAAGAAAAACTTTGCAGTGTACTTTGTATTTTGAGTTAATAATTGTTATGAAAGATATAACAGTCATATAATATTTATGGAGACTTGTATAGTATAATTAAATTAAGTATCATGAGAGATGGAAGTTTCAATAAACTAAGGAGCAGAAATTGTTTCAAATAAGTGCCGATTTAAAATATTAATTAAATCAGTCGTTTATGTAAATTAACTATTGTTGCCTAAAAGCAAGTTTAATTTAGTTTTATAACTACATAGATATAAATAAACTCATAATATCTGATTGTTTTCTGAAATAACGAGGATTGTGACAGTTATAGGATATACTATTAAAAACTACATAAAAGTAAGACATAGTAATACCGTGCAATATATATTTGAAGCTAGTGGAAAATTTACGTCTTACTGCCATTTTACGTTTAAAGAATAACAGTTATTTAGAACTTAATGGAATATCTATACGTATATTCAGGGCAAGGGATATATATCTACGAAGAGCTGGGTATGTACCAAATTTCTATCTCTAGCATATTATTATTTTGCCTGAAATAATTTAAATTGTAACTTTTTTGTGCAGATTAACACTGGTGCAATGACATAGTCCTTAAAATGGATAACATAAGGTGATAAGAATGCTTGTCTTACCAATGGACAACGCAAACATGTGCAAGTGACGACCGACAGAGGGAAAGCTGCAAAGAACAGTGTCTTCATGGTCAAGATCGGAAGGCAGCTGAAGAAGAAGCAGTGCTCAAGCGTGATGCTCCCTAAGACATCATGGACATGTCAAATAAACAATGAAGATAAAACATGTCGATAAGGAGCGGAATCCATACCCATTAATATTATACATGCGGCAGTATCGTTGTCTGTCTGTTTGTAACTTTTTCACGTGTTAACGGATTTGGATGAAGCTTTGTACATGATTAGGTAGACTAAGTATGGATTAGGTATTTTTATATCGCCAGCGATGACACATGGCTCTGAGACGTGGTCGCTTACAATGGGCCTCATCAGAAAGTTTACAGTCACTCAAGGAAACTCCGAGTATAGATAGCTCTCTCCATTGCCCTTTAATGGAGAGCTATGCTCGGAGTTTACCGGAAGACGTTGCGTTGGAAAGCCTCCCGCCAGGTGGACCGATGACCTAAGAAATGTAACCGATAGAATACCGACAGGCTGGCAACTCGTCGTTGGTGTTCAAGGCTCTGGAGCTTTCAGTCAACCAGCGCATCGTTGCCGATAAGCCTCTTGGCTCGTCTGTCAATCGACTCAAGCGCATCAAGTTGGTAACTAGATAGATAGATAGATAGATAGATAAACCATTTATTCAGTGCACACAAAAGACACAGCACAACACACAAAATCACATACATGTGGGTATTTGGAAAAAAAAAGGTGCCAGAATACAAGAGGCCGGACCTGAGGCCCAGTAGCCCGTGCACCGGATACGTATCTCTCAGCAACAGTGCTGTCGTCTGCATACTCAAAGGTTCCGGGTTTTAGCAGGTCATTAATGTGCAGCAAGAACAATGTTGCCGAGAGCACTGACCCCTGAGGGACTCCGGCGTTAATACCTAACTGACCGGACGAGCACCCATCGATAACCACTCGGATGGACCGATCCCTCAGGAAGTCTGCAATCCAGTCACACAGAGCACTAGACAGACCGAAGGAAGGATAAGGTTACCAATGTGGCTCTCGTACCAGACCCTGTCAAAAGCATTTGATATGTCAAGGGAGACAGCAAGCACCTCTCGATGGCCTCACTCCAGATGTGAGCCATACGCTAGAAGATCCCCAGTTTACCGGTTTCGGTGGAAATCGTATTGGCGGTCACTAAGGATGTCTTTGTCTTTAAGGTATGCCAGGAGCTTATTATTTAATACACTTTCCATACTCTTACAGAAGTATGTGGTATATGGGTCTGTAATTGGCCGGGTCTGCTCGACTACCCTTCTTGGGCACGGGCTGAACGTTAGCTTGCTTCCAATCCTTCGGCACTTTTCCAGTCACCATCGAAAGGCGATATAGGCGTGTCAAGATTGGAGACCATTCAGGCGCACAAGTTCCACTAGCCTTGTTCACCTCAAGGTTACGCAGCACCCTACAGACCTCCCTCTGATGGATGCGAATGGCCGAAATACTCGTCTCACAACCAACAGCAGTGGGAGGGGGCCGCGCGCCATCAGTATTCAGATGCGAAGATTCCGCAAAGAGGGAGGCAAACAATTTTGCCTTGTTCTTAGCGCCTTGCAGCAATTACATCAAGGGAGCATTTATAAATTCAAGTTTCCTCAAGTTTTCCTTAACATAGTTGAATATACTTGTATTGTTTTTAAAATTCAAAAGATACCAATTAAATTATGTGGTAAAATAAACACAAAACGACAGCTAATTATATTCGACTGACTAAATGTAGATTAAATTGTAAGTTGCTGAAAATATATGTAACAAAGATGCACAATGTAACAGATTTCAGAGAATTAAGAGCACACCTGCACGTACGTTTTGTTTTTTCATTAAACCAGACAAATAAAATAAAACCACAATTAAATCATCGTATGAATTTTATTTTTACAATAACAACGAAGTTTAAATCTAAAACGATCAAACAATCAATAAGATGAAAGCCATCATAACTATCATGGCGAATGACGTCACAGCCATGGTTGCGCTACCTCTGGCTGCACGAAGGAGTGGCTCGGATAATTCATTGCCCAAAGCTATGTTGTTGCGGGCAGAGGTGATAGCACTGAGTGCAGAAGAGTATTGGGGGATGTCGGTTTGCGATGAGCGAAGCCATTCCTCGTACTGGAAGAAAAGAAAAAGATAGTTAGTGAAATATATACACGGGTTGGGTAAAACGGGGTGAATTGAAATGCAAGGATCGGAGATCATCATCATCAGTCTTTTAATGTTTCCACTACTAGTAACAGGCCTCCTCTCTGTGAGAGAGGCAAGAGGCCATAATGATAAATGATAAATGATTTTATTTCTGTTAGTTGGTTTGTACAAACACTTTTACATGTCGATCATATTTTTTAAAACTAGATGAGGTCGGCGTTTCCTATCTGACTACTCTGAGAAGAAAGGCCGAAACAAACTCAGAGGTCACAGTCTCTTTTAAAGTCCTGACAAAATCTTGGTTATATCATGTGAAGACCATGTAGATAGATGTCTGAAATGGTCTTTTGAGGAAAGAACCAGCCAGATTGAGTGGACCTGTCCAGTCAGTGCACGCATTTGTCAATAACCGAGCAGCTCAACTCAGAATTTAAGGAGCTCAACGATTCGACGAACAATACCAAAGAAAGGACATTCGGGTAGGCCGCATAAACTACTCAAACTGCCAGACCATGAGTAAAAACTAACTAAGATAAAATAAAAAACAAAAATCCACATAGTCTTCACATTCAAAATAATAAAAATAAAATAATATAATACTTTAAAAAGTAAATATTCTTGTCATTGCAAGAAAACAAAAAAAATATCAAAATTAAAAACAAAAAATTCACGGTGCAAAATATAAAAAATCAAAATTAATTAAAGAAGTCACATGTCCTTGTTTTTTTTTGATCTGGGACAAGCCGATTTCATCATGATGTTTTCTTTCAGCGTTTTGAGAGCAGTGATGATGAAATAAATTAAATAAAGTAAAGTGACTGCTCGGGTTCGAATCCACTAACTTTAACTCGTAAGTTGGGGCCATAATCAATGGGCCATCACTGAACTCAATTATGCATGACGATTAGAGAAAATCAATTACTTAGTGGGAGAATCATAACATTGAGTCACAAACATAAGTTCTCATAAGCTTACGGATCTTTGATAATTCAGTAATATCCTGATTGCCTTGATAAGGATACCTCAGAAGGATGTTGATGACTTATTTAAGACCACTCAGACTTTGTGAATAATACAATGTTTATCTTTATAGAATACCGATATATCATCATTATTTATCTATTTAGAATCTTATCATAAGTTCTCGTGTACCTAAAAGAATAATTATAATCTGATGATGACATAATTGATGATAGTAGTAGCTAGATAGTAAGTTATTTAGTTGATAAATTAATTTCCTTGTCTTAATCTTTACGGTATTACAAAAAGGCAAATATGAACATTCTTTTCTTTTGTTCACGATGATTTTACTTTCCGCTGCACGGCAATTACAGTGAGTCTAGATCTTGCAGTGTTGCCATATGAAATGCTTAGTCCCTACAAGCTTTTCATCTAGGGTAAAGGGTGATGATGATGATAATATTTATATCAAAGACCAAGTCTGTGATGAAGTGGACTCAGTGACTAAAAAGTTGTTGTCATGGTATGAGACAGGGCTTGATGCAGAGGAATGAAGAAAATGCCATCAGCAACAACCAAATTGGTACCGCGTTTTACATTATTTTTTTATTGTATTTTCTTTTTTATACCATTTTTGCACAATCTTCTTAATTAATTCATCTCTGTTGACAAAAATAGATCCTGCAGTAAGTTGTTTCCAATAAGTAAAGGGAGTGCAAGAAAGGAGCCTCCCCGAGTGACGTACTTTCCGACCTTCTGCTACGTCCGGCGCACCCTGGGCAGTCGACTTCTGTCGATTGGCTAATCCTTTCACCACGATGGCAAATATAAGCCCTGTTCGGCCTTTCTCGGGTCCAAACAGTCCACACACAAAACCGGCCTTGTGTGTAGTCTCGATTAACATCGAAGGATTCTCTCGGGACAAAGCAGAAATTCTCTCTGACTTGTCCCGCAAGACGCACTGTGACATTCTATGTGTTCAAGAGACCCATCGGGATTCCACCCAGGGCAGGCCTTACGTTCCTGGACTGTCACTTGTCGCCGAGATCTGTCACCCGAAGCACGGTAACGCAGTGTTTGTTGCTCCCGGCGTAAGTGTTATTGCTACAAAATGCTCTAGTGTAAACAGCATAGAAATTATCTCTCTAGACCTTGGTAACTGCACAGTAACATCGGTGTATAAACCCCCCGGCATTCCGTTTCAATGGGAATTACCTGATACTGACATTCAGCGCATAAAAATAGTAGTTGGTGACTTCAACAGCCATAGTGCCAGCTGGGGCTATAGCTCTACAAATTCAGACGGCCAAGCTGTTGAGGATTGGGCGGCAGCTCACGATTTGACCTTAATCCATGACCCTAAACAACCAGCGTCATTCAATAGCGGAAGATGGAAGCGCGGGTACAATCCGGACTTAATATTTGTTAGCTCAAGTATTAGCTCCCAGACCAAAAAGACTATACGTCGCCCAATCCCCCGAACGCAACATAGGCCGATCGTCTGCACTGTCCAGTCTGTCGTTAGCCCTGTGTCCATGCCATTCAAACGCCGATTCAACTACCTTAAAGCTGACTGGGAACAATTCTCTAAGTCTGTGGACGAAGAGCTACATAACATCCCGCCATCCCCACAAAATTACGACAAATTCGTGGGTGCAGTTTCGGCTATATCCCGAAAATGTATCCCCCGAGGATGTCGTACTTCGTACATTCCAGGCATATCCCAAGAATCCGGTGAACTCCTACAAGCTTACGAACGTCTCTACAACAACGACCCTTTCTCGGAAGAGACAGTTGAAGCTGGAGAAAAATTGCTGGCACAGATAAGTGAGCGACAAATTAAGCACTTGGGTCCGGTATCCGTCTCGTGGTTACTGCAACTTTTTAACCACTGTTTGGAGTCAGCAAATATACCTCGTCTTTGGAGGCAATCAAAGATTATTGCTGTACCCAAACCAGGCAAACCGCATGATGACCCAAAAAACTTCCGCCCTATATCCCTCCTCTGCCACACCTACAAACTTTTTGAAAGGCTACTGCTATCTCGTCTCACAGACATCGTCGACCCAAAACTTATTCCAGAGCAAGCTGGATTTAGACCTGGAAAATCTTGTTGTGGCCAGGTCATCAACCTCACACAACATATCGAGGATGGGTTCGAAACGAGGAAAGTGACGGGTGCAGTTTTTGTAGACCTGTCAGCAGCCTATGACACCGTTAATATTCGGCGCTTGTTATGGAAGGTTACCAACTTAACAGAGGACCCAAAGTTCATTAAAATTCTCAGAGAACTCCTCAGTAACCGACGATATCAAGTAAACCTTCTGGATGATAGGAGTAGATGGCGTGTCCAAAAGAATGGTCTGCCTCAAGGTAGCGTTCTGGCTCCCCTGCTGTTTAACATCTACACCAACGACCAACCGGTGAGCTGTAACACAACCCGCTTCCTGTACGCTGACGACCTAGCATTAACTTGCCAAGCTACTGATTTTGAGGAGATTGAGGCTAACCTTTCCACCGCCCTTTCGAACCTCAGCCAATACTATGCTGACAACGCGCTGAAGCCAAATCCCTCAAAAACACAGTCGTGCGCTTTTCACTTACGTAACAGACAAGCGGGCCGAACGCTTAACATTTCATGGCAGGGGATGCCAATCCTCCATTGTTCCCACCCAAAATACCTCGGCATTACTCTGGACAGGTCCCTCAACTACAGAAAGAACTGCGAGAATGTCAAATGGAAGGTGCATTCAAGGAATAACTTGCTCCGCCGCCTAACTTCCACCAGATGGGGGGCGTCTCCTCAAGTCCTGCGAACGACTGGCATGGCACTCTGTTTCTCCGCTGGTGAATATGCAAGTCCAGTATGGAGCCGCTCTGCCCACTTCAAATTAGTGGATACAGCCCTAAATGAGACGTGCCGGATTGCCACAGGCTGCCTCAAACCGACTCCTGTACGAATGCTGTATCCACTTATCGGCATCGCGCCCCCGGAAATTCGCAGGACTATAGCAAGTCGCATAGAGAGGGCGAAACTAGAAAACGACCCTCGCCACCCAATGCATAATTACAGCTCAGTGCCCCAGCGCCTAAAAAGCCGGAAAAGTTTTCTAGGATGCGTGGGTCTATGTGATGGCAACTCCTCTTCAGCGAGATGCGACCTTTGGCGAGAGAAACTCAAGCCTCCTGAATATTTAAATTTTTATATTTGCCATCGACACGCTAAGAAGAATAAGTAATGAAGTGCATTTTGTCTTGATATTAATTACAGAAAAGAGCCGTTTTATATCAATATTTGAATCAAGTTATCTAGACAATCTCAGTAGTTATCAAAATCAAGTTAATACTGCGAGTATTCTTGTCCATTAAGGTTCGTATTGAAATAAGTTTTGTTGCTGTAAATCGTCGGTACAAAAGCTCCGAAGAGAGTGGTTGATCTCCTTTGATTATGAACGTAGCGTTGGATGAGAGCAAGAAAATGTTGATGATGATGAAGATGACGAATATGAAGAAGTACTCGGTATACTTACTTCAACCAGTCCAGCTTCATCCAGATAGGCGGCAACGTTAGACAGTGCGCTGTGCACTGGTCTGGGAGGGGCGTCTTCAACGTACCTGTTATTAAAAGTAAACATTATAACACGTAACATGGTTTTACACGAAGCTATTCTAGTCACTTGGGGCCTTATTTATAAAAATCTCTGAAGAATTTGATTTCAGAATCTGCTTGGCAGTTGCTTAACAATGTTAGGGTCATGGCAGACATGCAATTATCAATTTTCAGAATTATTTTGGAGCTTTTCATAAGCTTCCAAAAAGATACTGAACCGCTGATAGCCATTCTACTTCTTCATCGTATCGATGATTTCACAATTAAATTCGTTTTGACCAGAATTATTCAGCCACAGCAGCAACGTTTTCAATTGCCTCACAAAGGTCCTTCAGAATGCATGTGTCAGAGCTCATTAGGAGGTGAGTCATTGTTTGAGACGTAGCTCCGCAATTGCACTGCGGGTCATTGTAGTACTCCCATCTAACAAAGTTTTGCCTGCAGCAAGCCAATTGGCTTCGGAGTAAGTTTAAAGATTTTCAGGTGGGCCATGGAAGTTGATAGCCTGCAGGGAACTTTTCTGCAGGCTCAACATAGCCAGTCGGAGGAGGATGTTTGAGGAGCCACATCCAAAACTAAAAGCAATTTCAGCTTAAGCCTTTAACGAATGTAGAGAGATACATTGTCGTAATTTCTACACACTATGAAGTGTAATTGGCATCATGAGTCTGTTATAAAAACGCGATAGCGTTATTCACCCTGTATAAATATTCTCTCTATCACAACAGAATCTTGATGGAATTGTCACAAATAAATAATGATTTCAATACTAACGCTTCTCTGATTTCAGTGACATGGTTCTTAACAAACTCCATGACAGTGTTAACGTTCTCCTGGTTGCCGAGCAGAGCATAGTTGAAGGAGTTAAGTTTGTCGTGCGACCTCACTTCTTTTGTTAGAGTCAGTTGTAAGTATCTGTAATGAAAATTAGATATTACATAAAGTTAATTCATCATTATAATCCGTAGCCTGATTTCAGCTAGGCCTCTCTTTTCTTATGCTGTGCCAGCCTCGTCCAGGTTTTACTCGCGGTGTCAAAAATGTTATCAGCTTGTCTCGACGCTGGCTGACCTACCCCTCTTCCAGTCCTTGGACGCTACTCAACGTTACTTGGACAGCAGAAAAATCATAAATTTCCAAGGCATTTACCCAGCACTGAGATGATTTAGGCTTAGCTGTAACCAAACATTTTTGAACTCGCTTAAACTAAAAATCACTAAATATGTTTAGCGTTAAAAATAGGTAATTCTTTCTGACATCTTCGAACACTTGTCTAAAATAAAACGATGTTTAAGCACTTTTAGAGATTAACATATTTAGTGCTTTGTACTAATCGGGCTTTAAAGTGTTTTATTGCAATTATTATTATTTTACACGGGCAATTATTTTCCATATTTATGCCACTACCACACCTATGCACATAAGCGAACTACTAACAGCATTTGAAATGTGATTATAAAATATGAAATATATGCGTCTATTTTTTAATGTTGTTGCTTAAATATGATTTAATGTTTTAATAATCGAATTTATTATTCTGTTTTAGTTTGTTATTTCTATTAGTCAATGTTATATTTTGTGTTTTGTATTGACCGTGTATGGATTTCATATTTGAAATAAATGTATTAATAAATAATAATTATTATTATATTATAATTATTTATGCCACTCGTTGTAGAAAGCATCCGATACTTTGCGTCTTCTGCCGAGTGTTCTACATCCTATTTAGGTCCGTTCTTATTGTTATTATCAAGTTACCTGGTCAATAAGGCAGGGTTTCTTGTAGCACCCATGGCTCGTAACATTTCAAGTTGATCATTGGCGTAGTTTGACTCTCTGAATCGCCTGAGCAAATACTCAAAGTCATTTGCATCTCCCTCTCTCATCGCTGTTACATAGACGTTGCGACGAATGCGAGCGTTGACCCTGTAATTATTAAACACACCACACCACACTTATATTCTGTTAAAGGTAACAAAGAGGTGAAAGTATAGTACAACTACACATTGTTAGTTTTATTCAAGTACTATGTAACAGGGACGAGCCTGTTTCTAAGACTCCAACCTGCAACAGTACCAATAAAAAATATAAAAAATAAAGTAAAATTCCAGAATGAAAACACAATAACATTTTTATGACCCAGAAATCGAATTCAGGTCCTCATGATGATTAAATAGTCCAGTAAGGCTAGTTCTTATATTGTTATTCCTTATCTTAAATAAATATTTCATAGGCAATTTGCTTAACCTACGACGAGACAGAGAGTCTATTGGTCTTTTAGATGGTCTTAGTGTTACATCAACACATATTACACTCATCAATTACATATACACCTACACACCAACACTATCACACACGCACAAACCCACCGCAAAGGAAAGTTTTAAAATTTTGTTTTATATTTTTAATTATACTTACAAACAAATTTAAATTTTTAATAGGCTTTTTTTTTTTTTTCTCATATTTTAATTACAAAATCATTGAATTGTAACTCCATTTTGAATCATTATAGTTTTTATTTAATGCATGAAATAAATTGAATGTAAGTTTAGAAATCACATTTATGAATTAATGAATTATTTATTTTTACCAATAACATAATAACATTGTTTTATATTAATTCAAATTTGATGCCAGGTTGATTTTAATTTTGAATTGTGATGTTTGATACGAATTCAAACTTAATACCGTTTTATCTTCATTTTGAATTATGATGTTTTATTTTAATTTAAATTTAATTGTATCTTATTTTAGTTATAAATTGTGATGTTGTATATTGGTTTGGATTTAGTTTAATTTTGGTTTATTTTGAAATGTGATTATAGTCTGTGAAAAGACTGAAACCTCTTATACTCCTAAATTGATAAATCTATAATTTTAAGCTTTTGGGGAATGGAACTGGCATCCTTAACACAGGTTATTTTGTAACCTAGCTAGGATGTCTGTTGCGATTCTTATACTAAAATCAAAACCAAATTTACTGTTCATAGGATTGTTTATTTGTTTTTTGTAATTTGATTGTTGGTTTTTATTGTGTTTAACTAATAAAGCATTATTATTATTATTATTAATTAATTTACTTAAATAAAAAACATAAGTAAGATGAATTGTAGAATAGTCGACTAAACAAAACTAAGAGAGTGGTTTTTTGTTTTTATGTAAGGTTATTTATTATTATTATATATATTTTTTTATCTTTTCGTATGATACGATGGAAAAGGCGAAATCCATATCGATCCACGTTTTGGTAAGAAGAACTTCATACAGGAATTGATAAAAACACTTACGGTGTACCATTGTCCCTCAAGTCAACAAAGCGGTCCCAGGAATCCTGGTTACATCCTCTATGGCCAAGAGTACAGGCAAAGTGCAAAATGGACTGCCTTGCCATGCTTACAGTAGGAGTCTCATTTTCAGTAGGCTCGTAACCCAGGGTAGTGATGGCGTGCTCCATCAGACCTAGGATGATTTCCTGAAATCAAGTATTGTTTGTGAGAAGTAAGGTTTAAGAAATACAATAGATAACGATTATTAAAAAACTATAACTGTCAATTTGATCATTCCAGTTGTGGAGAAGTGATTTGGAATTTTGGCCTTAGACTGGAAACCAAACCCAAAATTGTAGGATAGAGACTATTTTTTTTTTTTTAACTTTGTACCTCACTAGGCATTTCTCCTATATCGTGAGTGCATTTACAAATATTTAAACTCACTAACACAACAATCCCGATCCGAACAACTATCTGTAGGCCATATGAATATTTGTTCTTTGCAGCAATCAAACTCTAGACATGCATTGCAGCAGCCAATCGCTTAACCACTGCACTGACCGTGCCACCAAGAGAAAAAGACGTACAAATGTATCTGTAAAACTAACATCAAACTCAGCTTGTATCTCAGGCAAGTGCCTCAGTCTGTTCCTGTACCAGGTGAATCCACTGATAGCTGGGTCCCACACGTGCATGTTAGTCTCTCTGGCCAAGAACCTTAGGATGTCGAATCCAAAGCTTAACTCCATTCGTCCAGACCTCATGAGAGCGAACACATCGTCCACAACCTAAAATCATATAATTAATTATGCTAAAGCTTGTGTTATACAAAGTATTTTATACATAACAGAACATCATGATCATCGCTTACTCTGAAATAATAAAAAAAATATTGTGTGTGTTTTAGTGTGTGTGAGTGTGTGTGTATAGTACACCCACATTTCACCATTTAAGACCCATGTAACAGGCCGCGTTCCTATTAACATCAACCGGATACATGATACCCAGAATCCAGAAGAAAGTGAAAAACTACAATCTGAGAAGCTCAACCGTAATGCTTACCACCACCCATGAATAAGATAGGATAGATAGACCCCTTTTTAGGCACTAAGACTCCCATTTGATCTGTTTTGCGTACAGGCCTCCTCTCTATGAGGGGAAATGGGCCGAAATCCACCACGCGGGTCCAGTGTGGGTTGGTGGATGTCACATGTCTTCGAATTTTTGCCATGCCGGTTTCCTCCACTTTGAGAGTAGTGGTGATGAAATAATTTACACAAAGTAAACTGCCTGCCTGGGTTCGAACCCACGACCTACAACTTGTGAGTCGCGGCCGTTACCATTGGGCCAGCACTCATATATAGGGTAACTTTATTGCTAATACATGCAGTATCCCGCATATAACACTACCAAGAAACACGAGGGGTTTGGAAGAAAACATAAATTGTGCCCGACAATATGGCGCCCATTTTCCAATTCTAATGGAGCCAGTAACACTCCCCAGATTAAACCAAATCGATTGACGTAAGAATCATCAAAATCGGCCAACGCGTTTGGTCTCTAGAACGCCACATAGGAATACACATACATACATAGACTGATAAACACATTACCCTCCTTCGGCAGTCAGGTAAAAAAACATGGTATAAATGCAACGTGCCAATACTAATTTAAATTGCGTCAATAGGCGATATTACGCACGTATTTTCAAGAGAAATATTATTATTATAATATATATTGATCGAATTTCATCGCATTGCATCCATGTGAATGTACTCGCAATTTCACTTTGCAAAAATCGCTTAATTGAATCACATCGAACCATCCGAAAGATCGCTAAAGAAAATTCATCAAAATATCTTCAGCACTTACCTGAGCTCTGTTTAAGTAGTGGATTGTTTCTGGGTTGTTGTGCAGAGCTTCGCTTATCAAAGACCAAGTTCTTTCATCATAATGTACTCTGTAGTGCCCTGAAACAAAAGTAACATTTAACCACAAAATAAAATTGTGAGCCTACAAAATAAAGCGCAATTTGATCAGGCGCGGGCGCCGAAATGTCGCGTCATACATAACCACGTCCGAGCAACGACATATCGTGTGTCCTAAATTGCGCTTTATTTCCGTGCATTTTGTTTGAAATTAGAATGGAATAGGAAGCCGCCGGTGCCATGTCCGCGCCCATCGCCATTTCTGTGTGGCCTGCGCCGTAGGGACTTTTAGGCTGGTAGGTGTTTTAACCCCCGTGGCAATAACGACGGGGTGTTATAAGTTTGACGGGTCTGTGTGTGAGTCTGTCTGTGGCATCGTAGCTCCCTAACGGATGAACCGATTTCAATTTTGTTTGAAAGGTTACTTTGTCGAGAGTGTACTTGGTTATGATAGAATAAAATCGGTTGACTCGTTCAAAAGTTATCCGCATTTTACTCTTTGTATCTGGGTTTTTCGCAAGATATTATGTCATAATTACGTGTTTCGACGAGGTATATTATATGTAGTTAAAAATGCAAGAAATTAAATTTAAAATACCTCCGGCCTTTAAAATAAGCCTTGTATTCGTACGTGACGTGTGTTAGGGCGTATAGACGAGACTATATATATTATTATTTTTTGTTATCGTCTATAGGCTTGCGCTTGACCACTATCTCACCTGATGGTAAGCGATGAAGTGGTCGACGGTGAAGCACGCTTGCTTAGAAAAACCTATTCACTCTTGACTTAAAGACCCCAAGATTGTAGCTATCGGGAAACACAGACTCCGGCAGGGAATGCCACTCCTTAGCTGTACGCATAATGAAAGTGTCCCCAAAACGTTTTGTGCGTATGGGTGGGATATCCACCATGTACCGATGACGCATCGCCGTACGTCTGGTAGTCCGATGATGGAACGGGCTGGGCGGAATCAGATCATGCAATTCCATCGCACACTCCCCGAAATGCAACCGATAAAAAACCGACAAGCTGGCAACTCGGCGACGATGTTCAAGGCTCTGGAGCTTTGACTTGACTAGTGCCTCATTGCCGATGAGTCTCTTGGCCCGCAATTCGATTGACTCGAGTGCATCAAGCTGGTATTTGGCAGATCCGTCCCAGAGATGAGAACAGTACTCCATGCATGATCGAACTTGCGCTTGATACAAGTTGAGCAGCTATTCCGGCGTGAAGTATCCTCTTACCTTCGCAAGGATCCCCAACTTTTGGCTGGCAGCCAGCTGAGCCTTTGCCTCAATGTATGGGCCAAAATTGAGAGTCGATATCAACGAAACACCAAGAAGCTCAAGATGGTCCGTTACCGGCACGGTCATACCACGGAAAGAAGGAGCTGGGTGGAATTGGCTCCTTTTTGCGGCAAAAAAAAACATGCCTGGGTTTTAGCAGCATTAAACCTGACCAGATTGACATCGCCCCATTCGGAGACTGCCTTCAAGGACAGGACCTGTCAAACGCTCCACCATGGCCTCACGGAGAGACTGGATCTGCGGCCCGGTAGCCCGTGCGTTGGACAAGTATCTCTCAGCAACAGTGCTGTCGTCAGCATACCCAAAGGTGCCGGGTTTTAGCAGATCGTTAATATGCAACAAGTACAATGTTGCTGAGAGTACTGACCCCCGAGGGACCCCGGCATTAAAATCCAATTGGTCCGAAGAGCAGCCATCGATAACCACTCGAATGGACCGATCTCCCAGGAAGTCTGCAATCCAATCACACAGACCTACGGGCAAACCAAATGAAGGAAGCTTACCAATGAGGCTTTCGTGCCAGACCCTATCGAAAGCCTTCGAGATGTCGAGGGAGACGGCAAGCGCTTCCCCGTGTCTCTCGATGGCCTCACTCCATATGTGAATGGCATACGCTAGAAGATCCCCAGTAGACCGATTTCGGCGGAAGCCGTATTGGCGGTCAATAAGGATATCGTTAGTTTCTAGGTATGCCAGGAGCTTATTGTTAAGTACACGCTACAGAGATGGGTCTGTAGTTGGCTGGGTCAGCTCGACTGCCCTTCATGGGCACAGGCTGTACGTTGGCTTGCTTCCAAGCATTCGGCACTTTTCCAGTCTCATATGAAAGGCGGAATAGGCGTGTCAAGATCGGAGACAGTTCAGGCGCACAGGTTCTAAGAACTTTTGCTGGTATTCCGTCAGGGCCGCTAGCCTTGTTCACGTCGAGGTTGCGCAGCACTATTCGGTACCAACAATCAAACAAAAAAATCTTTCCCTTACCTTTACCTTATTTCAGTCTGTTTCTCAACGGGTCATATATTAGGCCAGCACCAAATTTGTTCACTTGCTACTGAACTTGGTGTCCTCCGATCCTCCGATCACCTCCGATTTAAAAGTTTCGAAACCGAAATAGAAATTGGAGGTTTAAAAACAATTGGAAGTATGTAAGGATCGTAGCAGGTGGCGTTCTGTAGTTTCAGCCTACCCCCATGGGAAAAAGGCGTGAGTTTATGTTTATGTTTATGTATGTGTGGCAGTTCCAAATTTTCGGAATTGTAATCGAATTTCCATAACATCCCTACACTAGACAAACGCAGTCGAAGCAACTAGTATTTATATAAACCACGTACCCTGTTGTTGGTTGTTAAATATCACCCACTCTTCACCAGGATTCTTCCTGATGGTCTCACTTGCCTGACTCATGATGTGAACAGCGGTCAAATTGTTATAGTTAATGTTACTTCTTGAAGAATATGTGATAGGGATGGGATATATCCTTCCATCAGGACTATTGTTTGAGTTCAAAAAGAAACGTTCCTGAAATGTATAAACATTTTTATAACTATATAATTTATAGAAGTATTGGAAAAGCTCTCTTTTTTCTATATGTATAATAATCTATTTAAAATTCGTCGGTAATAAGCATAAAATTCAAAAGTTACGCAATATGAATTTTACCGGAGTGTTGTCTTGTAACTGTTCCAGGAAATGTAGTTGAAGCATTGTTTCTGTTTCTCAATTGGAACAATGTTTATAAACTGTTGCAAAGTTTTTTGCAAGCAACCCTTTATCTTGACGGTTGGTTGACATGATGGATGAATTAAAATAATAGTAAAAGAATGTTATGTGGTACAGACCTGCCTAAGTGCGATTTCTCCAGTAGAATGATTAATATCAACCAACAGAATAGGATATCCAGGTTCATTGACCCAAATCCTGTAGTATTCCTCAAAACTGAAGTTGGGATACGCAACCAAGCTTTGGTCTTCTTCAATGGCCTGAAGCATGGCGTCCAGAAGATCTTGCTGATTGGTAGGCTCAAAACGACTGTAAAATACAACAATAATTACGTACCTGTCTATGGATTACAAATGATTAATTATTTATTTTCACAAGGAGGCCCGGCTAGAAATAAATTGTGAATAGAACAAAAAAATCTTGGCTCAAAAAAGGTAAAATCATTTTTATTTATTTTTCTTTGCCCCACTCTCGGTGTTTCTTCCTGTATCGTGGATGCATTTACAAACATTTAAACTCACATACACAAGACACCCATATCCGGGACAACTATCTGTAGGCCAAACAAATATTTGTTCCGTGCGGGAAACGAACCCGCGACACGTAGTGCAGCAGCCGATCGCTCGACCACTACGCCAACCGTGTCGTCGATTATAAAATCTTATTATTTTTTTGTTGCCCCGTAGTAGTAGAAAATAATTTTTAAATCAAAGATTATGCAAACTCACTTATTTATAAGGAAGATTTTACAAGACTTTTGGAAGGTGTCCAATCCAATAATGTTAGCAGTCTGTCTGAGGAACGCAGCGGCTTTGGAGTAGCTGATGGTTCCGAAGTGGCCAGTCACTTGAGCTGGAGTGTTGACTTCGTGGTTCAAAGGAACTGTGCTGATACCAGAGTCAAATGCTAAGGACGTCTGGAGGTAACGACTGTTGAAGTGATCGGGGAACTCATACTCAGGGAACATCTGGAAGTCAAGAAAGGTGATTACGGAAAATTCTTAGGAAAAGTTATTTATAACTAATTTACGAATTATGTGACTTAGGTGACTATGCAAAAGTTTTTCACCATTTCTTGATGAATTATCTAAAAACAAACTATCTACCCATTAATTAGACTTGGTACCTTATATTATTAAGACACTCAAACCTTAGACAATTTAGTTTTTTATTGGTTCCGCTTATATAGTAAGCGGACCAAATAGAAAACAGTAAGTATGATAAGTTATTTTTGAGTAAGTTAAAAAAGTCACAAAAATTTGAATTCAGATGTGATTCCAAAACTTGATAATTATCTTAAGACTAAGCTAACAATCAGGTAAAAATTATATCTTACCGCATTAGTAGCAATATAACCAAAGTAGCTGGCATAGCCTTCGTTGATCCAGGTGTTACTCCACCAATAACAGGTGATGAGGTTACCGAACCACTTGTGGGCAAGCTCATGAGATACCAGGGTTGCAGCGTAGTGCTCGATTGACATGATCGTTTCTGTCTGATTTATAATCATGTAAAGCTCTCTGGAATACAAAAAAATATTTAATATTCTCAATTTACTTAGTATGTATAGAATAGAATAGAATACACTTTATTGTAAAAATAAGTTTTTTTTTCTTTTTAGTCATAGCATATACAGTTTTAGAATAAGTTAACATTTATAGTGCATCGTTTCTGTCATAACCTTATTAATTTAAAAAGAAAAGGCTTATTCCTTTATGGATTACTATCCGCAATTAATAAGCTGCAGTTTTCTTCTGAAAATGTGATGAGTTCAAAACCTACTAGTCTATATTTTTCACTCATTTTGTTTCTACAATGTTATAGCCTAGCATGATTAATTCTAATGGAGCTTTAATGTTAGCATACATTTTATAGATATTTAATTTCACTAACCTGTAGCTAACCATACCCCAATTCTCCGTACCAGCCGAAGCCCAGTCAGGAGACGAAATGTGATCATTCAACAAATTAGGATGCAATGTCTCGTAGGGAATTTCAAAGTAATCGTCAAAGAATTCTGTCATTTTGACCGCTAGCTCCAAAGCGTGGTCGGCTAGACCGACCGTGTTGGATCTACCGATGATCCTGATCGGAGGATTGAAGGTCGTGTCTTGGGCAAGTACGGTGAATGTCTCGCTGACGAGGAAGGTCACAAGGTAAGATGACATTATAGGAGTAGCAGCAAAGTCGGTGCGAATGCGATTGTTGGTCAACCTGAAATTGAAGGTTACAATAATAGTAGATTTTTGCATCGAGTGCAAAGTGAGTTATTAATGCACGAGTGTTATGTTGGTGCCCGAGCGCATGCGAGGGCACTAAATTAACACGAGTGCATTAATTACTCACTATAGCAAGGTGCGTAATCTACTTTTCTTTCAACTACCAATCTACCCACCGTGATAAAATATAGTTACTTAAAATAAAAATAAACTCAAGTTAATGAAAACAGTTATCCCGCGACTTTTGCGGCAAAAGGTTATTAACTATTTGCAGCTGTTTTTATACTTTCTGGAGTTGAATTCATATCGCTATAGCTATTACCATTTGTTTAACTTTTTTGCCAAATATGAAGTATCAAAGTTTTACAATGGTACAAAATGCGCACCATTTGTTTTTTTTTTCATCAAGTCTATTTTATTCAGCTGATTTTCATTTTCAGCCAGTATCTTTTTGATCTACTGCATACATTTTATACTAAACTTAATAGGAGACATTAAACCTCTGAGGTAAATTTATATCGAAACTAGCTGAACCTCGCGGCTTCGCTCCCGTCATCTGGCTACCTATCTACCTACAACTACCTACCTTGCCAACTCTGCCTACCGTGCCTACCCTGCCTAGCCTATCCTGCCTACCCTGCCTAGCATCTCCTCCCTACCCTGCTTATCCTACCCTGCCTATTGTGCCTACTCTGCCTACCCTGCCTAGCCTATCCTGTCTACCCTACCTAGCCTACCCTGCCTACCCTGCCTACCCTGTCTACCCTGCCTTCCCTACCTACCCTACCTACTCTACCTACCCTACCTACTCTTCGGCTTTATAACATTAGTATGGTTAAAAAATACAAAACAGTGCATTAATGAAAAACTGTGCAACAATGAGATTTCATTTAACATTTCTGCACTGTTTTGGTTCTAAGCAAAAAATACGTCCTTTGTGATCAGTTTTGTAGTGATTAATGATTTAACATTACGTTGGAAGAAAAATATTTATTAGCACACCTATTTTAGTTCGTTACATTTGTTCGTACGTTCGTATTTGGTTTTTTTACTGTTTTAAAATGATTTAGCCTAATATAAAAAAAAAAAACTTTCGGTTGCCAACAACTAAAGTCAGACACTGTTAAACTATCTCCAGAAAAATGAAAAATAATTAGTCTGAAATTATTCTACTGATCAATTAAAAGGGATCGTATCAAGTATATTATTATAGTAAAATAGACAGAAATACTGTTACGATAAAGTATATCAACATCAGAACACGTACAGAACGTCAAAATCAACGACAGTGTTAGAGAAGGTGCCAATGTAACCAGCAGGCTTGCTTATGTGCAGCTTGAAGACGGCTTTGAAGAGTGGCTCGTCCCAGCAAGGGAACGCCTGTCTGGCGTTGTAAGGCTGGAAGTGGGTGGTGGCGTAAATCCTGCAAAAAAATAAACATCGTGTCAAGATTGGAAAAATATTTCAAAAAGTTTATTTTGTTATTATTCTAGATGTAGGAAAATAAATTTTACAGCAGCTTCAACATTGATATATTATAAAACTCCCGTTTTTGCAAACACTGCAATAGTTCCTCCAAATGCAAATAAACAAATAAGATGGTCAAAACATCTCTCACACATTGATAATACCTTCATCAAATCCTATAAATTTGGTCTATTTGCACTGTTTAAAGAAATCTAAAACGTACCTTTCAATACCATCCTCATCGGTATACCACCCTCGCCATATACCTCTCTTCATTGGACCTTCGTTCATAGTGCTCCTGTACTCAATGTTCAGTGTATAGTTTACGTTAATTGTCAATGGGTTGACCAGATTCACTTTCAAGAAGTGGTACAATTCTTCAATTTCGTGTGGATCCGCAGCATCCAGTGCAACTACAGCGCCTGTGTTATCTAGCACAGAAACTGACTTTATTTCGTCCATATTCGAGTGGAGAACTATCTGTCTGACGTTGTTTTCTTTGGCCTGTCAATAAAGCATAATTATCATCAAAACTATATATCATCATCACCATATCAGCCGAAAGACGTCATTCCTGGACATAGGCTTCCCACAAGCGTCGCCACACTGATCAGGACTGTGCGTCTCGTATCCATAGCATTCCGGCAGCCTTAAACAGGTCATCGGTCCACCTAACTAAGGTGAAGTCTTCCAACACTGCGTTTTTCGGTTCGCAGTCACCTCTCCAGACCACAACTATTTATCATAAAAACGAAAGCAGCAACCGGATACTTATCGATACGATCTTTTTTCGTATTTGTTATCCATATATATACTGACCTATACTGACCGACAAGTTTAATACGTATTTCTAATCAATGGTTCAAAAAGCATTAGTAGAGATATCATCAACATCATTCATTAACATTACTTTTAGGCATACGATCGAAAATATGAATCTGGATGTGATCTATCAAATTACATCTTTAATTTAACTATTCAAGTTGACAGGTATTAACAAAAAAAAATCTGCGGGATTTAAAGTCTACACTAAAAAAATTAACTACGGTACCAACCCCATAGAGTGGGGTATCGTTGTTTTGTGCTCATGAAAACAAAGGAATTAGAAGCCACCAAAGTTAGATTTTTTTACAAAATTTTGCGCGGGAGAATTTTTTTACTTCCCATTGACCTATAAACTTGAAACTTGGTGATAATTTTTATGATTACCTCATTACGTATATTTTACTAACACATACCAATATATTGATAAATCAGATTTTTCCTTTGAAATTCCCTAAATGTGCGAAGTCCGACAAGCACTTCGCTGATTTTTTCTAATCGCTGTCGCGACGTTTTTGTTACTAGAATGACATTTGTCTAATAAGAGCCTCAGTTCAACTCTTTCGGTGGATATTTTAACCTTAGTTATAAAAAATTCGATAGCGCTGTTGATTTGATATTGCGTTTCTAATCTTTCGGTTGGGGGGGAGATAAGTTTGTGAAACAATATCTAAATTGAAAGTTTATCTCGCTTTTAGCGATAAGACCGCTCATTGCCTGACCCTATGAAATGGTTTCTCTATACACTGTTAAATGAATAGTGTATCTGTGTAATAAACTCAATAATATCCTATTTATCTGATAACCTTGAAAAGCTGTCATTATTTTAGTTTAATAAGATAGATCCGGATAAACATTTGAGTAATTTCTGGAAAAAATTGGCAATGCACAAATCATGCCAACAAACCAATTTGTATATAATACATGGTAAATATAGTCTAACGGAGAGCAGTGGTGACAATTAGATATTTACAGTGTCTTTAAAACAAAGCATTAAGGGTGATTTTCGTAGAGTAAGTGTTACTACTGATATGCAATCACCTGTACCAACGTGGATATAAATTTCATCACGTACCTGAACAACAATGCTGACTCTGCCATCATAACTGTAGGGTCTTTCAGTATTCTCATCGAAGTAGAGATCGAGATAAATATCGTAGTCCAAAGGGACCACGTTTTCGGGCAATCTGTAAGCACGCTCTGCTTCTCTTGTTGCGGGCGTTTCATTAAAGAAGTCAACGTCAAAGTCCTGTGACTCCTTATACCAAGACACAGGGTTGTCACCCGTGGCGAATGCCAAGAGCGCGACGCTCAACGCAGCTAATAGTAGTTTGGACATTTCTGTAAAGAAAATCAAGATTTGAATGTACAACACAGGGAAGATATTAATACAAAGATAAACAATGAAATTCAAAAGAAATGGAAACACTTATTCAACACAGACACAACACAAAAACAATCACAAAGTACTACTTCTAAAACATCCCTGGGGATTATCAGGAACGTTCAATTACCTTGTAACAGAGACAATCTCTCAAAATCCAGACTCCGAACTAAGAAGCACTTACTAAAAAGCTTCAGATGGTAAAAGCCTGTAGCTTACCAACATGGCAGACAGTAATGCAAACAATCTATGGCTTATTCAGAAAAAAATTACTTATAACGAACGAAAATAAATAGTTTATAAAACAAAATAATATAAAATAATAATAGGTTTGTTACGTGCCTGATATCGAGAAATGTCCTTTATACAATACCGATTTCGATAAACTGTAGGTCCAACAAAAACTGATGAAGTCACTAAAAAGTTAACGATTATTATATTTTTATCATCACTCACTGATAACGGATATAATCCGCATATCGGTTAAATATATCGCATTATTACAGGCTGATAAGTTGGGAAATATTTTGGCTACAAATTAAGCGCTGCAATAAATTCTTCTTGTATAATATTTGCTCTATTATCAAAAATCAAAATGCTCAAACGACGTAAAGGTCAACCATTCATCTAAAAAACTTTAAAGTATTTTCATATGCTTTTTTTAATACATATTTTCTGTAACGTTAGTTTAGCATATTATCATCCATATCCATCCATACTAATCCTACTATCCTATTACTATTATAAATGTTGAAGTTTGTTAGGATGGATGAATGTTTGTTACTCTTTCACGCAAAAACTACTTAAAGGATTGTGATTAAACTTTACAGAAATATAGCTTATACATCAGAAAAACACATAGGCTATAATTTATATAGTTTAGAGAAGTACTAGTTCTACGTGAGTGTAAACGTGGGAGGCAGCTATTATCATAAATGCGAAAGTAACTTTGCCTGTTATCTTTTCATGCTTAAACCGCTAAACCGAATTAGATGATATGGTATGGGCGATAGTTTGAGACCCTGGAAATTACAAGGGGCACACCAATACGTATACGGTTCCTTTAAACGCTGCACCCTTCTTCTTCTTTTCATTTGAGATGTAGCCACTTCTGGTGTCAGAGTTAATTAAGTCGCCTTTGGAAACCCCACAGGCCTCTGACTTGGCTATTTCAGACTTACATTAACTATGTAAGTCCAGATTTCCTCAGTATGTCCTGTCCCTCTACTCCTGCTCCACAGCCACTAGGGCACAAAAACAAGTGATAAGCAGAAAAGTTCTGTAGTATTGTTGGACCTGCTAAAGACTGTATGAATATATTTGTGTTGTATAAGCTCAATTTATTTTAGTATTATATAACTGCACAGCACATATGTGAGTGCTATGTAATAATAATAATAATATAATAATAAAACCTTTATAACATGCATTAATTGTTAAGTTATAACATAGTAATTAATAAAACAGCCTATTACATTCAGAACCGTACAAAGTCATATAAACATCATTAGTTAGAACACTTAATAACATATTTTTGTTTATTAATTAAAGTATTTAGATATGTACTTGAGCGTCTTCAAAACCTTTGCATAAGATTTATATTTGGCCTGCGCAAATATGATCACATTTCTGAATTTCGGACAAAGCTCAAGTGGCTTCCCATACGTCTTCGCCGGGATTCTCATATTTTATTTCTGCTTTACAGTATTCGATACCATCCTACTACCCCCTCTTATCTCAAAGAACGTTTCAAGTTCCTTCAAGACACACATAGACGGTCAACTGTCCAGGTTGGCCGGCCGCCGCCGGGGCACTGTCGGATGACGTTCCCGGGGGCCATTTTTTGCGATCGCCCGGTCTCAGTAAAACGCCGATTTCTCGGTACTTTTGTATGGGGACCATGTATAAATGTTATGTTGTTAGAATTGTGATAAAATAAGCTATCTGATTTCATAGGGATTTACCCAGTTTTACCTTGTAATATATTTGATATATTATATATATTATATTATACTATCGTCTATTAAAGTACCGATTTAAACCCTGATCCTTTGAGAATATCCTTTCCCGTGACGTATTTCGGTCAAAACTTGTACTGACAGGTATTTTTCCGATTCGGTCGGGTGGACAGATAACGCACAGGATGCTTTTTTCCAATTCGGTCGGGTGGACAGACCAGGGGATAATAGATATCTGAGGTCATCGGAAAACTTGAGACTAGAGATGCCGACGCATTCCACCAGCTTTTACAACAAATCTTTTACGGTTCAAGCGGTGCGGTTGTGGAATGCTTTGCCAGTGCACAGATAATATAATACTAGCATACAGATGCCTCATCCCATACAAAGAAACTGTGCCGACGTAACTAGCGTTTTTCATCTGATTAATCTTGTTATTTTTGTACGTACATCAATCGGGTTCGATCCCGTTTCACGGCAATAAATGGTGTTAGCAGCGATTTGCAAGTAAAAGGGTAATTACTAGGTTCATGAATATTTTTTTCTATAAATACAGTGAAGGTTCATTTTATAGTAGTATTTTTTAGTAGTTATTTTTTAGTAGTATTTTTTTGCACGTTTTTACAGTATTTTTGCACCAAAATGTGTTATAATGCAAATTTTAACAATCGAGTGGAATGCCTCAGAAATTTAAAAATGCGCCATCTATTGGCATCAATTTTAAATGATCCGTTCAAATAATCTTTGAAATGTGAATTAAGAGCCCAATATTCCATAATTTTGTACATACGAGAGTTGATTAAACAAGAACATACAATTTTTATGTTCAATTCCAGAAAATTGAAATTTTAAACACAATTCTATTGAATTGTGTATACATGTCGCGCCATCTAGTCCGATTTATTTGAACCAAATTTTTTTTCTTAGCAATGAGACCCCGTGGCCAGTGTCAATAAGGCGTGCTCAATCTCTGACCATTTTTAAAACTTTGGTAAAGAATCAATACCTCTCTCTATAATAGTTGTTTTACTTGATTTCTATGTTTTTGTTCCATACTTATAACTGTATATATTTGTCTATAATATATATATATATATATATGTATTTATTGTATATATAAATAGTACACCAAAGACTACCTACAGTACTATCTTTCCTTTAATTTTTAAAATCCATCCAAAGGTTGTCTTGAAAAGATCGCTTTTAGCGATAAGGCCGCCCATTGTGTCACCCAGTGTAATGTTTTCTTCGTCTAAACTTTCTGTAACTTATATGGTGTACATAATAAAGAGTATTCTATTCTATTCTATTCTATGTAATTAATTATTACATTTATTATATCATTAAATGTATTCTATTATTTAAGTTATTCTATTATTTAATTTATTATATAATTTATTGTATTCTATTATTTAACTTATTCTATTATTAAATTTATTCTATTATTACATTCATTCTAATATTTAATTTATTCTATTACTAAATTCATGCTAGTGCTATGTACCAACTGTAAATCTACCATTTACTGTACCTATGTGTCGTTCGTTGACTTCAGTGTGCCCTGGCAGTTGATAGTGTATCATGCTCAATCTCATGTCTCTCTGATGGTGGCACATGTGTTGGATCATTCGGTTCCCTTCATGGTTGAGCTGAGTAGTGTTGATCCATGTGTCATGTTCCTGAACGGGAGCCATCAGTTGGGATTGGTCATAACTTAGCTGCCTCGGCCTGTTTTTAATTACCTATTTATTATATTTTGAATTGTTATTTTTTTGCTCTGGACGCTTTTACGTGCAAGTTTTCTTTTTTTACGTTGTTCTCACATATATGTATTTTTGAAACATAAACAATGTAACCAAAAACTTGTAAAACACTTTATTTTTTAAAAGAGTAGATACATTTCCGAACGGACGGTAGAATCAATTATTATTACATTTAATTTTTTTTTGACGTTCAAAAGCTCCGCTAAATGGCCTAATTGAATAAAGAAATTTTGATTTTGATGTTTTCCTTCACCGTTGCCTGTGATATCTAAGATAAACATATAAACTACATATGAATTTGAAAAAGTCACATTGGTATTCTACTTGCCCAGATTTGAACCCATGACTTCAAACACAACAATTAATTTAACTTTTTGGGCGCACGGTTGGCGCAGTGGTTGAGTGATTGACTGCTGTGCTGCGTGTCGCGGGTTCGATTCTCGCACGGAACAAATATTTGTATGACCTACAGATAGTTGTTCCGGCTCTGGGTGTTGTGTATGTGAGTTATATGTTTGGTAGCGCACCCACGATACAGGAAGAAATTCCTAGTTTTTAAAAAAGGAAAAAAAAAAAAAAAAAACTTTATATATTTTTTTTTTTTCTTTTTGGGTTCTGAAGTCAACAAGGAACCCTTAGAGTTTCGCTATTTCCATCTGCCCGTCCGTAGCTTAGCTCAGAGACTCTCAGTACTAGAAAACTATATTTTTGGCATGGATATACATATTAATAATACCGACAAAAAGGTAAAACTAAAATAATGAAAAAATATTAATTTTCGGTTACTTCCTATAGACGTATAGTGGGGATGATTTTTTATTCTCGTCTATCCCATGGTGTGGGTTGGATAGGCCATTCAAAAATATTATCAGTGTTAAAACCATTTTACGATTCAGAGATCCGTTTGCGTAAAATTAAGCTTTACATTGTTTTTTTTTGTTATAGTCAGTTTCCCCCCCCCCCCCTCCTGCCAGCGGAATGGTTGCTTTTCTATTTGTTAAAAAATTCACGGAAGTAGTATATATAACGAAATTAAAATGAAAACTATCACAACTAAGAAGGCTTTACAAGTTTACGAGTAATAACTTATAAAATGTACTTAAAAGCTGCAGTTTTCAAATTATTAAGTGACGTTGGTTATAAATCTTAATTACAAACGCTTGCCTCTACCCGCGGTGGTACTCGAATATATAATATTTATAACTATATTTATATGTTTTATAACTATATGACTAACAATAGTATTTTATAACTCCTTCTTCAGTTACCATCGTCCTATGTGGACCCGTTTTTAGATCTTGTGAGCCGCTGAAACCGTTTTAATGTTCATGTAACAATAAAAAACCTCTTCTTAGTTCGCATTATTATGCAACTACGCCTATTACAACACGTGACCCGACACGCACTTGGCCGGTTTTATTAAGAGAAAATCTCCCTTCATGCCTGCAATTAAATACATACGCAATAAAACGAAATATTTAATTTATTAAATCTACTCTTTTGCGTTTTTATTTACAAAAAAGTTGATAATTAGTGTTATAGCTATAAAACGTGAGCAGTGGGGGTTTATTTTCTTATTTAATAATTGATTAAACTTTATCTTTATTCGAACAACAATATGAAAATCGCTCTGTTTGGATTTTGCATGTTTGGATGTTTGTAAGTCAATAACCCTCTAAGGCTCCCGATAAGTGACATTCTATCAACGAAAGCGTTGCGATAGTGTTTGGAAAATGTCAAAAATTGGATTGGAATTGGAATGGAAATTGGGATTCCAAGCGCTATCGAAATGTTACGTGATCAATCCTTACATTTTGGCATTGCGACCATCGCTACCGCTGCTAGAATGACACGGAATGGAATGCAATGGAATAGTATGGAATATAATGGGATAGAATAGAATAAAAGAAAACAGAACAGAATATAATGGGATAGAATAGAATAAAAGAAAACAGAACAGAATAGAATGGTATAGAATAGAATGGAATGTAATAGAATGGAAGGGAATGGAATGGAATAGAATTTATTATATTATTTTTTGTACACCAAAAAAGTTACACTTTACAAGAAAAACTTATTTATTCGGGTACAAAGGCGATCTTATCGCTGACCGCGATATCTACCAGACAACCAGAAGATAGGGTTGGGATAGTTTTAATTTTTCACGTGCGTGCAGCCACGGGCATAAGCTATATATACATATCAAGATTTATAGTTTTTTTCATTATAACGCACGATGCACAATGTCCAGTCGTCTCTATGAACACGATATCATTCATTAATATTTTGAGGACTAGCAATGGACCACCTTCCTTCTCTCATCTGTGGCCGTTGCTATATGCCATTTCTTAAATGTAATTATGGTGCACTCTTTCTGGTCTGTTATCCGCGTCCTTCGAAACGTTTATTGAATCCTTGGTGTCCCAAAATTTTATTTTTCTGTCTGTCAGCGTCTTCACCCGCGTGAAAATTGTCCCAAGATAACACGTTAACTCCCGTCATAAAAAGCCTATGCCCTAATCCAGGGCACGGTTTACTCATTTGTGAAGTTTTATCCAAATCCGTTGAGCCGTTTAGATGTTAAAAGGTGAGTTCTAGCATACAGAGTTCTAGTATAGATGTAGCTGATGTTTCCTAAACATTTTCTTCGTTTCCTTTATCTGTAAATACCTATACTATCCGTAGGCTCAGTTCTTATATCGCGATAACCTTTGTTAAGCCACACCCGACGGACGTAGCATTTTATCTGGATTCTTAGTAGCTTAAACGTATAAATTCTTAATCTTAATAGTAAATTATATTAATCGTACTTGATCATACAATCTATCATTTTCGACCCACCTTAAAAACTGAAATTTTAGACGCGGATTCATCGTCATCAGATCTTCTTCTTTGTCCAAACCTGTTCCCAGTTCAGCTGGGGTCGGGTCTCCTTATACGTCTGCGCCAGAGAGCTCTGTTCTGGTTTGTCTGAGCGCTCAGGTTCTCGTTCGGACCTCTTTCTGCATGTTTGATCACCAGGTTGCGGGCGGTCGTCCCCTTCCTCGCGGTCGATCGGGGAAATTTAGGCCCTTTTTAATAGGGTTGTCATCTCCACGTCTCAGGATGTGGCCGTACCAACGCAATCTGCTTTCTTTGATCTTCTCGCTAATCGGTGCTACTTTGAACGAACCCCTGACATACGTTCAACTTCATCAGATATTGCAGTATAATTTCTGCCGTTCGTGTTATTTATCCCACTTTTATTATTGCAGTACTTTCTACTGTGTCGCAGCTGAACATTTAATATTTCCATCAGTCCCGGTTCTGCACCACATCCTTTAAAGAATTGGTGATATTGATCCTAAAATTTGCCCTAAAAACCCGTTTGGTGTCAAATTATGACAGGTTTTCAGGCTAAAGTACAATTTCACAAATCATCATCATCATATCAGCCGAAAGACGTCCACTGCTGGACATAGGCCTTCCCCAAGCGTCGCTACATTGACCAGTCCCGTGCGTCCCTCATTCAGCGGATTCTCGCAATCTTCACCAAGTCATCGGTCCACCTGGTGGGAGGCTTTCCAACGCAACGTCTTCCAGATCGCAGTCATCACTCCGTAAGTTTTCTGTCCCATCGGCCATCCGTTCTGCGAACAATGTGCCCTGCCCACTGCTACTTAAGTTTGGCAATTCTTCGGGCTATTTCGTTAACCCTGATTCGATCACGCAAGGACATCCCGAGCATGGCCCTCCATGGTCCTTTGGTGGTTTGACAAATATTAAACTTCAAATGCTTAATTCATACAAGGTACATTAGGCTACATTCATATAAGGTATACCGATTTCAGAATTAAGCATCAATAAAATCTTTGTGAGTACCTTGTAGTTGGTCATTTGGTTTGAAACGGGCTGTTGACATTGTTTCCATCGCGGGTAGCTTGGATGAGGCAAAAAAGAGTGACCAGTAGTAAGACTAAATTCAGCGGAATCTCTATCATGATTGGGTTCTTTGGTATAACGGTTTTTGGCACCCATAGATTTTCTCCAAAAGTTAGTTGTCAAATAGAGTGAACTTCTTGAAAAAGCTCTATTAACCTTTATTAAAAAAAGTTATTGTCGTGAAGGCATATTGTTTCAGTCTGAACGACCCAGGAAACCAAAGGTAAAAATAAATCACTATTTTTTACTTACAAAAATATTTTATTATAAATATGTATTATTATTATACAATTTTTAACATTACACAATTTTCTAGATTGTACGTGAACACGACTTTCTTAAATTTAAATTTTGTTAAATTATTTAATTTCTACTTAAAATTAAATAAATTAACGAAACATTTGAAGGAGCATCGCTGCTAATAGGAGCACAGAAGATGCAAGGATGGTGGAGGAAGCACCCCTGGTTGCAACAAACTGGAAGATTTCTACGGCAGCGCCACTACCCCAATTCATGTTGGCCAAAGCTGCGTTTATTACTGAAAGCCCAGAGTTGAAAGAAGAACTTGCCAAATTGTATTGTTGGTCATACAACCAGGTTTGGAACTGAAAAAAAAAAAAAAAAATTTTAGTAAAATCATGTATAAAGTTATGTTTCTGAAACTTTTGTAAGGGACCTATCTGATGTCGCGACACAATTAAAACTACGTTGATTGACGATATCAAAATTTAAAGTACAGATTGGACGAATTGCATCGCATTTTGCCCAGGTAAAAGATTTTTTTAAACTGTAATTCGCTTAGTAAAAATTGCTTATTAATTCCGTGTTAAACCGAATCGCAACGAGCCATCAGGGAGGTCGCTGAGTGTTATTTTAACTAATTTACAGAAAAAAAAGATGGTTTATCATTACCATTTACCAAAGAAACGATACAGCCAAGTCAGTCATCGATACAGTCAATTACATGTTTTTTTTTTTTATATAAACAAGAAAAAGGATTTTTGATGAAGTCGATGAAATTTTTCGAAAAGAGCAGATATAAACAACACTTACCGTTTCAATGTTCTGGAAGTCAGTCAAATGTGTAGCGAGAGCGTTGATACAAAGGTTGAGGCGATCTACACCACCATAACTGTCAAAAACAATGATCCATGTAAATTACATGACACATTTCTTATAAAAAAAAACAATGAAAATTTGTAAATTTGAAAATGGAATATTTTCAGATTTAGAGGGAGGCCACTGCGTCTTTAGGCACGCGGTCGCCACTCCAGAACTCTTCGGCCCATCGACCATCTGTTCTGCAAGTAATGTGCCCTGCCCACAAAATTATTTCAAAATTTTAAGACAAATAATACTTACGTAGATGTAAGCGCTTGTAAGTTATTACGCAGGAAGTTCAGGACGACTGGTAAGTTCTCGGGGTTGCCTTGCAGAGCAAAAGAGAATGCGTTTGTACGGTCGTGGATACGGATCCTGTCGTTGTACATACTCTGCGTCAGGTAGCTGTAATGCAATAGAATAATTAATTTAAGCAAACTTAAAAAAGAAACGTCAATTTCATAATAAATAATAATTGGTCCGCCATGTTTGGGGGTCCGCCATTTTGGGTTTAGAATGATGTCACTTAGCTAAACGTGCAATATATGTATGAAATTTAGACGGATCGGTTGGAGATAACTGTTCTAAAATTCACTAGCAAGATTTGACCCGTACACTAACAAACCATAATTATCAAGGCAATTATAAAAGATTGAAATAAAAAAGCATTATTCATAAGTACTTCCTTTACGTTTGTTTGAATACTCAATCTCAGATTTTTACGTTTCATTCAATTATCGGCATTAAAGTAATGCTTTTTTTTTTGACCCGGCAAACTTTGTTTTTTTTTTTTTTTTTTTTCAATTAAGGACAACAAGCCGCCGTGTAATAATAACTATACATAGGTTAGATCTTAATAATAAAGGTAACAATTACACTACTCACAACGTTATCCACATATTGATAAACAGAACTACTAGTTGCTAAAGAGAACTATATAAAAATAAACAGAGTAAAAGTGTCTTACGACATAGAATTTGTTTCCTAAACTGTATAAAAACAGATTCGTATTCGAAAAATAGACATATGTAAAAAATTGTCGCACGTATAGTCGCATATATACATATGAATAATGACGAAGACATAAACTTACTGTTGAAGAGAAGCCTGGTCTCTGGTGCAAGCGAGAGCACGAAGCATCACGACCATATCAGCAGTGTTCTCAGATGCGTTGTATCGGTTGAACAAGAACTGGTAGTCCGTCTCGTTACCCTCACGGAGTCCCACGCAGTAAACGTGACGACGGAGGTTCACCGGGACTCTGAAAAAATAATCATGTCATTAATATCTTGAAAAGACATGTTTTTTAACACAAGCTTTTGCCAATGGTTTCGGTCACGTGAAAGTTGATAATTAACTCAAAGGAAACATTATGTTCCCTTGAGTTAATTTTCAACTCGTATTACCGGAAACTCGTATTATCGGTTTTAAAACTCGTACTACCGAAATAAAAAAAATGGCCAATTGCGACTCGGACTCGAAATAAGGGTTCCGTACCATTATCGTAAAAAACGGCAAAAAAAACACGTTTGTTGTATGGTAGCCCCACTTAAATATTTATTTTATTCTTTTTTAATTTTTATTTTTATTTGGTTTTTAGTATTTGTTGTTATAGCGGCAACAGAAATACATCATCTGTGAAAATTTTAACTGTCTAGCTATCACGGTTCATGAGATATAGCCTGGTGACAGACGGACAGACAGACGGATCGTAGAATCTTAGTAATAGGGTCCCATTTTTACTCTTTGGGTACGGAACCCAAAAAATATCGTTGTTCTAATCCATATCATGGTCCACTGCCAAATTTTATTCGAATCCATTCCGCCTTTAAGACGTGAAAGGGAAACAAAAAGGCAGCCAGTTACTTTCTTTTTCGTATTTCTTATAGATATTGGATTTAATAGTTATTTATGCTACAAGTGCGGAAGGTAGGTGATTTCCGATGAGTGGCATTTTTATTCACGAGCGAGCGAAGCGAGTGAGTGGATAAATCGACACGAGTCGGAAATCATCTTACGTACGTGTATCATACAATATTTTACTATGCATTGTGCGAGGAAATAAACAAAATTAATAAAATGAAATTAATAACATGGCGGGCTTATTCAAGCGCGTTCAACATATCCACAGATTAACTAATAGTTGCTCGAATCCTCGGGCATATCTACTGCGCATGTGCGAATTGCTTTCACATCGTAACGCAATAAGGCACGAGCAAAATATACGTTCTGCCAAACATATTTAATGAATATTTAAAATTAATTTATTGATCAAAAACTAATTCTAGAGTAATTAAAAACGCCTAAAATAAAGTATTAGTTCTATTTTACCTTTTATATGAATGATAATCTGTACATAACTAATTTTTAAAACTTTACTCAAATAATAAAAACTCTATGCGTCGGGCTGACGTTGGAGTTAAAAATTAAAAAAGTACAGGAAAGTAAAAAGCACTAGTGAAAAAAAGTGACACTTTCCGCACAGTTTGGCTGCTAGGAAAACCGCTCTTTTCGAGGACATGCATTGTAAAAGACTTTAACTAATTGTGAAACTGCTTTTCCACCAGAGCATGAACTCTAGTGGAAAATTGCATAGCGATAAAGTTGTATGATTTCAAACAACACCAAGTTTTGGTGGGATAGGGTTTTATTAAACTGAAATTTGCGTAGGTGATTTATTAAGAGCATGTTTATTTTACCCGCTCCTAGCGGAGGTACTTTACTTGTGCTATAAAAGATACACTTTTTGTATTGAAGAGGCTGTATCTCATCTGATATTATTGGTTTGATTGGCCATCTGACAACGGAGCTTCCAGTAGTGGAAGATCCGTTGCACCTGTGCATGCACGCCTGTTCTTTAGCTGCTGCTACAGCAAGTCATAGGACACTAAGTCAAAAGCCTTATATCATGACATATATGTATAGTTAGTAGCCAAACTTGACAACGTAGCTAATTAGCTATCTGCACACATCTTAATTGAAGTTGAAATTGAAGAAATGCACCCTTAATTTCCAATGAATGCCGATACTTACACGATAGACGAATTTGCCACGTGAGCTCTCCATTTAGCCAAGCTGTCTTCAATACAGCCGGTATGGCCGAGGGTGCAGGCGACGTTCAAGATCTGCATCCTGTTGAGGATCGTGGAGGTGGAGTCGGTAGGGCGCTCGTTGTAGCCGAGGTGGTCGATAACGTTGGCCAAGAGGCCACGCAAGTAACTCTGTGAAGCAAGAAACACATGTAAATCTAGTCTAAAGTATTATTTTTTTAAAGTAAAACTTTAATTGTATTTTATTTCATAAACTGATTAGCATTATTTCTTTGCCAACTTTATATGCTAGGTTGATTTACTAATTTGTTATTTCCTGAAATTACCTTTTATGTTTGTAAAAGGTACTTCCTGGAAGTACCAATGATCCAATCACAAAAAATACGTTTCATTATGGTTGAGTGTACCAGGCTACTTTTATTCTGGATTTTCGTTCACGAACAATTATTTTCAATGCATCGCACGAACTCAACTATAGATATTAGCATTTTGAATTCCAAATTGATTTTTGAGCAACATTTTACACAGGCTCTCAAAGGTATTGGTTGTGTACTCGCAACCGTCGCCGCGTCGCGTAGTTGCCCGGACGAGATACAACACCTGTTTGGTTAGAGGTTCCCCCCTTTTCTATGGAGATTTTTGGGACTTTACACCCTGTTCTGCATGCATCCATACTGTTGACTACGTGATTCAAACACGCAACCTTCTAATCTCCAAAGTTGCAATGGTATTCAAACTTTGTATTTTAGTACATAGATATTTTGTTTAAAATTTGAAAGTTATACGTACATTGAAAGCTTCATGAGCTCTGGGCATATGTGCCAGACGACGATGGATCCAGTCGAGCTGGGTTAGAGCGCCGTTCCATACGTAGTAGTCGGTCTCGTCCCTCAGGAAGTCAAGCACGTCAAAGGCGATGGTCCTATTGAGGGTTTCGGAACGCACGAAGTACAAGACGTCGTTGACGATCTAGTAACAGATGAGAAATATATTTTAGAAGTTACTTTTATAATAATAATAAATAATTGTTTATTTGTCCTCACAGAACAGACATTAAAAGTTACTTAAGTATCTACATAAATGCAGGTGCATATCTTCACAATCTAGGTTCACTAGCTGGTGGTGTCTGAGTTAGGCATAGGAATGCCTGTATCATAGATCGCTGGGTAAAAGAATAATTATATTTTTAACGACATTTGAGCTTAGGAAAGTGATATTTACCCGACTGCCGAAGGAGGGTAATGTGTTTATCAGTCTATGTATGTATGTATGTAAGTATGTATGTATGTATGTATGTATGTATGTATGTATGTTTGTTCCTATGTGGCGTTCCAGAGACCAAACGCGTTGGCCGATTTTGATGATTCAAACGTCAATCGATGCGTCTTAACCCTGCGAGTGTCATAGGCTACATTAAAATTGGATAATAGAAAAATGGCGGATTTTGGGTGCCATATTGTGGGTGCCTAAATTTTTCTTCCAAATCCATCGTGTGGGGTATCCAAATAAAGGGCTTTAAGAGGTGATTTCAAAAATATATAACACTTATATGTTTAAATTATCTGATTCGAAAAAAAACGAACTAAAAAGTTATAAATAAAAAAACTTAATTCAAAAAATCAAAAAACCCGACTGCTTCAAAAGCGAACTAAAAAGTCGTAAACAAGGAAAAAATCATGCTGTGCAGGAGGAGGATACATCTGGTTTTGGTCAGCCAGCTCGCGCGTATGTATCCTCCGACTGCACAGCATGATTTTTTCCTTGTTTACGACTTTTTAGTTCGCTTTTGAAGCAGTCGGGTTTTTTGATTTTTTGAATTAAGTTTTTTATCAACATTAGTGGTTGATAAGATGCCAAAATGTAAGGTATTGAGCACGTGATAGTAAATTTCAATCCATTTTGAATTTTTTGAAAATCGTTGTCGTTGATAGAATTTTACTTCGGAAAGCTCCAAAGTTTGCTTAACTAAGACTTTGTTGTATTGTGTTATTATTTTTAACTGAATCAGTAAGGTGTTTTATTTTTACTGGGTAAGTACCAAAAATCAAGAAAAGATTGAAGAGATACATACCTGTGCCCTGTTCAGCTTGTGAATGTTCTCCCTGTTGTTACTCTTCAGGTAGGTGGCGATGAGTCTCCAGTTGTTGTCATCGTAATTGACACGGTACAAACCTAGAATAAAGGTATTTTTTGTACAAATCTCTACTTTTTATCATTTTATTTTTGTAATCCTGAGTCAAAAGTACCTTTAATCACAATGTGTTAAATAATAATACGGGCCTGTATCTATGCCACTGCAGGGAAAAGTCCTCTTCTCATACTATTACAAAAAAGGCACGAGCAATGACAAATGTCAATCAGAACGCTTGCTCTGTGCGGGATTAATATAACTTTTTTATCTAAATACTTTTGCCGTTCCAAATAAACTTTCTCCTTACATCATACATACAAATAATAGGTATATAAAAAGAAAACCGGTTACGGTTTTTTATTTACCAGACTGAGCAATGTTGAAAATAACAAAGTTGTCGTCTCCTGAAGTGCCGGTGAGGGTTGCAGTCTGGCCAGTGAGCACATGCCTAGGTCTGGTACTGTTAAAGTCAAGTTGGCCCGCTTGAGTCCAAGTGAGAGGAATCTGCCAAATTTGCGCGCCCGGAGTGCCAGAAAGCAAATAACGGCTCTGAAAGTAGAATAATGAAGAATAATAAACTAATGATCCGATAAATGTACAGTTAAGGTTCAGAAGTGCAGTCGCACTCTACCTAATTCTTATTTGTAGACGAAGGTTAATGATCCACAACTAGTTTAACCCCTTGATTGCCTAAAACGTGGATCCACCCGAGACACAATGGCTTATTAATTGTTTCAGTAATTACGACACACAATTGGTTAATCTACACTATTTTATTAGATTCTATGCTATAGATTAAATCATTCTTGAATCATTGAACTTCTCAATAAAAAAAATGGTACTTTTGTTTTGGTACATTGCTACTGCACTTCTTAGCCCTGAGTGTACAAGCACTTTCTTTTATTCCGTGCTTAGATATGTACTTATTTTCTTCTGACACTCGGATTATAGGAACCTATTTTTAGAAACAAGGGTAAGCAAGAATAATTACAGAGAAACATTAAGAACACAAAATACACACAAGGCCACACTGACTAGCCTGCTAGCTTGCTAATAAAATACTGCTATTCTAGTTAAAAAAACTAACTTCCTAAAACCTGTAAAAAATAAAAGTTGAAAGAATACTAGATATTAAAACAGAAAAGCCAACAAAAACAATAAAATAACTAAAGCAGTAATCTGGAACTAACCTGAACGACGGTAATCGCACCACTTGCAGCGTTTCTGGTGACGGTGATGAGGGGCGAGCCTGGGTTCTGGACCCAGGTGTTGAACAATGCTTCGATATCGATGTTGGAGAAATCACGCGCGTACGTGAAGTCCTCATCAACTGCCTGCTTGAAAGCCGCATACATATCTTCGGGAGTACCGATGTCGTAAGCGCTAGGAAAAAAAGAAATTAATCGAACTTTGTTACTGGTTCTAAACACTGTCATTTTTATAATCAAAAGAGAAGAATAGGAAAAGAGGTTTAATTTGGTTAATATTTGCACTAGAATTAGTAGCAGTTAATTGAATATAAAAACAAAAACATTAAAATAATTTTAAGATTCACTTCATCATTTAAAAATATGTTAATTTTTAAGCTAGACAAAACTTTTGCAGATCTAATCTAGTCTAGGAGTGGGTTTTAGATATTTCACTTACTTGTCTCTCAAGTAATATCTGAGGGCATTCCTGAAAGTCCTCCAACCTACGAAGTGCTCCAACATCTTAAGGACGGAAGCTCCCTTAGCGTAGCTGGTGACACTGAAGTGGGCACTGATAGAGGGATTGCTGGAGACTCCGGTCCAGTTCATGGGCTGTGCACCCGAGCCAGCGTCGTGGTTAAGAGCGCTGTGTACGTAATCTACAACGAACTGGTCATCGAGTTCCAAGCTGGGATCAGCCTGTAAGCAAAGAAATTTTGGAGTATTAATAAAAAAAAAAACGTATGTATGTTAAATATAAGATTGATTTATATTAAATATATAAATAATAATTATAAATGATGTGATTTTAATATTTGTTAAGCATTTTTTGACTCTACAAAATATTTTTATACGTACCCAGTGAGCAGCCCAGTATTCGAAGAAGCTAGCAAAGGACTCGTTAAGCCAGAGGTTACTCCACCAGAAGCAGGTGACGAGGTTACCGAACCATTTGTGTCCTAACTCGTGGGCCATGATGGTAGCAATGAAGATCTTGTTGTTCAAGTTGGTGTTTGCTGGGTCATACAACAGGTACGCCTCTCTAAAACGAAACGAAGATGAACATTTTGTGATATTTTAGTGCAAGTGAGACATAAAATTTCATAATTATTAATAGTTACAAAAGTGTGAACGATATAATTATTATATCGTTGTATATAGACCGAGCACGTACTATAAAACGGTCTGTAACACATTGCACTTAAACTGGTATATAATTTGTCATAAACATACCTGTAGTTCACCATTCCCCAGTTTTCCATAGCACCGGAGGGGAAGTCGGGCAGAGCAATATGATCGTTCTTCATCAAGTTTTCGCCTCCCATCTCGTGGTACTGGATACCAAAGTAATCGTCCAATTCGTTGGTGATTTGAAGACCGATTTCGGCAGCGTATTGGTGTTGAGCAGTGACTCCTTGGCGAGAGATGATCTTGAAGGGTTTGGCAGCGGTGCTAGTTGATTCAGTAGCGACGAAGTCACTCACGTGGAAAGCGACCAGGTAAGCAGAGATGAGTGGAGTAGGCAGGAAAGTTTCGGTGATACGGTCGCCAAATCTGTTAAAAACAAAATCGAATTTTAAAATGAAACAATATCAAGCAGCACTTTTTGAAAATGGTTTTAGAAAAGGAATTTGTGTGCGGTGAACAAAATCTGTGTAGACTTTTTTTGTTTTTACTTAAAATCTTTTTCATATTATCTTGATTTTCTGATTTCTGATTAGGTGCAGAATATAAGAAAAATCCTTTCATTATATAACTTAACTGGGTATGTTGCTGGAATGCGACCCCATTACCGCCTAACCCCGTGGCACCCTGCGTTCACCTCGTTAGCCAATAGCGAGAGTTGTACAGTTATTTTAACCAAGTAGTATAACACAATAAGCACACTCACTCTGTTGTACTGGCAATGTCCATGTTGGAGTAAGACTGGCTAAGGCTGCGGTCTCTGGTGATGGAGATTACGAAACGGGACTTGAATTGGGGCTCATCGAAGCACGGGAAAGCTTTCCTGGCATGGTACGGCTGGAACTGAGTAGTAGCGTACAGTCTGCAAAAGATTTCAAAAGTAATGATTTATCGGTTAATACGGTATGTTCGTATATGTATATAGACCGGTGTCCTATTTGAGCCTGCTCTGTCTTTTACTCTAAAATTCTAGAATCATTGTCTTCTTTGCACATCATAACATAACATTAGGTCTGTATTTTTAGGGTTCCTTTATTTTTATGGTTATGCAGGGTTGCACCCGTAGTACATCCAAATTTAGTCAGGTATGTTTCTAAGTCACAGTAATAGAGAGGCTTTGACATCAACCGGGAATAATTCCAAACTCCGGTCTGCTACTAAGAAATTCTACATGGAAAACCCAATTACACTCTGCTCGATCCGGGCACGGTATTCAGGACCTCTTGCGAGACTAGACCAACGAGGCTATCTTTTTAACCGATTTCAAAAAGGAGAAGGTTCTCAATGTGGCTGTATGTTTTTCTATGTTTGTTACGGGATTACACCGCCAATTATGATATTGATGTTTTTTTTCTATTTGTTAGCTGGTGCTTCTCATGTGGCCCCATTTATTATTAATTTCGTGAAGGTCTAATGAAGAACTTCGGAGATAAAGAACAGAACTCTTCAATAAATGACGGAAACTCTCTCGGGATTGCTGCAATCGCATATGTGTTTTTTGTTTACACCATTTCATAACATAACATCACGCCAGTACACTCTCACTTCACTGGTTATGTTCAAGTTTTATGTTATTCGGCTTATCTATTCTGGCATCACTGATATGTACCACAACAAAAAAATAAAAACAATTTTTGAGCAGTGTGTCAAAAACTTTAAAAAAAAATAGGTACCAAAGACACCGATTTCCGAAAAGAAAGTTATTTTTCGCTTTCCAGTGTTTTGTCTTAGAAATCGGTTTTTCCACTTTAAAGTAAATTGCAGGTCATAAGTAATTTAGAAATATTGTTTTAAATCTCACCTCAGTTGATTGCCAACATAGTAATAACCCCTGTAGAAGCCTCGATCAAGCGGGTTCGTGTTAATCCTTCCATTGTAGCGGACGGTGATGGAGTAGTTACCCCTTTGAATAGGTGCAGCCAAGTTGATGTTTAATAGCTCTAAGTAAGGGTCAGTGGAGAAGGGTTCTTGGGCCTGAAGATTCACATGCCCATTGTTAGCGATGTTAATAACGTTAACACCTGTGATTAAAACCACATTCTGGTGGAAAACAATCTGCTGTAGGTTGTCTTCATTTACCTGGAGAGAAAAAAAACATTAATAATAACTTGGTCTTTTATTTTATTTATTGTCGTGGTGTGCCAGTGGATAAAACCTCGCCTTTGCTTGAGTTCGAAGGAAAATCCAGGCAAGTACTAATGTGGCATCATCACCTTCTTCGTTTATTTCCACCGATGTCCAACATCCCTGACGTCGTTGAAGGAAAATCACCGTGTGAGTGGCTAAGTTTTGTGTCAAATAAATTTAATGACTGTCATGCCAGTGACATGAAAAAGAAGAAGACCGAAAGGAAACCTAAACTTAAAGTGGTGATGAATGCATTTTTATATGAGAATACACCTTTTCCTTGCAGTGGGACTGTAACAAGATGCTAATATTATTCTACTTGAGAACCTACTCTTGACTTCGATCTCGTCTATAATACGTGAGTCAATCTAGTGACTAGAGCATTTTCGCGAGCATTACAATGTAAAGTAACATTTTTACAAATGCTACAATACAGACAAATGCTCAGTTTCCTACAGTATTTGCATGTAATGTACCGTTCTTGTGAATGTTCGACGCTGTGTTCGATGTAAAGCTCACGGCGTGTGAGCATTTACCTGTAAAATTGCCTTGTACCTTGCGTTCATCATTGAGCTCACTCCACGTCACCTGCGCTCCAAACCCAAACGCTCAATTTAACGCAAAATCAGGATGTAACAGAACATGCGAGCGTCATGTTCGAAGTGCGGTTCGAGTCAATTTTAAACAGCGAATGATCGATGTTATGTTACAAGTAAATGCTTCTCTTGCAAAAGATAGAACGAGCGCTTATTAAAAACGCAAATAAGACGCATGCCAATCCCAAGCATCTTTTATCTTTTTGACAATCGTTCATCATCGTCACCAACATGAGTCTTTTAATGTTACCACTGTTAAGACACGTACAATCGTTATCACTGACAGAATGAAAAAAATGGCCTGTTGCAATCAACTGGATACAATTCAAGAGCCCGGGCTGCTATTCAGACTGTAATGTGTAAGACTTAAGTATGTGAGCTTATGTATTCTAATGTATCAATACGTTTATAAACAATTGTACTCTATATTTGGAGGCAGTTATAAAGGATATTCTAATGGAGAGACTTGTTTAACTCATCTCCCCGGACTCACAACCTTACATGGCGACCCTGCTATCCGAGATGGGTGCCGAGTTCGGCCGCGTTACTTAATTATTTGAAAAACATTAATAGACTGTGATATAAGTGATTATCTTTTGTCTTTTAAACAGGAGTTTTTTTTTTTCTATACAATGTGCCGGTCAGATGTACAAAAAGGTAACGTTTTTATAACACAAAGTGCATCGGGTGATTCAAATTCTGCTTCTATGCAAGAGTACCACTTATAGAACATTAGTATCATGATTTATATCATTTGCACCTTACTTGGAGTAGCCGGACTTTATGCGGTGTATAATCTATACCGAAATTGTCATTATTCATGACATGACATGACATGTTCGATTCCAAATGGAAAAATACATTAGAATTTTAATAGACCAACAATGCACATTAGTTATCTACAAACTCCAGTATCTAGAAAACAAAGTAATCAACTATATTGTGAAATACTAATGCATCACGGATTTAGATATTAACGCCATCAAATGTTATAAAAAATATTACTTAGTCACGAATGATTGTGTCTAGGCTAGTTTAGATATATATTATCGTTAATTACGATGGCACACATTTATCACCAGATAACGATAATCAGTACAGTGCTGTAAAAATTTAATATTTTTATTGTATACCATTGCCAGATCGATAAAGAAATATTTAATTTAGTTGCGGCAAAGCTGTCAATAAATGACGACGTAATGCTATATTTTTCACTTATTATAATAATTTATCATAATTATGTATGATAGATAATTATATGTACGAGTATGTTAGGGTCAAAACTAAATAAATTATAATATAAATTACTAGTGGCCCAGCCCGTCTTTGCCTAGGTCATAATAATGTATAGCCTATTTCCATCTGAAATAATGTTTCTGAATCAAATGGTGAAGATTTTTTCAAATAAGTGTGGTTGTTCTAGAAATTACCTTACACGTCTGAACTAACTCACAAAATTCGGGCTCTCACTTTTTAATATTAGTTAAGATAATTATTAATATAAAAAATGAATATTATCTTTTGCAACTTTTAGCTTTCATCTTTAATTATATATAATTAAAAGTCTTTTATAACTTGTTGGTACCTATACCCTGCAAGGCATAAATTGAGCTGTATCCATAATCACATTTTTATGATTGATGATTTTGATGATTACGTAATAAAAAAAAAATAAACATCTAGTGAGAAGCAATTTTTAATAACTGAACCCAAAACTAAATGATTATGCGAATGAGTATTACCTAAGAGAAAAACCCAGTAACACCGAGGAGATCAATAAAAGCCTCAAAACACCTTGGACATATATTGGACATTAGATCGCAAATGGAACCACTTAAAGGCACTGTTTCATTTTCGAAATGGTTACTTCTTTATTATCTTCATTTCAATCAGAACATGTTGGACACTGGTTTCCCTTCTTAGGTATTAAAAAAATATGCACCCTTTTTGTCAACCATTGAAACCTCTTTCGAGTACCTATATAACAGAATTATCTAGTAGAAGACAAAACTACAGTACAAGTAAATGAAAAAATATACTTACAACAACGTTCATCTGAACCACTCCAGTGAATAAGGCCGTGTTGAGGTTCACGTCAAGTGCAACATTAACATCAGTAGGGTACACAACGTCACGCAGGCGGTATTTATTGAGGTCTACCTCAGAGTCGCTGTCAAGGAACTCCAAATTAGACCTGAAGTCCTCCTGGGGGATGGCGGCGATAGACCCCAGAAGGAAACAGAGGACTGTCGGAAGCAACATGTTGGTACCTACGGATAAAATAATAGTATATGGTATAGGTTGGTCAGAAGTCAAGTAAAGATAGGAGTAATAATTATCATAATAGAGAAAATGTAAAAAGCGCCGTCTATGGTTATAATTTTTTGACGTAGATAGGTGAAGTGTTAAAATAATCTACTAAATGAGTGGGTACAAATTTCAAGGACAACATTTTATAAGTTTTTGTTTTCGATCTCATAATAACCTAAAAAATAAATGAATCTAAATCATTCAACGGTATAAGTAAAAATTCCAAAAATGGATACTTAAGGAAAAAACATATATCTCGTCAATTCATTGCGATTTTGTTTCGTATCTCGCTCGCTTAATCAAAAAGGCTGGGCCAATTTCTTTATCAATGATTGTACTAAAATATGACTTACCCATAGCTGCCTCGACGGTACCAAACGAGCGACTAGAGAGGCAAAGTTAAAATATTATATATTTATCAATAATTATTTACTTATCTTTATGTACCTACCATTAATATTTTCGATGAACAGCGTTTAATCAAAAGCATGCCTGAAATCCACAGCTATCGTGTAATCAGTAGATAAGATACAAAACTTTTTGTTTTTCGTGAATATTTCTGATACGTATTCACCATTGCTTACTCATTTCAGTAAATTTGTAGTTTTTACATATCCTGAAGCAAATTATATTTCTTGCAAAACACATACACCACCACCACTGAACTTACCACCACAACAAAGTAGTTACAAGCTGGCTCCTCGCTTATGAACTACGATCTGTATCTTGGTCGGTCACTCATTTTTGAAGATCATGGTCAGCATCAGGGTTGTACCTGGAGTGGATAATCTGCCTCCACCGGTTTCTGTCCAGCGCGTCCCATACCATGTAGAATTTGGAGGAATATGAGTATTTTCGGTCCATCTTGTTGGTAAAAGATCTTTCTGATATCGGTGTTCCCAACTACAATCAGCTTTTCCAAATTCTCGTCGCCTCTGTGCATTGTGTGAGCGAAATACGCAAGAATGCGTTGATGGCATATAGTGGACAAGCAAGTTTTTATTCGGATCTGGGTCTGTATCGATGCATTGTTGCGTTTCGCAGTCCAAGGTATTCTTAGCATTCGTCTCCAACACCACATCTCGAATGCTTCAATCCTTTGTCTCTCTTTTAGGATGGTTCAATTCAATTCAATTCAATTCATTTTATTCTGAACAAAAATACATTTGTGTCGAATACAGGATTAATACAATAATAATAATCAATAAAAGTTACAATTAATTACAAGTTATTAATACACGGAATAATAATAATAATCAATAAAATTTACAAATAATATGGATAAAAAGTCAAAAATAAAATAAGAATTCAACTCAAACAAAAAAAAAATCAAGAAAAATAATAATAACATGTCAAGAATGAGACTTAAACGACAGTTACACTGTGGCATTATTTTTGTCCCTAAAAAACTCTTCTATACTATAGTAGCACTTCGTCAATAGGAATGAGTTTAATTTGAATTTAAATATTCTTGGATTATTAATCATTTTTAATTCTAATGGCAATTTATTGAAAATTTGTACAGACTGTACTTTAGAGCTATGTTTGACAACATTTAATTTTGGCTGCAGATAATTAGGCAAATCTTTCCTGCGCGTTTCCACCCTAGTTACCCTTTCTTCCTTTGTCTCGTATTTCTCTAGGTTTTTTAGAAAACTACTTAGTAGGACCAAAATATAAAGACATGGTACAGGTAAAATCTTTAATTTCACAAAATGCTCTCTACAAGATTCAGTTTGCTCTATGCGAAGAATAGTTCTGAGGGCCCTTTTTTGCATAACAAAGGCTGCATTTATATTGTATTTATAACTGTTCCCCCATAGTTTAATACTGTACCTCAGCTTGGACTCAACTAAGGCAAAATAAACATTTCGTAACTGAGCAATGGTTAGTTCGTCCCTTAAACTTCTTAAGGCATAGCATGCACTGCTCAGAGTATTTGTGATTGCTTCCAGTTCTTGTTTCCAGCATAAGAGCTCATCAATTTGTATTCCTAAAAATTTTAAATTTTGCACAATTTCCACTTTATTCCCCAATGAAGCTATTTCAATACTATCATTATTCCTCACAGTTGATTTGAATAGCATACATTTAGTTTTCTCCACATTGAGTTTTAAATTGTTAGTGGAAAACCAATGTTCAAAAGCAGACAGTGCATGATTCACTTTGTTTTCTAAGTCCCTTATAGAGATATCGTTCATAACAGCACTTGTGTCATCAGCAAAAATAACCATTTTGATGTCTGGTACTATCTTATACATATATTTAGCTAAGTCGTTAAGAAATATTATAAAAAATATTGGACCCAAGACTGAGCCCTGTGGAACTCCCTTTTGTACTCTAACAAGCTTAGATTTGTTAATTTTTTCATGTCCGCTTTCAACTGACTTAATTTCGACATACTGTGATCTATTCTGTAAATAAGAACTGAAAAGCTTTAAGACGTTATCTCTTATCCCATAGTGTTCTAGTTTGTCTAAAAGGATTTTATGTTCAACAGTATCGAAGGCAGAGCTAAGATCTAAGAATAGTCCTGCCACTTTTTCTTTATTATTCAGTTTGCTAACCACATCATCCACTAGTGAGTCTATTGCATCAATGGTTCCTATGCTTCTTTGATACCCGAACTGTTGATAGCTAATGATATTGTGTTTAATCAAATGTTTGACAAGCCTATCTTTCATTACCTTTTCAAATATTTTAGAGAATACCGGTAATAGGGAAATGGGTCTATAGTTTTTCGCATCTAATTTGGAGCCTTTTTTGAATATGGGCAAAACACGAGCAATTTTATATTGCTCAGGGAAAACACATTGCTCAATACATTTGTTTAAAAAGTCAGCTATTGGCTCAGCTAATATGTCAATGTTATCCTTGATGATACTTATGGGTTCCCGTTTTCACTCCATGAACTACCATAAAGTCAATCAATCTGCCAAGCTGTTCCCCAACAACATATGTTAGGATCAGCATTAAGGGTGGCGGATAAATTTGAAAGATAGTTACCGCGGTCTTATGGCAAAAGCAACTCAAGGAGCATGGGTGGGTTTTAGTCAGTAAAAGTCTGACACGCTGTTTCCGCTTCTCCCAGAGTAGGAGAAGTAATTGGAAGACTTCCCACCCCTAAACAAAAAGGTCAGCATCCTGTCTAACCGGATGCCGCTGAGTACCAGTACTATACATGATGTGACTGCCTATCTGACCATCACAAGCCAGTAACTAGGAAAGCTACACTGATGTCGGATTTTCTGTCTTCAGACTATCCGTAATACTGCCAAAGATCTTCAAATGACAGCCAGCTCAAAATGCCTTCCGACGCACGGAGGAATCTCGATATGAAGGATGATCACCCATCCACGGACCGACCTCGGAAAGCAGAGCTTAATCTTGAAGATCGACCAGTGCGGCTGTTATTATTTTGACACGAGCTTAACTTCCATTTGTAACTTTCGTACTTATAATATCATAGTAAGATACACAAAACAAAAATATTATTTATCTCAATATATCATTGCACTCCTGGTCGATCGCGTTCTGTGATCTTATCACCATCAGGGTCTAACCTGCTGTTAAGATTCAAACATCAAGAAATGTCACTTTTGTTTTCTTATTAAATTCGCATCAAATCAATAGATGACGCTGTACATTTTTAGCTTTCCGCTACATCGCGGTGTTAAGATTTTCAGGGTTTTCATGACCCCCCTTGTATATATCAAAAATAAATGTTTCTCGTTCTGAGCGCGGCGTTTTCTTGGTGCAAACCGTAAACTGCCGTGAAGGCTCCTCAGACTTTTTTGGGAATTTGTACATGGTCCATCGAGCCGGATGGACGATAAGTTGGTTGATTGAAGTTGAACCACGCAGCGACATATCCAGTACTGGAACGGTATCGGAAGGAACGGATAATTTGGAACCGACTTTAGTAAAGTATGAAGAAGTGAAACTGTGAGTACTCTTTGCAATATTATCTTTGAGAAAATTCAAGCAAATTAGAACCTTCAATACAAGAAGAAATAGACTTAGAAAATTTAGAAGTTGTTTGGACTTAGAATAGTTTCGCAAAAAGTGAACAGACGGGGAATCCACGCCGGTTTTCCCTCAGAAGTGCCAAACACTTAGAAAATTTTGAGGAAAAAGTTCATCGACTTGTAATTTTTTGGAAATTGGTGATTCAAGTAAATTGCAAATTTAAATATACATTCTTAAAAAATGGATAAGTATTTTGCATTTCAAGAAGATGTCAAATCAAAGATATTAAAAGCCAGAGTCAATTTTAAGAAATCTCCAAAGGAAAGGTTAACACAATCCTATTTGGAAACTCGGCTTGAAACACTGGAAAATTATTGGACTTCATATCGCGAAACACATAGAGTCATCGTTTCGGAATTTAATCACAAGGAATTGGTTAAGTCTACTTATTACACAACTGATGCATATGACGTAACTGAAGAACTATACACGGACTATAAAACGGAAATAAAGGATTGTTTGCTTAGGTTTAAGATAGATTCTAATACTGTTACATTGTCTAGTTCTAAGGTTAATGAGTCAAACGTCGGTCAATCCTTTAGTGTTAGATTACCCAAGATTTCCATTCCTACTTTTAGCGGCAAATACACCGAATGGACAAGTTTTCGTGATTTATTCATATCGTTAATACATAGCAACAAAGCATTGGACGACGTTCAACGGCTTCATTATCTCAAAGGCTATTTAACAGGTGAGGCCGAACAACTTTTACGGCATATTCCTATCACGGCCATTAATTACAAAGTCTGTTGGGATCAATTAGAACATCGCTATAATAATAAATTACACCTTGCTATTTGTATTTTAAAACGTTTCATGAATCAAAAGAACATACAGTCAGAATCATCCAGTGCCATTAAAGAATTACTTGATACCACAAATGAATGTTTAAACGCCCTCAAAAATTTAGATATTGATATTTCTTCTTGGGATATTATTGTAATTTACATTGTGAGTTTGAAACTTGATACTGAATCTAGAAAGTTATGGGAAGTTCAAATCTGTAAATTCAATGACGAATTACCTAAGTTAAGTTACTTGCAAGAATTCTTAGAGCAGCGATTCAGATCTCTTGAGTTTTTGGATAATAAGGTTAACAAGTCAAATAGTACTCGCGCAACTAAGGTTATGCATGTCACTTCAAATTCAAAATGTGAGTTTTGTCATGAAGACCACAAATTGATGAATTGCAAAAAGTTTGCAAGGGAAGACGTTGAAACACGTCGCAAGTTTATTCAAACCAATAAATTGTGTTTTAACTGTTTCGGTTCAAATCATTCGGTATTTTCATGTCGTCAGTCAACCAATTGTCGTATTTGTAGGAAGAGGCATCACTCTCTCCTTCATCAGTCAATCCCTAAAGGTCACAATTCACGTGATCAAGAGGATGATGGTACGGATCAACCTCCACCATCAACTCCACAGTCCGAGAATCCAATTAACGTTGTGTCTTGTTTCTCCAGTGTGAAAAGCCAAGTGCTATTGGCCACTGCCTTAATACAGGTAGAAGCGAGAACAGGCACTTTCATTTTAAGATCTCTCTTAGACCAAGGATCTCAAGCATCGTTTATTACCGAGTCATCGGTACAAATGCTTGGTCTGAAGAAGATTACAGACAAGAGCTTTATTTCAGGACTTGGCTGTGACCAGAGTGCAACTTTACACTCTAAATGTTTTGTAAACATAAGGATTCAGTCACGCCACGATCCCAACTTTATAGTTGTTGTGAAGGCTCATGTTCTAAAGAACATCACATCACTTCTTCCTGAGAGGAAGATTGTTTTGACAGCGTTGTCACCTCAAATGACGGATCTAAAGTTAGCTGATCCTTCATTTAATACTCCGAATAAAATTGATATTTTACTAGGAGCAGAAGTGTATTGCCAGATTATAATGGATGGAGTTATCAAGGGTTCACCTGGGTTGCCTGTGGCTCAAAATACCAGACTTGGATGGATTCTCTCTGGCTGTATACATTCACAAATCAAGCAAGGTTCTCTGCAAAGAAATAAAATCGTGAACATGCACACTCATTTGACTGATGATTTGTTAAAGAAGTTCTGGGAGTTAGAGGAACCTTCTTCTGACAAAAGGTTTTTGTCAGAGGAAGAGCAGGCCTGTGAGGACTTCTTTGCAGAAACTGTTAAAAGAGATTCAACAGGTCGCTATATAGTAAGATTGCCTTTCAAGTCAAAGGATCCCGAGTGTACATTTGGCAACTCATTCGATATTGCTCGGAAACGATTTTATTTGCTCGAGAAACGGTTTCTGAAGAATCCTGAATTCGCAATAAAATATTCTGATGTTATTGAGGAGTATTTGACATTGGGTCATATGGAAGTGCTTCCAGAATTAGAGAAAGAGAATACTAGTGCCATCTATCTGCCACACCACGCAGTCATCAAAAATGATAGAACCACAACAAAGGTGAGGGTTGTATTCGACGCGTCATGTGTTCTAAACAATGGTTCATCGTTAAATAGAGACATGATGATTGGTCCAAGGCTACAACCTGAACTGAGGCACATCATCATGCGTTGGCGCTGTTATCCTATATGTCTTGTTGCAGACATAGTAAAAATGTATAGACAAGTAAAGGTATCTGAAGAAGATGTTGATTTTCAACGTCTGTTGTGGCGTAAGGATGTGAACTCAGAACTTCAACATCTAAGGTTACTGCGTGTAACATTTGGTACATCTTCAGCACCATACTTAGCTGTACGAGCTCTGCAACAGCTTGCGCATGATGAGGGTGATAAATACCCTTTAGCAAAAGACAGGGTTTTAAAGGAGTTCTACGTCGACGATCTCATGACAGGTTGCGAAAACGTTGAAGAAGGTATTGAAATCTTTCATCAATTAAAAGACCTTCTAAATTGTGGCGGATTTGAGCTTCAGAAGTGGTCTTGTAACAACAATGATTTATTGCAAGAAATTGATACAGACAGTAAGGATAGCAAGGAAAACCTAGAATTGAAATTAGATTCTGTTATGAAAATTCTAGGATTAACCTGGAACAGATCTAATGATGAGTTCCAATATACTGTCCAACTTCCGTCGCTTGAAACACCTGTGACCAACGTAAGGTAATTTCGGATGTGGCCAAATTATTTGATCCACTTGGTTGGATTGCGCCCGTCATAACAACGGCCAAGATTTTTATTCAGAGAATATGGCTTGCTGGTATAGGGTGGGATGACGAGATACCAATTGATATACTCAAAGATTGGCTTTCATATCGTAAGGATCTCGTTCATCTCACTAGTTTTCATCTTCCGAGATGGACCGGGGCAAGCAGAGATAATGTTCACATGGAACTACAAGGGTTTTGTGATGCTTCCAATGCAGCGTATGCAGCCGTTGTCTACGTTAGAACAGTAGATTGTAACGGTAAGGTTCATTTGAATCTGGTTGCTTCCAAATCAAGGATTGCCCCTGTAAAACAAGTATCAATACCTCGTTTGGAGCTTTGTGGAGCGGTTTTATTAGCTAAATTGCTCCAAGAAGTCTCGGAAGTATTGGGTATCTCAAAGGAAAATATCCACGCTTGGACTGACTCTAGTGTTGTTCTTGCTTGGCTGAGTAGTCATCCTAGCAAGTGGAAAACGTTTGTCGCAAACAGGGTCTCGGAAATTTTAACTATAATGGACAATAGTCAGTGGGCGCATGTCAAGTCCGATGAGAACCCAGCAGATTGCGTATCGCGGGGTATAAATCCGAGGGATATTTCCGAAATCACTATTTGGAAAAAGGGCCCTAAATGGCTCCAAGAAAATACAGTCCACTACAGTAAAGGAAAGTTTAAACAAATTGACTTAGAAGAAAAGAAAAATAAGGTATTATGTCATGTCACAATTGAAGACATTGATATAATATCAAGGTTTTCAAGTTTAAATAGAATGACAAGAGTAATTTCATATTGTAGAAGGTTTCTTAAAACCTTAAATAGGGCTAGCACTAGCCCTACAATCACATTTTGGCTAACGTCTAAGGAAATGAAGGAGTCATTACTTACCTGTATCCGGTTGGATCAAAGGGAAAGATTCCTGAACGAAATAAAGAGTTTACAGAGATTAGGTAATGTAAATAAAGACAGTAAACTTACCTCGCTTAATCCATTCCTTGATGGCGAAGGCATACTTAGAGTTGGTGGGCGATTGCAGAAAGCTAATGTTGTGGATGAAATGAAGCATCCCATACTGATTCCTCCTAATTCACATCTTGCGAATTTGATTGTTGCAGATGCCCATGAGCGTACTATTCATGGGGGTCCTCAGTCCATGCTGAGTTATTTAAGAACTCGGTATTGGATCATGAACGTAAAAAGTCTTATAAGGCAGCATTTTCGTAAATGTGTCGTTTGTATTCGTTATGCGGCTCAAACGAACCAACAATTGATGGGCCAATTGCCATCAGCTCGTGTCACTGCTTGCCGCCCTTTTCATAAAAGCGGTGTTGATTACGCAGGACCTATCGCAATCAGAACCACAAAGGGACGTGGCCATCACTCCACTAAAGGTTATATTTGTTTATTCATCTGCATGGCCACTCGTGGAATTCATCTGGAGGTCGTGAGTGATCTCACCTCAGAAGCATTTTTGGCTGCTTTTAAGCGTTTTGTTGCACGCAGAGGTCATTGTGCAGAACTGTGGAGTGATAATGGCACAAATTTTGTTGGAGCGAATAAAGAGCTCAAAAAATTAGTATCACGGAAAGGTTCGGTAGTAGCGAATGACATAGCTGACTGGCTTGCAACAAACGGCACCAACTGGCACTTCATTCCACCCCATTCACCAAACTTTGGTGGACTCTGGGAAGCTGGAGTGAAGTCCACAAAACATCACCTAAAAAGGGTCATCGGCAATAGCACACTCACTTTCGAGGAGATGACGACTCTTTTGTGCCAAATAGAGGCATGTCTTAACTCAAGGCCGATAACACAAATAAGTTCAAATCCAGAAGATCCGTACCCACTTACCCCGGGACATTTTCTTGTGGGTGAGCCTTTAGTACTGATACCGGATGCTAATTACGAAAATTCAACCTTGAGTACTCTCAAAAGATGGCATTTCACACAACGCCTTGTGCAAAACTTTTGGCGTAGATGGTCAAACGAATACCTTACACAACTCCAGCATCGTTATAAATGGACACAAATAACTCCAGAACCTAAGGTGGGAGATATAGTGCTGGTTAAAGAGGATGATCTACCACCGGCAAGATGGTTGTATGGCATTATAACTGACAAGCATATTGGAGTGGACAAACTTACGCGCGTTGTTTCATTAAAATGTAAGGGTTCTATAATAAAGAGACCAGTGTCTAAGCTCATTATTTTACCTGTCACCATCTAGACTTAAGTTTTGAAATTTGTTTTGCTTTATGTATTCAAAGGCTACTTATCAGAAAAAATGTCATGAAGTGTTATTTTAAGTTTTGATATTTCTATTTGTTGTTGGTACTAACTAAACTATTGTCATGGTGGGCGGATAATATGTTGTGTAACTCTTTATAATGTGTTAATTTATGGACACTCTGTCCATGGTGGGCGGAATGTTAAGATTCAAACATCAAGAAATGTCACTTTTGTTTTCTTATTAAATTCGCATCAAATCAATAGATGACGCTGTACATTTTTAGCTTTCCGCTACATCGCGGTGTTAAGATTTTCAGGGTTTTCATGACCCCCCTTGTATATATCAAAAATAAATGTTTCTCGTTCTGAGCGCGGCGTTTTCTTGGTGCAAACCGTAAACTGCCGTGAAGGCTCCTCAGACTTTTTTGGGAATTTGTACACCTGCCGTGGTCTACCTGGAAGTTGCTGAACCGCCTCAGAACTCAAGTAGAAAGGTGAAACTCCAACTTCGCAAAATGGGGCTACCATCTGAGGGTGAGTCGCAAAGCATGCTCCACGTCCTGTCCTGTCCTCTTTGCCCAAAACATGCAACAAGGGTCTATCTAGGGGCGATCTATGGGCTGGCATCGATGACGCCGTGGAAGGCTATTGTAGGCGTGGAAGGCTATAATATAAGGCTTGGCTATGTTTGAACGACTGTCGTACCAGCGACACGAAGAAGGAGATCATCATGAGTGATAAGACTGCCATTGTAGCCATAGTATAAGCAATATTGAACAAGAACTATGATACTATTACGTTGTACATTACATATATTGTTGGTTGGGTTTGTGCAAGCATAAAAATTTATCAAGTTTTCAAAGTCGTCAGATTTAGAGAGGCCACAATTTCTTCATCATATTATTTGCGTATCTATGTTATTTTGCGTAGCCGCAACCGATCAAATGAAAATAAAAATCACTGCATGTTAAATGTCTTTTTTGGAAATCTGAAAGTGTACCCATGACTATAGGGCTTGCATCTGATTTTTTCCTGATAATGCACCGTAGCATTTTAATCGTCTTACAAAAGCAGCCCGCTTCTTCTGACCGTGTTTATGATCAATTTTCTCCATGGAAGTCATAATCAGCTCTTAAAAAAAAAACTTCTCTCATGCAAATGTTGATCAAGTGACTACAACTTTTTATGGTAAACCCAAAATATTTTGGGAATTGCTTAAGAATTCCTTTGAAAAGTTTTTCATATACATGGGCAGAAGTGGCCTGCTTTTGTAAGACGATTAAAATGCCACGGTGTATATTCTCGGTGTTCTCTCAGAATGCTACACCTACTCTGCTATCATCTTTACGCCCTGTATACTGAAGCTACTAATAAACCCTGCCAGCTCCGTCTCTATTGTACCAAACTATTCATCGTACAGTACAAAATAATATGAACTTTAAAACTTTCGCGTTTCATAATTGAAAAACAATATAACTATCACGGGAATTTACCGCGATGATTTCGATTGTTCGAAATCATCGCGTTATATTCCCGTGATAATTATATTGTTTTTTTTTTAAATAATATGTACTTAATACCCCTCGGCAAACTTCGTGTTTCGTCAGTCGTTGGATTGCTATCAGTTGTCCTTTGCATTTGGTGTATACCGGACGCTCTCAATCAACTTGGAAGTATATAAAGTTGTTAATACTATTTTAACATAATGTAATTTATTTAAAAAATGGAAGGAAACCTGCTAAAGCTGACATTTTTGAGAATTTTTATTTAACACGGAAATTAAAACAAAACAGCAATAAAGTACTTAGTTCTGAATTCAAATATACACGACATTATTTTACACGATAAATCTAATAATTGATGGACATGGAAATTAACATTCGTTTGTATTCGGCAGTGCGATGATTGTCGAGGGACATTAAGAAGATAGTTGTACTGTACACTGCTTTGCTAAAAACCCGTCACCTTTGGGTATGCAGACGACAGCACTGTTGCTGAGAGATACTTGTCCAACGCAGGTGCTACTAGTACGAGCTACATAGTGGAGCGCTTGAGTTTGTCCTTGGAGGCAGTTTCCAAATGGGGCTATGCCAATCTGGTCAAGTTCAGTTCCGCTGAAACACAGGCGTATCTTTTCTCTGCTAAAAAGAGCCAATTTCACCAGGCTCCATGTTACCGAGGTGTAACCGTACCGATAACTGACCATCTTGAGCTTCGTGGCGTAACGTTGATATTGACACTCCATTTTGGCCCATACATTGAGGCAAAAACTCAATTGGCTGCCAAAAAGTTGGGGATCCTTGCGAAGGTGAGACGGTACTTCACGCCGGAACAGCTGCTTAAGTTGTATCAAGCGCAAGTTCGATCTTGCATGGAATACTGTTGTCATCTCTAGGATGAATCTGCCAACTACCAGCTTGATGCACTTAATTCGAACGTAAAACGGGCCAAACAGCTCATCGACAATGAGGCACTGGTTGAGTCAAAGCTCCAAGCCCTGAACATAGTCGCCGAGTTGCCAGCTTGTCGGTTTTTTATCGGTTACATTTCGGGGAGTGTGCGATGGATTTGCATGATCTGATTCCACCTAGTCCGTTTCACCATCGGACTACAAGACGTACCACCATGCGCCATCGGTACATGGTGGACATCCCACCCATACGCACTAAACGTTTTGGAACTACTTTCATTATGCGTACAGCTAAAGAATGAAATTCCCTGCCGGAGTCTGTGTTTTCCGATAGCTACAACCTCGGGGTTTTTAAGTCAAGAGTGAATAGGTTACTTATAGGCAAGCGTGTTACACCGTCGACCACATTATCGCTTACCATCAGGTGAGATAGTGGTCAAGCGTGAGGACACAAAAAAGAAAAAGATACTGTTTCCCGGCTACTCTGCAAAAATCGTCACTCTACCTGAGGATATCCTTACAATTTCCCTTAAGTCATCAGTTCTACGGCTAATATGACCACCCTACCTCCATTTTTACAAGCTTTTATTTAATGTATGTAAGTATGTTCGGGTCAAATTCCTGTAACTGAGTTTTAAAGCAGTTATCCTCCACCGATTAATATTAAATTTTGCATACACGTTTAGTTTGGCTGACAATGCATGGTAATCAAAGTGACGTCATTCTAATTCCAATATGGTGGACGGCCCAAGATGGCGGACTGGTAATTTTTTTAGCACTGCCATAGTATGGTTATCAAATAAAAGGGTTTGCTGAGAAGGATACGAAAAAAGCTGGTTTTAAAAAAAGATTTTTAATGAATAATTTTATTATTCTACTTGGTTTTATTAACCTTGCTTTCGTTTGTATGTCGGGCAACTAGTAATCCATTTTCAACCACTCCCTGGCATCCGATTAAGCTTTCCCTCTGAGACAACCAAACATGTTCTGTTTAATATTTCGACTGTGTGAATATAAGAAGCTTCCTGAATTCCTGTCTGGGACTGTTTTATTACAAAAAGAAATAGAAACTATCAAAACACTAATTAATAAAATGTTCTTCGAAAATGATGTATTTCATAGCATGTTTCATAAAACACACGTGCAATATGCATATAGCAGAAACAAAACTTTTGCATTTAGCGCATGCGGCGATTACCGTTTTACCCACAATTTCTGAATAGGGTTTTTAAACTGAAAATTTGTTTTCAGTCCTTCAAGTAGATTAATAAAAAATATTGCACACGTATTTACACTTTATACTGACATAGTGACGTCATAAGCCTTATTCCCTGAACTTTGATGCGATTTATCTTTGTAAATTTTTATTGATTTGGTATAGCAAAAAATACGTATCCAATATTATTTGATTATCTCTCTGACGGACTAAACAGAATTATAATTGTTCTACCCAGGAAACATCCCTATTAAGAATTGGAATTTTTGCATACTCAGAATAAAATTTATGTACAATTCATGGATCATATTGACTAGGATTTATTTCGCATATTGGCCTTTAGTTACAGTTGGTTTTCTGAGCGATCTGGAGAAACAAGACAAACAAAAGTGCGTATCCATTTTCGTCATAGGTTCTAGTTATTTTTACTTTTAAACATTTTCTTTATAATCAAATAAATATATAATGTTATTTTTAGTTAAACCCCCAGTGCGTTTGTAATAATATTTTTTTAAAATTATCCAGAACATCGAATAACAATCGAACAAAAAACAAATGTCTCAAATGAATAGCTTTATTAAAACATATAAAAAAATATTATTTTATTTAACAAAAAATCTTACAAAAATACACTATATTTAAATATTACCTATTTATATTTTTTTTAAATAATTAAAATTAAAATAATTAGGCCATATTTACGACGAGCGTCACGATCAAGGTCACGATGCTCAGAGAAGCAAGGTTAGCGGAATCAGGTACGGGAGTAATTGTTGTCCCTTCTGTTGGTGTGGTTGGCGGTTCTGTCGTAGTGGTCGTAGTGGTTGTAGTAGTAGTAGTAGTAGTAGTAGTTGTAGTAGGTTCTGTCGGTGTGGTAGATTCTGTCGTTGTGGTAGATTCTGTCGGTGTGGTAGATTCTGTCGGTGTGGTAGGGGCTTCGGTTGTAGTAGGTTCTAAGTAATCCACGAATCCCGTATCGAAGTACCCATTCAATTCTTCTACCCTTTGGTTATAAAACACGATGTTAGCGCGGGAAGTCGCGATGCCATTTCTAGCGGCATTGACGCCTGATTCTTCGAGAATTACTTGGTTTGCAGTCACCCATGCATCCACCTAGAAATAGTAAAGTACAATTAATATATTTTTCAACCTATTTCACTCGTAGTTAGGTCAAAATAATTTGTTTCATAAATAAGATTATACGTTTCTGTAGGACTACTGAAAAAAAAGCCTTTTGAAATAAACAATGTGTAATTCTGCTCTATATATATGTGAATAGAATATAAGTTGTCTGTGTCTGTATAAATAAAATAAGGTTGTCAAAGAGTAACTAAGAGTGTCAAAGTGCAAAAAAGTTTACCGCTTGGATATTTTCTGCAGTCAACAAACGGCTGGTGATTGAAGTCAACATGGAGTTGAGAATGCCGGGTCTGTAATACAAAACAATAGCATTAGGTTATCACGACAGTAATATTAAAAATGTAGGTAGAATAGTTACAAAAGTATTGCTTAAGTGCTCTAATAGACGTAGAAATATTTTTAATTTCATCCCTGATGATGAAAAATAAAAAAAACTAAGAGTTTCTTTTTACTTTTCATTTCTTTATTTCGTCGGATGAATTTTTTGTTAAAAAGGTTTTTTTTTCCGTTTCAGTTTACATAATTTCAACAGAATCAAAAATAAATTTAGTGTAATCACAAAACGACAAAAAAATATAAGAGGTACCAAAGACACCGAAGGCCGAATCGAAAGTTATTTTTGCTGTTTTCTGCTTTGGAAGTTAGTTTATTATTTGTGTTATTATTTTTTCGCCTATGTTAAAATCTCAAAAGTTGTATATTGTGTATAACACTGCATTTTACTTACGTTGCCTTAGCTCTGGCGAGATTCTCCTGCAGCCAGTGGAAGGCCCTCATAGTATTGTCTTCGTTGCTAGTGACAGCTGAACTTATTGCCGTGCTATAGTCTTGAGGTCTGACAATAAAGTTTTCATCTTGTCCATTAACGAAACTAGCGAGGAATCTGTTGAAGCTGGGCTGGTGTTGAGTGCAGCCAGCCGCTGTAAGCATCACGACCTGCTCGTTGGCTAGGTCTGTATTGAGGTATTGGTTCCAGAAGAAGTCGTAATCTTCAGCAGTTCCGTAGCGGAGACCATTGCAGTATACCCAAGGACGCATGTTAGGTGGGATGCTATTGAATAAGAAATAGAGGATATTAGGTATCAAGATATAACGCATACTTGTCTACAAGTTTGTTATTATTTTTAGTTACTTCTGCTTACCGTGTACCAGTGTTCCTCCAGGCGCGGAAGCTTGTTGTGGCCGCAGCGATACATTCTTGATGACCAACGTTGCAGAGGAAGGTCATTAAATGCATGCGCAGGAGATCATCCATGAAAGTACCACCATTTGCTGGTTCGATGTACCCCAGGCGGTCAACAACGGCTGCGCTCAACTTAATGATTTCAGCCTAAAAGTATATTTAGCAAAAATAAGTAATGCTGAATGTAAAACAAAGAGAAAAGAAAAAAATATAGAAAAGATCAAATCCTAAGATCAGGATCAACATTGTACTACTCGTTTAAAATAACTGTGCACTTGGCGCTGTCATTATCATGTTCACTTTCGACTCTTGCTATTGGTGCACGAGGCGAACGCGGGGCGCCGCGCGGGTAAGCGGGAGTTGAGTCGTTGCCACCCAATATGCACAGTTATTTTCATAGTTTTGTAAAATCTTTTAAGAAGTTTGTATTTTGTGAAATACAATTTATATTTAAAATAAGTTTACCCTCAATCTGCTTGTAGGCAAAGTGCCGTGAGCCAATCTCCGGAGAGCGAAGTTGAATCCAGTTATGGCAGCTAACCAGGGAGCATACTGGTCTTCGAATTCCAGGAAGGAAAGGATGTTGAACGCTCTTCCGTAGTTGATAATGTTAGCTCTGGCTAGCGAGAATACGTCATCGACGATCTAGAAAGAAAACACAAGGATAAAAAAAATGTTTGATGAGTATTTTAAAAGTATGATATTATGTAGGGATGAGCAAATGAAAAAAAAGTGATGTTGGTATAACGAATCAATATTTTTGTAAAGTATTTACATTTAACCAAAAATTATAGTCGACGACGATTAGTCTAAAAATAATATAGAGTTATAAATACTGAATACTAAACTACTAAATACTGGCACGTCGAACTATTAGGTACTATTTTTTTCTAATAATTAATTCGAAGCTATAGTATGGGTTACTAAAAATAAAAAAAACATGTTCTGTATACTTAATCGAGTTAAACGTACACAAAATGACTATATGGTACAGTTGCCTTTTTTTGCAATTTCGGTATTGATCCCATAGTAAAATATGATCATAATAATGAGTACCATCTTCTCTCAAGAATGAGTACCAAAACGTTTACTAACATACAACTTACATACACAAGCAGCGAGACTTACAGGACAACTACTGTAGGCCATACAAATATTTGTTCCGAGCGGGCATCAAACTCAGCCGTACCGAGGATAAGAGGTTTGAGTTCCACCTTGTATTTATAACTATTACTTGATTCCCGTGAAATTCGAAAATTAATTTGAAGGAACATATTCCCCGAATAAAAAGTGTTCTCAAAATTGGTACAGGCGTTTGAGCGTGAAGAAGTAACATTACATTCACAAACTTTCGCCTTAATAATATTAGTGTGGTTATAGTGTGGTTGTATAACAGTTTTTTACGTACCTGAGCGCGATTGTATTCGTGTATTGTCAGTCTTTCGGCTCCCCTAAGAGCCCGAGTGATAAGAGCCCATGTGGTATCATCATAATTCACCCTGTAGAAACCTAAAAATATTCACCAGGATGAAAACGGAACCTTTACATTATTCAATATCTGACCCAATTACTGCAGACATATATTATTATTTTTTTCATTCTTTTTTTTATCGTTTTAATTTTTATATAGACCTTATAGGTGATGTTCTTCAGAAAGGCCAAGTGCGCAGTACCCATTACCGGCGTGTGTGTATGACTAGATGTATGAATGTGTGTGAAGCAAAAGAAGTATGTAAGGATCGTAGCAGGTGGCGTTCTGTAGTTTCTGCCTACCCCCATGGGAAAAGACGTGAGTTTATGTATGTATGTGTATGTAAAAGTCAGATAACTTTTATGTAATCGATACATAAAGCGGTTTCACATATTTTTGATACAATAGTCGTTTGAAATCAAATTAATTCGTCGGATACCATTAACAATTTGGCTTTCAAGTAGTGAAAATTAATAGGTACTGCTGATGTAAAAATAAATTACCAGACTGTTGTTTGTTGAAAATAACCCATTCAGTTCCAATGGTTCCTCTGGGAATGACGAGCTGTGTAGTCGTCATAATCTGTGTAGGTTTCAGATTGTTGAAGTCAGGAGCTCCGCCTCTTGTCCAAGTAAGAGGAATGTGCCATTGACCAGCCCCAGTCTGACCAGCGTCGCGGAAGAAGCGGGACTAAAAGCAAAAACGTATCTTGTAAAACAGTCCAGGCATAAAATATATATATAATATAATATACTTATGTATAATATAAATTTTTGTTTATAATATATATGTCTATTTAAAAAAAAAGTGCATCTAGCGTGTAAAAAATCAAACCAACCTATTGCAGCTCAATTGGTTGGGTATAGTTGTTTTAAAATTAATTTGCAAGATTTCACCCATACTAACTACCTAACAAGAGAAGTAAAATTCTTGAAACCCCAATACTTGCTGTCCTATTGTATTTGTTTTTTTTTTGTGTACAATAAAGAATAAGAACTCATATTCTTTCTCTCCTGTATAATATTCTCTTTCTTCCTTCTACCCCTCTTTACCTCAAGAAACGGTTTCAGTTTCTGTGTGACTCGCACCTTAAAGTTCTTAGGTCATCGGATAATACAAAACTTAAAATGCCAATGCATTCCACTACCTTCGTAGACAAATTTATTACTGTCCAGGCCACTCGTCTATGGAATGCATTGCGTGTGACTATAAAGCGCGTGCAATCACTGCCGGTTTTTAAGCAACTTGTGATGAAGCACTATCTACTTGTGACTGGGATCATAATCTTATATACGCTTAATTGTTTTCTTGTCTGTATATTAGTTGTATATATGTATTTTTGTATCAATTTTTTATTTATGTTTTGTATTTTGTATTTAGTGCCTACTTTCTCAATAAACTAATTATTTGTTAAAAAAATTGCACCAAGTGCAACCCTATATTGTGTCCAGGCTGTCTCTTTCCATTCTAGGTTACCTGGAAGAGATCGCGGAACGCAATAGGCCGCCTGTTGTATGTTTGTTTTTGTTATAAGATGGCAATTTGTGTACAATAAAGTATATAAAAATAAATAAATAAAAAGTATATACAAGAACATACTATACTACGCCCGATTTTTACAACGAAAATCTATATTTAGCTAACAGATGTCAATCTCGCGACAATTGTTATGTTTGGCGCGTCGATTATTTCATTACAGGATCCGGGTTTTAGCCTGTCAAGTTATAACGCATAAATGAATGCCTTATTGCTCATCAACCAACGGAACGAATTTACTTTTCATCCCGTAAAATATAGTTTAAAATATAAACCTACTTGTTGAAGAGCCATGTCTCCAGTCGTGTGATCTATGATGACATTCAACAGAGGATGTCCAGCTTGCGTAACCCAGGAACTGAAGTACTGGGTGACGGTGATGCCACCATAATTACCCATAGCATTGCTACTGGTGGCAGCAGTGGTCAAAGCAGTATATAAATGCTCAGGTGTTGCGGTATCGTATTGCCTGATAAAAAAGGTTGTATTAAAATTACACAGAAGCAAAAGCTGCAACTGTAAATATCTGAATAAAGATTAGAATCGCATAGCCATTTTTTGATTGATAAAATTTTGTGTAACATCAAAGAATTAAAAAAATGTTTATACCTAGCCTGCAAATAGAGTCTAAGGCCGTCCACAAAAGTATCATTGCCGAGCAAGTGTTGCGTCATTCTGAGAACAGCGGCTCCTTTTCCGTAGGTGATTTGTGAGAAGTGACCACTGACCGATGTTGGGTTCCCCAGGCTAGAGTCAGTGAGTGCGTGAGCAGTAGTAGCAGCGTCAGAGAGAAAGGATACATGCACCTGCTCTGTGATAAAACGAGTATCGAAACCCATCTGTGGTTCAACCTAGTAAACAGAAAAGATTAAAAAATTAAAGCAAAAAGAAAAATAAATTAGCATTTAAACAGGACCTATTTAGGCAAAATTATTTGTAAAAAAACGTGTGGCTAGTAAAAAAATTAAAACAAATAAATTTGGAATCCGTCAAAAAAAATATTGCTTATTATTTTAAGTTAATCATTATGTGAGAAGAGATTTTTCAAGTGGTCGGGGAATTCTTTTAAGGGCCTTTGTAAGTTTCCCCAAACAAAATATAAATAAATATATCTTACTACGTGGGTCAAGTAGTACTGGTAGAATCTAGCGAAACCTTCGTTTAGCCAGAGATTGTCCCACCAAGCGCAAGTTACGAGGTTACCGAACCACATGTGGGCGATTTCGTGAGAAATGATATTCGCTATACGCTGTTTGTAAAAATTGTTGGAATTTTCAGGGTCGTAGATAATGAGAGCCTCCCTGTGGACAATAATAAAATGTAAATAATAGAATTCGGTGAAATAAAATCAGAATGATTATATTTTAAAAAATACGAGTAAGTGACGGTCCTAATGGCTCGTCGTGAATCGATTTATATCACAATAATAAGCGATTTTTACTAAGCGATATTGCAAGAACGCTCAAATGGACGTGCAATGCAATTCGACCGATTTGTAAATTCTAAAAATTTACAAATCAGACTTTAGAAAATTCTTACGTGATATCGCCATTGCGTCGAGCCATCAAAGAGGTTCCTAACAAACTTTTGTTTGTTCAACATGCCATAATATTGTTCATTTAATTTTACCTGTAAGTCAAAAGACCCCAGTTTTCCATAGCACCAGCTGAGAAATCTGGGATAGCAGCCTGCTTCATGTTCATGGAAGTAGCCATTGAGTAGTAAGGGATAGCAGTATACCGTTCCATAACTTCCAGTAGAGGTATACCAACCCTCAAGGAATAATCTGCGCTACCGGGAACAATATTGCGTCGAGCGTAAATTTGGAAAGGTCTCAAATCTGCGCCGTTAGTTGCAACTCGTTCATAGTCAGACACGATGAAGGCCAGCAAATACGTGGAAGTAACGGGTGTAGTATGGAAAGTCTCCTTTATTTTTCCGTTAGCGAGGCTGAAAATATATTCAGGTATTGTATTAAGTTAATTGAAAATTTGTCACCTGGCAAGAACATTCAGTAATATAAAATGTTATATTACTGAATGTTTATGATAACGATCAAAACTAAATTTCCTTGTAAGTTCTTACGTTTCAGTGGTTCTTATCGGCATGTTTGATATGGTAGGACTGTAACCTTCTGCGTCTCTGGTTATTGATATATCGAAGGTTGCCTTGAATCCAGGTTCGTCGTAACACGGGAAGGCTTGACGAGCATGACCGGGCTGGAACTGTGTGGTAGCTATCCATCTAAAAAAGATTTTCACGTTACATTTTTGTTAAAACCTGAGAAGTTTGTAAAAACGGAGAACTTAACATTCTTCAATCAATGTAATTTGCAAGGCTAAGCGGCCCTTTTACCATTTCTTATCAATGATTCACAAATTAATGACGAATTCAGATTTAAATGATGATTAACTATTTAATATCTGGTTGTTTTTTATCCTGTTTTTCCTTGTGGTTTTCAATATTTGTAAGATCGACTGACTCACAAGTGCTTTTAATTTATTAATTACTAGCTTCTGCCAGCGGCTTCGCCCGCGTTAAAGACAAAAATGATCCCGAGGGAACATATTCCCGGGATAAAAAGTATCCTATGTGCTATTACTGACTATAATCTATATCTGTGCCAAATTTTATACAGATCCGTCTAGCCGTTTAAACGTGAAGAAGTTACAAACATACAAACACACACACTCACAAACTTTCGCCTTTATAATATTATTAGTGTGATGAAGCCTTCAGCCATCGAATATTTTAAAAGTTTAGGCAACGGCATAGATGCTAACATATTGCCTTTTTATTCAATTTTAGTCTGCATTAAAAATATCTGAAGTTGCATTGTTTTAGACCCTGTTTGTTTATTGAATATGTTCAAATAAATTTAAAAGGCTGCTTACTTTGTATTGCCACTTGCGTCTCTATACCAACTTCTGTAAAAACCTCTCATGGTATCTGTCAACCTGCCTGTGAACGACATTCTCACGATGTAATCTACGTTCTGTTGTAATGCTGACTGAGTATTTATCCTCAAAAAACCTCGTTGGTCATTGCATGGGAAGACCTGACCGGCCGTTACTAAGTTGACGGTAGGGGTAGTAGCAAGCGCGACGCTCACAGAAGTTTGGGCAATTGTTAAATTACTGCAATGAAGTTGAATTTGTTGGACGTTGGCTGCAGTCATCCGAACCGTTATGGCTACTTCGCCTGCAAGCGTAAATTGATCCACGCCAGCTGCCAAGTTTGGTGTCAGTTGAACATCATAGTGCCTCGGCGCTTGATTAGTTGACAGACGGTAAGTGGCATCCCTCAGCAAGTTCCTGTATTCGATCCATTCTTCGGTCGTATCGTCGATAGGACCAAAGGATAAAACGCCCTGGAGTAGAGCTACCCCCAGGAGGAGGTTTAACCAGCGATTCACCTAGAAAAAAAAAATTTAAATTTCTGGCTTAACTACATATTTAAACACTGGCCAAAATAAAAATAAGTGTAATATAGAGGGCTATGCTCGGCGTTTGCTTGCGTGATCGCATCAGAAATTAGGATATCCGCAGGAGAACCAAAGTTACCGACATAGCCCAAAGAAGTGAGAAACTTAAGTGGCAGTGGGCATAGCACATTGCTCGCAGAACGGATGGTCAATGGGGCCGAAAAGTTCTGGAGTGGCGACCGAGAACCGAAAGATAATGCATTCAAAGGCCTCCCACAAGGTAGACCGGTGACTTGTTTAAGGTTGCGGGAATGCGCTGGATGTGAGACGCACGGGATCGGTCAATGTGGTGACGCCTGTGGGAGGCCTATGTCCAGTAGTGGACGGCTTTCAGCTGCAATGATGATAATGATGAAAGATATAAGAAGGTGTGTGTAAAGTTCTTATATCTTGTGGTTTGATTTTCGGACATGTTAAAGGCGTTGACCTATTAAAAAGAGATCGTCGAACAATTACACAATTATGTGGTTCAGTAAACCAAACACGCCCTAAGGTGGTGCCACGACGCATTCGGTTTTACCGAATAAATGATTGCGAGTATCGTGCATACGCGTGACGATCGTGATTTTTTTATAAGGACACCCGGTATTTTTTTATATAATATAATCCATGTTTTACTATATTAATGAGAGAAAATGCTATTGGAAAATGTTAATTTAGGTTAGGTCTTCACAGAAGACCGAGCAAGGTGAGTGGAGGGCACCGTTGGCCATGCAAAGGGACAGTTCAAGCTCATAATAATATAGAAGGATGGGCCTCCCGCGCATCATGTGGCAGAGCTATGCGGCCTTGACCGCAGCAACCAGTATTTTATACCTTTTGTACCTTTGTACGGGACACATGCGGTGACCGCTCTAACCACACAATGTGCATTGCAAAAATAGCGCGAAAAAAGCTATTGAAGTAATCAATAACGATATTTAAATTCTGCATACTCTTTATGTACGTATATGCCTACTTAATAATATCCACACTGCCACATATTAACACTGTATAAAATAAGTCTATAACATACTAAATGAAGGGGACAGGGATTAAAACTCCTGAAAGAAACACATCACGTCGTTTGACAAACTTTTATCAAAACGATTACGCAACTTTTTAATCTAACTACAATACTTCGTTAATATATATAATTTTAATATCTTTGGTTTTACAGAATAATATCATCATTAAAATTAACTGATCGATATTTTACAAAAATATTAAAAAAATACTTTTAATTTGATAAAAATATAAAAAACATACCATTGTCGCGCTGGTTCGAAACAGGAATAACCGAAGCCTCAAATAATAATTTATCTATGTCTATATAAGCTGGACTATCTTATCCAAATTACAATTTACTTAATCACATGATAATAAATATTTAGATAGCGAGCGTTCAATATTTTTTGTTTTCAAAATGCTGAAACGGATTTGGTGCCGAGTAGGTAGGGACTTTTTATGATTTGATTATTTATATTACTCAACATTTATCAGAAAAAAATACCTCATACTTAGGCTTAGTAAGCAAGTCCTGCAATATTTTTTTTCCTTTTCGACCTGTATGTTTTAATCTAGAATTTGAAACTTCATGTTCCCTGTTTTTATATGTACTTTGAAAACATAAAACAAGAAGAAATTACATCTTATCTACAAAACAAACAACGGCCGGCCGGTCGCATCGATTTCCGCGATCTCTTTCTGACCACCTCGTTGAACTGTTCAATTTGTGTTTTAGTTTATCGTGTTCATCATTCTCCTTATTACAATTTATTTGGGGTCAGCACAACTGGTTTCATTCATCCATACTTTATTTTATTGACCATAGACTCGCTTGAACACTATCTCACCTGATGGTAAGCGATGGTGAGGTCGACGGTGAAGCATGCTAGCTTAGAAGAAAACAATTTATACTCTTGACTTAAACTCCCCTAGATGGTAACTGTCGGGTATCACAGACCCGGCAGGGAATTCCACTCCACTTCCACTTAGCTGTGCGCACAATGAAAGTATTAGCAAATCGCTTTGTGCATATGGGTGGATGTCCACCATGTACCGATGACGCATCGCCGTACGTCTTGTAGTTCGATGACGAAAAGAGCACAGCGGAATCAAATTGTGCAGTTCCATCGCACACTCTCCGAAATGTAACCGATAAAAAATCGACAGGCTGGAAACTCGGCGTCGATGTTCGAAGCTCTGGAGCTTTGACGCGACCAGTTCTATATATATTAAGATTCTGGGCTCGTCTGTCAGTCGACTCAAGTGCATCAAGCTGGTATTAGGCAGATCCATCCCAGCGGTGAGAGCAGTTCTCCATGCATGGCCGAACCCGCGCTTTCCTTATCCCGACTTATTTAGGGTCGACACAATGTCTTCTTCTTCTGTACTATTTTATTAGACTTTATCTTCATAGCCTCTCCCATCATAGACACTTCTGTTTTCACACAATCCATCTATCTTTTCTTACGTCCTACATTAAGAAACCATACAACATGACGAAAAATTTTTATACTAGAAAATACAAACAACTTCCAAATGAAAAAACCACAAAGTGAATAATAACTTCAATTTTGGAAGTTGGTGTTCCGATTTGTTCCGGTCTGATCCCCTCGATCTGATCCCCTGCTGGTTTTTTTTTTAATATTTCCGTTCTGATCCACTTCAAACTTTGACATTCCGGTCTGATCCCCTTACTCTTTTTGACAGGCAAGTACAGTTAAGAGAAAACAGTTGTTTATGTAAATAAAAATTGTTTTTATTCGTTATATATCCTGAAAACAAACAAAAACGTAGGTCAGGTAAATATTGTACATAAGTAAATGCCGTTCGTATAGTTGTTTGATTTATAGAGCAAATTATACCGTCGGTGCTCCGTAGACCAATTCAAATTTCAATTGGTCTATGGAGCATCGACGAATTATACTGTATAAAAATTGGTGAAACAAACCTTTGTTACAAATATTTATCGTTTGGCGCTTCATTTAGGTATTTCTTCATGTCATCGGCCTTCAATACTTTTGATATTTTGCTTCTAAAACTATCAGACTGCCGTTTCATGAAAGCTGATAATTTTAGGTAACTTCGGAGATCTGTGTCTTTCCGTCCATCTTTCCGTAGAGGACGTGCCGTTAACGGACCATCTCGATCTTCTTGGTGTTACGTTGAAATAGACTCTTAATTTTGGTCCATCCATTGAGGCGAAAGCTCAATTGGCTGCAAAAAAGTCGGGGATTCTTTCAAAGGTGAGGCGGTACTTCACACCTGTACAGCTGCTCAACTTGTATAAAGCGCAAGTTCGGTCGTGCATGGAGTACTGCTCTCACTTCTGGGACGGATCTGCCAAATACCAGCTGGATGCACTTGAGTCGATTGACAGACGGGCCAAGAGGCTTGTTGACAACGATGCACTAGTCGCGTCAAAGCTCCAGAGCCTCGAACATCGACGCCGAGTTGCCAGCCTGTCGGTTTTTTATCGGTTACATTTCGGGGAGTGTGCGACGGAACTGCACAATTTGATTCCGCCTAGCCCTTTCCATCATCGTACTACCAGACGTACGGCCATGCGCCATCGGTACATGGTGGACATCCCACCCATAAGCACAAAGCGTTTTGCTAATACTTTCATTGTGCGCACTGCTAAGGAGTGGAATTCCCTTCCGGAGTCTTTGTTCCCTGATAGCTACAACCTTGGGGTCTTTAAGTCAAGAGTGAATAGGTTACTTCTAGGCAAGCGTGCTTCACCGTAGGTCACATCATCGCTTACCATCAGGTGAGGTAGTGGTCAAACGCGAGACTATAGATAAAAAAAAACAAAAAAAACGTTACTTATAGTCTAAACTTTTCCAAACAGTGACCAACTGTAATTTTCCCAGTGAGAAGTTGGTCAGTTACGTGTTGGTACCACTTATCGGTAACAATTTCATTTGTTACCCTTCGTTTTGGGTTTGGCATTTCAGCACTGTTAATGTTCACGATTTGCAAATTTGCGTCGTCTCTTAAAACTTTCAAAAGCTGATAAAAATTTGGGTTTATTGGCAGACTGCTGTTGAGCTTTTTATGCCAGGATTCCACAGCATTGGTTGTGCGATGGCGTTGATTGTAGGCACACCAAATGTCAACGAAACTTTCATCTTCCAGCCATTGTTTCACCATGTAATCGTTGAATAATTGTACATCTTTCGATTCTGGACTGTCTTCCATTACGTAGCACCAGCCGTCTGAGATATATTCTCTAGGTAGCAGAGGTAATAAGGCTGATAGTGCTACATGTTTGCGAAGTCGTTTGTTTTTAGTTAAATTTAATGCTTTAGCTTTCTTCCATACATTATGACTAAAATGAAAGTAGCATCCTTTTACTTCAACTGAGGGGAAAACAGTTGATATGGCATTCATTGTGTTCATGTGTGCAGTGCATTCATTTAAGTGGTTGCCATTCCGGGATATATTCCTTTAATAACTGGAATAGTTTAAGGTAGATTTGTTCATTTTTTCTATTCAGTAACGCATACAATAACGGTACTATAGGTGTGTGTTCTTCATCACTCCCAAGGTCCCCATGGATAGTGTACAGTTGAAGGAATGGTGTTGGGCAACAATCGAAAGTTCCATCACTTAAATAAAATAAATTCATCACTTAAATTGGTTTAATATTGGAGGAGAAAATAGACGAGAGCCAAACCTCGAATTATGACTTTTTACATAGGAAATTCAGTCGGCGCTCTCTGCTCCTGTTTTCTCTTACAACATACACGTTTTCATTACAATAAGAATTACTAACATAATTATGTGTTTCAATAAACCCTGTACCTATATTTTGTGGCTGACTGTCCAAAAATCTGTTAATAGACAACTAGGGGATCCGACCGGAATAAAATATTTAAATTAATTTGTGATACCCTGCACGGTGGATCAGACCGGAATAGAAAATATTATAAAAAAAAACTGATCCCCCAGGGGATCAGATCGAGGGGATCAGACCGGAACAAATCGGTGTTCCTGTTTTCGTTTCTTCATTTTTGACAGCGACTTCCAAAATTGAAGTTATTTTTCACTTTGTGTTTTTTTCATTTGGAAGTTATTTGTATTTTCTAGTATAAACATTTTTCGTCATGTTGCCTGGGTTTGAACCCATGACCTACGCACGTAAGTCGGGGCCGTTACCACTGAGCCACCACTACTATTGAGATCCATAACACAATTAATCTGCCTAGCCTTTTCCCAACTATAATGGGGTCAGCTGCCAGTCTAACCGGATTCAGCTGAGTGTAAGTGTTTTACATGGAGCGACTGCCTATCTGACCTCCACAACCCAGTAATTGGATAACACGATACCCCTTGGCAAGACTGGTGTCAGATCTCAAGCTTCTGACTACCCGTAATGACTGTCGAAGATCTTCAAATGACAGCCGGGACCAATCGAGAACGACGTGCTTTCCGAGGCACGGAGGAATCTCGGTATGTTGAAATGGTCACCCGTCCACAGACCGACCTCGTCAAGCGTTGCTTAACCTTGATGATCGACCAGTGCGGCTGTTAATATTTAGCCACGAGTTCCTCATCCAGATCCATAACACGTAGTCATAATAATGTGACATGCAAACATTGCATCTCCAAATATCTTCATTAGATCTTTACCAAAATGTATATAAGACCACCTCGGAAAAGTACCCTTTCCAACACAACAAGAATTTGTTAAAATGGTTCGCAATTGACGGTAAAATTGGTTAACATGCATAAAAAATATATGCCTTGGAGGTTTTATGCCATCCTCCTTTTTGTAAAGTCGTTTAAAAAGTAGTTCATTGCAAAAATTTCTCAAATAATAGGAGATTGTTTTGATCTGCGAAATTGTTCTAGTTGTGCCGTCGCCCGTCCTTGGATGAAATGTATCTAAGACATGCTGTACCGACCGCAAATAAATTGGGATAAGACCTGTTGGATGCGAGGCGCACAGGAACGGACAATGTGCCGACACTTGGGGGAGGTCTATGTTCGGCAGTGGACGACTTTCGGTTGAAATGATGATAATTAAGACCTGTTTAGCTGTACCGACCTAAAATTAAATTGGGATAAGAGAGCACGAGCGTGATGATCTTGCTGGTCCAACTTAAGAACAGCGGTATTATTCAATAATTGTATTTTTTTTTTTTTTAAACGTTGCCCCACACTAGGAATTTCTTCCTGTATCGTGGGTGCGTTTTACAAACATATAAACTCACATACACAACACCCAGAGCCGGAACAACTATCGGCGGTCATACAAACATTTGTTCCGTGCGGGAATCGAACCCGCGACACGCAGCACAGCAGTCAATCGCTCAACCACTGCGCCAACCGTGCGCCCAAAAATTTGTGTTTATTTAGTTATTATATATATTATTAGTTATTTATATATATTATTAGTTATTTATATATATATTTTTAGTTATTTAGTTATTGTGGTTATTTAGAACTTATTCGCTCCATGTATTCTTGATGTAGTGCATCCGATTTTTATGCAGCCACCTCCGAGAGAGATAAAAGTGACATTCCATCAGGGATAAGGTTGTAAAAAGTTTAAAATGTATGGAATAAACCACGTATCATTTCGCTAGCGTTTTCAATAACACACGTTTTTGACGTTTTCACAATCTTTATCGCATATTAGAAAATGTTTTAGCTCCCACACTAAGGAGCGAAAACTTTTGCAAGCTTCTCTATATTTTGGGTTAAACTTCGTTGATTTTTGTTTCATATTGCAATTATTAATTTATAAAACAAACTTTGTGAAAACATGCTTTTTTTCGTATTCCTCTCAGCAGAAACTTTCATGTGATATCCATACTGGGAGGGTGAATACAAAATTATTGGCCAAAATTCTTTGGGAAACATGTATTGTTATCCAAACCGAACTGGCATGCAAATTTCAGCTCAATCGGTCAGGGATAGCCGTTATAAAACTCAGTAGCAAGATTTGACCAGACATATTAACTAAACAGGCAAGCAAATCAGAAGTTGATGTCAAACCGACTCAATCAATCTTTGAATTGTAGAAAAATATTTTCTTTTTGTACCTGACATATCACAACGTCACGTTTTATAACCCTAAAAGGAAAGGCAGAGGGTGTTTAGCAGGTACATTTCACGAGTTATGTGTTCATTATCATCATTTTAGCTGAAAGATGTCTACTGCTGGACATAGGCCTCCCCCAAGCATCGCCACATTGACCGGTCTCGTGCGTCTCGCAAACAGCGGAGCCCCGCAACCTTCACAAGGTCATCGGTCCACCTGATGGGAGGCCTTCCAACGCAACGTCTTGCGGTTCGCGATCGCCTCTCCAGAACCTTTCTGCCCCATCGGCCATCCGTTCTGCGAGCAATTTGCCCTGCCCACTGCCACTTAAGTTTGGCAATTCTTCGGGTTATGTCAGTAACCCTGGTTCTCTTGCGGATCTCTACATTTCTGATTCGATCACGCAAGGAAACTGCGAGCATAGCCCTCTACATTGCCCTTTGAGTGTCTGTAAGCTTTCTGATGAGACCCATTGTAAGTGACCACGTCTCAGCAGCCATATGTAATCACTGGCAACACACGCTGGTCATAGACCTTTGTCTTTAGACACTGTGGTACAAGTTCGACGAGAAGACACCGCGCAATTTTCCGAACGCTGCCCAGCCGAGTCGGATTCGACGGTTAACCTCTTTCTCGAAGTTGGCCCTACCCAACTGGATCGTTTGTCCCAGGTAGACATAATCTTCCACAACTTCGAGTGTAGAGTCTCCAACCTTGATAGGAGTGGGTGTTACATGGGCATTCAACATTACCTTGGTTTTATCCATGTTCATTTTCAGACCCACTCTTCCGGAAGCTCTACTGAGGTCATCGAGCATTATACTGAGGTCCTCAATAGTCTCAGCCATGACCACTATATCGTCGGCAAACCGAAGGTGAGTGATGTACTCGCCATTGACGTTGATGCCGAGCCCTCCAGTGCAGCGCTGAACAGTTTCGGAGATATGACGTCTCCCTGTCTCACACCTCGCTGCAGAAGGATAGGTTCCGAGGCCTGATCCTGAAGTCGGACTGACATGGTGGCGTTTTTGTACAAACACTTCAACACCTCGATGTACCGGTAGTTGATTTGGCACCGTTGGAGAGACTGCAGTACAGCCCAAGTCTCGATTGAATCGAAGGCTTTATCATAGTCCACAAACGCTAAACAGAGAGGCAGGTTATACTCTTCGGTCTTCTGTATAACCTGCCGCAGCGTATGTATGTGGTCTACGGTGCTAAAGCCTTTTCGGAATCCGGCGTTTTCGGGAGGCTGGACATCGTCAAACGTGCGCGCGAGACGATTCGTGATGACTCTTGAAAACAGCTTGTAGACATGGCTAAGAAGTGAGATGGGCCTGTAGTTCTTCAATAGGGCATTGTCACCCTTCTTGAAAAAGAGTACCACCACACCCCTGCACCATGCCTGTGGCATTTTCCCTTCGAGTATGACGGAACCAAACAGCTTCTGAAGGGCCTCTAGTATTGGTTTTCCAACCGCCTTCAGGAGTTCGGCCGTAATGCCGTCATCACCCGGTGCCTTGTTGTTCTTAAGCTGTTTAAGAGCCATCCTAATCTCGTACAGGCTGACGTCCGGAATGTCTTCGGTATAGTGACGAGTCAATCTCTAGGGTCTTTTACTAGATTCGCGACGGGTTTACTGGTTGACGTGTACAACTGCCCATAGAATTTCTCGGTCTCCCTCAGAAGCTCCGGTTTGGCGGATACGATCCTGCCATCGTCGGTCTTCAGTTTCGTTAGCTGGCTCTGCCCAATAGACAGATCTCTTGCAAAGTCCCTGGAGCCCTTATTCCACTCAATCGCGTCTTTAATACGCTCAGTATTAAAGTTGCGGAGGTCGCTTTTCAAGGACTTTGAGATCTGTCTATTAAGCTGCCGGTATTTGAACGCATCGTCTGAAGACTGCAGGATCATCGCACGCTTCTCCTTCATGAGCTTGAGAGTAGGATCAGAGAGCTTTTTGTTTATATCTGTACGACGGGTCTTGAAAAACTTAGATCCGGCCGTATGGACAGCTTCCACGAACCCGTCGCTATATTCGTCCACGGAGCTCCCTAGGCACTCGAAACGATTCTGGAGTTCGAGCTGAAAGCTCTCGGGGTTTTGGATCTGGATCTGTGCTGGACGGAGCGTAGACTTCATAAGTCGAGAGCTTTCAAGCTTGATATTAATGTTCAATGTGCCTCTTACCATACGGTGACCGCTCCCGGTTTTTTACCGAATTGATCACAGAGACATCATTGAACATTTGCTTCTTGGTTGACATGATGTAGTCGATCTCGTTTTTAGTTGCACCATACGGGCTTTGCCAGGTCCACTTCCTATGCTCACGCTTTCTGAAGAAGGAGTTCATCATGTAGAGGATTTTAGTATTATAATGCCAGTTTTATTTTATCTATCCTCTGAATGCTTAGCAAAATTCTCTCCATGGCTCATTGTTGTCATCGCAGGTAGAGCCTGGATAAGAGAGGCTCTGCAAGTAAAATACTAAAAAGTGCAAAAATAACTTTCGTTTTGGAATTCGGTAGCTTTGGTATCTCTTTTTATCCTTTTTTAACACCGTTTCCTTAAATGAAAGTATTTTTTGCACTTTTAGTGTTTTGCTTTAGAAGTTGGTTCTTTTTGGTGAAAACGTTTTTATTTAGCAATTTCTATAGTAAGGTACCTAAACGATTGACAAAATACCCATAATATTTCGGCTCCTTCTTTTCGTGGGATGACCGTGCCGATAACGGACCATCTTGAGCTTCTTGGTATTTCGTTGACATCGACTCTCAATTTTGGCCCATACATTGAGGCAAAGGCTCAGCTGGCTGCCAAAAAGTTGGAGATCCTTGCGAAGGTGAGAGGGTACTTCACGCAGGAACAGATGCTCAACTTGTATCAAGCGTAAGTTCGATCATGCATGGAGTACTGTTCTCATCTCTGAGACGGATCTGCCAAATACCAGCTTGATGCACTCGAGTCGATCGAAAAGCGGGCCAAGAGACTCATCGGCAATGAGGCACTGGTCAAGTCAAAGCTTCAGAGCCTTGAACATCGTCGCAGAAATGCCAGCTTGTCGGTTTTTTATCGGTTGCATTTCGGGGAGTGTGCGATGGAATTGCATGATCTGATTCCGCCCAGCCCGTTCCATCATCGGACTACCAGACGTACGGCGATGCGTCATCGGTACATGGTGGATATCCCACCCATACGTACACAAAACGTTTTGGGGTCACTTTCATTATGCGTACAGCTAAGGAGTGGAATTCCTTGCCGGAGTCTGTGTTTCCAGATAGCTACAATCTAGTGGTCTTTAAGTCAAGAGTGAATAGGTTTTTTCTAGGCAAGCGTGCTTCCCCGTCGACCACATCATCGCTTACCATCAGGTGAGATAGTGGCCAAGCGCATAAAAAAAAAAAAAAAAAGAACGTAATTTACACATTCGTGCTGTTTGTCGCTAAGGAGTTCAGTTGTATGTGTCATATCTTGAAAACTGCTGAACCGATTTTGATAAAACTTGCATTGTTTCCTAAGTTGGCGATAATGCGTAGACTAAGATATACCTACATACAAACAAACATACATATACTTTTGAAATTTGGCACACATGCTTAATGTTTAGAAGCCCTTATAGAGTAACATTTGTGAATATTGTGCAATTCAAACAATACTACATACATTCGTATCGAATTGAATATCTCCTTTTTTTCAAGTCGGTAAAAAGAGAGGACTATGTTCATCAGTGAACGAAGTCAGTGTGTGGATGATGATGAAGAAGCTGACATAACTATATACTTATAAAACCGTTCTTCTCAGGGACGGTATTTCCAAGGATATAACCATTGTAATAGGTAACTTTATTTCGTTTTTTTTTACTCGGAGTTATAGAAACTGCAGCTTAATTAAAAAGTATTTTTTGATTAATCAGAAATTATGTTTTGAATTTGGAATTAACCGCCGTTCAGCAATGTATGGATAGAGAAAGAAGTTTAGTATAAAAAAAATATACGAACTATTTCGATAACAGAAGCATTTATTTTTTAAATTAAAAGAAATATGCTAAATAATAACATATAACAAAAGTTATGCTGAAGCCCTAAAACACAATGCTAACAGCAATCTAGACAGTGATACTCCTTCACCCTCAACAAAAGCAACATTAGAAGATATAATATTGAAACAATCAGAGAAATTTGACCTTATCCTTCAACAAATGAGTTCCATGATGGAACTCATGGTTAAACTTATTAATAAACTTGTTTAATGGCTTCTCTAAGGTTGGGGACATGGAACATCAACGGTCTAGCACCAAATAAAGAGGAAATGGAACAGTTAATTAGAGATCACCAGCTCGATGTAGTTTTAGTCTCAGAGACACACTGTACTAGCTCTTCAAACATTAAACTACAAGGCTACCAGACATATATGACAAATCACCCTGATGGAACTGGACACGGTGGAACTGCAGTGATAATTAAAATACAATCAGACACCATGTATTAGAGGGATACCGAACTGACTATATCCAGGCTACTGCAATTGCTCTAGAAGATTACGGTGGACACATGAAACTGGCGGCTATCTACTGCCCCCCCAGGCACAGAATAACAGAGCATATGTTCAGTCAATTATTTGAATCACTGGGGGATAGATTCATAGTTGGAGGCGACTGGAACTCCAAGCACACATATTGGGGCTCACGTCTTACAACAACTCGAGGTAGGCAGTTAAAGATGAGTATGGCTAAGCACAACTTAATAGCCATCTCTGCTTCAGAACCAACATACTGGCCAACAGACCCAAAAAAGATTCCAGACCTGTTGGATTTCTTCATAACAAAGGGGTTGACAAAGCTGTACCTGAAAGCCGAATCATGCTTGGATAGCTCTTCTGACCATTCACCGGTAATCCTAACATTTAGCACATTAGTTATTCATTGTGAGGCACCAGAAGCACTTTATAATAAACTTACTGACTGGGATTCATTTCGGGATTATGTAGAAGACAATATCAATTTAAAAGTGGCCCTTAAAACCCCAGAAGATGTAGACGATGCAACAAAGTATATAACTGTACTCATACAAGAAGCCTGTTGGAAAAATACACCTGCTGCTAAAATTCTCAAGAATTCTGAAAACCAACCGCAATATATAAAACAAAAGGTACTTGAGAAACGACGACTTCGACGAGTGTGGCACCAAAGTAGACTTAGGGAGGACAAAATAAAGTTTGATAAAGCTGCAACGGAACTAAGGAAAATGTTACACCAATGGCGAGATACAACGCTAGAGACAAAATTAGAATCCCTTACAGCAACCGCATCCACGGGATATTCCCTATGGAAATTTACAAAAGGGTATGACAGACCTCTAGAAGCCAAAGTACCTATTAGAAAAAATGACAATAGCTGGGCTAGGACTGAGCAAGAAAAAGCCAACACCTTTGCTCAACATCTTGCTCTGGAGGCTCATTAGAGATTTAAAAGACTGGCTTTGACTTAATCACAAAAGAGGTGCTAAAAGAGCTCCCTAAGAAGGCTGTTGTGTTTCTTACTACTCTATTTAATGGAATATTGAGAACTCAGCACTACCCTATTCTGTGGAAAGTATCGCAGATCGTTATGACACATAAGCTGGGCAAACCCGCAAATGAAGTTGCCTCTTACAGGCCAATCAGCTTACTGCCAACATTATCGAAGCTCTTCGAAAAGGTTTTACTTCGAAGGATCTTGCCTATACTGACAGAAAATAATACAATACCTGACCATCAGTTTGGGTTTAGGCTACAGCACTCAACCATCGAGCAAGCACACAGAGTATGTGACAAGATCCGAAAAACTCTAGAAGATAAAGAGTACTGCTCGGCCGCTTTTCTGGACGTCCAACAGGCCTTTGATCGGGTGTGGCATGAGGGACTTCTCTATAAGATTAGAATGTATCTACCACATTGCTACTTCCCTCTACTAAAATCCTACCTAACAAATAGACTGTTTCAGGTAAAGGAGGCAGATGCAAGATCAAGCCTTTATGAAATCAGGGCAGGTGTACCACAAGGGTCCGTATTGGGGCCTGTGCTATACACACTATTCACTGCAGATCTACCCATAGCACAAGGTGTTACTACTGCCACATACGCGGATGATACTGCAATCTTGGCTAGTGACAAAGACCCTGTCAGAGCCTCAGTCACCCTCCAAAATGGACTCGACCAAATAACAAAATGGCTCCAAAGATGGCGAATTAAAGCCAGTGCTTCAAAGTCGATCCATGCAACCTTTGCTTTGAGAAAGGGAAACTGCCCACCGGTACAACTGGAAAACACCACCCTTCTCCACAGTGATTGTGTCAAGTACCTGGGGTTGCATCTTGATCGGCATCTAACATGGAAGCAACATATCAAGGCAAAAAGAGAGGAACTAAAATTTAAATACAAGGATCTGTACTGGCTAGTTGGACGAAACACTAAGCTATCTATAGATAACAAGCTCTTGATATACAAAACAATACTGAAGCCAGTATGGATGTACTGTATCCAGCTCTGGGGAAGCGCATGTGACTCCAATATATCTATGTTGCAAAGATTGCAGAACATTATCCTACGCAATATAGCTAATGTACCCTGGTATGTCACAAATGCAGAAATTCACCAATATCTAGAAGTAAACACAGTGAAGGAGGAAATACATCGAACAACCCAAAATTACATCAAACGCCTTGAAAACCACCCAAATGAATTGGCAGCAAAGTTGATTGACCGAAGCTACAATAAAAGATTAAAAAGAAAGGACATTCTCCAACTAGCATGATGCATTTGGACCTGAAGGGAAGAAGTCCTCAGTGGAGAGCTCACCCACATTGTCAAAACCATTACCTACCAACAAATCTGCTAATAGTGGAACTGGTTGCAGATAATCACAGAAAAAAAAAAAAAAAAAAAAAGTATATATTAGTTCTAAAATCAAACTACTTGTCACTATCTTATTAAACCGATAGCAAGTAACTGTGTTGCTTCAGTTGCCAAATAATTGTATTAGAACGTCTGTAGAAAAAACCGGCCAAGTGCGAGTCGGACTCACGCACGTAACATTATCGCAAAATCACATTTGTTGTATGGGAGCCCCACTTATATATTTATTTTATTCTGTTTTTAGTATTTGTTTTTATAGCGGCAATAGAAATACATCATCTGCGAAATTTTCAACTGTCTAACTATCACGGTTCATGAGATACAGCCTGGTGACAGACAGACGGACAGACAGACAGACGGACCGCGGAGTCTTAGTAATGAGGTCCCGTTTTACCCTTTGGGTACGGAACTCTAAAATTACCTGATGGTGGGTCATGAATTCACATTGTTGACTGTACATGTCATTGAGTAGGTAATGATATGGCTCAATATGCTTAATTTGTAAAATATGTCAACTTTTGTCAAAAAAACTAGATCTCACGACACAGGGTATCTTAGTGTGGATAATAGGGTTACTATAATGCACTACATACCTACAACATAATATTATATACTTATGCTATGATTTTGTTTGTTGTGCTTTATGTATCTAAAGAAAGGTATCGCAACAAAAAACTTCTTTATCTTTGTATCGGATTTAAAACTTTATTTTTTGGTAGATTGCCGAGTAAGTATCTTTGTACTTACTTAAACATAAATGTGTCTGCCTAGCCTTTTCCCAACTATGTTGGGGTCAGCTTCCAGTCTAACCGGATTCAGCTGAGTACCAGTGTTTTTCATGGAGCGACTGCCTATCTGACCTTCACAACCCAGACTGGGTAACACGATACCCCTTGGTAAGACTGGTGTCAGATCTAAAGCTTCTGACTACTCGTAACGACTGTCAAAGATCTTTAAATGAAACCGGGACCAACGGCTTAACGTGCTTTCCGGGGCACGGAGGAAACTCGGTATGTTGAAAATGGTCACCCATCCACGGACCGACCTCGTCAAGCGTTGCTTAACCTTGATGATCGACCCGTGCGGCTGTTATTATTTAGCCACGAGCTTCTCTACTTACGTACGTACTAACTTAAACATACAATCAGTATTTTTATAATACAAATAATTATGTAAGTTGAATACGTATAAAATAATATAACTAAACTGTTTGCATTTATTGTTATTGTTTACTGTTATTACTACATAGTGGACATCCCACCCATACGCACCAAACGTTTTGGGAATACTTTTATTATGCGTAATGCAAAGGAGTGGAATTCCCAGCAGGAGTCAGTATTTGATGATAGCTACAACCTGCGAGTCAAGAGTGAATAGGTTTCTTTGAGGCAAGTGTGTTTCATCCTCGACTACATCATCGTTTACCATCAGGTCAGATAATGATACAAAAAAATGTAAAAAAATGCAGGCTAAAGCATAAACAAATATCTTATCACAAGTGTGAGTGTGTTATATTATATTATGATTATTAGGGCTATAATCCAAAAATTATAAAAAAAGCCTTATCTTTACAATCACGCCTATATGGTTTTCCTTTCATTTAATTTATCAAGTTTATTAGAGAGATTTCATCCTTATAATTGACCCTAACGATCGATGCAATAAAAGAACAGGGTGTAATTTCAAAGATTTTAGTCGGTTCGACTCGCGTGTGTAGCAAGCGAATTTTCGGGAATCTTTGAATGCAGTTTTCTTTCTTTTCAAAAATAAAGGAATGTTTTCTTTGAGTCAAATTTTCTATCTACAGTATTAAGAGTACTATCCCTTCAGGTGGCATTACAAAATTCCTACATATAGCCAGAGGTGCACCCATAGTATCCTTATCTTTGCCATCACATTTTCCTTCTAAATAAAGATTAAAATAAAAACACAAAAATATTAATAAATATATCTTTAATAATTTATAAAAGCCTATTTACAATTCAGAGGAAACTTTATAAGGCTATAACAATTTACCTATCTAAGCTAAATCCGTATTTATGAAAAAAAATATACGTTTTAATTCATCACAAATATGTATTTAACATTCTTACTGTAAACATTTATTAAACACGTACAGATTTTTGCACGTCAAAACTTTACATACTTATTGACTATGTTTGGGATTCTACAGAAATTCCCATGGTCCCTAAGGTTTAAAGATGGGTACTTATAGAACAATGTGAGCGACAGCAGCAAGCGCTAACATGAAGATAGACACGAAGGTAGAGGCTGCTGAGGCAGGGAGTTCAGGAGTCGTGGGCGCCACCAAGTTTGGTCGAGAACTGGTTACTGGCAGACCCGTGGTGGGGGCGGCAGTGGTGGTGGTGAATTCTATGAGACCGTTCTCGAAGAAACCGTCCAAGTCGGTAGCAATAGTTGGGGTCAATCTGAGGCTCTCGCGAGTCGACTCGGCGTTATTATATACGCTATTGTAGGCAGTACCCAAGATTGTTTGGGTGTTGTTTGCCCACGTTTGGAACTGTGGAAAAAACGAAAATGTGTTAAACATACATTTATATCGTAAAATCAGAATGAAAACTCATATTACGTCTATGTTTCCTTGAAGAATAGAAAAAGTTTTATAGTTTTATTACAGTGTAAAAACATGTATAAAATAATGTTTAAATCCCGTGTAATAGCTAATTCGGATGTAATTAACCAGGCACAGATCAAGATTCCTAAGAAAATCCTAATGGAAAACCTTATAACACTTTCCAAACTGGGCATCGAACGCAACACCAGCATTTTTGAACAGGAATCCTTAGAACAGCGGGTGAAAGAAAAAATATACAAAGTATCTTACAGCAACAACTTCCGCTTCGGTTCTCAGCCTAGACGAGACGTAAGACAGAGGTGTCGCTGGACTGCCAAAGCTAGAAAAAAAAAAATTAGTTTATACAACGGTCATATAACACTCGTGTGATACTATTATCACATTCAGCTTCGCCACGTGTGATAAACCCACACTCGTGTTTTAATACCTAATTATATACCGTTGCATACAGTATTTTATCTTCACTCATACAGTTGAAAGAAAAGAAAAGTGGAAACTGAAAACATAATATGTGGTATGGCGGGAAATTTAAATTCCTATTGCACAAGACTGCGCAGCGCGGGTATATTGACAATGACACTATTTTTCTACATTAAGTCAATGAGCGCCAATACGTGCTAATAAATTACAAATTAAAAGTGTGCTATAAAAATTAAAAAGTTATCTTATGATGCAGTTGTTTGAAAATCGAAGGAAAATGTTGTACTGTAATGGTTTTTTTTTTATTTTACCACGAAAAAATTGTATATTATGCAACTAGTGAATAAATGACGGATTTAAAGCGAGGGCTATTGATGAATCACGAGCATAGCGAGTGATTCAAGTGTTTGAATCCTGAGCGACGCGTGTGATTCAAGGCCCTCGAAATTAATTTCGTTGTATTCAACAGTTGTATAATATACTTTATACCATGACTACGAGAAAAAGAAATATTTAAGTGAAAAGCACAAGTAATACATAAATAAATAAATGGTTTATTACCCTCAAAATTTACAAAAAACGGTGAAACTCTGACCCCTGAGCTAGGTAACAGTACCTGTGTTTCAGGGACCAGTGACTATTCTAACACTCTCTAAGACGAAGATTGAATCACTCGTTATGCTCGTGATTCAATCATCATGAATCACTCCTTACGGTCGTGATTCAGTTGTTAGAATCATTTACTAGCTCGTGATTCTTCTATGACCCTCGCATCAAATCCGTCCTTTATTCACTAGTTGCATAATATACTATTTTGAATTCATATTTGGAACATTACGTTGATAGTGTAGATAAATAATTTTATAAATCCTAATTAAGTTTCTTGTATGTTCGTAATAGATTATCTTCTTTTGAAGATAATACTTATCATTTCACAAACATTTATTTCTGTTTTAAACTTCATTATGATTCATTCCTTTTTTCCCCCGACGGAAAAAGAGTGATGTTATAAGTTTCACATATAGCTCCTAAACGGATAAACCTATTTTGACTTCTTTTTTATTTGAAAGGGACTTTATTGAGAGTGTTCTCGGCTATGTTTGATGAAAATCGGTTCAGGCGTACTCGTACTAAAGTTATGGGTGTTTCACTGTTTGAATTGGGGTGTTTTCACAAGATATCGTGTCATAAATTTTGTTTATTCATTAGTACTTACGCAAGGGTAACAGCGGCCAGATTCTGCTGAATGTATTGGAAGGCTTTCTGTGTATTTTCTTCGTTACCCGATACAGCCGTGTTGAAGGCGGTAGTGTAGTCTTGACGACGGATTATATTGTTAGGCTGGACAATTGCGTCCATGAACCTGAAAGCGAATAACCGAGTTTAGGAGACGTAAGACTGGCTCAAAGTATGAAATATTGTTGAATAAATAACGCCAAGCTTAAAATTGTATTCCTCAATAGTAACGCGTTGAATAGTTACGGTTCACACATAAATTCATCATAAAGATTTCACATTTAAACACATTAATAATATGAATTACCAAAACGATTCATAATTCAGATAGCGTGGATGGATGGATCTGTTTTAGATGTATTTGATCATTTGTCTCGATTAGCAAACTAATGAATACAGTTGCAGGAGTTTATGAGTTACTTAATAAAATAATAACGATTCGGACTTACGTTCTAAGAGAAGCATCATCAGTGGTGCAGCCAAGAGTTTGGAGTAGCAAGATCTTTTCTGTGTAGACATTGTGTGTGAGGAACCTGTTCCATAAGAAGTTGAAGTCTTCTGCGTTGCCTCTTCGAAGAGCGTTGCAGTATACCCAGTTGCGGCTGTCAACTGGCACTCTATATAACAATATTCATGTGATTTGAAAATAAACTTTAACGTCTTTATCTGAAGTTCAGTTTCTGCGGCAACTTTAAGATAAAAATATTCATTTTCATTCGAGACCATTAATAATTATGATGTGAATTATAATTATGCATTGTATAGTGGACAAAACATATGGAACGAGGATTTGAATAGGTGTCACGTATATCATAGCTTAGAGAATAATAAAACCCATGCCAATTTCGGCTACGGGGTCTAAGTATATATGTTTTTATGCATATGTGGGTTGCGAGCATGAGAAAGATCACATGCATGCCTGTGAAGGTACGTGCACAAAGCAGTGACGATAGAGTACCTACCTAAGATTATGATAAAGGTATTAAATGATGGAACTTGAAAGTTTGTGCAATTATATTTAATCTAAACTCACGGTACTCCATTGTTTCGCAGGTTATCAAACTGGGTGTGGGCAGCAGTGAGGCAGGCATCAACGCCAATGTTACAAAGTACGGGCGCCAGTTGGTAACGCAAATACGATCTCATGAAATCTTCACCCGCAATTGGAGAATAAGTGAGCTGGGTAATGGCCAAATTCGCCCATTGGGCAATCCTCGCCTGTTGAAGATTTAATAAACGAATAATTAGTAAAACATGGTTCCATAAAGATTTTGCACCAAAAAGAAAACAATCGACATAATTTAAAATACTAACGTTAAGTTGGGTCAGCTCAGGAGTTCCATGGAGCCTGGCTCTGACCCAGTTGAAACCGGTTATGGCAGCAACCCAAGGAGCGTAGGCAGTTTCAAACTCTAGGAAGGAGAGGATGTTCATGGCACGTTCATAGGTCATGATGCCGGAGCGAGCAAATTGGAAAACATCGTTGACAATCTGGAAATAGTTCAATATTATGTAGTTTTCATATATAAACCCAAACATGTCAGACTCAGGATCAAAAACACACATCGTTCACCAAATGACAAAGAAATAACGAGAAACAGGTTGTCAACACCTTGAATTGATGCAAACAATAAAACTATCAATCAATTTAAACAAGTTTGAGGCATCTCGTTTTTTCTTTGAAGATGTTTATATTATCATACCTGAGCTCGGTTGTATTCATGAATGTACTGCCTATCATATCCTCTAAGAGCCCTAATGATTAAGTCCCAGGTGTAGTCGTCGTAGTTAACTCTATAGAAACCTGTAAAAAACATATCATATGTATCTTATTGAAAAAAACAAGAGTTAATGAAGATTATTATCTTATGGTAGGTCCACTCACTTGATATACATTGTCACTGACATTTATCTGTACTGCTGTGTTGCAAAAAGTCTGTGCAGAGTTTCTGTGTAGTTTGGACCCACCATTATAATCATTGATAAAATCTTTTATTGTAGCTTAACCAACAGCTGACTCTTATATTTCATTGAACTCAAAAAATACAATTTAAATATATATATAAGTATAATTATTTAAAATTCATGTACAAAGATACAATGGTGGACTTACCGCCTAAGGCTTTTATACCAATCAACCAAGGGAGGTAAAGAGATGACGTGCCAGATATATATTGAAATTAAATATTAATTACTTACTCGTACTACTTATTACTTACCAGTTTGTTGAGTGTTGAAGATAGTCCAGTGATCACCGTAAGCATCTCGGTCAATAACAGTAACCGCCTCAGTGAGGATATGAGATGGTTTCGTGTTCTCGAAGTTGAAGTTAGGTGCAGAATTAAAGGTGATAGGGATGATGTATTTCGTGTTTGCAGTAGAGTAGCCAGTGTTGATGTTGAAACGACGCTGCAAGAGTTAGTGGAGATAACATACATAACATCATAAATTCCCCAAAGAGTTAGGAAAAGATGCACCTTTATACCCAAAATATTCACCGGTTATATTTAAGTGTCATGTTATAGAGATTAGCACTGAAAATATTTAAAGAGAAGAAAAGAACTGCTAAGGCGTAACGATAAACTTCGATAAAGAGTTTTGGCCAACAGTTTCGTCTGCATTAGGAATGGATATTATTCCACCGGGATATAAGGTATCCTATCACCCTACATCTAAATTTGTCTTAGGTAGGTATACATGTATACTGTGTAAAATATATTTCATTTCAATTATTTAAGCATTAAAAGCGGGATTGATTGACAAACATACATTATACATTCACTAATATAAATTGGGACGTTAAATAATGCTCCATTAATAAACCTTGAAAAAAAAGTTACCTGGTAGATGGTCATTTGTCCGGTACGTTGGTTTATTTGGACTTCAAGCACGGGGTGTCCAGGCTGTTCAGTCCAGCTCTTGTAATAGTCTATGAAATTGAAGTCAGTTCCATACGCATTGAAAGCACCGTTCGAGCGGCCAGCTAGGTCGAGGGCATTGAACAGGTCAATTGGATGGGCTGTACGGAAATCCCTGCGAATAAATTACCAAGTCTTGTTTTATTTTATATCTTAAACATGAATGTGTTGGTTTAATTATTATTCGTAGCTACAACACAAGCTAGATGCGAATAAACGACAATCACTATTTAACATGAATCAATTAAAAGGTAGATTAGAGAGTGGGCACAGCATTTTCAAGTCGACTAAACGAGATAACAAACGTCAACAGCCCAATTGAACTAACAACACAACGGTAAAACTGTTGCTTCTCAAACATCCTCCTCTACCTGAACTCTTTTTTATGGTTCCGTACCCAAAGGGTAAAAACGGGACCCTATTACTGAGACTCCGCGGTCCGTCTGTCGGTCTGTCTGTCACCAGGCTGTATCTCATGAACCGTGATAGCTAGACAGTTGAAATTTTCACAGGTGATGTATATCTGTTGCCGCTACAACAAAAAATACTAAAAACAAAATAAAATAAATATTTAAGGGGGGCTCCCATACAACAAACGTGTTTTTTTTGCCGTTTTTACGAAAATGGTACGGAACCCTTCGTGCGCGAGTCCGACTCGCACTTGGCCGGTTTTTTGTATTTTTAAACTGCCATGGCCTAATGGCAAAACCACATGCACAACGTGGTAACGACTTCTGCGAGGCCAATGTAAACGCAGTCAACGTACCTAAACTCAAGTCAAAGCCTATAAAAAACACTGAAAAACAAGAAAAATAGATACATCAGATGCTACTTTTTAACCGACTTCCCAAAAAGGAAGAGGTTCTATGTTCGACATTAAATACGTTTCTTTTATGTATGTTCACCGATATCTCCGTCAATTGTGGAACGATTTTGAAAATATTTTTTTTTGTTTGAAAGATTATGTTCTGAAATTGGTTCCATTTTATATATGGATCTGATGAAGAACTTCGAAGGTATACAACAAAACTCTTAACGGCAAATCTCTCGGGATTGCTGCAATCGCATCTTTTTATTGTTTACTAGCTGACCCCCGCGGCTTCGCTCTCGTCAAAATTATAGCCTATGTTACTCGGGAATAATGTAGCTTTCCATAGGTGTAAGAAATTTTAAAATCGGCCCAGTAGTTTCGGAGCCTATTCGGTACAAACAAACAAACCAAAAAAATCTTTCCTCTTTATAATATTGGTATAGATACCATTTCATAACAAAACATTACGCCAGTACGCTCTTAAGGGGTACGCAGATTTCTCATTTCACCGGTTATGTTCATGTTTCATGATATTCGGGTAAACTATTCTGGCGTTATAGGTACCTTACTTAACAACTTGCTAATTAGGTAAGTACAACTTAAAAAGCGAAAAAGAAAGCTTTATTTTTGGAAGTCGGTGTCCACAACGCAATAAATTGGTACCTATGAAAGACACCGACTTCCAAAAATAAAGTTATTTTTCACTTTGTAGTTTATTTATTTGGAAGTCGGTAGTATATTTTTGTAAAAAGTTTTTTTTTATAGTTACACTTGAGCTTATCCATAATACTCGTATTTTGTTCAAAGCAATCAAATTGATACCTTACCTCGCTCTCAGATAGTTCCTCAGTCCTTGTCTATGGATATCGGAGCCAAGAAGGTGCTCAGTCATTCTGATGATAGCTGCTCCCTTGTTGTAAGTGAGGGTAGAGAACATGGCACTGACGGCAGCAGGGCTACCGACACCAGGGTTAGTCAGAGGGTGAGGATTGTTGGCCGAGTCACTGAGCAGCGAAGTGTGCACTTGCTCCGTGATGAAACGAGTTTGAAGACCCATGTCTACAACCTGAAACCAAGAAAGCGTTTAAAATCTCCTTTATGCACCACCTACACCTACATTTATTATACATTATTTTACTAAATGTAAGTCAATCGCTGCAAGGACTTATTTGAAGTATTTTGCTTTATAACTTATGATTTAATTATGACTTCCTTCCGGTCACGTTCTATGCACAAAGTTTTGTTTTCTGATGAGAAGTTAGTTCAACCCATCTTTGCGCGCGGCGCTATGTTGGGTAATCATGTGTGGGTGGGTGTTTGCTAAGCATGCGATGACTGCCGAATCATTGCCACACAAATGCATAATGTATAATTACAAGCGCACGCACACATGCCCCAACAGATGACTTGTACTATTTATGACATCTACCAAATTATAAAGAATGTGAAAGATTTTTATTTAGATGCTATAAGTAAGAGGTTGAAGATTGTAATCCTATCCTAGCTTATCCGGTATCGGAACCAGCCAAGATACTGTACAAGCTTCATTTTCGATTTTGTAGTGATTATTACATTTATAGTATAAAAAAGACACATTAAAATTAGGGTTTTTTTTAAATAGGTATATAAACAAATTTCTTACGTTGTAAGTCAAGAAGTACTGGTAGTATCTGGCAAAGCCTTCGTTCAGCCAGAGAACATCCCACCAGTCATTGGTGACTAGGTTACCGAACCACATATGGGCGATCTCGTGAGAAAGAATGTATGCGATGAGCTGCTTGAAATAGCTGTTGGTATCCGCTTCATCATACAACAGATACGCTTCCCTAAAAGCAAAATATGATTACTGATGCATTTTACTCGATTTTATCAACCAGGTTAATAATCATAGAACTATTCTTGTGTGTTTCATGTACTATAATTTACAGCACTCTTTTTTTCTGTAAATGTACTCACCTATAAGTTAGCAATCCCCAGTTCTCCATAGCGCCGGCTCCGAAATCGGGGATAGCGGCTTGAGTCATCTTAAGGTTAGCGTTTTGTGAGTAGAAGTCGTATGCAGTGTGGTCGTTCATCCAATCCAAAAGTGCTCGCCCGGTTTCCTGGGCAAAGATTCCTTGACCAGTGGTAATAGCACCAGGCCTTGCAATAACTTCATGTCTGACTACACCGGTTGCAGGGTACTGAATAGCATCATAATCAGCAACAATTAAAGCGAGAAGATATGTAGACATTATTGGCGTTCTGTGGTAAATATCGTCTTGGTAACCACTGCAAAATGAACAGAAAATAAAGATTAATAAAAATTGGCAAGTGTAGGCTTAAATCAAAAGGCAATTATTTGTCATCTTACGGCAAGTTTGCGGAGTCTTGGACGCTCTGACGTGTAGTACAAAACCAACTCTTCAAGTTCTGGGCACGTGTGATGGTCACATCGAAAGTAGCCTTGAAGCTGGGCTCATCATAACAAGGGAACGCATAGCGAGCAGCGGTAGCTTGGAACTGTGTAGTGGCCATCCATCTGTGAATCAAATACTTAAGAACTTGTACCTTTTATCAACGTTATAATTCGTTGCATTCTAGATTTATAAAAGTTCTGTAGTAAAACTTGATTTATATTTAACTTTTACCTTATTGCTGTGTCAGTACCGAGGTTCCTGTACCAGCTGTGATAGATACCGTACATATCATCGCGCATATTTGCGTTAAATTCAATATTTAAGGTGTATTGAACAGGCACAGCCGCGTTGTAGTTAAGGACTCCATCGGTGACCGCAACCCTTAAGAATTGATACTCGCTTTGGAAGGAGTGAGTGCACGGGATTATTGTAGTGCCTTGTCTCAGAACGACGGAGGTCAGTGTTGTATGGTTACTGTGAATGACGATCTCACTAACGTTCGCTTGTGTTGCTTGCAGAGTTATATTGACATATCCAGAATAACGGAGTGTTGTGAGGTCGATCGTCCAATGCACTCTGTAGTTCGAGGGAGCGGTGGTGGTGGGTAATCTGTACGGCGACACAGTGCCGGTGGTGAGCTCTATGTTATCGAAGGCATCGACATTCTCGAAAACCCCGCCTTCGAAACGTTCGTCTGCGAAGATGGTGTTCCTCGTCACTTGCACTGGTGCAACATCAGATACTGCGGTTACGCAGACGTAAGCCAAGGATAAAACTAAGAGTTTTATCGCCACCATCTAAAAGAGAATTTCAGTGTTACATAGTGTTTCGGTGTAATGGTAATGTCAATTTGGACCAATGGCTATGACCTCGCCCCTCGTGCTTGTGGTCGCAGGTTCAAATCCAGGACAAAGACTAATGCGACTCTTTCAAATTCATATGTACTTTCTAAGCTTATCTTGGACATCACTGACAACGTTGACGGAAAGCATAATAATAAAGTTAATATAAGTCTGAGTTTCAGTGATCAATGCTTATTCCTTCTCTGTATGAGAAGAGGCCTTTGCCCTGCAGTGGGACAGGCTGGTATTGTTTTTTGTTATTTAAGAGTGTTTCAGAGGTATGGTGTGAGAGAGAAAAACGTATTTACATGCCGTTATTCCAGATGCTCATGCTCAACTCAACTCAAACTGGCAATAGACGGTTGTGATTGGTTAGCTTGTTTTTTTTTTGACATTAACATGATCCAAGATCCTAGACGCTCCAAACTTTACCAAACTCTTTTAACACAAAATCAGTGGAATTGAGTAGTGTTAGCATGTACCTACTTGGAACGTACTCGAACTCGCTAACTTGTACTTTCGTTTTCATTTAATACCTACCACACATTTTCTGAAGAAAGAATTCAGTAACGTCTGGGGCGTCTCGTTTCTTGCTCTATTGGGTACACATATGTCAAGCTGAAGAATCATATGCTAAACTCGAGAGTTTGATTGGTTGCCAGTTGATTGGTAGGTGTGGCCAATTTCGAGTTTGAGTCGAGTATGATCATCCGGAATATGGGCCTTAAAGTACTTTTACAATTACAAACTGTTCAAATGCTTTATATATAGTAAGGAGTATTCTAGCTAGTTATTAAAAATATAATTAGCATCAAAGTTGAGGGTCACGTTATTAAAAATTTGATGATTCGTGAAATTTGTATCTTCTATCTACCTTATCTCATTTTTATTGACTGATAAGGTTTATTAATCATTTTAGTAACATCGTTATCGAAATACCTTTATCTTATAGAAATAAATGGAACATTTTTTTTATGTATGTAGGTCTTACAGCAATTTGATAAATTGTAGGTATACATAGATAAATGAATGTGATGATGCCTATAATTTTAAATATCACGTATAGGTTTTTACGTAGGAACGAGTATACCTAAATATTTATATTGAAAAATCACCCAATATTCCAAATTCATGTTTACTTATTTCAAATATCAGTTCTCGTAAATTAAAACTAATATTGACTCGACTTGCTAAATTAATTTCAGTAGACACGTTATCTTATGTAAATATGACGTCATCAACATACAATCAATAAAAATGTGGGTATGACGTAAACCTACCTTTTTGAAAATGTACACATTTAATTTTCCTAATAATTTTCTGATGGACATCAATCAAAATTCTTGGAGTATTAGAAAAGTTAATACCATAATTCATCGAGAGCATAATAGGTACATTATACACTTTGTGGGCAGTTTGGATTCATTTAGACGGATGCAAGTACATAATAACATTCAAAAGAGACTTCACATAGAGCTTTTTTGGTTTTAAGTATAGTAGTTTAGGTATCTCTAACTTATCACTAAAAGCACCAAAGCAAAAAAAATTGGGCTATATATTCTAAACTGTTTTTTTTTTTTTAATTCTACTTTTGCTCTAACCAACAATATGCATTTCAATACACGGGCTTGAACCATGACTTATAATCAAATTTGTGTTATCTTTGACCTTACTATTATCGTACCTATTTTCATCATTTATAATATCAACAATCACATAGATGCAGGGCAATATATCCCATTTCTACCATTATTTTAGTATTGTTGACATAATTTTATTTTATTTCACTTTGCTATATATACCCATAAATCAAACTTACCTTGGATGACACCAGCGACCACTGAAGCGGGCACTAAACCCGCAACTGGATTATTGTAATCAAATTATTGAAATATACACATCAATGCGTAATCACCAACCATATAGTATCAAGAATTATCAACAATATCATAATACGGTGATATTTTTTCGACAATTATCGCCTTATCTTATAATATGCGAGTAGATTAGGCCGGTGTAAATCCGCCATTTTTTTATGAAACTATTACCTACACAAAAGTGTAAAGGTTTTTTTTTGTCGCTGACACCTACTGTATTTTCATTAAAACCATCCAAAAAAGAATACGTTTAAAGTCCAAGTCACATAGCAATCATACAGATTATAGGTATGCATGACATTTACAAATTCAAAATTAAGACTGAGAAGACTCAGAAACTATGTAAACATTTATCACAATGTATCATATGGTAAGACATATGTATCATACGTCATTACTAAATAGGGAGTGTCTGAATGAAAAGACAAAAAAAGCCAAAAACATTAAAAAGATAAAACAAAAGAAAAATGAAAAGACATTGAAAAGACATCAATAGGACTGTCCAACGAGATGAACTTTTCATTGTATAGCCATGCATGTAAGTGGGCTATTAAATTCAGTATTTAATGTTGAAGATGGGATTTCAAATTTATGATGTTGACGCATACTAACTTGGCTAATCCTAAGTTAAAATTATTTATCAATCATGCATCGATTGAACTATTTATAATTTCATGAAGAAGAGGTCAAAATTATTTTGCCTTTCTTTTAAACTTATTATTTTGATATGTACCATTCTATATTTGTATTCCGGAATAACTTTTTTTCACGCATAAATACCGAACAAAACGAGCCTCAACGGATTCTACACTATCTGCATAAGTCGAATAAGAGGGAAACCATATAGTGGAAAAATACTTAAGGGAGCTCTTCACCAATGCATTATCAAGCAGCATAAAGCTGAAGTTATAACGGAACGGCTTAGACATACGAATATTAAAGCGAAGCATTTTTTTAACTTTAGTAACCATACTTTTTAAATGATCTCGAAAAGATAGAGATGTATCAAAAAGGACTCCTAAGTCACAAATACTCGTAACAGAAACTCTGCCAAAATAATTTTCATCAATATGGTATGGGAGCCAGTGATGGCATGACGGAGGACAGAACGGTATGGAAGAAGAAAACGTGTTGCACCAGCCCCAAGTAACATGGGACAAGGGCAGGAAGATGATGATGATGTATTTAAATTTAATGTAATTTATTTGATTTGTAAATGTTATGTATTCACATTTTTTTAACATTAAGAGACATTCTATTATTAAAACACCATTGCTGGAGAACATTAAGATCAGTCTGAAGTTTCATATTAACGTTAAAATTTGATATTTTACTATAAATTTTCAATTCATCAGCATAGGCTAGGCAATCGCAGCTTATCATATCAAACAGGTAATTAATAATTACCAAAAAAAGCAAAGGGCCCAATTTAGACCGTTGTGGGGCAACTAAAGTTGGAGTGAATGGTACAGATTCGTTGCCCACTAAGGTAACAAGCTGAGAATGAAAACTTAGACAACTCTCAAACCATCACAATAGATAACCATAAATTCCAGCAAATCTGTATATACAGAACCAACCTGACCCCTAGCCCTTGTCATATACCATAGGTATACATTTAATTATTTAAACTACATGAACAAAGACACAAATGCGGACTTAGACGTTCACCACCGGTCATCCACGGTTGGTGCATTTGTACATTCCGGTATGGAATGGGGACGAGTCTTTATGTAGGTTTCAAAATCAGATTCAAGAATTTACAACGGTGTCTGAACGCTTTCAGTGGTTTTTTATGGAACTTGATTGTAAGATTGCAGAAAATACAGTAGTAAAAAAACATTTATAGTTAACCTTGAAATTGACCTTGTCTTCTCACAAAAATTTTGGGCATGAGGTGTTAAAAATAGTTGATATTTCGAGGGGTTGATATTTCGAGGGGTTAAAATTAAATTCACCCCGTATATGTGTTGGTTAATATTTTTGAAACAGGCCATTGGTTTGTTTAGTCATTCTTCAGGTAACTCAATCAATCTGGCTAATCTTTTCCTAGCTATGAATATCATTATTTTACATGGCCTTGAAAATCGTCGCCGAGTTGCCAGCTTGTCGGTTTTTATCGGTTACATTCGGGGAGTGTGAGATGGATTTGCTTGATCTAATTTTGCCCAGCTCGTTTCATCATCGGACTACCAGACGGACGGAGAAGCGCCATCGGTACATGGTGGACATCCCGCCCATAAGCACCAAACGTCTTGAGAATACTTTTATTATGCGTACAGCTAAGGAGTGGAATTCTTCCCGATAGCTACAATCTAGGGGTATTTAATTCAAGAGTGAATAGGTTACTTCTAGGCAAGCGTGCTTCACCGTCGACCACATCATCGCTTACCATCAGGTGAGATAGGGGTCAAGCGCAAATCTATTTTAAATAAATAAATAAAATAAATATTAACTACCTATCTGATCTCCACAACACAGTCAGTAACTGGGTATCACGATACTCCTTGGCAAGACTGGTGTCAGCCACGCCTCAATTGGAGGAAAACCCATTTTTTTGGAAATGAGCCGTACTGAATATTTTAATGATAATGCCTTTTGCTTTTGATAAATACAACTTAAAGATGGTTTTTGGTCAGTGCTGAGATGAAATAAATTGTTTTTGTTCGTCTTTATTTGGACTTTAACCTTCTTGTCTTTTTATGGTCCATTCTAAATATTTGCGTTTTAGAATTTAGTAAGTAACAACATTTAATTTCGCTGTACAATAGTTCACATCAATTATGGACTAACAGAACAGTGCAATCAAAAGCAGTCAAGTAATTACTCTCATAAAAGGCCTAATAATGTTTTCATATTATACATCCGCAGCAAAGTAATAATCACAAGCCAAGCTACTAAATCTTTTCCAATCTGGTTTTCGTCCGGGACACAGCAATACCTCAGCACTTGTGCATATTACAGATGATATTTGGTAAGGCATGGCAATTAGAAAGTTAACCGTACTTGCTCTACTTGACTCCAGCAATGCTTTCGGCACGGTTGATTTCGGCATTTTACTGGGCGTCCTTTGCTCTTTTAACATAATATCTCCTTCGGTAATTTACTGGTTTCATAGTTACCTTTGGCCGCCGACAGCGTATTTGCATCTAGGAATATTTATCTTCTTCGTGACACGCCTCTGCCGGTGTGCCGCAGGGTGGCGTTTTATCTCCTTTACTATTCGTACTCTTTATTAATGCTATCACTCTACGACTTCTTTCTACAACCTGTATGCTGATGATCTCCAAATTTATATCCAAGCCCCTCTCGAAGATTTGTCTGACGCTATTGAGACCATTTTCTGAATATCGGTGTTAAGATTCTCCGGCGTTAAACGATCCTCAGTGCGGGTACTATAGTGAATTCATACTAACCTAGCGTAGGGGATACCGTTATCATGAAGGCGGTTCTGCATGATGATTACTGATGCTAGACTCAAGGTTACAATGGGGTCCTCATATAATATCACTTGCGGGGCGGTTAAGTTCGGCAGCTTATGCTGTTAGAAAAATTCGTCAATTTACTGATGTAAATACCGCGAGGCTGGTCTATTTTAGTTACTTTCATAGCATAATGTCTTACGGTATATTACTATGGGGAAGGGCTGCAGACATTCAGTCAATTTTTATTCTGCAAAAACGAGCCATCAGAGCGATATACAATCTTCGCCGGCGCGATTCTCTAAGGGAACTGTTTAAGGAAATTAACATCATGACGGTACCTTGTCAATATATTTACGAAAGCATCATGTACGTGAGAAAGAATTTACATCTTTTTAGTAAAAACAGCGATAGACATAGTTATGTTACTAGAAATAGGGACCAATTAATTCAACCAGGTTTCAGGCTGGCTAAAGTAGCTTCATCTTTTATGGGGTACTGTATAAAATGTTACAATAAAATACCGCCACACATTCTAGAACTGAATGAGGCGAAATTCAAAACTTTTATAAAACGCACACTATGCAGGCAGGCATATTATAGGTTGGGGGATTACATCGCTGATAAAAATGCTTGGCTCAGCGCTGGTCCAGCTCCACAGTCACTAGGGCACAAGAACAAGTTATAAGCAGAAAAGTTCTGAAGTATTGTTGTATAAACTCAATTTATTTTTATATTATATAACAGCACAGCACATATGTGAGTACTATGTACCTACTGTAAATCTACCATTTGCTATACCTTTGTGTCGTACGTTGACTTCAGTGTGCCCTGGCAGTTGATAGTGTGTCATGCTCTCTCTAATGTCACTCTGATGGTGGCACATGTGTTGGATCATTCGGTTCCCTTCATGATGGTTGAGCTGAGTTGTGCCGATCCATGTGTCATGTTCGTGAACGGGCGCCATCAGTTGGGATTGGTCATAACTTAGCTGCCTCCGCCTGTTTTTAATTACCTAATTATTGTATTTTTAATTGTTTGTTTTACTGTAGAAGCTTTTAAGTGCGTTACTTTTTTTTGTTTTTTTTTTTACATCGTTCTCACATGTATGTATTTTTCTTTTTTTTTCCAACAAGATAATGTAACCAAATACATGTAAAACACATTTTTTGTAAAAGAGTATGTGTGGAGTTTCTTGTCCATTCTTCTCCACAACAAGCTACATTTCCGAATGGACGGTAGAATCAATTGCCCCCGGTTTCCCAGCTCGGAATTGTCGGGGGTTTGGTGTGGCGGGTTGTCGGGCGCGCGTTGTCTGCTGTGATTGGTTGAATGAATTTTCAACAGCCAATCGCAGCGGATAGCGCTTGCTTGGCAGTTTGTCGCATTGGTTCGCCGATGATTTTGAGCTGGGAAACTGGAGGTTAGTATTAGATTCAATTATTTTTTTTGACGTTCGAAAGTGCCGCTTAATGGCCTAATTGAATAAATAAATTTTGATTTTGATTGATTTTGATTGCTCTGCGGCACGGTTGACCCTTGGGATTATCCCTAATGCGGATAACCCGTACGCGCAATATTTGGTAGTAAGAGACTGCGTACGCGCTGTCTCTCTTTTTAATCATCTAAAACATCTCAGAAGGCGCGGTGACCGCGACGTGAGTCTTCATCATCATCATCGTCATAGCAGCCGAAAGACGTCCACTGCTGGACATAGCCCCCCCCCCCCCAGTCACCACCACAAATGAGTTTAATTGTATTAACTACAGTGAATTTAGCTCGCACATTTTATATTTCCCTCTTTATAAGAGGGGGCCGGTGTCCCAGCAGGAACATTAAAAGACCGATTATGGTGATGATGATTCCATATCTCTAAGGTTGGTTATTGTTTATGGTCAAATTTCGTTTCAAGAAGGTATATCTTGTTTGAGTATTGATTGAGACTGAGTGGTGACAACACGACTCTGATTACTCGTGAATGAATTAGGTAGTCCAAGAGCGAGATCAGGAACTTAGAGCACCCCAACACTGACAGGTTAGATTCGAAGGGGCGGGCGAATGAAAACCCTGTCATCACCTTCGCTTAGGGTTCTTTTAAACCCTACAGACAGAAATAGGCGACTTATCTTACTTACGTCGTCGCAGTACAAATCGACGTTTGATGAATATTCCTTAGGTACTTCTAGGATAGACCATTAATTTACTCATTTCTGTCTGGACCAAAATAGGTAAGCCTAAAGCATTTAGGTCAAACTAGATTGCCCTGGGCGAAACTAGTATATCCTAACATTATAAATCATAGGATGATTCGGTTTAGACTTGGATAAATTATATAGCCTGAAATCAGGTTGGGCTGGTAACAAATACAAGGGAATGAAACGTAATTTCGAAATTGAACCCCTAAATGGATGCAAAGGACTGTAAAATATCATTAATATTTAAACAAAACGCCATTTTTAGCGCATTTCATGATAACTCTCTGTCGAGAAACTCTTCCTATTACTTTCCGTCACCAACACTTCCTCCTTCTTTATAATGAATCTCGTAGAGCAACGAAGCTCCTGTGCCTTCCTTTTTTAATCTATTTTTAAACAACTTCAAAAAAAAAGCAAGTTCTCAATTCATCGGAATCTATTTTATTTTTTTTATTTATGTTCTCCGATTATTCAAAGAGGGTTGGACCTATTTAGAAAATTCTTCTTTTGTTTGAAAGGGTATACCTTTCAGATGGTCCCATTGTTATCAGGTCAGGCACTGATGATGGAATCCTGGAGTAATGGAGGGAACTCCTCAATTATTACAATAATATAATGATTTTGGTGTTTTCATCAACAATCCACTCATAAAATATCATTTGATGAAGTGGAACTGATGAAGAAGACCACAGATGACTACTGGAACTCCTTAATGCTAAGTATGTCACGGATAGATATCTAGAATAGTTAACCGCCTATTATGAAGCAAATACTTATAAATAAATAAGAACCATGTAAACACTGATGTAAAAGGTACCGTCAAACTGATCTGATGATGAAGCCAGAATATTTTGGAGTTTAATACCTACCGTATTAAACTCCGAAATAAAAAAAGTGTCCTAGTCGTGTTTGGACTTATTGGAATCGCCATGAGATGTACTTTGGCTATAAATTATTTTTATAGTAATTGAAAGTACCTACCAAAACTGAAAAGAGATAAATAAAAAGCTTTTTATTAAAAAAAACAACACTGACTTCGGAAAAGAAACTAGCTTTGTAGTGTTTTGTTTTTGAAATCGGTTTGATGTTTGTGTTAAAAAGTTTTTTATTGGGAAATCTTTCATTGTGCGTACAGCTATGGAGTGGAATTGCCTGCCAGAGTCTGTGTTTCTTGATAACTACAACCTGAAAGTCTTTAAGTCAAGAGCGAATAGATTATTTCTAGGCAAGCATGCTTCACCATCGGCCACATCATCGCTTATTACCATTAGGTGAGATAGAGGTCAAATTCGAGCCTATCAGTATTAAAAAAAACTTATAATTTTGTCTTGTCTTGATAAAATAGAAAATAAACTATTTACGAGGGTACCATATTTGACTTACTTGACTTAATGTCTTTTAACCCCTAGATGGGGCAGAGAGCGTCCACAGATGTCCTCCATCGCGATCGGTCTTGAGCTTCACGCTTCACCTCGCTCCATGTCATTCCGATGCTCGTCGCTTCTGCCAACACGGTGCGACGCCAGGTTTGACGGGGACGGCCACGCTTTCGTTACCCTTGGGGATTCCAGTCCAAAGCTTGTTTGGGTATGTGATCGGGACCCCTTTGGAGCGTGTGGCCAATCCATCTCCACTTGCGATGCTTGATCTGGCGGTCAATCGGGCTCTCGTGGCATTTCTCCAACAGCTCCACATTGGAGATGGTCTCGGGCCAGCAAACTCCGAGAATGCAACGAAGACAGCGGTTGACAAATACTTGTATTTGGCGTGAGATGTCCTTTGTGACCTTCCACGTTGCGCACCCGTAGAGCAGCACGGATTTGACATTGGACCCAAAGATTTTGAGTTTAATCCTTCGGGTCAGTTTCCACGATTGCCAAACAGGTCTCAGCTGCGCGAAGTTTGCTGGGGCTTTGGCGATCCGTGTAGCGATGTCCTCTTTACTTCCCCCAGTCTCTGACACGACACTCCCGAGGTATGTAAATTCGTGGACGCGTTCCACTTCCTCTGTGCCAATCAGCAACGGTGAGTGGTTCTTCACACCAGTTCTCATTTCCTGGGTCTGCCGGATGTTTATTTTGAGCCCCGTTTTTGCAGCTTCCTGACGTAGATCCTTTAGCTTTTCTTGCATATCGGCGTGGGTATGACACAGCAGGCATAGTTCATCGGCGTAATCCAAGTCTTCCAAGACGTTGGATAATCCCCACTCTATGCCGCGGCGCCTGTTATCATAGATGCGAAGCATAACTTCATCAAGAACGACTAGGAAGTGGAGCGGCAATAGGAGGCAACCTTGGCGGACACCCGCATGCACTGTTACGTCATTCGATATGAGGCCGTTATGAGTAACCTTACTGGAATATTTCTTGTAAATACTCTGCAACAGACGGACTATTTTCGGCGGCACTCCAATATCCAGTAGGCGGGACCAGATACTCGACCACTTTAGCGTATCAAAGGCCTTTTCGAAGTCTACAATGGTTAGATAAATCTCCCTCTGCCATTCTGATGCCTGTTCCAGTATGATACGGAGAGTGTTGATCTGGTCCGTACAGTAGTGGATCGAGCGGAAACCAGCCTGCTCCTTGCGTGGAAGAGGATCCACGACCTTCGACAATCTATCCAGGATGATCTTGCAAAAAACCTTAGAGGGAATCAAGAGCAACATTATACCTTTGTTCCATTCGTCTGGATTGCCGAAGAACTACGGCGATCCAGATCTTTTCAATGAGCGGCGTCAGGACGTCGACTGCGGTGGGTAAGTTGACTTGAAGCATTTCCGCAGTTATCAGGTCGAGTCGCTTTGCCTGTCTAAGAGCGGACTGCCTCCGCAACTTCAGAGGCTGACGGTGGTTCCGTGTTAATGTTGAGAAGCTGGGATGGTGGAAAACTGACTTGCATTTTATAGGTAATGCTGTTCTCACCAACAGCAATTCCCACCAAAACATACCTTAGCTTCTCTCTCCATATTTGCCCTATGCAAAATCGAATGAATTTGCTCGCATCTAAAACTATTTGATTCGACGGCCATTCGAGAATTCATGATTCGAGATTTATGCCAAAGATGCATGAGGCATTGAATTATCGCGCTCATAGTATGTTACCGATGTCAAATACTAATCGAGCTAAAGATTTCTAACGTTTGATATTTGAGGAAATGCCATTCCATTTAAAGCAGGTTTCCCATTTGCTAGAACATGTATGTATGTGCTACAAAATGTCATTCATTGTCAAAGTAACTTTATTTAAAGGGAGACGGCATCCGCAAATAATCAGCGATCGATCCGCAAGTAATATACGAAGAAATTGTCATCAATAAATTATTAAAAATCATGCCAAATAAATTACCACCACCGCCATCTATTATTTAAATAATGAACTATTTTTGCTGATATCAATAAGTAGGTATGTGCCTTGTGTTTACAGGAAAAACTAAGTACCTTTCGACATATGTTTTTATCACAATTTATGATCTAATAGATGATTAATCGGGCTAGCTAGACTGATAGTCAGCTTAACGTACCTAAAATTCGGACATGATAAGTAAATACCTATATGCTACAGGATCACACTTTTTCTTGGAAGGCCATTTGTGCCATGCTCTGCCGCGTTGTTGTTTGAAGCATTTTTCTTCTTCTTCTTCTGGAGTCGATGGAAAACTCTTTAAGTATATATTTTGGGCCCAGCAGGTGGCCACGTCGATTGTGGCGTCAGTGGCAACCATAAGAGGTTTTATAGACCCGCCTGATATTCATTGTGAGTGCGGTGCCCCTTTGCACATATGCTGGAGTGCCCCAAGTGCCCATACACCTAAACTTTGGAAGCTTCGTTATTGGAGATGGATTGGTAAAAAGCTTCTGAGGAATCCCGATCACATTCCTAAAGAGGCCATGGATAGGAGTCTTCGAGGGAAAAGAAAGCGTGACCGTCCCAGCCAAACCTGGTGATGCACCGTTCTGTCAGAAGTGACGAGCATCGGAATGACATGGAGCGAGGTAAACATAAGGCACAAGACCACTCGAGATGGAGGACTACTGTAGACGCCCTCTACCCAGCTAGGGCATGTATAACCTTAAGAGCAGCCAAACCGTAATACTTCTCATACAAACGCTCGTACGTGATTATACCGTTGTAAAACAATCCTTGAATTTTTTGAACTAATAGGCATCTTGTCCACTATACCTAGGTTTCTACGAAAGCAAAAAATAAAAATTTGGCGAAACAAATTCAGTAAAAGCCTCCAAAAATCAGCTGTTTTGCACAAATTTTACTTGAGCTTTGGTCATTATATACTTACTCATAAATTGTAAAAGTAAAGAAAACATCTGATAGAAACCTTGCAACATGTAATGGAGATTCTAAATGACATATATTTATTTCACAAACTTGTAAGGCTTATTCAAAAACACGTATTTTCTTGCACTAGTTTTTCAACGAACACTAGTTTTTCTATATATAAAGTTTTTTTTTAAAGTTTGATGAAAGTTTCGAGCCCTATTTTTCTATCTATCGAGTTTTTTGAAAGTTTTATGAAATTCGAACACTTTTTTTCACTATCTCTCTTTTCGCTTTGTCTATTTTTCAAACATTGCGCTGGATGAAACAACAAGCTTTTCGACCATACTCTCTTTGACTATAGACGGACCGGGAAGGGCCCACTTAAGTCAGATTTTCTGGTTTTTTATGTACCCGTATCAAGTAGAAATATGACAAAACGTACTTTCAGAGGAAATAGTCTCGGTATGTGATTGTTGACCTGGTGAAGGTTGCGGGGATCCGGGATCATCATCAGCACGGGATCGGTCGATGTGGCGACGCTTAGGGGAGGCCAATGTCCAGCAGTGGACGTCTTTCAGCTGATATGATGATGATGATGTCATTGTTCACCCATCCACTATCCGACCTCGGGACGCTTTGCTAAGCTTGAGGATCGACCCGTACCGGTGTTATTATTTAGGTACAATTAGGTCTTCGGGAAACTCTGTATAAAAAATATTAATCATAGTATGCAAGCAAAAAGCCCGCGACAATTCTGTCATTAAAATATTATCAAACTTGGCCATGTCCTTATCATTTTATCGCGATGATTAGTTACTTTTTGGCTCAGATAAGTACGACATACTAACTGATATTGTGCTTATGATAATTTGGTATCGGTTTAGCGTCATTTTTAAATAACGAAATATTTTATGTTACTTTTATATCTTCTGTAGATTAATTGTTTTGGCGCTAAAAAGTGGTAGGCAATCTTACTGTTTTCAAACAGATGAACAGTTGAGTTGGAAGTATTGGAATTAGCTCTTATAGTGCTATTCTACTAGTTTTTTTTACAATGTTATATTTCTTTTATTCATCTTTGTTCTTATTTTATTACATTTTTAAATAATTCTCAAAAAAACAAAAAAATACAATTATTATTTACTTTTGCCTACGTTAAAAGTGTTCTATCCCAACGAAATTAAATATTACTAAGATAAAAGTAGGTAACTTAGGCTAGGAGGCCTGCGTCCTTGCATTGGAAATATTAAAAAGCTAAGGATTTTAAGCTAAATCTAAGTCACTGTCCGTGTGCAAAGTTTTATACAAATCCGTTCACCCGTTGAGGCATGCTTGATAACTTACTAAAGTCCAAACATACTTTAAAAATATAGAACACATCTACAATATAGGTGCAATTAGAAGGAGGATCTTGCTGCAGACCCTGTTAATGTGTACCTACCATTTAGCTCCTTTCACTACCAAGCCAATATGCGAATTCCAGCCGCTAATCAGTGTGGCTGTGTCCCGATACAAAAGATGTAGGCACTGTTTCTTTACGTCCAGTTGGAGTTATCAATGGAGAACCATACAGCTGGTCACAGGGTTAACGCCCAAGATATTTTTCTTCTTTAGATATCGATAAACATCACATTTGCGGTGTTAGCAGCTAACTTAAGTTGACCCTGTGTACCACTAAAGTAATATATTTTATGCAGATAATCCCGAACGCGATCACGCGTATCAAACAATGCGCAGTGACTGACAATCAATCCCCACACACAACCCATAAAACTTACACCAGCCCCAAAAATGTATAAAGATAGGAGTATATTATTACAGGTGAAATACAGAGAGAGGTGCTTATTAATGATGTTTTTCAGAAGAACCATGAGTATGTTGGTAGATACATAAGGTACGTAGCAAGTGGTGTTCAGTAGTTTCTGCTTTCTCTCATGAAAATTGTCTTGAGTTTATGTGTATGTTTTATAGGTACAGGGTGGGACTGATAGCATGACGGTTGACAGGGATAAAAGGAAGATAGTTGCGCTGGTCCCATATGACATGGGATAAGGGCTAAGGCACTTAAATACTTACGAAATTATTTCATAAAACACATAAAAATGGTTCCATATCAATAACCTTAACATGAAGTTAACAAGAAATATGATATACATCAGTATCACAGAAAAATATAACGATATGTAAAAATAAAACACCACTTTTATAAACCACATATTTTATAAACTTTAATTTACGAAAGTTGTTATAAGAAATAGAGCTAAATAGTACAAAGTTTAGGTTTTATTTACATACAATCAACTATCTATAAGATAAGTTAATACAGGAGTTTTCTTTTAAATATTAATTTATATCATAAATTATTGTAAAAGCGCTATCTTTTTTCAAAGCACTCGGTTAGAAATTAAACATGAATTTAGCGCATAATATTGCAATTACTAATGAAAAACAAGATTCCAATTTTCAAAAAATAATTTATATTTTTTTTTTTGCAGTCAAGAGGGAACTAAAGAAAGTGACATTCCATCGGAGATCAATATGTCAAAAAGTCCATAGTATGTAAGATTGACAAGCGCAAGCAAAACAGATGGCATTCCATCTATTTGAGCGGTGGTAGAATGTCGCTTTGATCAAACCTCAAGGATAATATGAACACTCTAAAAGAAACTTGATAGGCAAAGCTTCTCAGTAACTGGCTGAATATGCGTATAGTGCTTATGTTCGGTAGAAACAGCCTTTATTATTATTTTATCTACCACCCACATAGTTGAAAAAAACACAATATTCATTTACGTGATATATGATACAGCTACGATAAAATTTATCGTATTTATCCCGAATTCTTATCTCTTGGCGGCTACTATGGCTATGTTATGGAAATCTAACATATTTTCCCGGTATGGATGTGTATTGTGTTCATGTTCATTCGTTCAGCTTAGCTACAACCTGGGAGTCTTCAAGTCAAGATTGAATAGGTTTCTTCTAGGCAAGCGTGCTTCATCGTCGACCACATCATCGCTTACCATCAGGTGTGATAGTGGTCAAGCGCAAGCAAGCCTATCATCATTATCTGCCTAGCCATTTTTTCCAATTGTTGTTGGGGTCGGCTTCCAGTCTTACCGGATTCAGCTGACTACCAGTATTTCACATGGAGCAACTGCCTATCTGACTTCCACAACCCAGTAACTGAGTAACACTGACAAGACTGGTGTCAGATCTCAAGCTTCTGACTACCCGTTACGACTGTCAAAGATCTTCAAATGACAGCCGGGATCAACGGCTTAGAGTGCTTGCCGAGGCACGGAGGAAACTCGGTATATTGAAATGGTCACCCATCCACGGACCGACCTCGGCAAGCGTTGCTTAACCTTGAAGATCCACCCGTGCGGCTGTTATTATTTAGCCACGAGCGCAAGCCTACCAACAAAAATAAAATGATACATGTTCAACATGATAGAGGGCCTAAGCAAACGCTTATATTTTAAGTCCTTTCCTCCACTCGACCTAATTAAATTGACAGTTACGTTACGTCTTAATTATTGATATTAATCGAAGGTTTTTCCGTTAATGTCATGGCAACTAAGTCAATTAAACTTGCATGCGCTACCACGCTTTATCTTACCAACTCCGAGTTAGTAGCAAACTCGTCACTGTTCTGTATGACATAGTCAATTTATCCTCGTGTAAGCAACTGAGTTAAGTTTAGTAGTTTGTAGCAAACTCGTCACTGTTCTGTATGACATAGTCAATTTATCCTCGTGTAAGCAACTGAGTTAAGTTTTTTGGTGTAGGAAGTTTCTTTTAAACGGCCTTAGAATATAGGTACTTGGGCTAAAATTAGATATCGTTGTATAAAAGACGGTCTAGATTTGAAGTAATCAACTACTCTTTGCCCCTGAAAAATACAAGACGATTTATCAATAGGTAGTACAAAACAAAAACAAGCAAAAAAGAATGCAGTTTTAGATAAAATTGTTATCAGTGAATAATTAAGCTGATTTACGATCGCTATCAACTTTAATGCTGATGTATTGAAGATGAGGAAAGATCTAGAAAAAAAACTGAGAGAGTCTATGAAAAGAGAACTAGAGCTCCTAATTCTGAATTGAGAATGTGCAGTTGAGAACTTGTCAAACTCTATTTTATCTTTGATATTTTTATTTTTTTTATGTTCTTAAGGTAGTTGAAAAAGAGGCTTGTTCGATCTCGTTTTGTCTTCGTTCGAATGTAGCAGACTAATTTTAAATCCAATTGTGTTTTAAAGCTTAGTAAACGCATATCAGATCTATTGCATATTTTTCCTTATAAATATCTTAAGATAAATATTTCTTAATAATATTGACTTTATTAGTCAATAACTTGACTTAGTCTAAACCTAAAAAAACACAAATGTCAGTTTTACATAAGATCATAATTCCACTGGTCTGTGGTCACTGTCCAAATACAGAGGTAAATAAACACAAAACTTATGTTCCGTTGCAAATACAGTTCTTGCAATCCATTTTTCTCTTAAGAAATAATAATAATTAAATTAAAAATCATGATTCAAACACGATACTGGTACATACATAGATTTGACTATACAATAATTTAGATATGGCTCTTCAGTACTCTAAAGATAACGCTATGCATCATGTCATGCATTAGAAAGAGGCAAATGTCTTATATAAATAAATGTTCCTGTAGGAAAACTAATGCCTGATTCCTATTTCAAAAACGATTCATTTTACTATGGCAATTTATCTGTAGAGATTCTGAAGGTAACTTTCAAACGTATGAAAGGTTTCTCTAGGCCCATGGAAACTACACTCAGATCCGGCGAAGATTCAAGAAGTCCCTAACCAACCAATGTAAAAAAAGGAATCAGGCATATTACAATTCATATCTTGTAAATTTAACGCAGTAAACTAACGTGAACATAACTGTTCTGTACTTTAATTCTGTCATGATATTGACTATTTCAATCTAGAATATTCTAAGTCTACTTTAACTAGCTGCCTTGTCTGCTGCCCTTAGCCAGTCAACAATGGTGTGATAGTTTCGATCTCTCCATTGCACGTTGGAAGAGATGGTCTCCAGAACTTGCTGAACTGGTCGGCCCAAGTCGCTGCAGGATTCAGTGACGAATCTCTTTAGCTGTGGAGAAAATTTAATATTATTTAGAGTCAACAAATGATTTAGATATTCAGGAAAAGAAGTCTTTGCACTAAACAAGATCAATAAGAATACATCATCAGCATGAATAAGTAGCTTTCAACTATTTTAGAATCGGCTACAAGTTGTTCTATCTCATGACGACGGCGGGTTGGTCTTAGTCGTGTGTATGATTCACATGCACATTGTTTCTGTGTGCGTAAGCGATACTGAGCGCTCCCGAGCTTACGCACACAGACACAATGTGCATGTGCATCTACACACAAGACTAGGAAGCACCTGCCGTCGTGAGATATAACAACTGTACCAGTCTCACCAGATGCAGCTAAATAAGAATTTTAGGAGCCAATTAGTGGATAATACGACAAGCATTGTCAAGATTGGTTTTTGACCCTTTCTCAGCGTGTCGATGGCAAATATAGTTTAAAATATATTTAAATGTTATGTTTGGCCTAAAATTCAGCTACGACACGCTACGGTAACACAATTCGCTGACGCAACCAGAAACCAGGACTTAAAGTTAGTATAGTCTGTGCTGTATTGTTCTAATTGCTGCATGGCGTTCCAGTGCGAGAATAGACGAATCAATCTGCCTAGCCTTTTCCCAATTACGTTGGTGTCGGCTTCCAGTCTTACCGGATTCAGCTGAGTACCAGTGTTTTACATGGAGCGACTGCCTATCTGACCTCCACATCACAGTAACTGGGTAACACGACAGCACTTGGCAAGACTGATGTCAGATCTCTGTCTTCTGACTCCCGTAACGACTGTCAAAGATCTTCAAATAACAGCCGGGACCAACGGCTTAACGTGCTTTCCGAGGCAAGGAAGAATCTCGGAATGTTGAAACGGTCACCCATCCTCGGACCGACCTCGACAAGCGTTGCTTAACCTTGAAGATTGACCCATGTGGCTGTTATTATTTAGCCACAAGCTAGGATATACGAATAAATATGTAAATTCTTCTATAATCCAGAATTAAGATTGCCAATAAATTAAAACTCACCCTGAGTTGGCACAAACTATTTTACCTACCTACCAGTCATAATTGGATGACTCAGTTATGCTGAGTTGTGCAATACGGATATGTAAGTCAATCCTGTTCATATTTATTAGGCTTTGTATGACACATCGATCATAAATAGCGATTAAATTTATTCCACTGATCTGAATAAGCTTTTGATGTGATTTGCAAAACAGACGATAACAGAAATTAATCACTCTTCATAAAGGTTCCGGAACAGTGAAAGTTAACCTCTGTTAAAACTAAGTCGTAGAAATTGTTTCACAATCGATGATTAATTGGGTTTTGGCTTAATAACTACATGTGATCCTGTTACACTAACTTATTTTGATAACTCTGGATGAAATAAAGCCTATTAACTTTAAAACTTTCGCGTTTCATAAATGAAAAACAATATATCACGGGAGAGTAACGCGATGATGGCCATGTTGCAACGACCGTGGTCCACCAGTCTTCCCAGGACCACGGTCGTTGCAACATGGCCGTAACGTCGGGCGAAATAGGTAAATAAACAATTGAAATCATCGCGTTAAACTCCCGTGATATATTGTTTTCAAAGCCTATTAAATAAGTAATAACTAAAGATTCTTCCAAGATATAAACATACGAGTATAATGTCATACAATGAGCTTATGCCTGCTTTCACAAAACACTGTCGTGATATTTTTCACATATCCAAAAGCAACCGTTTAGCTGGCAGCGGGGGAACGGACACTTGACCCTAGCAATTATTAAATCATAAGCTGGTCACCCTTTTTTAACTGGCAACCCTGTGAGAATCACAGCACTGAAATCACTGCAAATTAAGATGGCCGAAAGTAACACTGTGCTTGAGGTCTGTAATTTAAAATAAAGAGTTTAAGTGAAGTTCGGACGTTTATTTCAAGCAACCCATACGTCTTCTCGACAACCAAACACTTACAAAAAATAGCAATTTAAAGCTTACTTTTTCGCAAACGGATCTCTGAATCAATTTTTTTTTAGATTCATTGATCAAGGCTATTCAAAAATAATTTGGGTTTTTACAGACCCATAATATTTTTGAATGTCCTATCTAACGATACCCATGTGATTTTTGTAACACTTACCTCATCATATTCATGCTGCTGATTCAGTCGTCTGGTCACGAGCTTCACAATCAAGTTAATGGTAGATAATGACCCGACACTGAAAAGAAACAATATTTATTTATTTATTATATTCTTTATTGTACACCACAAAAATATATGTACAGGACAAACAATCATCAAAGCAAGTGTACAATGGGCGGTCTTATCACACAGGGCAATCTCTTACAGACAACCTTTGGATGGACTGAACGAGAGGAGATGAATTTAGGGTTGTCATTTAACAATATACCTTAAATAATAATACTTTGACATAAAAATATAAAATACATACATACAATAATACTTAATATGCTATTAAATAACAAAAATATCACAGAGAAAGGAGAAGATAATGCTATTATAAAAAAAAAACGCAAACATGCTTGGAAATTTGAGCATTATTTTGACAACCTTCTTCGAGGTAAATCGAAATTAATGTACTGGCAAAATACAAGCGAGCAGTGGCTGGCAAAAGTTGTATGAAAATCTATATCTGTCGTGGTTTCGCGCCCAAATAAATAGTAAACTCATATTTGTCGTCTCATTTAAAAATGGAACGATCTTTTACTCCGAAACATGGCAACCAAGGAGGTGACTTATCAAAGGTTTTATATAAATTTCAAACTGGCTGGCAAATAGAAAGCTATTTATTGAAAAAAAAAAAGCAAATGAACACTTTCGCGGGCAATAGTTCTTTATGCTACAAGTGCGGAAGGTAGGTGATTTCCGATGAGTGGCATATTCACGATCGAGCGAAGCGAGTGAGTGGATAAATCGACACAAGTCGGAAATCATCTTACGTACGTGTATCATACAACATTTTGCGAGGAAATAAATAAATTAATAAAATGAAATTAATAAAATGACGGGCTTATTCAAGCGCGTTCAGCATATCCACAGATTAACTAATAGTTCCTCGGGCATATCTACTGCGCATGTGCGAATAGCTGTCACATCGTAACGCAATAAGGCACGATCAAAATATACGTTCTGCCAAACATATTTAATGAATATTTAAAATTAATTTATTGATCAAAATCTAAATCTAGAGTAATTAAAAATGCCTAAAATAAAGTATTAGTTTATTTTACCTTTTATATGAATGATAATCTGTTCATAACTAATTTTTAAAACTTTTCTCAAATAATAAAAACTCTATGCGTCGGGCTGACGTTGGAGTTAAAAATTTAAAATATACAGGAAAGTAAAAAGCACTAGTGAAAAAAAGTGTCACTTTCCGCACAGTTTGGCTGCTTGGAAAACCGCTCTTTTCGAGGACATGCATTGTAAAATTATTATTGTTGTTCGTCATTGATTTTGAAAATTAATTGTATTTGACAAAATGAGTGCTAGGTACTACTTAGTTTTAATTTCCTTCCTTTCCATCAATGCCTAGTTGTAGCCAAGGCTACAACTAGGCATTGATGGCCTTACGTATGTGTGCGCCCACTTTTACACGTTCGAATAAAGAGTACGATGTAATGAATGAAGTAATAAAGAAAAATAACTGGCCTGCAATTTTGTATGTTTTTGTTGCACTGTGTGAGCGAGACAAATAAAATAATAATTATTAGAAGATCGCTGAATGCGAAAACGGAGGCGAGGTATAATATCATCAAGATCCGTTCAGCCGTATGTCATCCAGATCTATCGCATTTATAATATTACTAGCTTCTGCCAGCGGCTTCGCCCTGTGAATGTCGAAAATTATCCCAAGGCAGTGTTGTCTCATCCCATACAAAGAAACCGTGCCGACGTGCTATACTGAATATTTTTTGTACATCCATAGCGTACGGTTCCGTACCACGGATATAGATAGTGATCAATCTATCGCCGTGAACGGAACCGTACGCTATGGATGTACAAAAAGTAATCGGTATAATCAGATGAAAAACACTAGTTACGTCGGCACGGTTTCTTTGTATGGGATGAGGCGTCTGTATGCTAGTATTATATTATCTGTGCCCAAAGGGACATATTCCTGGGATAAAAAGTATCCAATGTGCTTTTCGAGACTATGATGTATCTCTGTGCAATTTCGTATTTTATCCAGATCCGTCCAGTCGTTTAAGCGTGAAGAATTAACAAACATACTAACACACACATTCATACACTCGCAATATTTCGCCTTTATAATATTAGTGTGCTATTTATGCATAACCTAATAAGTATATCGGTACAAGCTTGCAATCCATTTTCTTCTCATAAGGTGATCTGCATTGAATCTAAGAAAAACATATCTAAAGTCCCCGTCACGAGAAGCCAAAAATTTTGTAAATAAATAAATAAATTTACTGTTTTCTCTACACAAAGGTTGCCTTAAAATCTATGTCCTTAAAACCATATTATAACATTTGCAAGAGGCGCCTTTGTGAGAGACTGGAAAAAAAATCTAAATAAAGAATTCTACTAAGTTACGTAGCGACAATTATTTCAACAACAAATAATTCATAATTCAATCAACTCAAAGTAACATACATGTAATACGAAACTAACGAGCTATTTCACTTAGTCGGGTTATATTTTAGCGATATTAAGCGCTGTCGTCTAATAATTTGTGGTACGTCTACTACAAAACAACATTAGAATTAAAACAATCATTATGATGGCTCACTAATTACAGTGTATCTGACCGAAGTCTATTATGATTATTATCAATATGAATTCCGTAATCCTATCAGATGAGCAATATGTTTTGTGAACTCATCTGATAAGCCAACATATTTCTGCAATGAGATCAAACTGATATATAATTAATTGACTGTCTTGCTACCCAAATATTACTGTAACGTACGCCCAAAGCTTTAGGGTGAGGTCACATGTCATACACCGGCAGAATTTACAAAAAAAAACAACCATTAGGATAACTAAAATCTAGGATTTTAGTTATTCTAATGGTTGCCGGAGATCATTAAACGTTGGGCCTGGAAACTGAGCCTCCCGCTCTATTGTTCGATCAATCAGAAGAGAAGGCGCGCTGTTGTTCAATAAACGAAAAAGCGATTGCTGGATCGCTAATAATACGCGAGAATTTAATAGTATCCCAGGCGATTCTACTCATGGTAGCGGCAAGGACTGCGAGGTTTTAGTTAGTTAAAATACGACATAACACTCCGTTCCTCAGAAGGAAGGACCGTTCATGACACAGGTCCATGATAATTTCCCCACAAAAAAGGGGTTTTAATTATATTGTCTCTTACCGATTTTATTCGCTTTTTCATTTTGGATGGTGATTTTTAAAAATCTGACATAAATAATTTCATAGCAATTTAATTTGTATCATAAATCTATTCGACAGTGTCATGATGAAAATAAATAATATAGCTGAACCAAGCAAAACATACTAGAACTAATTAGGTACTTCTAATAGCGAATGATTGAAGAGGCTTATGTGCTTAACTTAATTAAATACTTTATTGTATACAACAAAAAACATACAGGACAATATTACAAAAACAAGTGTACAATGGGCGGTCCTATCGCACAGGGCAATCTCTTACAGACAACCTTTGGATGAACTGAGCGAGAGGAGAAGAATTTAGGGCTGTCAGTGTACAAAATATTATTACTTAGACATAATAACGTAAAATACATACATATAATAATACTACATAATATACTTCTAAATATCAAATATATGACAGAGAAAGGAAAGAAATAGTTACAGTAAAAGGAAATGCTCCTTTACCATTTTCTTATAAATTGGCAGTGTTGTGTAACTTTTTTTCATGAAAATATTTTTTGCTATAGCAAATTTTTGTGGAAAACTCACACTTGACCATAAAATATTATGAAAATTCCAAAATTTTATATGGAAAGAAAAAACACTTGATTCTTAATCCCGTTTCCCCGTAATCTTATTCAGATGTCTTCATACAGTCCCCAGTTAATAAATAAACTATCTGCGTAGTCGGTTCATGACAAAGAAACTCTTACAAATTCAATACTTACAAAGATCTAAGCCGTTGCCAATTGGCTCTGATATAGTTGAACGCGATTGGCTGTCCTATGGCAGTGCCAGCGACTGCTGAGAACACTCGTATGATGTCCTGCTTTCTGATGCCGCTGTCATTGCGCAATGACATTTCCAAGTACCTGAGAAGTAGAAAAAGAAAATAATGATGATTAATTGCTTAAGGCTTCTCACAATTTCGGTAATGATTTATTAAATGCAACGAAGTGGAACGGAAACCACAAACATAATAAAATTATCAATAAGCTTCCAATTACATGGTCGACGATGCCGCGCTTTCAGTGTTTTTTTTATTTGTGATGGGTTTGCTTTTGAATCTAGTCTAGGTCAGAGGTGACAGAGACAGAGTCGACGATGGAGTGAGCTTACCCAGAAGAAGCCTGTTCACTCTAACTTTAAAGAGATTCGGGTTGAATGCGTTCGGAAACACAGACGCAGGTAGTAAGTTCCATTCATATGCTGCGCGCATTATGAAGGATGTTTGGAAGCGCTTTTTGGTGCGTTTTGGTGGAATGGCAACCAGGGAAGGATGGTAACTAGCAGTGCGTCTAGATATCCGATGGTAGAAAGGGGCTGGTGGGATGAGGTCGTGGAGTTCTTGAGCACACACACCGAAGTACAGTCTGTAGAAGACCGACAAGCAAACTTGCGGCGGTGAGCCAAGCTGTGAAGCTTGGCATCCATCAGTTCAACGTCGCCAATGAGGCTCTTAGCTCTGCGATTCACCGGGTCAAGCGCGGCAAGCTGATACTTAGCTGAGCCATCCCAAAGGTGGCTGCAATACTCCATGCAGGATCGGACTTGCGCTTGTATAGGGTTAAAAGCTGTCCAGGCGTAAAGTATCGCTTCACTTTATTTAGGATGCCCAGTTTTTTAGCCGCAATTTGGTCTTTGTACTCAATGGAGGCGCCGAAGTTGAGACTGGATGTCAACTCTATTCTAGAAGCTTGAGCCGATCAGTCACAGGAACGGACGTACTCCGAAAAGTAAGAACAGTTGCCAGATAAACTTATTATCCAAAGGTTGAAAGCAAACTCAAGTTGAAACTAAAGCCTACTGCAAATCATTTGACAGGCAAACTTTTTGGTCAAACCGAAAGTGGTAGCAAAGGCTGTTGAGCTTACATTCACACCTTTCAACACTTCATCAATCTTAGCGTATAAGCTCTACGTGGATATCTTTGTAAGTTACATCATATGACGTATTATTCTGTATAAATCAGAATAACACAGCTACATTACTGTACAATTAAAAAAAAACATTCAGTAGTTTTAACGAGAAAGAGTTACAAAAATCCATCCTCACAAACATTCACAAATTTGTAGGATAGACCTACCTATGCAGCAACGAAGGAGACCTAGTGCATCCGAGCACAGAAAGCAGTCGGTGTCTTTCGGAAGGCGCTGTTGCCACTCTGAACCTCTCCCACGCGAAGGTCCATTCTCTGACACCGCCAGCTCGTACTCCCACGCAGTAGACTATACCGCGCAGGTCGACGTGGATCCTGGAATAGAGAAAGTCATGATACACTTATATCTTGTCTTTGGAATGCCAATGCATCTGCTATGCTGCATATGTTGCAGATCTTCAATAGTGGTGGTAGCCATTCGCTACCAGATATACTGCCTGCTTTTTTGCAATCCGGTAATGTGAAAACAAATCAACCTAGTTATGAAGTAGTTTTAGTATACAATAGAAGTTTTCTATTGCATCATCTATTACGGTGTCATCTCTATTAATTTTAACTTACAGTTCGAGGAGCATGCAAAAGACTCCCTTACTATAAAGTATAAACTGTACTTACTCATTGCTTGCATCAGGGTTCGGCGCCAGCATCCAGTTGGTGTACATCCTGACAGCATTCTCCAGGCAATCAGGGTGCTCGAAATGGCAGGCAGACGCTAACAGGTCCACTCGGTACTGAGACGTGATAACGCTCTCGTTTGGAGACACCTTCCATCCGACTTCCTTGACAGCATCGTTTAGGAGACGGAGGACGTAATGCTGAAAGAAGAAAAAATCCGTCAAGCCCTCAATCAGTTACAGTTTGATTTATTGTAATTGCAAAAGGTAGAATAAGATAAAGGACGTGTTGCGCCGACACGAAGTAACAAGGATGGAGTAATGATGATGCTACAGGTAGTTTACAAAATAATACTGTTTAAAAAAGAAAGTATCATAGTATGTAAGATTGTTTTCTAGCCTGCAGTTCGAAGTCTTTATACTCATAACATGGAGTAATAAAATAAACTAAAGAAAAGAATAAATACTAAGTTAATAAGATACTTTACTCAAAAATGCATATAATGTGGACATTATTTTGACAACCTTGTTTGAGCAAAGTCGACCTTGCCGTCCTGTTTCAAGGAGCGGCCGGCAAAGCTTTGCTGGCCGCTCTAACAGGCCGACAATGTTTTGCCGGCCGCTATTTTGACGTTTCAACGTTTTAAAAAATCAAATCCAAAAAGATTTTATTTAAAACACAACTGTTTGTATCTATAGAGATAGGCACAAAAAGATTTTATTCCATATTAGGCTGTATAGTTCCAACTACCATTGCTCAAAAAAAAACAAAGAAGTAACAAAACGCGGTTCAGCGTTTTTATTTATTGACTTTTTTGCTAAAAATGAGCTCTCAAAGCGAAAATTCTTCCGATTCTGTGTTTAACACAACCTGACATTAAAGATGAAGCTAAATTAGTGGTTGAAAATTTGATACCGCGAAACTCAAAGGAAAAATATAAATTTGCATATGAAAAATTTGTGCAGTGAAAAATCAGTAGGAAATCTAAATCTTTATCCGAAAATGTTTTTGTTTTCAATAATACAGCAGTCAAACACCGTATTAGAATTATCGCAAACTATTACTAATATCAAACCGGGAAAGTAGGTATTAAATTTTAGTAACTGTTCTTTTCAAAATTTTCATTTTAATTAAAATTCTAGTTAATTAATATATTTTTTATTTAAATTACTTGCTGGTTTTATTTAGATTAGGTACTTGCATTTTTGAGTAAGGCACTATACAAACCTTGGCCCACAATGACTGCTTCGCTGGTCACGCTATGATTGCCTCGAGCTAGCCTAGCTACGCTATAGGCCGTTCAGCTTGGCCATCATTGCAGCCCTTGCTGTCCTCGCTGTAAAGGCCTCAACCTACGGTTTCGGCCTTTATCTCAGCTCGTCCATCAAGTGCTGCACGCTGACCGCGCTGTGTCGGCCTGGAGCTGCGCTACGCTGCGCTGTCGGCCATAATCAGCGCAACCAGCAAAGTAGTCTTTATAGACCGTGGCAGTAATTTACTATAGTCAGATTATGGTATTTAAAAGTGTGGGGAATCAGCAGACCCTGACTGATGTGTCGTTTGTCTAGTAGTTAGTCGCGCGACTAACTACTACTAAAAGTTATTGCTGACCATGGGGTCTTCTTTAGAAGTCCAGCGGTGGTGGAAGTAAAAGTTCTCGCGCACATATGGGATTGGCGCGAGGAGCCGAAACTCCGTTGTCGCGACAAATCACGGCTCGATGGACAGAGCTCCGGCAGGATCTCAAGGTGACATGGAGAGAGCGACTGTCGCAATCCAGCGCTGGACAATCCAAATTGCGAAATTATTTTTAAAACTCATGAGCAATCCAAGCGTGACGTTTTGTTTCTATGTACTTTCGCATTTGGACTGTGATCTTTGAACTGGGAAGAATGCACTACCGGATCTGATTACACTAGCTGTCTTACTCATATAACCATTGAACGATCGATTACAATCTGACTGAATAATAATATCATCATATAGAATTTCTAACGTATAAAACTTCAAACTGGTTAAAACGCATCACGCATTCCCGGATCCGATAACCCTAGCTGTCTTACTTACTCATTTAACCTTTGAATGTTCGATTAGAATCTCTGCTTGACTCATAATGTTTTTGTTTTAATCAAATCGGATTAAAGTATTATCAACTTAATTTGATTGAACAAATGTTATCCATGAAGACATCATAATTATACTTACGAAACTACTAGCGACATCTATCGGGCGATATAATTGTTGCTCCTAAAAAGTGTAGGTACTTGTCTTAAACACAATAATTTGAAAACATTGAAAAAAAAAATTATAAAGGAGAAACCGTGATCTTTCTTCCCGTTTTCATGACCAATTCAAATTGTAATTTGAATTGGTCATGCTTAGTTCACTGGCTCTGGCTTAAATTGTGCTTTCTTTGGGCTTGAACACAGAATTGAGTATTTTATAGTAATAACAAACTGTTAAAGTTTTCTACTGATTACAACAATCTCGGCATGAAATGATACATAATATAGTTTTATTTTTTTCAAGTGGAGTAATGACCTATATTTGAAAAAAGATTTTCTATTTCAAAATTAACAATCACAAGTGGGTGTAGATTACAGTGAGTAACGAAGTTTATACGTGATTTAGCAAGATGAGCTTCACCACCAAACGCAATAAAATTAGTTTTATTAGCAGAAAAGCTTCTGATGGTGATATATGAAAAGCTGTTCTGGTGCCATCGGCACATGGTTATGTGTTGACCATTTTGTACCTACAAGGCTGCAGTCCAGCAGCCTTATTGCGTAATGAATTCGAAAAAAGCTAAGGACAAAGAGTATGAAATATCTACCAATCACATGCGAGATGACAGACGCGATGTTGCTTTCCGTCTATGTGATTGGTCGATTTTTCATACTCTTTGCCCTTTGCTCTTTCCAAATTCATTACGCAATAAGGCTACAGGATTGATGTTCTTTCCAAGGACTGTGAGACTGATGGATGAGTACAACTATTTTTACTCTCATACTCGAGCACTATAGGTACTTAATATCTGTCGCAGCTAATCTCCTCTAAGACCCGCCCTTAACAAAATCCGGGCAGAAACTCGTTGACGGTACCTGTCTTCACTGAAAGGTATGCTGGTAGAAAACTCATCTCATCTCATATTTAGAGTTAAGCTTATCTTTTTATACCTAAGGCTTAGGGACAAATGGAAAGCTACAAAAATCAGAAACATAACCAAGGTGGCAGATGTGAGAGAAAAGACAAGAACACTGAAGTATAGATGGACGGGACATATGTGGAGAACAAAAACAGACAAATGGACAAAAAAAGTTACAGAATGGTACCCAAGAAATGGAAAGAGACAAAGAGGAAGACAGATAAAGAGATGGGAGGACGATTTACCAAAGGAGTGGCGAAAAACAGCAAAGGACAGAAACAAGTGGAAGGAATTAGAGGAGGCCTATGTCAAAAGACAACCTGACCTGGTAGCTGATAGTTAGTTAAGATAATATTAAATTTAGATAAGTTAGTAGTGCATAGTTATCATAAGCTAGATGTAAGATTTAATTTATAAAAAGTATTGTAAACAGGTTACAGGGAATAAAGGCTATTTTTATTTTATTTTATTTTTATTTATCTTTTTATATATACTGTTTTGATGACTGTATAAAATAAAGTTTTGTGTAGAATATATTAAGAATTATCAGTTTTGTTTTTCAGACTTTCTAGAAGACTCTTTGAACTGTTCACGAGAATTTCCTACGGTCTCATTTGATTTCACAAATATGTGCAATAGTAAAAGATAACGCTGGTTTCTTTGCGCACGATTTACGATCTAATTACCTAATTAAATATGTATTAATCATAAATTATCTGTTTAATTAAAATACCTAGGCAATGTATCAGAATCAATAATAGTTAAGATCAGATGTAACTACTTATCAGAGTCATTAAGCATTTAATTGATTTCTCTAATATTTTTAATTTCACAAACATTATAATTTTGAAGTAAAGTAAACAATCGGTTACCAATGTGTTCAAAGTTCAATAAAAGTTTTTCATTTTTGAATGCCGGGATTATTACTTCACGATCATAATTCCGTATTTCAGAAGAGGAATATATATTTATATATATTTTGTATACACACTATATTACTGCCGGTACTTAAGTTTAGGTATTGCTATCCCTGGTGATATCTTTGTCTTTGTGAATATTGCTCATAAAATGCCAGTCCCAAAAAATGCCCTTACGCATCTTTAAAACCCCGATGACAGTTGATTTTATTACTAGGTACAAGTTTGCAAGGTGACTTCACGGTCACCCAATATTTTCCCGTGTGCACTCCGCAAAACTTTCCATGATTTTTATCATTTAATGATAGGCCGTATTAATATTATCTTGTCTTATTACATAGAATCCCTTAGATACCTAAATACGCCTATACGTTTTTCTTCAAAATTAGATAATTATAATTAAATATATAAATATATATTTTTCTATTTCAGAGAAAGAGATTCTGGGTCGTGGCTAACTAATAACAGCCGCACGGGTCGATCTTCAAGATTAAGCAACGCTTGCCGAGGTCAGTCCGTGGATGGGTGACCATTCCAACGTACCGAGTTTCCTCCTTACCTCGAAAAGCACGCTAAGCCGTTGGTTCCGGCTTTCATTTGAAAATATTTGACAGTCGTTACGGGTAGTCAGAAGCTTGACATCTGACACCAGTCTTGCCAAGGGGTATGGTGTTACCCAGTTACTGGGTTGTGGAGGTCAGAGGCAGTCGCTCCATGTTAAACACTGGCACTCAGCTGAATCCGGTAAGACTGGAAGCTGACCCCAACAACAATTGGGAAAAGGGGGATAGGGGGTGTCCTTATCGTTAAGGGACAAACTTTGGTTTGATAGTTTATGTTTGCATAAGCATGTAGTACCTGGGCGACCGAGCTCTGCCCGGGTGAAAACAGAGAAAACGACTTTTTCTAAAAATGAAATCTAGCTAGATCGGTTTATCGTACCCGAAAACCCCTGCATACTAATTTTCATGAAAATCGATGGAGCCATTTCCGAGATTCAAATTATATATATTATACATATATACAAGAATTGCTCATTTAAAGGTATTAGATAGATTAAGTGTTCACTAGTGCACACTCAGCGTGACTTTTGATCAGTTAACTTATTTTCACCACGTGACGCACACATTTCAAAAGGACCGATAAAAAATCGATAATTATCGGTATTTGCCAAATGCATACTAATTCATAATAATAAAACGTGATAACAACGGAAACGCATAAACAAGTCGTTAAAATTCTTTAAGGCTAATTCTTTTATGAAAGAATTAGATAATTTTCAGGCATGGGCTAGCAACGCTTTTCAACAGACAGAATTATTTCGTCAAATATAATTTTTTGTTGCTATATTCAGGCAAATATTTCCCTGGACAATCAAGAGATAATCTGGTCTTCAACACCTATTTACCAATATTTTATATACCCATAGATTCCACAGGCCGATAACAACAATCCACGTCTATCAATTGCAACATAATACCATTTTACCAGACTTTGGAAGAGAGGAAGAGACTGGAGAGGAAGGACTGTGAACTAGGCTGTTCATTAACTACTACTTAGACTACAAATACAACAATTAAACTGACTATAACAAATGGCTTGTCTCGATCCCAAGAGACCTAGAATATTTTGTTAATGAAGGGAAATCCAATAAGTTAACACTGTATGTGTGAATAACATATTTACGAATTTCGAACAACTAGCGCCATCTAGTGAAGGTGAATGTACTTAAAGTACTAAATGATGTATCACTGTGTCCCTGAGGATGTATTTATTTATATATACTTTATGCTATGAAATGTTAGGAGAAAAGTTTTGAGGAATCATATGGACGTCTTCATAGACGTCCAAATTATTACTTAAAATTTTCATAAGAGAGGAAGATCAACAAAAAAAAAGGAAAGACTCCTTTAAAGATGATAAATATCAACAAAGACTTTGTGAATATTAAGATGGCGACTGGCAGAGATGGCCTTGGTAAAATTCCTACTATGGCTCAACTACAAGGGCAGAAGCATGATGTTTATAAGTTATTGTATACCTATTCCTTTATCACAAATTACCTGAAACCTAATCATTACTAACACATTTACCTCCTACTATATCAAGATATCTTCAATCAGCATTGTAATGCTAACTGTTATCCTTATCAACAGCCGATATGACCTAATGTCATTATTTTAATCTTTATTGAACACATTATAACTATTCAGTTTTCTTGTAACAGATAGATATAATCTAACACCAATTTGATATCGGGATTTGCCTAATTGACGTCAGTAGATATGGGAGTCAAAGTGCAGTTGCACTGATGTTAGATCTTAGATCAAGGTGGATAAGTCGAGCATATCCTTATCCAAACATCTTTAAAAAGACTAATTGGATCGTCTATGGATAACCAAAAATGAGTGAATGAGGAATAGTGTATTTACGTATAGGTTTTCTTATCGCACCAATTTAACTGGAAATTGTTATGTCTAACAAGAACGTAAAAAGTTACTTAACAGAACATCCTGTTTAACTCAAAATCAATTTAGGTTTATTGTAATAGATACCCTTTAAATTCTGCTAACGCCATCTCTTTTCAATTACTATGTTGTGTATTAAGTTTCTGTTGAATTTGTCAACTGGTAACGCCATCTATGATTTTATTTGCAATATTAAAATCCAATTGGTGTGACAAAAATGTTGCAATTTAGAACACTTAAAATAAACGAACTTCTTGGTGTTACTTTGTCGTCGACCCTCAATTACGATCCATTAATTGAGGTGAAAGCTCAGTTGGCTGCAAAAAAAATGGGATTCTTGCAATGGTGAGACGGTACTTCACGCCTGCCTGAACAGCTGTCCAACTTGTGTAAATCGCAAGTTTGGTCATGCATGGAGTACTGCTTTCACCTCTGCGACGAATTTGTCAAACACCAGCCATCATTGGACTACAAGACGTTCGGCAATGAGCTATCGGTACATGATGGACGTCCCACCGATACGCACAAAAAGTTTTGCGAAAATGTTCATTGTGTGCAGCTAAGGAGTAGCATTCCTTTATTTTTATTTTTTTATGATTTATTGATGAAACACTCCTTGCCGGAGTTTTTTTTTCCTGATAGCTAACAACCTTGGGTTATTTAAGTCAAGAGTGAATAGGTTACTTCTAGGCAAGCTTGCTTCACCGTAAACGACTTCATCGCTTACTATCAGGCTAGATAGTGGTGAAACGCGAGCCAACTGTTAAATAAAAATTTTCCCTTCGTAGGATTACTTAAGTAGCATAATTGAACAAACGTTATTTTCAATATAACTCACCCCATATTCCAAATAATGCGCTCCCTTCGACAACATCGTATCAATGTATCCTAAAGCAGACAACCCAGCTTTCCAGGGCACATAGCTTCTCTCATGAGCAAGATAGCTAGTAACATCCAACGCAGTTCTATAGTCCAGCCAACCAGTGAGGGCCAGATTCATAGCATCATCAACCATTTGCGCTCTGTTGATTATATGGATCTCTTGGAATCGAGACGGGTCCTTGAGAATTTTGATAAGTAGTTTCCAGTTTTGTAGATCGTAGTTGACGCGGTAAAAACCTGAAAATTAATTGATTAGCGGCTTTTTATGAAGTTGTTAGTTGTTGTTAAGGAAAAAATTATTGTATCTATCGTAAATGGATTATTAACATTGACATTATTGCATTGCCTAGGCATAAATAACTAAAGAATGCCGCCGCCGTCTTATGTAGGTACACAATTTAACTTTGACTTCTTAAGATTGGTTCTGAGGCTCTAGACAAGTAAAATTCTATGAACTAAAGTGTTCACTGCTGTACAAAGATTTCTCTTAATATTTGCACCCGTAGGAATCTATGCCAATTCTTAAGGAAAACTTTTGTATTGTCCCACCGGCTCTTTTGAGGTGAAGTTTAGGCAGTGTTTCTTTATTTTAATATGGATCAAAAGTAATACCTGTTTGTTGCACATTAGCAATGAACCATTCATCGGGTTTCATAGTAATATTGCTGACTGTCAAAGACTTCTCTCCTTTCAGCCACAATTTCGGTTGTGTACTCTCAAAGTCTTTCTCCGAAGCCGTCGTGTATGACACTGGGATCCACCATATTGGCGACTTTTGAGTTTCGAACGTGTCGTTGATTAAAACGAAGCGTTCCTGCAAAATGAGAATCATATCGTAAGTTTTGGTGGACCTGAAAACGTGTTTTAGGTAAGAGACCTAAAAAATTACACCCCAAGCTCTTAAGATCTTTTGAAAATCTTACTGATGCTAAAATACATCATGGCATTAATATGGACAGCATGAGATCTAACCTTTACAATTCAGCTGCCCGTGGGCATTCGGCTTTAAATTTTCAAGGTTGCTAAAGACAGAGACGAAATGGATTTTCTATGATGATTTGACGTTTTATTATCGTGACGAATTTATGGCACCAATTGTGATAAATGCTAATTTGCAGTTACCTAACTGATTACAGCATACGCACTTGCAAATCTCATCTAGGATTAGATTCCAGCGTGACACTTGCACAATTATGTAAAACGTAATTTATAAAATCACTAATCATGCTCAACGTGACGTCTTTCACGATTAATAGTATTAGATAGCGATCATGATTATCCTTAGACGTTTGTCTAAGAGATAAAATTAATGACATACATCAAAATATTTATTGTAGATGATTCTTTGAAGAATCGTATGCTGAGAAAATTCTGGTTAATTTCGAATTTACATAACTGCATATAATAATAATAAACAACTGGCCAAGTGCGAGTTAGAATCGCGCACTGTGGGTTTCATACAAACAGCTACATTCACCGAAATAATTAAATAACATTACTGAAGTTCATAAACTATGAGGGCACTGAACATTGCTCTAACGATAAGATAAACAGAATTGAGGGACAAAATTAACTTTGCCGTTGGAAAACTGTAGTCCCCATACATCGACATAAGTCGTGGTCAGTTTACCAACTGTAAATAAGTTTATTTGTAATGTATGTACAAATTTACGGTTTTTGGATTTTTTCCTTTACTTGTGCTATAAGATTTTGCTACTTGCCAAATTTCATAATGCTAGGTCAACGGGAAGTACCCTGTAGATTTTGATTCCCTTGCGAGTGTAAAATATGCGTCATTAACGGCTGTATCTCCCGTTACTTACGTTCTGTGATATCTTTGTTTTTTTTTTATTTTTGATTTTTTCACAGCTGCAAGGGGTTGCATACTTGAGTATACGATATTAATTTCAACTCAATACCTCCACGCCTTCCCGTGATAAAGGGTCTACTAGGGAGCAGTGGTGGCCCAGTAGGGAGCAGTGGTGGCCCAGTAGGGAGCACTGGTGGCCCAGTGGTATCGGCCGCGACTAGGGAGCAGTGGTGGCCCAGTAGGGAGCAGTGGTGGCCCAGTAGGGAGCAGTGGTGGCCCAGTAGGGAGCAGTGGTGGCCCAGAAGGGAGCACTGGTGGCCCAGTAGGGAGCACTGGTGGCCCAGTAGGGAGCACTGGTGGCCCAGTGGTATCGGCCGCGACTAGGGAGCAGTGGTGGCCCAGTAGGGAGCAGTGGTGGCCCAGTAGGGAGCAGTGGTGGCCCAGTAGGGAGCAGTGGTGGCCCAGTAGGGAGCAGTGGTGGCCCAGTAGGGAGCAGTGGTGGCCCAGTAGGGAGCAGTGGTGGCACAGAAGGGAGCACTGGTGGCCCAGTGGTATCGGCCGCGACTAGGGAGCAGTGGTGGCCCAGTAGGGAGCACTGGTGGCCCAGTGGTATCGGCCGCGACTAGGGAGCAGTGGTGGCCCAGTAGGGAGCAGTGGTGGTCCAGTAGGGAGCACTGGTGGCCCAGTGGTATCGGCCGCGACTAGGGAGCAGTGGTGGCCCAGTGGTATCGGCCGCGACTAGGGAGCAGTGGTGGCCCAGTAGGGAGCAGTGGTGGCCCAGTAGGGAGCAGTGGTGGCCCAGTAGGGAGCATTGGTGGCCCAGTAGGGAGCACTGGTGGCCCAGTAGGGAGCAGTGGTGGCCCAGTAGGGAGCAGTGGTGGCCCAGTAGGGAGCAGTGGTGGCCCAGTAGGGAGCAGTGGTGGCCCAGTAGGGAGCACTGGTGGCCCAGTGGTATCGGCCGCGACTAGGGAGCGGTGGTGGCCCAGTGGTATCGGCCGCGACTAGGGAGCGGTGGTGGCCCAGTGGTATCGGCCGCGACTTATAAGTTGTAGGTCGTGAGTTCGAGCCCAGACAGGCGCTTAACTTTGTGTAAATTATTTCATCACCACTGCTCTCAAAACGGTGAAGAAAAAACATCGTGAGGAAACCGGCATGTCCTAGAACCAAAAATTCGAAGACATGTGACATCCACCAACCCGCATTGGGCCCGCGTGGTGGATTACGGCCCATTCCCTCTCACAGAGAGGAAGCCTGTGACCCAGCGGTAGGAACATTAATAGGCTGATGATGTACCGCTTTCGTCAGTTCAAGAAAGTGGGTATATGATTATCATATTTCTGAATCTGATCTGAATCTTTCAAACCTTTTGATAATCACTTACGTGAAAGTTCAATTATTGTTTTAAAGACACAGTTTAAATGTATCTAAAATAGTTCAAGGTCAAAAACGTGATCCTATCATCAAAATAAAATTCAAACGTTTTAAGTCTTGCATTACACAAATTACATAGTATTTAATAGGAATTAATAAATCAAATCGTAGATTAGGACCTAATGATCTATAAATGAAAAGATAATCAACTAGAATTAGGCGACGATTAGATTATTTAGTCTGTAAAATATCAGTATTAAGCATTATCACGATCGTTAAATCCTTTTATGAATTACGATTATCGTTAGGCACGAGGGCAATTTAATCATTTTATAGACTAGTATCGCGTGGCATTTATAATTAATTGCAGAATTAAAATTAATAGATGTTCATAGTAGCGACATCTAGTGCGCCTTGTGATCATATCACGTGGCATTCCAGTTCCATATTTGACACATATACATACATAACATCACTCATGTATTCCTTGGAAGGTAAGGCAGTGGTGTACATTTAGTAGATACTCCCAAATTTCGCTAGTAATTTTTAAGTCCCGTGTAATTGTAGGCGAGTGTAATTGCCAGTCACCAGGCATTTTGGGCTGCTATTGTGAGATTTCAGATAGACTAACCCACTATCACTTTTCCGACAAGGGAGTCAAACCCAAGTCCTCGTGCTCAGCATTATCGCTTGCCACCTAGACCAACGAAGCGGTCCATATTGATTTGAAATAAACATAATAACAGATGGTCATAGTAGCGACATCTAGTAAGCGTCCAAGTAGTTAAAGTTATTTTGTTTTGGGGTTCTGTAAAGTTTAGAACTAGATGGCACTAACTCATCTTGAGTGTCATTTCGTCAAGGTCTCTTGCTCAGTTGGTAATTAGGTAATGCAGTCTGTAAAATACGAGTTTTTAGTATAATCGCGATCGTTAAATCCGTTTATAGATTCCAATTATCTTTAGTCACGAGGGCAATATATTTATTTGTGTTACCAATGAGTGTCGCGTGGTTTTCATATCAGACCGTAGCGTATTTAAAATTACAGATGTTCATAGTAGCGACATCTAGCGAGCGTTGTGAGAGTTGAGAGCGTTGTGTAAGTTCAGAACTAGATGGCGCTGTAAAATTTTATTCTAATGTTGGTTTTGTCGTTTATCCAGGGGGTCAAAGACTACTAGTCTTTATTGAGCGTCACCTCATTAATCGAAAAACTATTCGAGATGATATACCACACTGTTTTGAAGTGATTAAATGCTAATAAATCAATAATGTGATCTCAATCATCAAAATCAACGCACCTGTTTAAAGTACAACGTCCCATTCTCATAATTTCTCGTCACAGTCAGCACTGGGAAACCAGTCTGCAAGGTCCAAGAGTCCATGACCACTGCCACATCAGCATCGAAGTCTCCAGTCTTCCTAGCAGCACTGGTGAGGGCACTCCATAGGTCTCTTTGTTCAGCATTGCCGTACATTTTGGAGTTCAAATAGTTTGTTACTCCAGCATTGAAGACGTCGCTTTTTAGAACGTGGTTCAACATGCGGAGGAGGGCAGATCCTGTTTGAAAAACATAATATTAGAGATATTTTGAAACACAGGTTTTTTTTTTCAATTCAATAAAGCGTATGTAAGGTTCATTGAAGTTTTAAAGGTAACCATATTTTCTGTACAAGATTCTGCCTGATTGATTTACCTGTTTTTTTTTTCCTGATGTTTCTTTCTGTGGAATCTTGTCAGTAAAAATATTTGTGGTTTTTAGTATTTTAAGTAAACAAGCATCTACTAGGGGGCAAGTGAACGTGTTCCCATAAATATTTGAATATTTGTTTCGACATTACTCTTTGCCAAGACCATAAAATATCCATATTTGCAGAACTTGAGAAACGTAATTTACCTTTTCCATAGGAAATCTTGTCAAATATAGCGTCAGCTTCTTCAGAAGCGCTAACTTCTACAGACAGTTGGTGTGAGGAGTTGAGAGCATCCAGCTGGAACACGTTGTGGACTATGTCCAAGACGCACAGCTCTGTTATGTTCCAGGACTTCTCCACCTTGAATAGACAGAACAAATTCATAAAAGGAATGTCATTAGATACAAAAAATACAAGAATTTCCTAATCCGATATCTCAAATTGTTTTCCATCAGAAAAAAATACTTGATTATTCAAGTTTTTTTTTATGTTGCACTGGCAGTAAAGTTTGGCGGACCGCGAAATAACACCCCGTGGCTGACGATTTAAAAGAAAAAAGTATGATGAAAGACCACTAATTCTATCTGCGATCACAAATCTCGCTTGGTATAATCCAAAGTCAGTTTAGACTGATGGTGTGGTGATGACTGATGACAAGAATCACTTAGATAGCGGTCTTCGTAATCCAAGAGATAAGGTAGACGGTAGATCATCAATAATTGATTTTACTCACAGCATTAACAGCAACATACTCCACATAAGTAGCAAAGCCCTCATTGAGCCACAGGTCCCTCCACCAGATGGGAGTCACAAGGTTGCCGAACCACTGGTGAGCAATCTCATGGGCCACTACCGTCGCCACGTGGACTTTGTCGGTACTGGCTGATACACCTTCTTCGTAGAGCATTGATATTTCCCTGAAATATTTAGTTAAAGATATAAGTGATGCACCCCATAAGCATACGAGGCAAATGCTAACAATATCGATGTGACTGAATTCTGATCAAAACACATTTAATTTGGAATCGTCGTTACGACGAAGAATAATAAGCATCCCATTAAATCCATAAACTATGAGTCGAACTTATGATATAATATAAATACATAAGTAACTTTGTCTGCCTGTGTCTGTCTTTGTCTGTGACTGTGTCCTAGGACAAAAACACACACTTACTCTGGTGATACTTTTTAAATTTCAAGCTGGCGAAGCTGCTGGCAGATGCTAGTATATTGATAAAACTGTTAACCGTCAACAATCCTGTGAGCCGATTTGTAGACGTGTTTGTGTGTTTAACCATTGAATGGGATTGTGTACGGAGTCAGAAGACCAACAAAAAGGCAAAAATAAATAAAAACCAAAGCCTTTGCAAATTAATTGGCGGCATTTTTTTTTACCTTCTTCTATTACATATTCCTTACGTAAATATTGGCAAAAAAAGAAGCAACATAATTATAATGACAGTCATTCCACGCAGTGGAATAAACATTTCCATCATCATCACTTGCCAAACTTCACCACAAAATCGTCCCAAATTTGTCAATTCATTTAACAAGAATAAAAGGAAACAAATTCGCTAACACTCAGAACCAGTATTGTGTCAAAATCTTCGGTCGCGGACACAATACGTGCGAATGCCCTACGAGTTCTGCGACTAGGGTTACTACCCTTCCGGATTTGTCCGGACATTTGGCGTCCTGTCCGACCTTCTTGGCCCTTATTTGTCTGAATTTATCGCTTGGATGGCTTTTTTATTATTTTGTTAAAAAAGGCGTTTATTTACTTACACTGTTAACGTCGGCGAGCTTTCACGTGGTAATTTTAGAAATGGACACTTCCCACGCTAAATTCCTTAATTGCCTGTTTTTATACCTGCACATTTCTTGGGTTCTTAGCGGGTCTATGAATAGCGGCAATATAGATCTTCTGTCGGCCTTTTTCAATGTTATAAATGTAATTTAAAATCAATGCTTAATGTTTCCTACCCGACTAATACCGACCCTAATTAAAATTTGTATGAAAGGATGGCCACATGCCGCGAAGTGGCGTGAGAAAATAAGACGAACTCCGTCCCTTGTAATATATCTACCTGGTAGGGCCGGACACAATGTACCGTAAGCATTGTCTCTTAGCTTTCTTGTAACTTAGAAATTAACACGTGCATATTTAAAGTAGGATTGACGTAGGTGCCATGTGAGTAAAGCTATCTACACTTGTAATGATTTAAGAACTAGAGAAAAGGTAGATAGTTAGTTGGGATTGTCTCGCAGTTTTCTTCTTTGTTACAAAAATAAATGACCACGTTATGTTCACGAAATGACCACGTGTTTGACCACGTGTGTAAAATGTCACATGTATGTGCCATGTGAATTTTAGAGTAGGAGTATAATAAAACTTGAAATATACATAAGATTTAGAGCAAAGGTAGCTAATTAGATAAGATTATGTATATTGTCATAGTTTAATACTTGGAGTAAGGAGGAATCTAGATTAAGACTTTTGTGTTGACCTTTGTACACCTTTTATATTTTTCCTATGTAGAATTAAGTATGTAGATTAAGGAAATGTATAACTTGTGTAAATTTAGGTAAGAAAAGTTTTATAAAATCGGCATTTCTGTGGTGCCATGCTTGAATACAGTTGCAAAGTAGGGGCGCCATTGTTCTCGCCGAGCGGTTTTTGTATAAAAGCCGGCCCGCTTGTAGGCAGAGACACAGTCGGTCTTCCACTCTACAAGGAGTAACAAGTAAGGAATAAATTGAAGATACGAATCACGATAGTATTTTCATTTCCTCAACGAGTCTCCAACCGAACAACCAATACAGTCCACTTCATACACTAAAAACCTTATGATTCAATGTCTCTATATAGCCTACATCTCTTATACCTAAGTAATTAGGTATAAACGAATGTATTATTTCATTTTGTCACTAAAATGTCCGGCCATTTGTCAGGATTTCAATTTTTGAAATGGTAACCCTACCTGCGACCCTCTCCCCAAATCAAAGGGATAATAGATGGTCGGTCCCCAGCTGATAATGAAGTGTTGCGATTCATTCATCCATCAAAGGCCTCACCCCTGTACCAGATTTAACGGTGCTGATGTTATTTACCGGTTCGGGTTTAGTTTTATTATTGTTATTGGGGTGCGTGTCTTTTGGGTCTGTATCGATTTGGTTTTTGGCGGGGAAACGATTGCTAATTTATTTTAAACATGGATAGCTGAGTTTAATCTTCATGCTTGTATGAAGACGGCAAACTATGTTAAGTAAGCTATGTAGGTGTATAAAATAATCTCAGCAATGTGAACTAACCTAAACTAACTTTCGGTCGGCATCCAATATTGTAACTTGGTATTTACGTTTTTCACTTTTGAAATTCCATCATCTACTTAGCGAGAGTTAGCAAACACAAAAACATCAAACAAAAACATTAATTGTAACGTCTTTCATTATTGGCAAACAGAAAAATTTATCAGACGAATTCATAGCAACAATCATAAAAATGATATTACTTAGCAACTTCATTACAGGCTTCCAACTAATTGCCAATTAGCTTGACATCAAAGCTCACAATAAAACATTCTGAATTGATCGAATCATTTAGCCCAAGAGACACCGTTTATAAAATATTCTTACCTAAAAGTTAGCAAACCCCAATTCTCCATAGCACCATTCTTGAAATCTGGCAACGCGATCATATCTATCTTTGGTAACGGGAACTTTATCTTGTAATACTCCTCTAAGTACTTCAGTATCTTCGGACCTATCTCAAGAGCGAATGCAGCGGACTTGACTGCTTCACTTCTTGCCCAAACAGAGAATTTGTCTTTCGTCATGTTTTTGAAGTCTGTTACTGTGAATGCTACAAGGTAGGTTGACATCGGTAGGGATTCTGCGTAGTGGTCCCATGTGTAGTCTGGTAGAGTTTCGCTGCAAAGAAAATCATTATTGAAACAAAATTGATAGTGTGAAAGTGCATATTTAATAAGAGTATAACACAGAAGAATAATATAATAATTAGAATCGTAAATACAGCATAGACTTAAAAAAGAAGGAAAAACACGATGTATACTTAAATAAACGAGAACGTTTTTTGAAACAGTGTTTATGTTGAATCTATTCATAATTTTACTGTTTATAATATAACTGTGTAATACTTTGGACAATGCAGTCAAACTGAGTAGTTGTTGTTTTTTTTTTGTATTCACCAGTTTAGTCCACTTTGCAATAAATAAATTTCTGTGTTGATTTTTAAAAAATATTGTAAAGTCTTATATTTGGTTTGTTTCTTATAATCATGACAATCTAAGAAGTCCGATGTCGTTTCTCATTATACATGCTGTGATATCTTCCTACGTAAGAAATTGAAAAATCGAATTCATAATCCTAATTAATTACTTTGTTACCCATACACTATAACAACGAGTATCATTCGTAAGCATCAAGTTTAATTATTATTAAGTATTTTATAGCTGTCAAATCTGACTTCTTAGATTGCCACGACTATAGTTGTGTGTATTACTAAGATCAAGGTCTGAATAATCAAAGATTTTTTTCATTAATTCTAGTTGTCTGAACTTGCTTGAAATAATCAACACTTCTATACTTACTGTTTACTCTTTCTAACATTGTTCATATTAGAAAGAGACGACATGTTGTTTGGTCTTGCGATGCTGATGGTAAACCTCGCCTTCAGAGCAGGTTCGTCCCAGCAAGGGAACGCACGGCGGGCGTCCATAGCTTGGAACTGGGTGACTGCTATCCATCTGTTAATCAAACAGTCAAAGAGGTATTGTCAATCATGAATACAAGAGTTTTATAAAAATCAAAGTGTCCAGAATTACTTGCGCAAAATATTTGTGATATAGGTCGTCGTACAACCAATATATACAAGTAACGAGTAGTTGTTATAAACAGCATACTTCCACAAGACAGTCATCTTCTGCTTTATGTGTCGAATAATTTAAATTTAAATCTTCAATCGTCACACGAGTATTTAATAACCTGTACAATTCTATCATTGGCCTCTTTTAAATCCTGAAAGGTTCAGGTGGTTGTGCACGACGGAAAGCAAAGGAGCAAACGTATGTCCTGCGAAGCAGCTCCACACTGGCACTGTGTTTGGGTGGAAGATGGCCATTTGGCCAGATTATTCGACAAGACAGTGATGTTGCAAAAAAACACTTCCAATTTTAAAGATCTAAATAATTTATAACCTCTCTGACCTGACCAAAATAATACAAGTTGCAGTTGTGGCAGTATCTCTCCAAAGTTAAAGCTATGAGATATATACCATTTTAGCTCCAAATTAAGACGAAATTATCCACACCAACTGAAGTACTACATTATCGGGTACGGAAATAAAGGTCTATTTCCTTAGCGTTAAATGTACTGATTCAGAATTCCGCTAGGACATTGGCTGTATATTATTACCGACCACGAGCGGAATCAAATATCGAACATTTAATTTTAGAATAAATTATATCCTCCTTAGATCTAGGTACTTTTGTGAATTCACTTCGTCTTCCAAAGCGTGGAACGTTTTAATTTTCCGGAGTGAAAATTTATCATTAATTCATTTTCGAATATTTAGAACAGAATCCTGTTAGTAATCATAAATTATTCAAATCGGTTCGTTTGGAGTGTTAAAAGAGACATAGTAATTAAAACAGTTATGCTTCTATTGTGTCTGCTAATTAGCGCTCAAGGAGATAAAAGCATTAATTTTATTAAACGGTAAAGATCTATTATTATCTTTTAATATTTCATCATCATCACCAGATTTATTATTCTCATGCCCAGATACCAATTAATGTATGGTCGGGCCAATATCTTTTTATTATTTATTATCATTGCTCGCGCTTGACCACTAAGAACAAAACTAATACGTTTTCTTCTTACATACATTTTAAATTAATCGTCTTCTTAATAACCACCCATTTCGAGCCACTCTATATCATAGTATACACACTTAATAAATACATGAAACGTTTCTTTGGTTTTCCCAAACTCTTATCCAAATTATCGATCTATTTAATATAAGCATATCACTAGTATATTAATCGAATTCAAACTTATCATTCCGCAATAAACAATGACCATGCCATTCAGAATTCGCTGACAATAAGCAAGGAAAGCAATTAGGACCTTCTTTGTACCAGAGGAACATATTAAAGTATATTTTTATAGCTGCTAATCTGTCGTTTGTATTCAATGCAACGCGCGTGTATTGAAGTGACGAGTCGAGATGTCTCGTGGTACGTGCCTCCTAGTTAATAGACGTGTGTGAGATATTATAGGATATTATTTTGTATTCAGGAGACTGGGAGTCTTTAAGTCAAGAGTGAATAGAGGCTCTAGATCTCTAAATAGCCTTCGCTTATATCGAATGCCGCTTGCATTCGATGTCAACGAAAGCGTTAGTCGAAATTTCAATATTTAAGTGTTTGATCACGTGAATTTTGATATCCAAGTAAGAAGTTTACAACTTGTTTTCTAAAAATAATTTTGTCACAAATAAAAATATCTGATATTTTGCCAATAAGACTTTATGTCGGCTTGGCAATTACGTGTGGAATATTACATCTGCTAAATGTCCAACTCTTGCAGCATAACAAATGTAAGCATTTTTTCATTGCATTTCTCATCACATTTTTGCATACTTCCGGCGTTATCGCACATGGCATATTATATCAATGATTGTTGATATAGCGGTCCCTCATGATGAGAACCTCATGAAGGCTGACAGAGATAAGAAAACTAAGTGTCTTGATCTGGCTCGCGAGGTTGTCAACATGTGGGATGTAAATACAGCAGTCATTATGCCTATAGTCGTGACGGCCAATGGCGTAATACTCGTAGGCAAGAGCCTCGACGAACATCTGAGGAAGCTCTCGTTGGGCAGCTGTATTTTATTTTATTTTATTTATTTAGGTAACCAACAGCGATACTTAAAAATATTTTACAAAATATGCCTATTACAATTTGTATGGCCAATTAAAGGTTTCCCTGTGTAACTGGGATAAATGTATAAAACATGCGAACGAACTAATGCTACAAATTTAAATTAAAAGATGCAATACAATCCAAATTTCTAAAAGGTTAAGTTAAATCACAATTTTGAAATGGTTAAATAGTTAAATAAAAAGGTTGAATAACAGAAGATAGAAGACCGGTTGACTGTCACTTGTCTCCATCTATAGCCTTCAATATTCGTTTCTTGAATGTAGGTTTATTACAGTTAAATATATCAACTTGTGAGAATTCCGAGTTATAATTTCGAGCAATGCGAGTCAGTACACAGTTCTTGGCATAGTTAGTGGAGTGACGAGGAACGTGTAACATTGGCGTGTGACGAGTGCGCCGTAGGGGAGTACTAAAAGCTATCTGTGCGACCAACTCCGGGCAATCAAGGCGTCCATTGAGTATGTCATAGAGCAGACACATGTCCATCACTTTACGCCTTTGTTCGAGTGTTAGCAGACCATATGTTCGACAGCTATCCTCGTAAGACATTGGAGGTTTACGAAGGCGATAGTTAAGATGGTTAATAAATCTTTTTTGAATCTTTTCTATTTGGTTCTTATAAATTATGTATTGTGGGGACCAGATTGGGCACGCATACTCTAAAACGCTGCGCACATATGCAAAACTAAACAGATTTAAGAGCCCCAATGTTTTTAAATACCTTACATGACCTAAGAACAAATCCTAGGTTCTTATAAGCTTTTGTGCTAATGAGGTCCATGTGATCTGAGAACGTATCAAGGGAGAGAGTATCAAGGGATTGATCCAGAAAGCGGTACTCTTTATTCAGAAGGTCCCACTCTCAGGAGCCCTGACCTAGCTTAGACCCTGTTCCCGATACCGGTGGGCTACATTTTTTTTTTTATAAACTAATATTTAAAAATGTAAAAAGTGTGTGCATAAATTGAATAAAGAACATAATACATATAGTCGTTAATTCAATTTTTTTTATCATAAAATTCTTTATTGTCTAGCCGTCTGGTGATAAACAAAAAGTGCGTATCACCCTAAACAATGGCATGTCATGATAGTAATTATTATGCATTAACACTATACAGAATACCGTTATAAATATAGGTATTACTATTACACTAGAATACCTACCAAACCTGTTTTCCAAAGTGGTTATATAAATAGTAAAATATGTATAAATTCTTGAGTTCATTTTCTGGCCTGAATGAATGCATAAAGGGGTTAAAAATCAGCATGTATTATAGGAAGGTTACCTTATTAGATATTATCTTGGATACATGAGATACCTGAACCTAGGTTCTTAAATTCGATCGTCGCTATAAATATCGGTATATAAACTCTTAAATTCGAGGTTGACATTGAAAGCTTTCTATAAAATTGCCCTGCGAAGAGTAACTACCCATAAAATTGCTCACATATAGATATGCCTACATTACATTCGTATCATGATTCAATCAACTGGAAGGGCCATAAATATAAGGTAACAAGTACCTTCGCATAAAATAGATCTATCCATCACCGTTGCCAGGCATATTGCCAATTCAAATAAATACCTTTGCTAACCTTGTGCTCTAATAATCATTATAATTTATATTCTTCGTTCGTTTCATACGGTTCAAAGAATATATTGAAAACGTATATGAACATCAATATATTTGCTACTATGTGATGTATTGGATATGTTATATTAGATTTGCGTAGTTATGTGTGATTGTGAATATTGCTATATCATTATCTGTATAGTACTTAGTCATAGTCTGATACTTACAGAAAAAATATAGGTATATATATTGCGTTTCTTAATTTTGTCTAAAGCTGGTTGCAGACTAGCAGCAAAGCTAAGTTTGTTTAAGCTTAGCTCGCATAGCTATGGAAATTTTTATTTTATGTGTGCAGACTGCAAACTATGTCAACAAAGCTGCTTAAGTATGAAAAATTAGCTCATCTATGCTAACTAATATATATTGTACTTAGTTTAGCTTTTGGTCTGCAACCGGACTGATGACTAATGAATTCGTGACAATACTCACTTTTTTACACCCTTCTCTTCATAAGAGCTTCTGTAGAATCCATGTAGATTATCGTTCAACAACCCAGTATACTTGATGGACAGAATGTACTGCCTTCCAACCAATAACGTGGTACCTAGCGTTATGATGTGGAAATTTCTAGGCGCGTCTTCCTGCCTTCTGATGATATAAATCGAATGATCATCATCTTTCTCATGTATTTTAATATCGTGTATCGTCAATTCAACTCCATGGAAAGTAATTTCTTTCGTTTCTCGATGCACTGCTAGGAATATGGTGACTTCTCCATCGAAAGTGAAGTTCCCTTCATAAATATATGGCGTAATATTGAGAAAGTATTTTTCTGGCTTCACATGTGTTGGAAGCCAGAGGTTTTTCACGTTTGGAACTGAGGAATGAGTCGTAGTTTCTAAAGGTATGACTGCTCTACTGCTTTCTGTCGTCATTGGTAGAACTAAGAGTTTTGACTGGTCACAATGGCACAGTTCATATTTCGTGACGTTCGCTAATTGATCTTCTTTAGGGCAGGCTGCGTAGTTGTAGACTAGAAGAGAGGCCGTGACGAGGGACAGCACGAAGATCACTAGGACGATGAAGGCGAGGGTCTTGGAGAGGTAGAACCCTCGCTTGGTCTTAGTGGAGTAATCAGCTTGTGTACCGTCCATTATGTTTAGAGGCTCGTGGGCTTGGGTCATTACGTCACCGTTTACTCGACCTGGAACAAATAAAACTTTATTATTATGTGCCGCAAAATAAAAGTTCATACGATTTACATTACATTAGATCATAAGATCAGAAGACGAAGTTTTGAAAGTGTAAGAAGATTCACATACTGCATAAATTTCTTTAAAAGCTATTATTAATGCAGTACATGATTGATGAACACAGAAAAGGCCCAATAGCAAGTCGACCTACAGACAAATTGTAAGACCCCCATCGACTACACTCATGACTTAAATTATCATTATCCTCGAAGATTTTAATTTAGATTCTCATCGACTACACAGACAGTGGTACTTATATTATCGCCATTATTTCTACTGAAAGACGTCCACTGCTGGACATAGATCTCCCCAAAACGCCAACTGGTGCCATATTTCTCTCAAAGAAATACATGAAAATAAACACCAATGCAAAACACAAAAAAAAGCTTTGCAAAAATTATTTCAGAACTATAAATTGGAGCATTCATATGGAGTCACGAGCTACAGAGCAGCCACACGCAACTCCAGCGAATGTTTGCGGAGAACGTGGCTAAAAGCAATTTCGACGAAAACAAACTCATCAAAATGTTGGTTTGTTTGTTTGTGAACTAAACCGCTTGTTACGGAGTGTAGTCGTTTACCTAGCCCTACAGACAGATGATTAGGGAAAAAAGTATTAGCAACGTCTTTTTTGAGTTGAAGTTTTGATTTGAAGTTACGAACATACCCTCTTACTAATAAACGCAGAATAAAGTTATACCAAGTATAAACCCATGAAAATGTATGGGTATACCTTTGTTATACCTGGTATAACTTTATTCCGTGTTTAGTATATTCCTGACATCCCTATATTGTGCCTTGGTTTAGTTGGTTAAGAATATGTACATTCATCTGTAAAGTGTCAAGCCGATTTTGTTCAACATTCTGCACATATGTAATCAAAAAGCATATCGTTAAGATTGTCAGTTTTATTCATAAAGATCTCAAGTATAAATTATGTTGCAATTGCAAGTATAAATTACCTTTAAAGAACTAGAATTAAAAACTGCTGAGCGGGTGCTATATTACTTAGGCCCACTTGCGCGAAAAACTTAACTCAGAGTCAGTTGCTAACACGAGGGTAAATAACAGATATGTTATACATAATTGGCCGTGTGTGTACTAATTCGGAGTTAGTAAGTTATCACAGGGTGGTGCAAACGGGCCTTTCATGAATAAGACTGACTGTGACTGAGCATACATCATTGATATAATAAGAAGACAGTTTTTTTTTGTATTTTTTTTTCTCTTTTTTTGATAGGTACCTCCAATTGCCATAAAAATCAGGTATAGCCAAAGTACATCTCAGGACGATTGCAATAAGCCCAAATACGATATATATATTGTTTCATTTCGAAGTTCCAGTGCCTACCGGTCACCAGTACTATTTATTTATAAGTATTTGCGTCATCATAGTCGTTTAACTATTCGAGATATCTTATACCCATGACATACTTAGCATTAAGGAGTTCCATTGGCCATCTGTGGTCTTATTCACCAGTTCCACTTCACCAAATGATACTTTCTGAGTGCAAATAATTGCATTGTTGTTGTAAGTACCAAAATCGCTATAACATTTGAGAAGTTGCCTCGATTTCTCCAAGATCCCATTACCAGATCAAGACCTGATGACGATGGGATTAACTTGGAAGTATACCCTTTCAAACAAAAGATGAATTTTCCAAAGGAGTCCAGGCGTCTTTGAATAATCGGGGAACATACATAAAATAAAATGTTTCCGACGAATTGAGAACCCTTTTTTTGAAGTCGGTTATAAATGTTCATAGCTTTTATGTTTGTAAAAAGAACTTGCCATCCAGTAAGCCAATAAATACGATGACTTTGCATTTTTGTATAGTCAAGGATCAAAAGTGCAGCCTTACTCTCTCAAAACTCAAAAGGCTAGTTTTCGTAGAATAAATTGAATTATCCACAACTGATTTAATATGTATGTTGCAAAGAAATACAAGTATTATTAACCGTGAAATGTTGAAAATCTTCTGCCTAAAAAAATGTTTTGATCCTTAACTGTACCTGATGGTACAAAGATGCATAAAGGTGTTTTACCATTTCTTTTTATTATATTTTACCAAACACGTGGTTAGGATTCTCGTGGATTATCCGCAGATTAGTTCTGCGTGGTCAATTGGCTCGCCAAGCCGACAGAGGCATGTCCATTGTTAGGGATTGTAACCCATTTGCAGCGGCACTAGTATACTATACTATTGTGGTTATAGTAAGTTAGTGGTGTATAGCGTACTCCTAGCTAGCGTCTATGTTTCCGAGCGCGATTGTTCCGATTCATGTTTGAATATGGTACTTAACCTAGCACGCACCAACGACGTCCATTCACGTGTTATCATCAGGCAAGTTACCTAGTTACTGGATAGAATAGGTCTGGTAAACAGTTGTTCCATGTGAAATACTGATATCCAGCTGCAACCGGTTAGACTGAAAGCGGTTAGCTGCATCCTGTTAGACTATAACCGATTTGTTGTAACCGGTTAGTCTGGCAGCGGTTAGCTTCATCCGGTTAAGCTGGAATCGGTTGATGGCATCCGGTTAGACAGGAGGTGGTTAACTGCATGCAGTAAGACTTGAAGCTGTTAGCTGCATCCGGTTAGACAGGAAGCGGTTAGCTTCTTCCCATTAGACTGAAAGTGGTTAGCTGATTCCGGTTATACTGGAAGCGGTTATTCACAACCGATTAGACTGAGAGCAGTTATTTGTATCAGTTAGACTGTAAGCGGTTATCCGCACCCGGTTATACTGAGAGCGGTTAGTTGGATCCAGTTAGACTGCAAGTGGTTAGCTGCATCTGGTTAGACAGGAAGGTACTGATTAAAACCAAGTTTTTAAATGGACCCATATAAATTACATTAGAAACTAGGCTAGGCAGAATAGTTCCTCCTTCAGCGAAAAAGTATATCCACAGTTCAGCAACAACTTCAAGAAATCGAACTTATTTTACAAGTTAAATACATTTCTGCTGAGAGTTTTAATTTGGTAAGTAAAAGTCGCGCAAATCCATTCGCCTTAACTTTTTAAACGACACAAGTTGCTTGCGGAAGCCAACTTGCACAATTAAAGTTACTCTTGGACTTAGTGCATTTGAATATCGAGTATTTCGAATCATCAAAAAACTTTTTATGCCGAGTATTAAAGTTAAGTTTGTGGTTCCCATATTTGATAAAGCAACGTTGCTTAAGTTTGCTCATTAAGAGCAAGTAATGTTACCATCGCAGGGGCACAGGCTTCGTCTCTGTGATAGGGAGGGGGCTGTGTAATTCACCACGCAAGCCCTGTTTGGATTGGTAGATGTTCCATGTGCACGATTTTTTAGTTCTAGGGCAATTTTTTTTTTCTAATCCACGTCTTTTCTTTTTTTCTTTGTCAATCACGTCACGAAATCAGAGAGCAACTCGTAAGTTGCTCTCTGATTTCTCAATATCTAAGTACAGTTATAATTTGTATTAAAACAATTAAATTAAATTCAAAGTCATTTAATTCATTTATTAAGGTCATCTAAAGACTAAGTTCTGTAATAACCCAGTCGGGTAAAAAGATGTGTTACTTTTTTGATGTACAATAAAGTATATTCTATTCTGATGTTATTATATTAGCAACGCAGCTTCATAAGTGATAATATGAGAAATATAGAAGGTACATTCTGAAAATTCTGTGAGAGTTAACAAAATCCTCGAATAAGCAATATTATCTAGTGAAATTCTTTGTTATTGGACGTCTACTTACTTACCAAAGAATTAGAATAGAGATGATAAGAACTTAGATGATAAGAATATTGATGCAGTGGAAACTCAATTTTAATATGAACCGCGCCTATGTAGATAAAAGACTCAATATTAAATGGATTCATTTGGTACGTATAAACAATACCAAGGAGCTTGACAAGGAATTATTTTAAACAGATTATATTTTATGGAGATTGTACTCTGCAAATGGTTTGGATCTTCTATTCTAAATCTCTATATTGAGCAGTACGACTCCTTATCGCATTATAATGTGCCATGAATAGGTGAGGTTACCTTTATAAACACTAATTTATAAGCTGATGACATAAATTTAATATGTCCGACGTCCTTACAAGCTATGTGTACGCAGTTTAGTATTCAAAGGGCAACGGATACTAACTGCTCAATGTACTGTGTGGTTCATTGAAGTGGGTCAGAAAAGACAAATCTAAACTATTTGTAGTAGATATTTGCTTCATAAGGAGCCCTCAATTTTCGAGTCAAGATCTAGAAGTAGTCTTATTTACTGATAAACACAAAAAAATAACTGACTCACAAACACTATAAAATATATCATTTAAGAAAGTATTTTTGATAATTAATCACCTGCAGGAGATTAGAACAATAAGAATAAAAAATGTTCACTACTCACAAAACACTAATTCAATCTGGCATAGAGAGCATTTCCGACAACTCATTGCAGGGTCAGGTTGGTCGCTGCAGAGATAATCTGGTAAAATGGGGTGTCCTTGACACATCCCAAACACGGTGCCAGTGTAGAGCCCCTTCACACGATATGCACCATGTCCAATCCTGTCCAGCATTTGCAACCATCTACACTCTTCAAGACTTGAACGAGGGACGAGGGATCTCCAATGAAAGAGTTAACCAGGTGGCACGATTTTGGTCGGACATTTTAGTCAAATAGACACGCAAATTAGAAGAAGACTAATCACAAAGACTCACAGTATTCTATAATATTATAAATGTGAAAGTTTCGAGGGATGTATGTTTGATACTCAATCACGCCAGAACAGCCGAACGGATCTAGATGAAATTTGGCACAGAGATAGATTATAGTCTGGGATAGCACATAGGCTACTTTTCAACCCGGTTTTTCCTTTGGGATAAAAATCATTTTTCACTTTTTACATTCATAATTTTGTCTAATATATCGGGCGAACAATAAGAACTCTCTTATACATGATTTTATAAAATTTTGTCGTGTGCTAATTATGTTGTGTACGATCAAGTTAAATAAATAAACATGTTCCAGTTATAATCACGAACATAAACAAAAATACTTTTTAGTATACCTTTCTTCACTGTAAAGGTAACCTCTAGCACTAAAATAAATACGCGGCTAGAAAGACCATTCTGTTGAGAGCTCTAGCAGCAAGCGATGACAACAAGCCATGTTTTTCTAGATTAAGATAGAGCACGTCTCGTCTACACGATTGTTCAATGAAGAGATCTTCAAGATCCAATGAAAGACAAATGTTTATAAATAATACAAAAAGCTTCATACCATGGCAAAAAAATGGAAGACAACATAACATAACGCCTTGTATTCTTCGAAGGATTAAGCAGAGGTATGCCTGGAACAACCACTTTTTAACCAACCTTCCAAATAGGATAAGGTTTTATGTTCGATTTTATGATGTTGTTTTTTGTATGTTCACTGATTTCTCCGTCAATTGTGGACTGATATTGAAAATTATTTTGTTTGAAAGAGTATGTTCCCAAATTGGTACAACTTTAATTTGGTAAAGATCTTCATTAAATGACGGCAAAGCTCTCGGGATTGCTGCAATCGCATGTCTGTTTATTTCACCAGTTATGTTCAAGTTTCATGCTATTCGGGTAATCTTTTCTGGCATTATAAATGCCATACTAAAGAACTTGCATATTAGGTAAAATAAAAAAAATACAAATAAAATACTACCGACTACAAAACACTAAAAAAGTGAAAAATAACTTATTTTTTGTAAGTCGGATTCTTTAGTTAGATTAAAAATCTGAAAATGTCCATAACGAAAAAAATTGGTAAATTTTTTTCGTTATGGACATTTTCAGATTTATATATTTTTGCCAGTTATGCTTCAGTCCTAATCTAATACAGAAGGAGACTGTTACCGGGCACAAATCCAGACTCTGGGCTGTAACTGATAAATTCCAGATGGAATAACTCAGAACCTTATCCTCGGCAGTAGCGGTTGCAACTCTAACTAGATGTTGTGATTTTATATACTTTGCGTGTCCAAAAAGGGAGTAAAATTACGATCAATAATCGTACTTGGAGCTGTTTTATTTAGATTATGTCTATCGAAATCTAGAAAAATGCCTATTTATGCCATATTGAGCTGTAAAACTGTACCGAAAAAAAGTTGTAAAATATTTTTTTTTATCGGTAAGTAAGAAGCGGGACATAAAATAATTAAAATTATATTTTGGGACGAAGGAAGCATATTGTTTGGGACGAACCAGGCTTTTATCATGTAGGACGAAACTCAGTGGGCCAAACGAAGAACAAATCAAATATATTGTGTGTGAATAAGTGGCACTCTTGGTTTTTTCTACAGATGGAGGGACTTGCGTTATATAGTTGGATTTATGTCTTTGGTTGCGACCATTATACCAAACGAAACAGTCACAACATATAGGTTTAATAATTTTTAATATGCCTGTAACATCTAATATTTCTTCATTGAACTAAGACTTACATACACATAACCTACGTTACAACAAACACATAACTTTCCATTCCAAAGGAAGTTAAACTTTGCAGAATAATCTGTGTAGACAGCGTATATTATAATTTAAAATCCAAAAGCCCGTATACAAAACGGATTCGGTTAAAATCCTCTTATTTACAACTTAAATCCAGAATAAATAACAGGATCGGGGTTTCTCACCCCTCTTTCCCGTATATTCTGACACTTCATAAATCATTTCGACGGTTGCTTTACAAAGTGAGAGCCGGTCCTTCTGGTTTTCATTCATTTACATGAATATTTACCAGATTTATGCATAACATTTGAGGATGCTAATTAATTCTAAGTGATTCTGAGGTTTTAGACGAGTAATGTTCTATCAACGAGAGCGTCGTGATAGAAATTTAAAAAAAACCGGCCAAATGCGTGTCGGACTTCGCACTTTTAGGGTTCCGTACCAAACCGCCAAAACATGTTGGTTATACGTAATAGGCAAAATTAGGCGCTTTCAAAGAAAAATCTAATTTATCTATATATTGGCATCGATTATTAAAATATAATTATGTAATAACATTGACTTTGACTTGAATTTCAGTAAATAAAGGTCATACAGATAGAATAAACCCTGACTCCTAAACTAGGAGATCCTGTGACTTAGGAGTCAGTGTTCTGCTGTCACTATGATGCCAAAAACCTTTTACAAAAAGTGTGTTATGTCGGTATATAAAATCAAGGCAAAGAATAGGTTAGATAGTACAATAAAATTATTTTCAAAAAATTAAACTAGAAGTAAGGGAATGTATTAAACAGAGTTGTGAGTGAGTGTGCATAATATGACAGTTATTTAATTGTGTGTGTGGCGTGGAGGTGTGTATGTGAGTGAGCGTGTGTAAGTGTACGTAAGGGTGTGTTTGTATATATTCGCCAAGTCACCAAATTTGCAGTTCATATGTCAATGGAAAGTTCAAAAATTCTCCGTAACAAAATTTTGTAAAAAAGAACTGACTTTGGTAGCTTCTCATTCCTTTGTTTTCCAATTTAAAACAAAAAATACAGCATTTATCTACTCAACGAGCAAACTCCAATTTCACGATCGACTTGATACGCCCATTGATTTTCCATCAAACGCTCTATCTCTGCTAGTCAAAAGGATCGTTACAGCTCGAATTTGTCCAATATTCAATCACTTTTTCAACGAATCGGTTGAATAAGAGGTAGAAAGTTGGATTGGATATCGAGGAATAAGACAGTACCAGCTAAGACCATACTATAAAACTTAGGGATTGACTACTGTACCTTTCATACTTGCCGTATTGACAGGTACTATCAACCACTTAAATTAAAAACCAGCCAAGTGCGAGTCGGACTCGCGCACCGAGGGTTCCGTACAAACCTCAGCTTGAAGGTATTATAAATCTAAGTATATAATATGCATTTCAAATCCTCCCTTACTACCGCTTTCCTCTACGCGTTCATGAGGGGGTAGTAAGTTTAAATTATTAAAAATATTTTTATTATATGATGTAACTGAAAATTTACGGTTTTAGCAATTATCCCTTTATCTGTGCTATAAGACGTTGCTTCGTATCAAAATTCAAGATTCTGAGTTTAGGGGAAGTACCCTGTAGGTTTGATTCTCTTGCGAGTGTCGAAATTTGCGACATAAACGGCTGTATCTTTTGATTGCGTTAGCTTAGAAGTTTGATATTTTTCACAGGTTTAAGGGAGAGTATACTTGAGTATTTGGTATAAATTTCAGCTTGACGCGTTCTTGCGAAAAAGGGCCTTGACAGACAGACAGACAGACAGACGGACGGACAACAAAGTGATCCTATAATGGTTCCGTTTTTTCCTTTCGAGGTACGGGACCCTAAAAACGGAAAAAAGTTGTATCAAATAAGCCTTTTTAGGAATTTTTATTAACGATGGGCTTATCCAACCTGAGGGTAAGTGATGATGTGGACTCTGACCGGCAATTTACTCCATGGTTGAACGCAAAATGAAAGTATTCCTGAAAAGTTTAGTGCATATGGGTGGGGTCTCCACAATGTGCTACCAAATAAGTTTACTGATATTTATCCAGAGGTGGTGAAATAGGCCACAAGATGTTCTAATTATGAACAATGAATAGTATTTCTTCGGCAAAAAATAAAAAAGAATATCGAGTAACTGGCACACTGAAACCCATAGTCACACAACAAAAAGGTTTTAAATATCAATGAGCTACAGATAATAAAGGGGGACGCATACTAGTAACACGTACGCGGTCGTAAAACGAAGAAGCGGCTCAATCGGGCGCCCTCATTCGACGACACACAATCAACATTGTTCGGGCTCTGATTGAAATCTGTACAAGTAATCAGTATAAACTTGGTGTGTGGTGCAAGTAGGCAGAAGTTTCAGTTTATGAAAAATGAAAATTCTAGGTCTGACAAGAATAATTTTACCCTGTATGTTTCAAAGTTACGAATCAAGGAAAAATCTAGAGATACTGTTCTTGAATTTGTATTGAAAGCTCAGTTTATGGCCGTGAAGAAGACAATTAAACCTTTTCAAATTGCTTTGTGATTTTCGGATTGATGCTGTTTTTAGCTAGTTTGAAGCTATGATTTCTACAACACAAATCAAAGCTACAAAGCAACAATCAAAGAAGAACCATACAAGACAGACTTGTTAAATATAATCAGGTATGAACCAATTATGTAATCGTTATAAGACAAAAGGTTTAAAAAAATGCTCGATTGCAGAAACAGCATAAATTCCGTATTCTGTTTTTAAACAACGAAAATGTACGTGATGCTATCTAAATTTATTCTTATTAGCAAGCAATGAGTATAATAATATCATAAGTGTTCCCTACCATCTTACAATCTTCACTGTCCACTTCCAAATCGCTCTCCGCTTGTACCACTCACCACACTCCCAAGATAACCCTTCGAGCATCGCGTAGATGCAACTTAATACCCGCGTTGTGATGAAACTAACAGATCCCAGGATTGTGCCAACGGGTTAAAGTTTAACTGGAGTTTTAACTCAACGAGTTCTAACTGACGTTATATTTGTATTAATTTAACTTAGTTGAATGAGGTTGGGGTTCGTTTTAATAAAGCGTTGGGTTGTTTTATGATTTTAGCAGTCTATGTATGTATGTTTGTATTTACGTATGTTTCTTCGTAGCGCATAAATTATTGATGAATAAGGTGTGAACCGATTTGTTATTATGGCCTATAGGCTATAAAAACCGTCGTCACGTTACAGTTTTTGAACTTTTTTAGTGTTTGGCTTTAGAAGTTGGTTTGTTTTTTATGAAAAAGTTTTTTATTAAAAGAAATATTTGTCTTTGGTAGACTCGGCGATTAAGTATTGAAATTAAAAAGTATGTTAAGTTATGATATATTTAGTAGTCTTTTTTTTTGCTTTCGGATGCTCAAGTTTAGATGGTAGGACGGAGGTTTCAGTGGTTGGTTGGTAGGTTGTATAATTATAGTCTATGGTGTGGTTGGTTTGGTTGGTGGGTGGATGGTGGGATTTGTTCAATGATATTCAAATAAACAGATACGTTATACACTCACAAAACAATTGAAAAAAGTGTTCCGCGCAGCAGCGGCAGCACACATACACACTTTTCATTCATCTGACATTTCACTACAATGTCGAAAGGGATGGCTTGATAAAACAAACAAGAAAAAAAGAGACAGCTAGTGTTTGTCACTTGCGTGTGAATGTAAACAAACATTATTCTGACAACCAATGTTTTTTCTTTTTGTAACCTCCAAATATCATAAAATTAGGAAAAAAAATTGAAATAAATTAGTAAATTGAGGTGTATTGCGTATTTACATATGGTATGAGATCCCTTCTGGTTTATGTAATTTGGTATTATAATTGGTACACTTTCTAAATACACACGATGGCATTTTTTTAATTTTGTTTTTTTTTCAACAAAGCGTATCGCTCTTCGCCATGCGTGACATAAACTAAAGACTAAATCATACAATTGTCTACTATTCGAGTCTTCACAATGCGCGCGCTTATAACATATCTGTTTATTTGAATATCATTGGATTTGTTTGTAATATTTATTTTTCATTTTTTGTTAATTTTTTTATGCCCGATTTATTTTAAATTGTTTGTTGTTTGTATTGTTACTAACAATAGTTCTAAGGTGTTTCTACTAACAAATAATTAATCATGTTGTTCGATGAATCATCATCATCATCAGCCTATAGCAGTCCACTGCTGGACATAGGCCTCTCCAGTTGCACGCAATTTGCCGCGATTTTCGGCAACTCTTATCCAGCTGCTACCAGTCACCCCGCAAAAATCGATGAATAAATAAACATAACAGAATAGACCCCTAGATACCAAATAAAACGAAAAAGAGTAAGACAAAGAAGGCACTGGTCTGAAGACATACAAAGGATAGCGGGTCCACTATGGCAACGAACAGAAAAAAAATGTAAGGAACGAAAAATGCTCGCGCAAAAATTGGTGTCCACATCACATTTCGAGTATGTAGAAGGGGAGTAGAAGATGAATAAAACGATGGATGGACTATGTGAAAAATTATATGTCTTGAAAGGCGGTGGACTACTGAGATGATAATTAGATAATAGAGAAGTATGAAAGAAGATAATAATTTTGCGCTAACCCCAAGTAAGTTGGGATAGGGGCAAGACAATGATCATGATGAAGATGTTTTAGAAAGCATGCCTATTACGATTCCCACTAGTGAAGAATATTTCGTTTAACAACAACGACAAGTCAAATAAATAAAGATGAGATTAGAATCCTAGTGCCAGAAAATTAATCGTCAGTAATATCATGTTTGGCTTGTATGTGTATGAATTATGAAATGTGTATATTTGGATTGGATGTTTGATTATAAATCAATCACGCCTCAACGGTGGTACAGATTGATTAAATTTTCGAACACGTAGGCGAATCAAAAGCTAGTTATAAAATAACAGAAGAGAAAATAATAATGATAAAATTATTTCATAATGGGCGATACCACATTTGCCAACCATTTTTCATATCAATTTGTCCGTGATCCATCAATAATGACATATTGATGCTAATGGAAAATGAAAAGCCATGTATAGTTAAATGGCACATACAGTACACGTTTGTTTACGATATACAGGGTGGGCAAAAATCGTGGATCAAACGAAACAGGGTAATAGTTGGGGCAATACGAAGAAAAGAAAAATTTGGAGCAAATAGCTATAAATGCTGTAACGGACAAGTGTGGTCATATCTTAGGAACTGCTTCTGAAAACTTTCTCAATTCACAGACAATACCCAAAAACAAAAACATTTTCCGTACATATTTATCATCAGCTGAATAATTTGTTTATGGAAGACAATTGTTTTTTGGGCTTTGAATACTTCCTTCCTTCAAGAAAGCAGTTCAATAGGCAGAAGCAAATCTTAAAATATGACCACACTTTTCTGTAACAGCTTGTACGTAGACATGAACAAAATGCACGTAGGTCTTATAGATTAAGATCTATCTTATGCCAGTAATATAATACGTGTTAATGTCTAGATGTTCAGATGCCTGTAGTAAATTCACTTCTCAACGGCTGAATGGATTTATGTCAGTGTAGGACACGGAACACGGATAAAACATTGCCTGAATTAGGACATAGGATACTTGTTATCTCGTTGTTTCTATCGGCTAAGTTTCAATTTTCTAGCTAGCTTTGAAACCTAGCAGCGTAGAACGTGTAAAATTCATTTCGAATTTACTAAAGTTTACAGAAACGCATGGAATTCAAAATAGAATTCAACAAATCAACCTAGATTCCTACCTTCAGATTAACATCTTGAAAAAGAAGAAAGGATAAAAATAAAAAGAAGGGAGGAAAAAATTATACTTAGAAATGGTTCAATTACAATAACTGGTAATGAACTCGTATATTACCACGGGTTTCTGAATATCTACTTATTCCAACGGCCACTCATCATAAGACCGCATTCGGGTTACCGAATGTCAACCTAATGTAATTCGGTCACTCGCCAAGTTAATTACAAAGGCAGTGCAATTGTGCCGTAATACTGCTGTGGTTGCAACAGTCAGTCCCTTGATGAATATAACATGATAATTAGAGGCTTGTATCTCTGAGAGCGTAGTAAAACAGACGATTCTAGTTGATAGAGTAATTCCTAAGAGAGTCGTTATGGTCAGAAACCCGAGCAACTGACGACCAGTTTAAACTTGGGTAGGTCAAAAGGTTCTTTTGCATTAACAACCTCGCGACGTAGCCGTTGACCACCTCAATATGACCTAATGGGTAGAGTTATCGGTATAATAATGGTAAAGGTGTAGTAGTAGGTATAGTATAGTCGGCTAGTAGTATTGTTGGTACTCTACCAGCATGTTAACTTTAAAAGTAAATTATTTCCCTTCAAGCTCGTTGCCTCGCCTTTATGACAGTGTTCTACATCTGACTGCGAATATGTACAATCTGCACATCTTATCTGAAGTGTATTCTTATATCGGAAGTGTATTCTTTGGCAAAATGAACGCAATATTATGTTGAATACTGTACAGGCTGCATCAGGAGTTGCTTATTAAACGGACCTTGTGGAAACTAGAACAAATTTCCGTGCGTTCAAGCGTTTTTGAAATACCTATTATTGGAATCAAATTTGTGCTAGGCAACTGGGCTTATTCCAGTTGTATATGACCCTTTGTGCCTATTGACCTTGTTTGTATGGTCTCCTGTCTCCTGTTTGTCTCCTGCTTGGTATGGAGGGCCTACACTCCTCCGTTATTCTTTTCTGATTAATTTTGTTGCGGGATCCAAGACAGTTAAATTCATTCTCCGGGACTTCATCGAGCCTTATTGCCTTGGCGCTTTTCTGGTGGTCGCCACTGTTGATTCTGGCTTCCAGGAATTGCAGTGGTTTGGGAATAGTGCGGTGGGATTGTCCCAATAGTACTCTACCGTGATACTATAACGATAACTCAATCCGTGTACACCAGGCTTTAGTGGTCAAAAGCTAAATTGCGGTATCAGTATATGACAGACTATTTTGGTTTATAGGTACCTACAGTTATTCCTATGACAGTAATTGTTTTAATAATCAGAAGCCCGATAATCTTAGGTAGGTAAGTAACTTTCGAATTAATACCTCACACTGTACAAGGCGATTCAAATTCAGATATATTTATTTCCATAAACATGTGTATACATAGATTAAATAATAAGTGCATGCAGGATTGCAAATAAAGAAAAGGTTCAAACATGTTTGCCACATACTATGGCGTGCAAATCTTGAATAAAATTAATAAACACAATAAATGATAATAGTAAATAAAATGATGAATGACTAAAAACAATGAATGAAATGAATCTACAGCAAATTATTACTAATGTCAACAAAACAAAGTAAAACATTATATATAATTAAAATTACAAATATCAAGCAAATGTCAAACAACAATATTTTAGTCAAATGTATGTGTAAAAATATCAATCAAATGTCAAAATATTAAATATTTATATATATAGCATGTCAAAACCGTGTAAAAATTAATTAAAACAAATGTTAAAATAATAAAATAAAAAATAATTTATGTTAAAGCCATGTAAAAGTTGAATCAAAATAAGTGCCACCAAAAAAACCTCAAATTCATGTAAAAAAGTTATTTAAAAAATTCACAAATGGAGTAAAAACATTTATCACAGAGCCAGCTGTAAAGTTTGGAATTAAAAGCTTTTGTATGTTCTCTAAGTTCTTTAGGTGGAACTAGTTGTAAATTCGTACTGCCATATTAAAACAACAACAAGACGGCAATGCGCCACTGGTACATGGTGGACATCCCACCCATACGCACAAATCGTTTTGTGAATACTTTAATTGTGCGCACAGCTAAGGAGTGGAATTCCCTGCCAGAGTCTTTGTTTCCTTAAAGCTAGAACCTTGGGGTCTTTAAGTCAAGAGTGAATAGGTTACTTGTAGGCATCACCGTCGACCACATCATCGCTTATCATCGGGCGAGATAGTGGTCAAACGCGAGCCTATCGATAAAAAAAATGAAAAATATTAAAACAATTTTATCACAAGTTTTGAGCTTGTTTCTTGTAACTACTAGTGGTAGTGGATTCTGGTTGATAGCCTGAACTGTCAGTAATTCGTATAGCAGTTGTTACTGGTAGTCATAAACCCAAAAATCTGGCAACCGATGTTACTTTAGGCAGATCAGGTGCTTTCAAATGACCACCTTACACTTTGCCTTCGACCACATTATTTCTCACAGACAATTATGTATTCTGTATAGTTACTTACAGTAATCTCTATGACAGTCTTTACTGGTAGTCAGAAACCTTGTATGTCGGCCCATTTAATCTTACCTATATCAGGTGCTACCGGATTAACACCTCACAATTTCACACCAGTGAGCAGTGGTGGCCCAATGGTGACGGCCCCGACTTATAGGCAGGTGCTTTACTTTGTGTAAATTATTTCACTACCACTGCTCTAAAAACGGTGAAGGAAAACATCGTGAGAAAACCTAGAACGAAAAATTCGAAGACATGTGACATCCACCAACAACACTGGGCCCGCGTAGTGGTTTAAGGCCCATTCCATCTCTCACAGAAAAAAGGCCAGAACAATGAAAAGAGAAGAAGGTCAGAGGGTCAGAGAAGAGCACTGTGTCCCAGCTATGGGAACATTAAAAGGCTGATGATGATGATGATGATGATGAATGGTCTGTTATAAGTCACAGAGATGTTTTGAGAGATGTTACAAAACAGCAGTGTGACCTAATAAAGGTGCCATGTCTACTAGCACGTTCCATTTACATAAATCTAGTGTTAAACCTAGTACTCTGCACAAGACATCTGAATTAACTGCGCAAACACATCGTCAGTACACTTGGCAAAGAAATTAGGTTTGCAGACAATCTATGTTTTTTTTTCATTTATTGGTATAGCAATAGAATTAGATAAAACTAAACTTTGATTTACGGTTTGCAGTACTCGTAAGATCCACTTTCAACGTATATCCCTCAAAATTCTAAAAGCATGATCGGTTGGTTAAAGAAGAACGTCAATAGTACAATATTATAATTGTGTGTTTGTGCTTGTTTCTTATTAATAATCACGGCTTAAAAGCCGAACGGTTTTGGAAACATGGCACACGGGTAGATCATGTCTAAGATTAGGACATAGGACTTTTTATCGCAGTAGTACGTTCGTTTGGGATAATTCTCGACTTTGTTAGCCGCTGGCAGAAGCAATTGGTGACCCTTTCGGTGAGGACACACTCAGTGAAATTTGTGATTGTACTTTTTTAACCCCCGGCGGAAAAAGAGGGGTGTTATAAATTTGACGTGTGTACCTGAGTGTTTGTGTATTTGTTTATATTGGTATTTGTGTATATGTCTGTGGCATCATAGTTCCTCCCTATCACCTCCTGACCCGAGGTGATCGAGAGTGTTCTTAGCTATGTTTAATGAAAATCGATTCAGCCGTTCAAAAGTTATGGGCGTTTTACTGTTTGAAACGGGCGATAATTACGTGTTCAATATATTGTCGATCGAAGTGTGTCCACTACTAGATAAATTATGTAGCATAATATAAAAATGTGTAGGGGGTTTTTTGATGTTTCAATTTTACTTGTTCACTATTATTTTCTTTTACACTGTGTTTGTTGTATTTTGTCTGTATCTAATAAATGATAATAAAATATAATAATTTTTAACTTAATTATCCCAAGGGAATATATTCCCGTGATAAAAAGTATCAAAAATCAAAAAAAAAACAAATCCAATGTGCTATTCCAGACTATAATCTATCTCTGTGCCAAATTTCATCCAGATCCGTTCAGTAGTTTTGCGTGAAAGAGTAACAAACATACAAACACACTCACAAATTTTCGCCTTTATAATATTAAGTAGGATTCTATTTTCAATAAACCGGCTTTCATAAACCAGGTTGAATTTAAACTCAGTTAAAAGCGTATGTACAAACTTGGCCCAAGCACTTATAACTCCTTCACTCGCAGTACCAAGTAATCTCCGAAGCACGTACAAGCTTTCCCCACTGAAAGCCTAAAAGCTTAATGAGCATGTAGCTATGGACGCCTTTGTGCAATCTGAGGCTGAATACAGCCTGAATTTACTGGAGAAAGCCGGGTCTGTGTCAAAGGACTGAACTGGCCTAGAAAGGTTGGCGGTGTGTGTTTGTTTGGCCAAATTGAAGGTATAGTGAATGCGGTTGTTGCTTTTAAGATAGCAGTCTGTGGTATTTCATTTAGTATGGTAGATTTAGCAGTTTCCAAAAGATAAAAAACTTGCATATAAGTAATTTCTATTCTACTAACGTTCTGCCCGCGGCATCGGTCTTTTGACCGGCCTTACAAGACCCGCAGGCTTATTACGTATGTTTTGCAAGAACAAAATTATAGCGATTCTTGCGCAATAATTGCTCTTCCATACAGAAATTTAGAGTCGTTAGCGGTTTTTTTTTAAATAACTGCATTTGACAAACAGCGAGCGATTATCAAACGATTGTGTAGGACCTACCATACCATATTTGTTTTTTTTTGTTTGGAGATATGCTATTGCATACTGCGCTACCACGGAGAGATAGCGCAGTTATGTGGGACTTGAACCCACCAGAACTCCACGGTGTCCTCTTGTGCAGCTTATGGCGGGAACACGGGCACGCGTTAGCACTCACCGCGAAACCGCCGCGGCTGTCCGTCACTAGACCCTACTCTGGGGTGTACACCTACCATACCTACTCTGCAGGTAATTTCGACTTTTATGACATAAAGCGTTTGATCGCTATCGTTTTGCTCTTGCAGAAGATACGAAATAAGCCTGCCGTTATTTTTTCAGATAAAAGAGAAGGGCCCGTATTCCGGATACACATCATCATCAGCCTTTGAATGTTCCCACTGTTGGGACACAGGCCTCCTCTCTGTGAGAGGGAATGGGCCGTAATCCACAACGCGCGCCAGTGCGGGTTTGTGGATGACACATGTCTTCGAATGTTTGGTTCTAGGACATGCCGGTTTCCTCACGATGTTTTCCTTCTCCGTTTTGAGAGCAGTAGTGATGAAATAATTTACACAAAGTAAAGATACTCATAACTCGACTGAAATTCAAAATTAGCCACACCTACCAATCAACTGCCAACCAAACAGAACTCTCGAGTTTGGCATATAATTCTTTAGCTTGACATAAGTGTACTCAATAGAACAAGATCCCAGACGCCCCGGACGTTACCGAACTCTTTTAACACAAGATGCATGGAAGGTATTTAATGAAAATTTACGAATACTTTCCAAGTACATGCTAACACTACAGAGCTCGGTAACGTTTGGGGCTTCTAGGATCTTGGACTTGAGCTCATTATTGTCAAAAGAACAAGCCAACCAATCACAACTGTCCATTGCCAGTTTGAGTTGAGTTAATCATGAGCATGAGCATCTGGAATACCAGCCTCAGCTTTCTGTCAGTGAAAGACTTTCAATACTTACCTACAGAGATTTTCCATTTTAAACAAACATATAATTTTACCTCTTCATAGTTAATTCACAACCTAGTACTATTATAAACGCGAAAGTTTGTGAGTGTACAGTCTAAAACTGTACATATTTTGCTGACGCGGTGCCGTGCACCATACGTGCGTCATTCCAATAATATTATAAATACACATGAAACACTTTAAATCAATGAGTACGATAACTGCTACGCGGTGACTAACATTAGAGAAAGGAATCGTCAACAGTATTACTTGTAAACACAAAAATACGTAATAAATCTAACGAAAACTGAGTGATCTTTTCTCTTCGTGCTTCAACCTCAACAACAACAACTCTGCAAGTGTACGAACCGTACATTTTTTGGTCCTTCGAGCCGGATATTGGTGCCACTGTGTCTCTTTACGGTAGCGAATCGGTTTAGCTGGTCTCCCAGAAGCGGGTCGCCCCAGCTAGATTGAGAAGTCGCATAATATCGTGACAGAGGTGCAAGGGTGCTGAGTTCCACTGACCATTTCAAATCAAGTAAGTCAACGATTTCAAGATTTGAAACGGAGAAGACTACAAGCAACGCAGTAGCCTTCGCAATACAACGCAACGCTCTCCTGCCACAGTCAACGACGTGTCAGCAAGCATCAACATGGATATGCTAGAATTGCAGTCAACGTGCTTCGATAACATCAAAGCATTATGTGTCAACTATCGCAAGGATTCATCATCACGAAAATCTGTGGAATACCTGAAGAAACGCTTGTCGTCGCTAGAAAACCAATGGCAAGACTTCGAAGGCAGGCATGCCCAACTGTTGCTCGAACTAGAAGATAAGAACATAGCATATTTCAAGGACGACATCTACGAAAAAACTAAAGAAATGTTCTTATCAACTAAAACAGACATAACTAGCAAACTGACGACTTTGAGCAAACAAAACGTGAAGTTCGACCTAGGTGGGACTTCAGAAGATGACGACAGCAACATACAACTCTTGCTTAACAAGCAAGAATGCAATTTCAACGCGATTCACCGTGTCATCTCCAAGATTGACTTAATCACTATATCGGAAAGATGGGAACTGGAAGACCACTTCGCAACCTTGAAATCGAAATGGGAACCCATCGATAAACTTCATTGGGAAATAGACTTTCAACTGAAAGGATCCAACGAACATTACTACAAAATGTTCACGGACATTGAACAACAATATGATGAGCTAAAGAGGAAAATCCATGCCAAAATCTGGTCCACCGTCCACTACCAGAAATCGACACCTAAGATCGAAATCCCTGAGTTCTCCGGCAACTACAGTCAGTGGATCTCCTTCAAAGACCTATTTCTGGAAGCTATTCACAAAAACCCTATGATCAACAACGCGCAGAAAATGCAACACTTAAAGACCAAGCTGCGAGGAGAAGCTGAACGCTTAGTGCAGCATCTGACCATTAGCACTGAAAACTATAACTCATGCTGGGATATATTAATTCAGCGCTACGACAATCGTCGCCTCCAGTTTACTTCATTTATGAACAACATGCTAAATCTGCCGATCATACAACATGCAGACTCATACAATTTGAAGAAGATGCATGACGTCATTACCGAATGCCTGAACGGCATCTCTAACATCGGTATTGATACTTCAACTTGGGACCCGATCATTGTGCACATCATGTCACAAAAACTGGACTCCAGTACTTTGAGTGACTACATGAAAGAACTTCAAGATCACAGAGAACTACAGAACCTCCACGACTTCCTGTATTTCCTCGAAACACAGTTCATGGCATACGAAACGATGAAATCAGCTAAAAGGGCGAACCCTACAGCCACAGAAAAATCATCCAACTGGAAAACATTCAACAAGCAAACCCAGATGAAGAAACATAACTATAACTTCAATCAAAATAAAACAAACAACTATCATGCTATTTACGGTAAATGCCCATTCTGCAACGGAAGTCACGTTCTGCGCCAATGTGACAAATTCCTACAAATGGACTTTGGCAAGCGAAATGACACCGTGTCGAAACTGCAGCTGTGCAAAAACTGTTTATTCAGCCACGGAAATGACGAGTGCAAATCCACGAAAATGTGCAAAGAATGTAACTTGAAACACAACACACTATTGCACAATCCGGACAACCAAACCATAACGTCAGCGACTAGAAAAAACAATGTTGAACAACGCCCTTCATCTCAACAACCAACATCTAACCATTTGTCTAAAGACAACATGGAGGTTCTACTGACTACGGTCCAGCTGAGAATAAAATCTGCAGATGGGATTTATGTAACACTACGTGCGTTGCTCGATCAAGGCTCACAGGTGAACTTGATAACAGAAAACGCTGCACAAATATTACGTCTTCCTCGGCGCGGGATCAACGCATCAGTATCGGGAATCGGCTCTGTTTCCAGAGAATGCAGGGGAAAACTGAAACTTACCTGTCAATCGATTCACTCCGATTATAACTTTGAAACTCAAGCACTTATTATGACGAAGCTAACAAACAACCTGCCTATGAAAACGTTCGAGAAAGGTGCATGGAGTCACTTGAAAAACTTGAAACTTGCAGATCCTGACTTCAACGTATCTCGGCAAATCGACCTATTACTAGGAGCCGACGTATACTCCGAAATTATCCTAGGAGGTGTATTGAAAGGCAATAACAGCTCCCCAGTTGCACAACAAACGCAAATTGGGTGGATTTTATGCGGAAAGATGAAACAAACGTTTAACTGCCACGTTACTGTAGTCAACTTAGAGGATTTAACAAAATTTTGGGAGAATGAAGAAATTCAAAAAACTAAAGATATCCCCAAAGATGACCAGTGTGAACAATTTTATAACGAAACTGTAAGAAGATCATTTGACGGAAAGTACATCGTCAAAATGCCTCTAGTTCCAGACTACAAAGAGAAACTAGGCAAGTCTAGAACAATTGCGGTTTCGCAGTTTCTACAGTTGGAAAAACGGCTAGAGAAGAACGAAAAGCTTTCCTCCATGTACAAAAAATTCATGGAAGAGTACGCGGATCTGGGTCACATGAAATTAGCACCTCAGATACCTACTGACGTCTACTTCTTACCGCACCACGGGGTCTTGAGAGAAAACTCGACAACAACAAAGTTGAGGGTCGTATTTAACGCCTCTCAAAAAACTACGACTGGCGTCAGCCTGAACAACGTCATGGAAAAAGGCGCCAACTTACAAAAGGACATTCAGGCCCTTATACTGAAATGGCGAACGTATAAATACGCATTTACGGCTGACATTGAAAAGATGTACCGCTGCATTTGGATTTCAAAAGAACAACAACATCTACAGAGAATTGTATGGCGGGACTCACGAGATCAACATCTTCGCGATTACCAGCTCTGCACAGTAACCTACGGGACCAAATGCGCACCATGGCTAGCTATGCGAACATTGAAGCAACTAGCCATTGACGACGGTCACAAACATCCGGCAGCTGCCAAGACACTCATAGAAGAATGCTACGTAGATGACGTCATTAGCGGCCATAACAACCTCACAGAAGCGAAAAAACTGCAAAACTCCTTGATCCAACTGTTAAAAGGAGGAGGTATGAATTTACGGAAGTGGACAGCCAATGACCGCGCTATACTGGAAGACTTACGCAAGGATCAAATTTCAACTCAAACCATGTTTGATTTTAAAGGGGAAGAATCAAGCAAAACGTTAGGCCTCGGTTGGAATCCAAACAGCGACAACTTCCACTTTAACTGGCCTGTGGAAAACTCCAAACAACTAACAAAGAGATCTTTACTCTCAGCCATATCAAGATTTTACGACCCATTGGGTTGGCTCTCCCCAGTAACGGTCAAGGCCAAACTACTATTCCAGAAAGTCTGGATGAGTAAACTTAGCTGGGATGACATAGTGCCCAGCAACATTGAATCTGAGTGGCTGAACCTAAAAACAGAACTGCCGTTCATTAATAAAATAACGATAAATAGATGGATTGGCGACACACAACAATGTGTCGAATTGCTAGGCTTCTGCGACGCAAGTGTAAAGGCGTACGCTTGCGTTATTTACAGCAAGGCGTTCAACGAACATGGCCAACCCATCGTAACTCTACTTGCTGCTCGAACAAGGGTGGCTCCACTGACTCAGAAAACAACACTACCAAGACTGGAACTGTGTGGTGCTCAGCTACTAGCTGACTTGATGGAGAAAACCAAGGAAACATTCTGTGGATATAACATATCAACACGGGCTTGGTCGGATTCTCAAGTGGTCCTCGCGTGGATTCAAGGCGAAACATCAAGATGGGAAACTTACGTAGCCAACAGAGTTACAAAGATCAAAAACGTCATTCCTGCAGCTCAGTGGCATTATGTCAAATCAGAGCAAAATCCAGCAGACTGCGCCTCAAGAGGTCTTTTGCCAAGCAAACTAGTAAACTTCAACCTGTGGTGGCAAGGCCCAGAGTTCTTAACAAAACAAGATCCGCCGGCAGATATGCCTTGCACTTTCCAAACGAATTTTGGCGGCTTAAACCACGCTAAAATCACGCAAGAAAATATCGATCATAATATAATTATCAATTTACTGAGCAAATGCAGCTCATTGACACAAGCAAACAGGGTCATCGCATGGATATTACGCTTCATTACAAATGTGCGCAATAGGACGAAATCGGAAACTACGTACCTAACAACAAGTGAACTAAGCGCAGCGCGCATTAGTATCATAATTCAAGCGCAGCGATTGCAGTTCAATTCTGAATACAAACAAATCGTTAACAACGAAACAGTATCAAAGAAAAGCGCAATTTGCAAATTGAATCCTTATGTAAACAAAGCGGGCATCATCTGTGTCGGAGGTCGTCTTAAACACTCAAGATTAACTGGGGATATGAAGAATCCAATAATCGTACCACATAAAGGAAGATTTACACAACTTCTTATAGAACAAGCACATTCAGCCACATTACATGGAGGAGCTCGGCTAACGCTGACTTATATTAGACAGCGTTACTGGATCGTTGGCGGCAACCGGGCTGTCAAGAACCAACTTCGAAGATGTGTACGCTGCCATCGCTTCAACAAGACAGATAGCTATCAACTGATGGGTGACCTACCACCGCAAAGGATCACTCCGTGCCGCCCTTTCACGCACACAGGAGTAGACTTTACCGGTCATGTGGATGTTAAACACAACAAGGGTAGAGGCGTAAAAACTTCAAAGGGATACATAGCCATATTTATATGTATGGCGACGAAAGCTGTTCATATTGAACTCGTATCAGACCTTAGCACAGAAACGTTTATGGCGGCCTTCCAAAGACTATGTGCAAGACGCGGCACCCCGAAACACATGTACTCTGACTGTGGTACCAACTTTATCGGCGCTGCAAAGGTGCTTCGTCAGGAATTCGAAGAGTTCAAACAACTACTGAAACCAGATGTTTTCAACGAACTGGCCAAATTGGAGGTGGAGTGGCATTTCAACGCCCCCGCCTGGCCAACTGCTGGCGGTCTGTGGGAAGCTGCCGTCAAGTCTATGAAGCACCATCTGCGACGAGTACTGGGGGACCAAAAACTAACGTACGAGGAGTTCATAACGATTTTAGCAAAAATAGAAGCCTGCATGAATTCAAGACCTCTGTGCCCGCTAACTGAAGATCCAGAAGAGTTCTACAACTGCCTAACGCCTGGACATTTCCTTACAGGAAGCCCAATATTGTCCATGCCACTCTCGGATTACAGTGACGTAAAAAACATTGATTTACGCCGTAGATGGCAGCTTACCGAGCATATGTTTCAACAATATTGGAAAAGCTGGTCAAACGATTACCTTACCACTCTACAAACACGTAGTAAGTGGAACAAGCCTTCTAGAAACGTTAAAGAAGGCGATGTAGTACTGGTGAAAGAAAACAATCTACCGCCGGGAAAATGGGCCCTAGGTCGGATTCTGGAAACACATCCAGGATCTGATGGATATGTTCGAGTAACTACTGTTAAAACTCAAGCAGGAATCATAAAGCGCCCAATAACAAAACTGTCGCCATTACCATTGAACTCTGAAACTGAGGAAACCAAAGAAAACGAAATGAAAAATAAGCCTCCACAGAAATCGAAAAACGAACGGCGGAAGAAGTCAAAGAATCTTATCTCAACGTTACTAATAACAATGTTATCATTGTTTACATTTGTAACGGGATCTTATACCGCCACCGATGGCACGCGCGGAGCGCCGGCGGCGACCACTCAGATTACAAGTCTGGAACGCGAGCGGCCCATATACTATGACACCGTCGGCAAAATGCAAGTAGTGCACGATGAATGGATACTAATGATGTACTACAACCTAACAAACTATTGGGATGGGACTCGTCGTACTCAAACTTACTTCGAGAATATTCACAACTTATGCCAAAAAACGAATCTACAACACTGCAGATCAACCATGGAACAATTAAATCATGAACTAGAACTTCTAAACTACTACAACTCTATACTTATAAATCCCCACAAACACCTGAGCAACAGGAAGAAACGGGGTCTAATCGACGGAGTCGGCTACATAGCTAACAGTCTGTTTGGGATATTGGACCAACAATTCGCTAAGAAATATCAAAACGATATTCAATCTCTGCAAACCAATGAGAACTACTTACTTGAGTTATTAAAAAATCAAACAACGATTGTGGAGCTTGAGAATCAAGTATTGAGACAAACTGAAGACAATATTCAGCGTCAATTCAACTCCATTGATAACTTTATCAATCAGACCAATAAAAATATAGCATCCATCGAAACGGAAATGGAAATACTTTCGGCTACTACCTACCTCAACTCTGCTTCGTTAACGACGTACCTATTGATCAACAGCTTGAGGACGTTCCAGGATATGCTGTTTAATACTCTAACTAACGTCTACCAAGGTCATGTAGATGTCCATCTGATAAGTCCGGTGCGTCTGATTCAAAAATTAACGGAAATATCCGGAAGCCTTCCGAAATCTTTATCGCTACCAGTTGAGAACTACAAAGAAAACATTAAAGATATCTACAAGCTGATCAATGTGAAAGCACGAGTTACTGAAAATTACTTTCTTTTCGAAGCACATATTCCACTTGTAGCTAACGAAGATTTCGTAATATACCAAGCGATACCTTTACCGGTTAACAATGCTAAGGAAACTACATATGTGCAGTTATCAAACGAGTACATCGCTGTCAACTTCAAGAAGAACATTTACGTGTCTATGTCCAAAGATGACTTGAAACACTGCATGCAACAAAAATCGCAGAATTTCTTATGCAAGAAAAACCTGCCATCATTTGACCTACACAGCAAAAACGCTCCTTGTGAGGCAAAACTGCTATCGCATCAAAACAATGAACCTTGTGACGTCGAACGCGCGTCATGCAAAGACACTTGGATAGAGTTACAAACTCAAAACAGCTGGCTGGCGATTTGCTGCGAAACGTGTGCATTACGAATCATATGTAGCAACGACGTCACATCACAAACCATTGCATTATCGAGCATAGTGACATTATCTCAGGGATGCGTACTGCAATCCAACGACTTAACCATCTACGCTCAACGCCGATACAGCAGTCATATGAAGATGGATTATGAGTTTACAGCTCCAACATTTGATACATCTATTAACAAGATAGTGAACTTAACATATCGTTATGCTCCAAATATCCTTCAGTCAAAGGCTACGGATCAGGAAATTGTAACAATTGATCAGAAAATTGCAACTCAACGGCAAAATGAAGCTTCACTACCAACACTAACAAGTCACGACATTCATCAATATGCCATAAGTTACTCTTTGCTGGCGATCGCCATCATAGTCGTACTTGTCGTGGTTGGGAGAAATCGTTGTCCACACTATTGCACACACAACGCTAAGAACAAAACTTCGAGTCAACCTGAAGATATTGAACTTCAAGTTTTCCGCAAAACAGAGTGCCAGCAGCATGAAACCGTCGCAGCACAAACAACTAAGGACTTGCGGCGGGAGCCTCAACCTGGGAACAGGAACATCGCCTTTCTATTTGATTGATTAATTACTTAACTAACTTTGTGATGACTTTTCCTTTCTCTTCTCGTTGGTTTCTTCTTTTTGGGTTGCCAAGATGTACAGTCTAAAACTGTACATATTTTGCTGACGCGGTGCCGTGCACCATACGTGCGTCATTCCAATAATATTATAAATACACATGAAACACTTTAAATCAATGAGTACGATAACTGCTACGCGGTGACTAACATTAGAGAAAGGAATCGTCAACAGTATTACTTGTAAACACAAAAATACGTAATAAATCTAACGAAAACTGAGTGATCTTTTCTCTTCGTGCTTCAACCTCAACAACAACAACTCTGCAAGTGTACGAACCGTACAGTGAGGATGGATAAATGTTAGTTACTCTTTCACGCCAGATCGGCTGAACGGATTTGGATAAAATTTGGCAAAGAGATAATAATATAATCTGGAATAGCACATAGGCTTTTTTTTTCCGGCTATGATACGGTCGAAGCCGCTGACAGAAGCTAGTTTCACCATAATTTAAAAATCATTTTTTATCATTATTGGTTAAGCTTTCGACTCACACTCCCCAATCGTATTTATTATATTCAAGTTGCTAGGTAAAAACAGTACATTTTGATACCAGTGGGCGAAGTTTATCACTGCCGTCGAGGCGGAAGTGTCGCCCGGGGCGAAGGTGTTTTGTAGCCGAGAGTGTGAAACAAGCGCTTACTTGTATCAAATGACTTTTTCAACATACTTGCAAAGAGAAAATTCTAATCTTTTGGAACAAACATTTGTAATAAATGCTTCGCGGATTTTCGTTTTCCGTCGCCGTATTTGATTTCTGTTCAGGAGCTCGTGGCTAAATAATAACAGCCGCACGGGTCGATCTTTAAGGTTAAGCAACGCTTGACGAGGTCGGTCCATGGATGAGTGACCATTTCAACATACCGAGATTCCTCCGTGCCTCGGAAAGCACGTTAAGCCGTTTGTCCCGGCTGTCATTTGAAGATATTTGACAGTCGTTACGGGTAGCTTGGGATCTGACACCAGTCTTGCCAAGGGGTATAATTTTTGCCGGTTACTGGTCAGATAGGCAGTCGTTCCATGTAAATCACTGTTACTCAGCTAAATCCGGTAAGACTGGAAGCCAACCCCAACATAATTGGGAAAAGGCTAGAATGATTGATTGATTGATTTGATTTTTGTAGGAGCTTGATGCTGTCCGCTGCCAAGACCAATATTATAAATATAATGAAAATTTAATATCAGATTTTTTTTCCAAGGGAACGTACTCAAGTATCCAAGTATCCATGGTCTTATTCCAAGCCACGGTCTACTCATGTTCCAATTCAAATGCCCAAATCCGTTCAGTCTTTGAGGCGTAATTGATTAATAAACATCCATAGAAAGTAGGAATGATTATTTAACAAGCCTTGAGCATTCTTACTCTCTCAAATCGAATTAATTGTGCTTTAGTTACCATGTAAAAATAAGTACTTGAGTAGTCAAACAATTCTTGACTCATTGTTAACAAAGAAAGCTTCTGAAGAAATTTTTTCTCAGCAAGCGAGATTTTCTTTTAATTATTTTTTCTTTTTACGTCACGCGCTGGGAAATCATTTCCGTAGCCAGGATATTACAGGCAACGAATACATACATAGACAGAATATTAATTAAATTCTTACATTGTTTTTTCTTTTAAATTGTTTTAATACCTGGTGGAAATGAAGAAAAGATGAAATGTATTTTTCTCGAACCACATAATTTTATTGATGTAGAAACTGGAACTTAGGTAAATGATATAGTAATAGCGCGGCTTTTTTTTGGACTATCCCACCGCACTATTCCCAAACCACTGCAACTCCTGAAAGTCAAAATCAACAGTGGCGACCACCAGAAAAGCACTGAGGCAATGAAGCTCGACGAAGTCCCGGAGAATGAATTTAACTGTCTCGGATCCCGCAACGAAATTATTCAGAAAAGAAAAACGTAGGAGTAGGAAAAAATACAAATTTACACTTCCCTCCATATCAAGCATGAGACAGAACAAACAAGACCTATTGGCACAAGACAAAGTTTCGTTTACAACTGGGATAAGCCCATTTGCCTATCACCACGGATGAGAATTATGATTAGTATTTATCCTAACATTGTGAGCTAAAATGTTTGATTCCAATATGGCAAAAACGCTTAACGCACAGAAATTTGATCTCGTTTCCACAAAGTCCGTATAGTAAATAACTCCTCATTATCCAACATAATATTGCGTTCATTCTGCCAAAGAATACACTCCCATAAGATATGATGTGCAGATTGTACATAATATTCGCAGTCAGATGTAGAACATTGACATAAAAGCGAGGCAACAAGCTTGAAGGAAAATAATTTACTTTTAAAGTTTGAGAAATTGGGCAACACAGCGCAAATGGAACGGCTGTAAACATTGCCATTCTAACCATGTAAACATATTGACCATACATTATAGTAGAGATGGAGGAACTACATAACACCACGTATATATTCACTGAAGGGTTTTAGGCCGAGGAATTTCTCCATATCAAGGGTTCACGGGCTATTTGTATTAAGCGACATCCTGGCCGATATTGAGTTATATACATATTCGGAATCGCCAGGTTTCATGGTGATCTGAGGCTTTAGACAAGTGGCATTCGATGTCAGCGACGGCGATAGTCAAATGTCACAATGTAAGGGATTGATCACGTGATTGTTCGATATCGCTTGTCAATCCAATACAATTTTGTCTTTTTGACAATCGCTATCGCCACGCCTTCGATGACGGAATGTCACTTGTCTAGACTTGCCTAGGGCCTCGAGCACTTTTTTGTCGCTTAAAAAACATCAGTATAATTAGGTCTGGTCTGAATCTGATTTGATTGATGCTATGCAAATTTTACAAAAGATGAACTTCGTTCATACAAAATATTTTGTGATATTGACTTAAGCTGTTTGTCCTGACCTAAATTTCGTAACAAAGGGCGTTCGAATCGTGTTGACTGTTTCTAAAAAATAATTAAATAAAAGTGATTTGAGGTAGTTTTGAATCAAGCGACATATATTTCTGGTTCTCATTACAAAACTGCCTCATTGGTCACAAGACCAATTTTGTTACGAGATGATAGTTAGATAATGAAATAATTCTACATTTTCAGCTAATCATAATACTGTCTGTGTTACAGTTATCTGAAAATACAGAATCATATCAGTCTCCATATTTTCAAGGTTAAAGCAAAAATTCATAATATATGCCACGATATTGTTCCACGTGACAATATAAACGATAATCTATTTAAACATCACCTCTCAATAACATGTATGGGAAAAGAAAATATTGATGCAGCACTAACAAGTCCAGTATTTGATCATTCAAGTGACACAGTATAAATTGTGTTAGGACTAGTTCCGATCGGTGTGAAGCTTGGGTCAATATTTGAGATAACAAGGATTCATAACATGCGTAATTTTGCTGTTGTATCAGCAAATTTAGCAAGTTGTTTCAATTATAATAAATGCAGCAATGTTTCGAAATTATTTTTAGCGACTATGTTCTCATTAATATATATTTTTCTTTATAATTTTCCGTTATTCAGTAGTTAAGATGTTATTGCAAAACAAACGGGTTGCGACAATGCAACAACGTGTTTTTAAAGTAATTATCCTATAGGAATTCTTTCTACGGATATATTAATCCGTAGAATAACCTCTGGTAAAGAAACCTCTTTGCATCGTTTTGTCGCATTTTCACGTCACGCCTGTCTGTCTGCAGGAGCCTTTACAAACAATAAACACTAAATTATTATATAATGTTTTAAAAAACATTTTTGAATCTTCTATCACATGGTTTGATAGTATATATCTAAATAATTATCTTCGAAGCAAAACACTGCAATTTTCTATCCAGTGAGAATTTACCACAATAACTACGTTTGTAAAACAGGTTTGCAATTTCAATTTGTTTTTACAACCAGACAGAATGACGCTACTGCCTCCTTTATAATTATATCGTTAATACCGAAGTAGCTATAAACGGTGCATGGTCATATAGGTATTTTCTAGAACGAACAAGAAATAAATGAAGGCCAAACCTCGTGCTTAAAAAACGTTCTAATTCAAGTCACAGTGTGCAGTGACATCTTAGCTAGAATAAATGTAAGACAAGTAAGGAAATTCAGAAGGATTTTTTTTGGTAGTTGAGACTGAGATTACATTCCGAAATTTCCTAAAAAAAAAGTTAATGTGAAAAATCTAAAAACCCGACTGGTTGAGAAGCGATAAAAAGACGCAATCAAGCAGAAAATCAAGCTGTGCAGTTACAAAACACATTTTTTTATAACATTTTAGTAATGTATTTTTTTCAATTTTTTTTAAAACATAAAAGTGATATATATTTTTATAATCACCTTTTAATGCCCTTCATTTTGAAACTCCGCACGAAGGGTCTAGAAGAAAAAAATTGGAGCTCCCATAATATGGCCCCCAAAAACCCCCATTTTTATTTTTTCAATTTTAATGTAGCCAATGAGACTCGCAAGAATAAGACAAATTGATTGACGTAAGAATCATCAAAATCGGACGACACGTAAGCTCTCTTGAACGCCACATAGAAACAAACATACATACTAATATAGACTGATAAACACATTACCCTCCCTTGCGTCGCACAGTCGGGTAAAAAAACACTGAAACTGCTCCTCAGGACAAAACGTTTTAAGACACTGACAGTAATATAGCACTGACATATGAATACCATTGCATAAGCAGCCTATTTACGTTCTAATCTAATATTTCCCTCTACTGGGACATGGGCGAAAAGGTTACATTGGAAAATTACCTGAGATGTGAGAACCATGTTCCTACTTATCAAATTAATTAATTTTCCTAGTGAGTGTGTAGAGCTATTCTGGGTGCATCGTCCTCATATATATAAATTTATTAATGTTTGTTCTTATGTAAATATTGTAAAAAACCAATTTTTAAAAAATAGTAAGTATGGAGTTTCTTGTGCGTTCTTGGCCATAACAAGCTACTTGCCGAATGCACGGTAGAATCAATTTTTATTACTTGTAAATTTTAATTTTAATTTATTTGACGTTCAAAAGTGCCGTTTACTCGTATTGGCCTAGTTGAATAAATATATTTGACTTTGACTTACCAAATACTAAAAGAAAACTTTTCGGCCGTTCATACGATGTCTCTCAATGCTGCATACAGCTTAACCCCGTTCACCTTCACCGAGTAATAACAGATTATGGACAGCACTACATTTACTTATTTTATTTTTATCTAGCTTTTATCGCCTAGGCTTTATTTATTTATTTATTAAAACTTTATGCACAAGTACAAAGGCGGACTTAATGCCTTAGACATTTTCTACCAGTCGACCTTAGGGTGGTGCAGAGATAAAAATGAGGCAGGTGCAACTAAATAAACGGAAAAATTGAGAAAAACATATATAAAAAGAATATATACAAATATATACTTATATACATACATACATACATAAACAATGTAATAGAGAAACCGAAACCAACAAATCAATTCTGTGATGATTCTGCAAACTTCTTCCGAATGTGCTCACGTGCCTTAAATTATAGCACCTCCTTTTTATTGTGCGCTGTTAGAGTAGGTCTAAGCACCCTGCAGTGTCTCTTGTTATGTTATTCTAACTAAATAGATATCACGCACAAACACTCCAAAGTAGTTTTTCCTGTATTTTTTTCACCAAAATCTTTAAATTTTAAGGCTTCAGAAAAATGACGTTTGTCTTAAATATATTGCTGAGAACCTGGTTGTTTCCAAAACACACCATTAATGTATAGGATAAGCTTGTCTTACATCATAATATTGAGGATTTACGTTCAAGAGAAACATTCATATTTTGTTGCCAAAAAATCTGAAGGGATAATTATGTTCTTTTAAGGATTCAAAAAATGGTAATATAATTGTGTATAGTTTACTTATGTAAGGTGTCGCCAGTGACAGCAAAGTTGAAAATAAATTACTGGGCAATCAGGCATGTAATGAGAAAGGATGAAACGTACGTTTGAGAGCAACAAAAGACATCGATGAAAGTGAAGAAAACAGAGCGAACGACAGCGTGACGGTTGAAAAGGGCGAATTGAAGAATACAACGTGTAGCACCGAACCTTAATAACGTGGGACAAGAGCAAAAGATGATGAAAGGTTTCGTTGGTAATAATTAGTAAAACGACGCCCTAGTGGTTAATAGATGAGTAAGATGGAGATAACATGAAAAAAACTTAATTAAAAAAATCATTAACCCGACTGCTTCAAAAGCGAACTAAAAAGTCGTAAACAAGGAAAAAATCATGCTGTGCAGTCGGAGGATACATATTCGCCGGCTGGCTGACCAAAATCTGATGTATCCTCCACCTGCACAGCATGATTTTTTCCTTGTTTACGACTTTTTAGTTCGCTTTTGAAGCAGTCGGGTTTTTAGATTTTTTTAATTAAGTTTTTTTATTTATAACTTTTTAGTTAGTTGTTTTCGAATTAGATACATTTAAACATATAAGTGTTATATATTTTTGAAATCACCTCTTAAAACCCTTTATTTGATACCCCACACGATGGGTTTGGAAGAAAAAAAAAAAATTGTGCCCCCACATTATGGCACCCAAAAGCCGCCATTTTTCTTTTATCCAATTTTAATGTAGCCTATGACACTCGCAGGGTTAAGACGAATCGATTGACGTATGAATCATCAAAATCGGCCAACGCGTTTGGTCTCTGGAACGCCATAAAGGAACAAACATACATACATACTTACATACATACTTACATACATACATACATACTTACATACATACATAGACTGATAAACACATTACCCTCCTTCGGCAGTCAGGTAAAAACACAACAATAATAGTGGCTCTAAGAAAAAATAAAACAAATTAAATTCGCACCCTATTACAATATAAACAGTAACCAATTTTATTTGTAGAGGCTGTTGACGTAGCTGAGTTCTTTTCGAAGCACAATATATAAACTGGAATCATGGACACGAAGAATATGAAGACAATAAAAAATATTCTATCTATATATCCATCCCAACATATTCTTCTCTAAACAAAACCGGACGAAACATACGAGCTTATGCAAAATAGCAATCATGTCAATTGGCGTCCAGTCCAGTCCAGGGCAGACGAGCTCATTGAATCGCAAATGACTAGTGTCTGTGCTAGCGACGACTGATCGGCGGCAACCTGTGGAGTCACCTTTTAGAGGACACTAGGATTATTGTTCGGGAATAAATATGATTTTGGCACGAATTTAATGTGGTTACTGTGGCTTTCGGGTTGTTTTTGTACTTTATATAGTTTTTAAAATGAATTGATTGAATTTTTAAGATTAAATATGTATGTAAAACTAATATGCAACTGTTTATATTATCTTTGTGCGTCTGCTTTTCCAAGAGAAAAGTTTTTTATTTGGGTTTCTGTAATAGGTCTAATTTTCATGCAAACCTTTTCAATAGGGATGATGACTAAAAAAATATTTTTACTCCGTCATCGTGTCAGTTAGATTTCCAAAAAATGCTGGACACATATTTTTCTTTTGTCACGTTAACAAAAAATGATTTTGATACAGTGCGTTAAAATATCGCATGACGTCTTGCCTTGGTACACTTTTTACATAGAAGTTACGTCACAAGCCCCCCACTCCCGAACTTTGATGCGCTTTATCTTGGTGAATTTTTATTGATTTGAATAAGCAAAAAATACGTGTACAATTTTATTGATAATTTAATCGGTGAACTAAATAAAATTGCTGGTTCGTACCCTGCCATCATTCCTATTGTTACGGCTTTGTTGTGTCTTTAGTAAGCTTCTTATTTTTTTTGAGAATTTTTGGTAATAAAATAAGAGTATAAATAATTTATACTCAAAATAAAATGAATATCATTATGGTAAAGGGGCACCACATCTTTGTTAAGAAAAGGGTTCGCTTTTTCGATAATAACTGGCGCCAACCAAGAAAAACAAATTACTCAATTTATGTAATACGATGTTTCTGATATAAACGGGCAGCTACATATACTGTTACATACAGCCTGAGATACGAATATACCTATTATATAAATTTCATTAAGCTCCGACCTTGTCAATGACTCACTCGCCACACTGGCTTCTTACAAACACACGTACAAATAACGTAAGAAAAACATCCGACCAATAAAAGAAAACGTATTCTATTGATTGATTTATATTAAACATAACTACGAAAACTTCCTTTTGGTTGATACTAAACCGTTTACTGAGAAAAACCGTAATATAACTGCAAAGATGTAAATATTTGACCTTTTATTTTCTTTGCTAATTTTATCTGCTGGTTTAATAGACAAAACTGTTTTTTTTTAAACAGGTAAATTATAAACATCTTACGCTGCAGCAATTGAGTTATAACCTTTCCTAATTAATTATGTAATCAACTATTACTAAAATCCACAAAAACACATAATGATAAGCAGCTTTTTCCCATGGTACGAGAAACCGTCCATTTCTTTTTGGAAAATAAAAAAACCGTTCGAGTGCGTGTCGGACTTCGCACATTAAGGGTTCCGTATCAAATGTTAATCTGTTGTGTTGTACGCATTTCACCGCAAAATCAAGTTGGTTGTAATAGAAAAATTAGGGCATTTCAAAGAAAATATCTGATTTATCAATATATTGGTATTTTTTTGGTAAAATGTATCTTATAATAAAAATTGGAAACTCAAAAAAAACTACGGAACAAAATTTTGTAAAAAATAAAAGCTAACTTTGGTGGCTTCTCATTCCTTTGTATTCCAATATTTTGTAAACAAAAAATACAGTATTTATCTACTCTTGCTAATCTCTTAGGTACTAATAAGTTCTAAACAACGATACCCTCTCGGTGGGACAGACCAATTTTTTTTTCGCGCCCTTCTTTTTCTGTATGGGAGCGCCCAAAACTTTAAAAATATTATACGATGATTTGTATCTCTGGGTTAACAAGATGCTTATACTGTAAAAATTATAGGACTATAATCGTTTGGCTGTAAATAAAACCTGTGTGACAGACGACGGATAGACATACGGACACGTAAGTGATAGCAATAGGGCTCCGTTCCGACCCTTCGAGTACGGTACCCTAAAAAGTAATCTCAGCAATAGTTTTATACCAGTGAAATTGTCGTAATTTCAACAGAGACGTAGAGGTAGATTCATTGCGGGCGGCGAGTAATGGGTAGCTCGCCGTCCGGTAAAGACCAGGTCCGTGTCGACGGCGCGTTGTGTACCACGCGCGACTCAAAGAGATGTCAGCAGAACTGACGGGGTCTGTCAGGGCCGATGCCTGTCTGGGTCGTGGATAAATTTGAAAAAGAGTTACTGCTGGCTCAAGCAACTGAAGGAACACGGGAGGGTTTTAGACCATAAAAGTCTGACATTCCCTCCCGCCTCACCCAGAGCGGGAGAAGTCATTGGATGATTTCACAACAAAAAAAAAGAGGTAGATAAACAGAGTTTAGATTATTTCTTATACTTAGCATGGCAAAAAAGAGAGTTTAAAAATAATTTAGAATTATTATGTTTGACACCAAAATCAGTCACGCGAACTCCACTCACAGTTTTAAACACCCATATAAATATCATAATAATTCATTAGCAATCTTCTACGCTATAAAGGTATAATGTCTTGACATAAAATACAAACTAATAAAATACAGGTAATTAAGTATGCAAACAATTGCTCTTAGATCATGGTCACATCTACTCAGTGATGTAAGTAAATAAAATATATTTAGGTACACAGATCGACACCTCCAATTTAACAAAACTTTTCGTTCACAACAACGTGCTGGTGCCTACACGTATGTATGAAAGTGAAGGTTGGGTATGGCAAAAAGACATGAAAGTAGGATTAATGCAGTAGAAATGCGTTCTTTGCGAAGTATGTGTGATGTAACTTTAAATGATAGATTGAGGAATGATGTAATAAGTCAACGTTGTGGCTTAAAAGATGATGTAGTGACTAAATTGAAAAGAGTATGTAAAGATGGTTTGGCCATGTTGAGAGGATGAATTAAAGGCGACTAACGAAAGGTATTTACAAGGCAGACGTGAATGGAAACGCCGAGAAGGGAAGCCCTAGAGGGCCTAGAGAGATATCATCATCATCATCATCATTTCAGCCGAAAGACGTCCACTGCTGGACATAGGCCTCCCCCAGGCGTCGCCACATTGACCGATCCCGTGCGTCTCGCATCCAGCGCCTTCCCGCAACCTTAACCAGGTCATTGGTCCACCTAGTGGGAGGCCTTCCAACGTATCGTCTTCCAGTTCGCGGTCGCCACTCCAGAACTTTTCGGCCCCATCGGCCATCCGTTCTGCGAGCAATGTGCCCTGCCCACTGCCACTTAAGTTTGGCAATTCTTCGGGCTATGTCGGTAACTTTGGTTCTCCTGCGGATATCATCATTTCTGACGTGATCACGCAAGGAGAGATATACATAGACCTTATTGGTGATGTTTTTCAGAAACGCCAGGTGCGCAGTACTCATAACCGGCGTGTGTGTTTATCTAGATATATGGAAGTGAGTGAAGCAAAAGAAGTATGTAAGGATCGTAGCAGGTGGCGATCTGTATTTCCTGCTAACCCCCATGGGAAAAAGGCGTGAGTTTATGGTATGTATGTACAACACTGTTTTCGTTTCTTCGAAGTCGGTTGTATTTTTAGGGTTCCGTAGCCAAATGGCAAAAAACGGAACCCTTGTAGATTCGTCATGTCTGTGTCTGTCTGTCTGTCCGTCCGTATGTCACAGCCACTTTTTTCCGAAACTATAAGAACTATGCTGTTGAAACTTGGTAAGTAGATGTATTCTGTGAACCGCATTAAGATTTTCACACAAAAATAAAAATAAAACAATAAATTTTGGGGGTGGTTCCCATACTTGAAACTAAAAATATTTTTTTTCATCAAACCCATACGTGTGGGGTGGGGTATCTATGGATAGGTCTTCAAAAATGATATAGAGGTTTCTAATATATTTTTTTCTAAACTGAATAGTTTGCGCGAGAGACTCTTCCAAAGTGGTAAAATGTGTGTCCCCCCCCCTGTAACTTCTAAAATAAGAGAATGATAAAACTGAAAAAAATATATGATGTACATTACTATGTAAACTGCCAGCGAAAATTGGTTTAAACGAGATCTAGTCAGTAGTTTTTTTTTAATACATCATAAATCGTAAACCGCAATTTACCAAGTACGGAACCCTTCGTGCACGAGTCCGACTCGCACTTGGCCGGTTTTTTGTATTAAAGTTTTTTATTTTTCACCTTTTGGCAAATGGAAATGCACAATTTCTATAGAATAGATTACCCGAATAACATGAAACTTGAACATATTCGGTGGAATGAGAGTGTACCATGATGAGCTATACTCATCTGCGTACCCGTTTAGAGCGTACTGACGTGATGGTATGTTATGAAATGGTATAAAAAATAAACAGACATGCAAGTGCAGCAATCTCGATGAAAAACTGCGGAGATATACAATAGCACTCTTCAATATAAGACGGCAAGTCTTTTATTGAAGAGTTCTATTGAAGTTCTTTGAAGTTCTTCATCAGATCTTTACCAAATTTAAATGGGATCATTTTGAAATATACTTCATTCAAACAAAATAAATATTTTGCAAATTCGTTTATAAATGACGGAGTAAAGCCCGAACATACTTAAAAAATATATATTTCAAACTGCCGAATTGAGAACCTCCTTCTTTTTGGGAAGCCGGTTAAAAATACGGCAATTTAGATTTTGTCGTGATCTGATATTCTATCAGATGGAATATAGTTTATTAACCCAAATTGTCAAAGCATGAGTGCAGTGATGGTCATATCGCTGACAGCGATATCTTACCAGACAATCGTTGGATAAATTGAACGATCATAGAATACAATGGAAATCGTCTGTGGTGTACTACCAGTAAAAATAATACTACATGCCTACAATTTTACATAAAAAGTATATAGATTGAAGTATTGTTGGACCTGCTGAAGACTGTATTAATATATTTGTATTGTATAAACTCAATTTCTTTTAGTATTATATAACTGTACAGCATATGTGTGAGTACTATGTACCTAACTGTAAATCTACCATTTACTGTACCTATGTGTCGTTCGTTGACTTGTGCGTGCCCTGGCAGTTGAGAGTCTGTCATGGTCTCTCAAATGTATATCTGATGGTGGCGCGTGTGTTGGATCATTCGGTTCCCTTCATGTTGAGCTGGGTGGTGCCGATTCATGCGTCATGTTCGTGAACGGGCGCCGTCAGTTAGGATTGGGCATAACTTAACTGCTTCGGATGTTAATGTTTTCCTTGTAACTATTATGTAACTGCACAGTACATGTGTAATACTTGATTGTTTTAATACTTTGTACCTGTATGTAGTTTAGTGTGTAGTGCTGTTCTGGGTAAGATGCACCCCCTCACATATATGAATATATTAATGTATGTACTTATGTAAATGTTGAAAATCACTTTTTTTAAATACTAAGTATGGAGTTTCTTGTGCGTTCTTCTCCATAACAAGCTACTTCTCCGAATGCACGGTAGAATCAATTACTATTACCTACTTGTAAATTGTAATTGTTTATGTTCAAAAGTGCCGCTGAATGGCCTAGTTGAAATATATATATATTTGACTGTATAAAATATCAACATAGTCCTTGGCAAAAGCAACAACTCTTTTTAAACCCCAAGCGGCATACCTTTCTATCACTACCCATTTATTCAGAAGAAGCGTAGGCATTTGTTTTGTAAATGAAATAACATCAATCGTAGTTCCCTCAGGCTTATAAGAGCCGGAAGGCAATCTGTTTGTCGAGAAACTAGATATCTTTGCGTTTCCCAAAAGGGAAAATCCTTAAGGTTCCCGCAGAAAGGTGCGATGTGATTATGTGACAAAACGTTTTTTTGGAAATTGATCTAAAATTGCTCTATATCTATTTCTCTTTCAATTTAACACCAGACATAGAAAAAAAGACAATTAAAAACGTCGAGCCTAGCTGCAGGAGCCTTTAGAATCAAATTGGCAGATTTTTTATGAAAATAATACTAGTACTTTTATTCGATCCCTAGCCTGTTATTCAAATCAGAACTATGGATCCATAGATATAAAATTACAAAGCTGAATATTTTACTCGTGTTCCCAAGACTCCCAAGGGTAACGCGGGTAGAGATTGGCCAAATCAAACGTTTGTTCTATTTGTTATTGAAAAGTTTGGTGAACGAATAGAATATTTAGTACTAGAAATATTAAATGCTGTAAAAAAAGAATTCAAATAATAATTAAAATTGTTTGTAATGTTCAGTTATAAAAGTAGGTACTGATTTGATAACGTAAATTCTTGATCTTATATAATATATGAACTTAGAACAAAAATAGGATGCTAAATATAATTAAACATTTAAAAAAGATTGGCTCCGATAACAAAACTGCGTGGCAAATCTAGTACAAAATATTTTATTTATGGCACTCCCATTCCATAGTGAGTATGTACATTATTCAATAATGTAGTTCCATTAGTATGTTTAATTAACAGATAGGAATGTTTTGTACAAAATGAGGGACCTACTATAAGCTAAGTAGTGTCCGCAACTCCACGACTAAGCGCATATATTGCGATCGGAGGGACCTACCTTATGCACAATTTATATTGCGGTTTTCCACTTGATTTTTTGAAAATAAACAAGTGCAAAACCGTCGAATAGCATCGCATTGCATCCATGTGAACGTACTTGCGTTATTTTTTTTATATATGTCTTATAAATCGAACCGCGTCGAACGTTCAGGCAAGACCCAGTAAAATATTAACAAAACCAGCGTTGTTTGATAAAAAAAGGAGCTCGTGGCTACATAATAACAGCCGCACGGGTCGATCTTCAAGGTTAAGCAACGCTTAACGAGGTCGGTCCGTGGATGGGTGACCATTTCAACATACCGAGTTTACTTCGTGCCTCGGAAAACACGTTAAGCCGTTGATCCCGGCTGTCATTTAAAGATCTTTGACAGTCGTTACGGGTAGTCAGAAGCCTAAGATCTGACACCAGTCTAGCCAAGAGGTATCGTGATACCCAGTTACTGGGTTGTGGAGGTCAGATAGGCAGTCGCTCCATGTAAAACACTGGTACTCAGCTGAATCCGTTAAGACTGGAAGCCGACCCCAATGAAGTTGGGAAAAGGCTAGGCAGATTGATTGATCGGTTAACCACACAGGGAGTCTGATAATCAAATACAGAACATTAATCCGAATAAATTGTCATATATTATGCTCACAGATTTATTTAAAAAGCTTCCCCAATTCGCGTAATATTATTACGCAACCCTCACCTTGACACGAGATTCATCTCAGATATTTATATACAGCTTCATCGATATACCGTTGTTCTTGTTAAACGTTCGGGAAGACAAACAAAATAAGACCTTGTGATCCTCCAAGGATTAGACGAACGCGAACCAAAGTGGTATGAATACAGATCAATGATAAATCAGACAAGGTCTTCGAAATAATGGGTAGGCTTATCCTTGTTTATATTATGCCAGTGTTAATGACAAATTTTGCTTTATTTTTGGACTTACTTGGAAATAAAGGGTAGGCTTGGATTATTCAGAGTTGTCTCCAGGATAAATGTTTTCAAAATAATTTAAAATTAATTTATTCGGCATTGATTTGGATTATGAGAGCTTATATTTCTACTAGATCAAAATCTAATTCTGCTTCTGTATAATTTATACAGATCTAGCTGCCACCCGCTTGGTATTAGTACTTCACCCACTATCTTTATAAACTATAGCCTAAGTGTTATTCCAAGGGTATAAATATAATGACCACCAAAAATAACCTTGTGACCATAACCTCTATTATTGGATTAAACAATCATAATTTGGAGTTGGTTGTTTTAAGTTGGATCACAAGTTATAAATTTTTGGTTCTACTTTCACGCTAAAATGGATTTAATTTTGGTGACCATTTAATATTTTTGGCAATATAAAGTGATTTTTTGCCGTTACATTTTACTAGATCTGGTGGTTAGTTAAACATAAGCCTTATTCTAATAAGCTATATTTCTGTAAAGTTCCATCAAAATCCATTCAGTAGTTTTTGTGTAAACATCCATCCATCCTCACAAACTGTCACGTTTATATCTTCTATCTTCTGCCAGTGGCTTCGCCTGCGTCAAAAGTGTTCTTATCCCAAATTCATATCAGGATGAAAACTCTATGTGCTATTCCTGATTAAAATCTATCTCTGTGTCAAATTTCATCCAGATCCGTCCAGCCATTTCAAACATAAAAAAACACACACACACTCACAAGCTTTAGCCTTTATAATATTAGTGTTATTCTCTTGTAGGGCGCGAGTCTGTAGCCACAACTTAGTCTGCACAAGTGATCGACTGACTGTCTGTCTGAGCATTGAGATGCCGCAGAGGTTTTCTTGTAGAATAAAACCAATGTCACTGCTCGATCTGGGGATTGTATCCAGAACGCTCTACCAACACTCACGTCTACGGTTACTGGAACAACAAGGCAGTCAGCATTAATCTTTACATTTGTATGTCTGGCATGTCTTTTCTCTTGTCCTTCTTTTCGAGTCGATGATTAGGTAAGCGGCTCTTTTTACCCGACTGCCGTAGGAGGGTAATGTGTTTATCAGTCTATGTATGTATGTAAGTATGTATGTATGTATGTTTGTTCCTATATGGCGTTCCAGAGACCAAACGCGTTGGCCGATTTTGATGATTCATACGTCAATCGATTCGTCTTAACCCTGCGAGTGTCATATGCTACATTAAAATTGGACAATAGAAAAATGGCGGATTTTGGGTGCCATATTGAGGGGCCCAATTTTTTTTTTCTTCCAAACCCATCGTGTGGGGTATCAAAATAAAGTGTTTTAAGAGGTGATTTTAAAAATATATAACACTTACATGTTTAAATGTATCTAATTCGAAAAAAAAAAAACTAAAAAGTTATAAATAAAAAACTTAATTCAAAAAATCAAAAAACCCGATTGCTTCAAAAGCGAACTAAAAAGTCGTAAACAAGGAAAAAATCATGCTGTGCAGGCGGAGGATACACCAGATTTTGGTCAGCCAGCCGGCGAATATGTATCCTCCGACTGCACTGCATGATTTTTTCCTTGTTTACGACTTTTTAGTTCGCTTTTGAAGCAGTCAGGTTTTTTGATTTTTTGTAGTCCCATTTAAGACCTCCAACTCATCATATTAATTGTATTGATCACACAATTTGCTGGCTTCCCTCAAACATACCATCTGCCCAACAACCAAGCCAAAACAAAAACCAACACACAAAGTGCGTCACGCCAATTTTCTACTCACTCTAATAAGCAGAGATACGATAAAACATTGTCCATGTATTAGGTATCGATAAGATAAACCCTGAATAAAGCTAATACACATTCACAGGGGTGCATCCCCTTGCAATCCCCTTTGTTACACAAACGTGATTGTAACAAAGGGTAGGTACAGCTCTATGGGTAACAAAAAGACCCGTTGCACACAGAGGGTTGAATTGAAACGTACGCTTTTTGTGACAGTGTGTAAAGCCCGATAATACTCAGACATATTGGAGTATTATAAAATTATTTTTATATATTTTTAATGGGTAATGGATTTTATTGATGGATTGAATACATTTTGAATTGTTATTGAATAGAGTGAGTGAAATTATGTAGGCATGAATTTTAAGTTGAATATGAATTTCAATTTGACTACCGAATAATCGTAATTTATTTCAAATTTAGCTGAAATTGATCTGAATAAATTATTGAAATGAATTTTATGAAAATTTATTTATTTGCAAGAATGTAGTTACTTACATAATAGCATAGTAAAATAATTTTAGTCTCAGTCGTGCAAATATTTCTAGTAGGTACATGCATAATAATATAATGAAATTACATCAATGTCATTGATCATTATTCATACAAATCACAATCATAATAAAATTAACAGTCTTGCTTCATTAATATTAATTAAGCACATTATATTAAATTAAATTATTAGATTTTATATCAAAGTTAAAATAGTTCAATCAATTTATTGATTACATTCATAAATAATGTCAATAATTATAATCTAAAGTGTTTGTTAGTTAATACCTACATCATGTCTGATTAAAATTTAAATACTCATCTATTGAATTAAAACATCTGTCACAAAGCCAATTGTTTACTATTAAATTCTAAGTTATTCATTTTTCTATGTTTTCCGGTAGTTTATTATTAAAAAAAAATAGTTATGACAATCAGCTACAGTGTTCATTAATTCAATCTTTCTAATTAGACTTTTCCCAACTATGTTGCGGTGGGTTTCCAATAGAACTAAATGTAGCTGAATATCAATATTTTTAACCCCCGCCGGTAAAAGAGGGGTGTTATAAGTTTCACGTGTGTTGCTGTGTATCTGTGTGTCTGTGTATCTGTGTATCTATGTGTCTGTCTGTGGCATCATAGCACCTAAATGGATGAACCGATTTTAAGTTTTTTTTTGTTTGAAAGGTGACTTTGTCGAGAGTGTTCTTAGCTATGTTTAAATAAAATCGGTTCAGCCGTTCAAAAGTTATGGGCGTTTTACTGTTTGAATCGGGATGTTTTCGCAAGATAAATGTGTCTGGGGTTTCTTAAATTTTGAAATTTTAGTTGTACATGAAGCGACTACAGCATTTATAAATAGAGAAGTTTAAAAGTACGAAATACTGTATGAAATAGTATTACACAAACAGGTGGCTATTATTCCATCACCCTTCTTTGCTATCAACAATTTAACCCTTCTATTCGACATTTCATAATACACTAGTGCGCAACCAGCTGCTACATTTCGCGGTACCCATTCCGTAAAACAGAATAAACTGCCCAAAGAATAATAGTCAATAAAAACTACTCCGAAACATAATAAAAGCAAACATAAGTCTTACGCTAAACAATACGAACGTTACATTTTATAACCTCAAGCAAAACTTGGGAATAAGCTTCACCGCAAACTGTCAAACTTTCCTGACAGAGGAATGGAGGCTTGAACTGTTCTTATAAACTTTGTAATCTGAAGAATTGTGCTAAGTGACATGCCCCTCATTTGAAAGACTCGGCGAGTCAACTTCCTTCTTATATAGATACGTATAATATATATAACTTCACTATAGTCAAGTTGTGTCGCTACAGTTCCAACTTAACTTTATACTCCATGACAGACTTATCTCACATTCAGATTCTTTCTTAGTGAACTATGCCTCTGTATACAAATGTACTCTATCCAAAACTTGAATAAATTACCGGCATTAAGTTATATAACACTATAGCTCTACTGTAGAATCTTCAAACCCACAATACTCTTCCCAACTTCTACAACTTCTGAAAGCCAGAATCAACAGTAGACCATCAAAAAAGCTCGTCTAGGCCCGGAGAAAGTATTTAACTGTATGGGCTTCGAAACGAAATTAATCACAAAATAACAGCGCAGAAGAAAAAGAAAAAATATTTGTGCTTCCCCACATATCAAGCAGGATTTAGCATATTTAGGATGTCTGATTTATCTACCTTTTTTACTGACTACGGCGAAGCCAAAAGGAAGGGTTATGATTTTAGCAGTCTACGTATGTTTGTATTTACGTAATTTCCTCCGTAGCGCCTTAAAAATTATCCGATTTTGATGAATAAGGTTTCAATCGATTCGTTATTAAGAAAAATACCGTAGAAGGTATAGTTTTTAAAAAAACAGTTTTTATTAAACTTTTTGCTTGTGTACAAATAATATTCGATCGACTAACCATCAAACACATAATAATTCCATGTACTAAGTTCAATGTAAATGGATCAGCTATAACACACAAAATAAAGCCGTATAGTTTGAATATATGCGCCCCAAAAAGTTTAGGGTTGACCCTGACCCTTATCAAATAAGTAATAGTTTGGAAAACGGTACAGATTTTTCTGCGAACCAGAAAATTCCATTAAATCTTTTCTATATTGCGAAGCAGTACCCTAAAAAGCTGATTTATCCTTATACTTGACTAAAATTTTATGTGGTTTTGCTGCCGTGGTACACACACAGCTACACTAGTGTTGCTTTCTCAAGTGAAATAATTCTCGTAATTAGATCAGTAGTTACTTCCAGTGGCGGTGGAGGTCTGCCCCGCTTGGGCGGAGCACCGCTGTGTCTTCCTAGAGGCGATCAGCGGTGGCGACCTCTCGCGTCCGGCCCTGGTTAAGGCCATGTTACGGAGCGAGAGGGCATGGGAAGCTGTTACCTCCTTCTGTGAAGCAGTAATGCTCGCGAAGGAGGAGGCGGAACGCGTGAGGGAGATACAACGGAGACGACCTCACGCCCCTAGCCACCGCAGGAGACGCCCCGGGCGTCGGGAGTCGCAAGCCGATTACCGGCCACCGTAGGCGCGGGCTTGCGGACGGCGAGTAATGGGTAGCTCGTCGTCCGATAAGGACCAGGCCCGAGTCGACGGCGCGTAGTGTTCCACGCGCGCCTCAAAGAGATGTCAGCAAAGTAGACAGGGTCCGCTAGGGCCGATGCCTGTCTGGGTCGCGGATAAATTTGAAAGAGAGTTACCGCGGCCCTGGCACAAGCAACTGAAGGAACACGGGTGGGTTTTAGTCAGTAAAAGACTGACACGCCCTCCCTCTTCACCTAAAGCGGGAGGCGTCATTGGACGATTTCCCAACCAAAAAAAAAAAGCAGTGGACATTGGGGACTCTGTACTCTGTCAAGTGACTCCAGGAAAGACGGTGGCACAGTGATCACATGCTGCCGTGCACAGCGAGGCCCAGGGGAGACGCTTCACAGTCTCCCTAGGGATATGCCCTAACAGAGGCGGTTCCGGCGTGGTCTTTTAAGAGGTAACGGGGCACTTTCCATGTGCTAATGTTTATCACCGGGGTGGTTTTAATAAGGTAAAAATCCCACACTCCCTGGTCTTTTGCCCAAAATTCCAGGCGCTTTTTGAAGGTTTCCCCCCGTAAACAAAAAAATTGCCTGTCTAGGTCACGGATAACTTTGAAAGAGAGTTACCGCGGCTATGGAACAAGCAACTGAATAAGAGTGGGTTTTAGTCAGTAAAAGTCCCCACTTCACCCAGAGCGGGCAAAGTCTTTGGATGATGTTCAAACACAAAAAGGAACTTCCAGTGATTACCTCCTTACAAACGAAAAATTTACACTTTTATAATACACGGGTATACTAATGAAGATTTTATTTTTCTTTTACAAATAAAAACTATCCTATTTCTCAAGTTGGACCAAACTACACATAGTGAGCAAAATTTCATTATAATCGTTTCCTTAGTTTAGGAGTTTATCGTGGACAAACAAAGTGACCCCAAAATTCTTATATACGATTTTATATACCTGCTTAAAGAAGACTGTTCGACGAAATAAAGGACATCAATTATCCTTTATTTCGTCGAACAATGTAATTTTTAATTTATACATAAATGTATCCAAAGTGTGTTACTATTTATCATGTAAAGTGGTAAACAAACGCAGGTGCAAGAACTGTGGGAAAATTACTTTGTATCAAGCAAAACTGGAAAGTTATATTGTGTTGCGAGTCAACTATTAACTGTCAAACTTTGTAATAAAGCAACCTGAGATGTATCATGGCATTTAGTGCGACTGATTTAATCTATACCGACTTCAAAAGGGTTTTATGTGGAGTAACTTGAAAACTGTAAGAGTTTTATGAACAAAGTAACTACCAAAGTGTCACCACGACTGTAACGCGATACTGGTGCAAAAACATTTCGTCAGCAAATTCAAAAGTGATTGTATGCCACTGCGGCAACACAATTATTTTTTCGAAGTAAATTCGAATTTCGACAAAAAAAATCACTAGTGCAATCTGTGTGATTTTATATAATTTCTACCTACACACAGTAAAAAACAAAAAGTGTATTTTTAATTACTGAGGTTGCCATGGCAGATATAGGCCCATATTCCAAACGCTTTGGAGACTCCACACAAGTCAGTTGACACAAAAACGAACGGAAAAACCCTTCCTATCTTACATCACTCTAATCACACTATCACACTAATCACACTATCACACTATCACACTAATCACACTATCACACTAATCACACTATCACACTTAACACACTATCACACTAATCACAAAATTACACTAATATTTATAAATGGAAAATTTTGTGAGTGTGTGTGTGTTAGTGTGTTTTTATGTTTGTTACTTCTTCTCGCTCAAACGGCTGGACGGATCTGGATAAAATTTGGCACAGAGATAGATTATACTCAGGAATAGCACACAGGATACTTTTTATCCCGAGAATATGATCCCTCGGGATAATTTCCGACATTTACGCGGGCGAAGCCGCTGGCAGAAGCTAGTATATTATAAATTCGAAAGTTTGATTGGATTTATGTATTGAAAACAATATAATTATCACGGGAAATTTAACGCGATGATTTCGATTGTTTGTTTACCTATTTCGCCCGACGTTTCGGCCGTGTTGCAACGACCGTGGTCCCGGGTAGACTGGTGTCTCGGTGTACTGGCTCCGTTGGAGCAGAAAATTCTTCCTCTACCCTCACTTTTCTACACACTACACTGACCGTGTCCTTATTCTGTAAGTTTGCCGACTGCACAAAACGAGGTAATGATTTTTGAATAACCGGATTCCACGCCGCGGATAATTTGTAACCGTCATCCCGATAAACCCGATTATCCCGTGATAATTAATTTTTTTCAATTATGAAACGCGAAAGTTTTAAAGTGGATTTATGTATGTTTGTTACTCACTCACGCTAAAACTGCTGAACGGATCTGGATGAAATTAGGCAAAAAAAAATGGATTGGAGTCTGGAATAGCGCATAGGCTAGTTTTTATCCCGGTATAATGTTCCGTTAGAATAAAAAAAACATTTTTCACGCGGGAGAAGTCGCTGTCAGCATTTAGTAATGTCATAAAATAACAAGCAATGATTGCAATTTCATGATTCAAGGTGGAATCGAGTTGGAAGACGTGACTTGGTATGTGGGCCATAGTTTCGTTTTTGTTTACGCACTGGTATATTTGCATTGGAATCACAGAGTATGCATTACTCTGTGATGCCAATGGCAAATATACGAGTGCATGTGTTATACGAACGTATTTATTTATTTTTTTACTAGCTTCTGCCAGCGCAGCGGCTTCACCCGTGTAAAAATGATTTTAACATCCCAAGGGAACATTTTGCCGGGATGAAAAGCCTATGTGCTATTCCAGACTACAATCTATCTCTGTGTCAAATTACATACAGATCCGTTCAGCCGTTCCGCCGTTGCCGTATGATTGAGTAACAAACATACATCCACACACACATCCATCCAAACTTTCACATTTATAATATTAGTGAGATTTTACATCTATCAATAACTTTTATAACATATTCGTTTGGTTGCTTCTAATATTTTCCACAGTTTTCCCTAAAACACTAACTTATATTTCTATGTAAAACCCCATTTACATTGTCCGTATTTACAACAATAATAATAGGTATTAACAATGCATAAATGCAAGGCAAAAGTAGCCTACTACTTTGTGTATGTTTTCATACATACATACATACATAAACTCACGCCTATGTTTTCCTCGAACAAAATTGCATTTTACCAGGTATGTTTATACAAATAATAATATACGTAGCTAGAAGTTTTTTTAAAGAATGCCTAGGGGCGCAATTATTTTAAAATTCTAGGCAAAATATAAAATACTAGCAGACGCTTCGCGGTTTCACCCGCGTAGTTCCCTTTCCCGTAGGAATACAGGGATAAAAAGTAGCCTATGTCACCCAGGTGTAGCTTCCCAACGGTGAAAAAAATTTTGAAATCGGTCCAGTAGTTTTTATGTTTATTCGTTACATACAAAAATACAAATCTTTCCTCTTTATAATATTAGTATAAATATAGAAGTATAGACAAGCGACCCACCCGTACCTCGTACTGTTTTACGACTTGACATAAGCACTGACTTATAATATATAGATATATGTATACCTGATTGTAATGTATACATGTAATGTACAATATATAAAATAAATACCACTAATATGCATGCTTGTTTTCATATTTGATTAGCCTGCGCTTATTACAGGACGGTGAAAACCACATTAAAAGTTTAAAACAACAATGCGGCGAACAAACAGAATTCTTTTCATGATATAATAGGATTCCGCAACAATGGAATAAACTTGCTGATACCAGCGGTTTTAGTCGTATCCGAGGGAACCCTTCTTTGGCATATATCTGTCACCCGATGATTGCAGACACCGTAAGTTTGTATTTAAGCTTCCGAGATTAAAATTCTCGATATATTGTGAACAGATCATTAAAAATACCCATCAAAATTCTATAGTTTAAAATAAACCCGTGCCTTGAGAAGAAAGAGTTATCAATATCACGCGATTTTTAGGGTTCCGTAGCCAAATGTCAAAAAACGGAACCCATAGAGATTTGTCGTATCTGTCTGTCTGTCTATCTGTCTGTCTGTCTGACGTATGTCACAGCCACTTTTTTCCGAAACTATAACAACTCTGCTGTTGAAACTTGGTAAGTAGATGTATTCTGTGAACCGCATTAAGATTTTCACACAAAAATAGAAAAAAAAACAATAAATTTTGGGGGTTCCCATACTTGAAACTGAAACAATTTTTTTTTTTTCATCAAACCCATACGTGTGGGGTTCAAGACAGCCCCCCACCCCCTATAACTTCTAAAATAAGAGAATGATAAAACTAAAAAAATATATGATGTACATTACCATGTAAACTTCCACCGAAAATTGGTTTGAACGAGATCTAGTGAGTAGTTTTTTTTTAATATGTCATAAATCGTAAACCGCAATTTACCAATTACGGAACCCTTCTTGCGCGAGTCCGACTCGCACTTGGCCGGTTTTTTTTATAAACTTACGTTTGCAACAGTCCGGTGACATATCCAAAATATAGTCAATTCTGTGTTGTATATCCAAATACGTTAATGAATAATTGTAACATAAATCTTCACAAACTTGGACATGTGTGTATTTACCTAGGTTGTAGTTATTACTATGATTGTCTTTAATCTATGTAACGATAATCATGCAACACATTGTTTAGTAAATAAATACTGGCTATCTGAAGTTCATTTATTTACCGCGTTTTTCCTTAATTTCCAGACTCCCATTGCTTTGTATGCTCAATAAAAACCGACATAAATCAGTGTCAATGTTACAACAGCAAAATGTACACAAAAATACGCTATTTCTAATGAACATGCAACAGATGATGAAATCTACAAAAGAATGGGAAATTATGAGGTTTTAAAACAAGCAAATTATATTTTTAAATGAACATCTGCATCGTGATTTATCGGTTAAAAATGAGGGTAAGAGGAGGTAGACTTAAAAAAAGAAGACGATAATAACAATAAAAAAAACTGAGCAATTATCACAAATCAAGTATTTTTAAATCATCCTTCAACAAACAAACACACATACATGTCCACATTTAAACGATACCTGAGACGAAGATAAAGACACAAGACCCTTTAAAACATCAAAGAAAATCAGACTTACCATCTCCGAATTTTGTTTACGGCTTACACACATAGAACGTCCATCTTGCGACAGAACAATTGTAGAATAAAAAATGATCCTTTACCTATTTGTGACGTATAATCCATTGTGTTGGTTTAATTGGTCGTCAGTCCGTCCATGGCGACGTTTCGTAAGGCGGGAAGGATGAGAGACCGAGACACGCGCGTGGTAACTCCACGGTGGTCGCGCCGAGACTGCGGGCCCGCCCAGCCTCCGAGCGGGATGAGGCTTGGGGCAGATATTTGCCCTTATGGTTAGGGTGACCATTGTTCAAGATGTTTTGGGATTGTGTAGGGTTAGTGTGTTTATTATATCGTTTTTTTTTTTGTCTTTACTAGCATAGTTATAGGTTACCCTAGTCGAGCGCACGAACCATTTTGTGCGCGGGGTTAGAATACATGTTATCTCATCCGACAGCACATGCGAAAGAGATAGATGCTGTGATGAGCAGTAAGAAGCTAGTTCGCGTACGAATTAGCACTTTTGCAAATTTGTAGCGAAACGGATGATGATTTAGGACGAAAATAAGCGCGCGAAATTTTATAAACTGATCTTTGGGAGTCTAAATATCATGGAAAAACGACTAAATGTATATTTTCAATATAAAATAATTTGCATTGTTGAACTACTTACTAACCTATCCTTGTATGTTGGCTGTATTGCAATTTTCCTTCTTCTTATGGTATTAATTTCCGTCCAAAGATGCGTTAAAACTAGTGTTGTATTATTATATATTATTATTATGGAACTTTCGACGCTCATAACCTGCAGTTCTTTTTTTACTTTTTTGTTTCCATACACAAACAATTTGTCTCATCATTATCTAGCCCATAATGATGAGACAAATTGTTTTTTTTTTTAATTTTTGAACGTACATCGTCAAACAGTGGAGTAATTGCCAGACTACGTTCGTATGGAAGAATGATTGACTAGTGCAACCTTAAGTACAACTAATACTATCGTTAACTTTTTTAGTTTAAACATAATTAAGCATTTTCTTGGGGGAGGCCTATGTCCAGCATTGGACGTCTTTCGGCCGATATGATGATGATGATGAAGCATTTTGTGGCAATGCAATGTGTACGATTTCTGTACCAATAAATTCTTTTTCTGTCTGTCTTGAAGGTCGATAATTTTATTTCTTGTTTTTCTTAGTAGCTTGTACGCCAAGTGTGTGTGTGTGTCATTGTGTGTGTAGAAATCAAATTGATCGTTTACTAACTGGATCTTTGAAAATATAATTAAATTACTTACATCAATACGTGAACGTGCCACTTGTCATTTTGTAAGTGACGAATAACTTTTTATTACTTCTTGAGGAAAACCGGCTTCATGTTTATAACTCGTAAAGTCATAGTTATGTCTTAACATCAGGACTGTATTTATTCAAAGGGTTAGTCAGAGAGCTGCTTAGAGTGTGCCTGGGTTTTTCCAGCAAAGTCAAAGTCAAATCATTTGAATTTGACCATCAATTAGGTTTTTAAAGTACAGTTTTGAATTTAAAATTCTAATGATTTGACTATACCACAGATAATATAATTCTCGCATAAAAATCGAGTGGCATGCCACAGAAATTTAAAACCTCGCCATCTATTGTAATCAATTTTAACTGATCCGTACAAATAATCTTTGAAATGTGTGGTATTTATTCCACATCTACTTACGTTTCAGAACACTCCACAAACCATCTTCACATCTTTTGATATTGTATAAATTTTTGGAACACTTTTATAAGTATTCTTTGATATTCTTATTACCTGTAAAGCATATTTTTAGTTATTTCTGATTGATTTGTATTCTTTAACTTAATTTCTATTGCTTATTTGCAAAATTATGGAATTTTTTATACTCTGACATTTTCATCTGACATGACATCTGTCTGTCTATTTTATTTTCTTAAAGCCATAGACATACCATAGGTACTGTAAGGGGGTAGACAGGTTGAGCTACAGTTAAACATGGAAATAACTTGATATTTTGTATATTTAGTAAGAATATTACAATACGTCTGCCTTTGGGCGGCTTCAATCCAATTCTATTCTAACATCTATTTACATGTATCTATTCTAGGCCTAACTCTATATTCGCCAATTTTCTATATATCTAGAATGGACCTTATATCTCTACTATTCCTATCTATGGTCCGGCCTAACTAATCTGTGGCTAATACGGTGCATAGATTATTATTTAATTTAATCCTGGTGTGAACACTGTGCTTTATTATGTTTTTTTATGGCACTATGTGTCAAACCAATTCTTAAAATAAAAACTATGCTTTACTTTTGACAAGGTTTTGACACTGTCCTTTTTTAAATTATCTGTGGGACTATGTGCCAAACCATTTCTTAAAATGACATCTAGTATCTATGATTTCATAGCATTTATTTGCCTGAGGGGCTTAAAAGACTTTTCTGACTGTATCAGACTTAGTCCTTATGGATTTGTATTTGGACTTCGTCTGCAATTTCAAAAGCTAATCCTATTCAGTAAATATAGACAAGACATGGGATTATTTAATTTCATCAAACATATACAGATATATCAATCAAATAATTGTTTCTTTCGATGCCCAGCGCGCATCGCAAATTCCTTTTAGGTTGGACCGATACATTACAATACTCTCGTCCGCGCACTCGCTGTTGGAGTGGGACTCCAACTCGTCGTCACCGCCGTCATCGTGCTCGCCCAGGAACACAGCTTCTGCCTCCAACTTGACATCGACGGGGCCGTCATCTTCGCTGGTCTGGTCAACATCGTCCTCGAACATGCAGCTCTCTCCGTCGGTGTGATCGCCATCGCCATCAACTGCGTCGCCTTCTCCGTCAACGTGGTCAACGATTTTCTCACTGCACTGAATATTGTTTTGTGTTTGTTCGTCCTTAATCACGATACTAGAAAATAAATGTGCATTAACATCCTCACACAATACATCAGGTTGTTTTTTATCTGCTTTTATTTCAGCGATAATTATGCGCTGTTCGGAATATCGACATCTGCGATGAAATATCGAGAATTCACTCCTCAAGCGATCGCATAATACTGCAAAGCCCATATCATATTTAAAAATCATATGGTAGAAGTGATATGCAGCCCCACGTAAAAAAGCTCCTAAGATCAGGCTATAGTCACTCTTTCTCCATTCGTTTATTTCGGCCACTGACTCGAATTCGGTCAAGAATTCCTCCAAGCAGTATCTGTCCGTGCCTGAATAAAAATTATTCATCATGCTTGCTATACGTTCATTTATAATAAATAATAAAACCACTTAGCTTTTATTTCGTTTTTTCCTTATATTTCCATCCGCTTATGGGAGGGAATGAGAGGTAACAGCACTCTCTGTCCTCAATTATCTCGCCTTACGTACGCTTCGTGCACTGTATATCGCCGTGCACAAAGCGAATTTTCGTCTTTAAACACTTTCTACTTTTTTTTTATTCACTTAAACGTATACTGTACGCCGTATACACGCGAAATATATTTTATAATTTTTCTTCTTCTGGGATTTCGTATCCGGCTTGCTCCACCAATATGTAAGGGGGTAGACAGGGTGAGCTACAGTTAAACATGGAAATAACTTGATATTTTATATATTTAGTAAGAATATTACAGTACCATGGACTACCTAGACCTTTCCTTAAGCTAGTTGTACATTATTGTAAGGTCAGTACAGACTGACCCGCCTTTGTAAAGCCGTTTTTATTCGTTCTGGTCTTATTGAGATTTGAATTTGAAATTTAGAAGAGATGGCAGAACGAATGAAAAACGGGCTTCAGCTTTTTTTGGAGTCCAGAGGCTGGGCTGTACGCCAAGAGTCTGTTATACGTATACGAAGTGTATTTTCTATTCTAAAACTCTTAAAAACTGTGAGTTACCAGCTCATGTATAACTATTATTATCTGAAGTGCTCCAATAATAATATATAAAGTGTGTGATATACTGAGTATCATTTGTCTGAATCCTGCCTATCGTGTACCTTCGTATCTACGGCGTGAAACGCCACAGCCCTGATTCCTCGACACTCCTTGTTGCCTACGTCACTACCTGTGAAACAACCCTTCTGCCTGATCGCCTGCCTTGACCATCTACCTCGGGCATACCTCATCCTCCTGTTCGTCCTGCTGACCTGCCTACCTGCCCGATTGCCTGCTCATCTGCCGTTCTGCTGTCAACAACCCTTCCTACCTGCCCGATTGCCTGCTCATCTGTCTACCTCGGGCATACCACATCCTCCTGTTCGTCTTGCTGCCTGGTTAGCTGCTTACGTCGCGCGAAGCCGGATCTTATTTTATTATCATATCCTTTTAAATTTTCTTAACTTTAATTTAAATAACCTTTTATCTTAATTTTATTAACGTGGCTTACGTATAGCTCCATTGAGTTATACGTAACGCTAAAAATGTCAATAAAGAGCCCAATATTCCATAATTTTGTGCTTAGGAGAGTTGATTAAATAAGAACATCCAATTTTTATGATCAATTCTAGAAAATGTTAATTTTACACAATGTTATAACAAATCGGAGCATATGGCGCCATCTAGTGATATTTATTTGAACCAAATTTTCTTTGTTAGCGCTGGGACCTCGTGACTATACTGTAAATTCACATTCACAGCTGTTTAAGTTCATTGTAGACTATTGCCGACATATTCAGACACCAGGTTGCTACTTAGAAATTCCTGGTTTTTTTAACGGACTGTGTTCAACCCAGGAAGCAAACATTTTGCAAATAAGAATATGTCCAAAATTTTAGCTCTCTGGGTCCAAGGACTTATCCTGGACGTTGGTGAGACAGTCTGGTCTTTAATTTTCACAAACACAAGATCTAACAGAATAAAAGCAAAAACTGAAATAGTGATAGTTATGTGGACATATTATGTATGTGTGTATGGAAGATATATTCTTAAATTTTGTAAAAACATGTGTTGCGTTCATCCAGTTAAACTTTTTATAGAAGAGAGACAAGGCACAAAAGGGACTATCCGGAAAATCTTGCAACGCACAGAGCCCCTATTCATAATGTAATCAACCGTCAGTTTGGCGTCCCCACAAATTGGTGCTGTTTCCCGCGAGTCCGACTCTCATCAACATTCGAAGCTTTCGAATTGCTCATTAAGAATCCCTTTGGAGTCTTCGTAAACGTTTTGTTCAATCGACTCTTAATATTCGGTTTTCAAATGAGTAACCGTGGAGTTTCTTGCCGGTTCTTCTTCATAGGAAACGTAAAATTCGTACCGTGGACCAGCTTTTGACGTTCTTTATGTGCCCTTATGTGACAAACAATATATTGTATTTTGAATTGGTATTTACACTTTATTTTTTTGGAATTTGCAGCAGAATGAGTTAGAATTAGAATCTGGTAATTTTTATTTAGAGGTTTTAACATAAGTTTGTTTATTTTATATATTTTGTGTAGTTTTTATTTGATGTTTTTTTTTATTACCTAAAGGCTCACGCTTGACCACTATCTCACCTGATGGTAAGCGATGATGTGGTCGACGGTGAAACACGCTTGCCTTGAAATAATCTATTCACACTTGTCTTAAAGACCCCTAGTTTGTAGCTATCGGGAAACACAGACTCCGGTAGGGAATTCCACTCCTTAACTGTACGCATAATAAAAGTGTTTCAAAAACGTTTTGTACGTATGGGTGGGATGTCTACCATGTATCGAAGGTGCATCGCCGCACGTCTGGTAGTCCGATGATGAAACGGGCTAGGTGGAATTAGTTCGTGCAATTCCATCGCACACTCCCCGAAATGTAACCGATAAAAACCGACAGGCTGGCAACTCGGCGACGATATTCAAGACCTTGGAGCTTTGACTTGACCAGCGCCTCATCGCCGATGAGTCTCTTGGCTCGCTTTTCGATCGACTCTAGTGCGTCAAGCTGGCATTTGGCAGATCCGTCCCAGAGATTTTGAGACTTTTCTTTTTCTCTTAATTCTTAATCATTATTGAACACAAAACAAAATTACATATACAACATGAGTGAATCTAAAGTTGATGTACAAAGGCGAGCTTAACTCTAAGAAGAGTCTTCTATCAGCAAACCTTAGAGAGATAGAGAGAGTTTACAAAAGGAAGAAGAGAAGTTTATTATTTACTTTATTTTTCTCATTCGAAATGCCTTTTGAGTCCTCGTAGACGTTTAGCTAAATCGACTGTTTTGCTCTTATAATTCTGTCTTTAGTTTTACACTCGACATTTTTGACTTTTATATTATTATTATATATATATTATATATACTTTTATATTTGATATTTATAATTGTTTAGGATTTGCAGCAGTGGGCAGTGTTGAATTAGATTAATTGTTATTATGCGAAGAGTTCTTGTTCAGATATTTATTCGCCTCTTATTTAGATGTTAGGTAGTAATATTTATTATAATAGTATATTAGTATAGTTATAATAGTAAGTTAATACATAGTAATATTACTATGTATTAACTTACTAATATTATAGAATATCATAAATATGTAATTGATTGTTAATCTGTTATAGTCAAAGGTGGACGTAACTTTGCAGAACTGGATTCGACTGGTCCAACCTAAGTTTACCCAACGCCTTTTGGCATACCCCGAAAAACATTCGATGTTTTGTCTTTTTAACCGACTTTTCAAAAAAGAGGAAGTTCTCAATTTATATGAGTCGGTTTCGAAGTAGACGTAGTACTTCTTGTATGGAACCTGAAGCTGGAAACAAATTATCGGACGCGGCTTACGGACGCGACTGACAGCCGCGACTTATACAGTATCTAGGTAATGAATGTACATTACATTGTGCAAACTATCGGACGTAAGTCGCGGACGTGACCTTGGGCGTTCGGACGTCTGATAGAGCTCTGGCAGCCGCGTCCCATACGACTGTGCACACATATCAGCCGCGGCTGTAAGTCGCGTCTGTCAGCCGCGTCCGATAATTTGTTCCCAGCTTTATGCACTACATCCGAATTCTATTCGTCATAATTCAGAACATTTTGAACTCGGAACTGAAATCACGGACACGGATCATGGACGCGGACGTGTAGTGAGTAACCGCCCGCGCCCTGAGATGCTTAGCTCGCTTCGCTAGCTCTTGGACTAATTAGCACAGAAGCAGTCGGGGTCGAGTTGTTGCAGTATCAATATCAACGCTAGACCAAGATAGAATACAGCTAGCGGCACTCTATAGGTACACTTCCTACATAAGTAAATCTAACAAAGTAAAACATTAAATTTAGTTCTGTTAGTATTGAGCTGAAAAAAGTTCTGGAATGGCGACCGCGAACCGGAATGTACACCGGGGATACTTTTTATCCCGGTCCGACGTTCTCTTGGGATAATTTCAGACAGTTGCGCGGGCGAAGCAGCTGGGAAAAGCTATAGTAATTACTGCAACTACATTATACATACATAGTATCTAAACGTTTTGATAAATTGCTATAGAGCATTTATAACGGTTCAACGCGTGTGAAGACGCTGACAGCCTCTAGCTGAGAAACAGGTGCAATTAATTAACACCTATTATGGTCAGATAATTGAATCCTAGCTTAAATACTTACCTAACGTTACTTCATTTGAAAGTAGTATTTGCAAAGTAAGTATTTAATAGAAAAAAAAACAGTGTAGATACTTTTACCACGTTGAACAGGGTAATGAAAAAAAATTACGTACTTTAAAGGTAAGTATAGACTAGAGCATTTACTTTTAACAGAAACTGCAGCATTCGCTGTTTTTAAATTTACTAGAACCACAATTCGTAATGCTCGATGTTTTGATACAAACTGATTTTAATAAAAACCGGCCCAGTGAGAGTTGGACTCGCGCACGAAGGGGTCCGTACCATTATCGCATAAAACGGTAAAAAAATACTTAAATATTAATTTTATTCTGATTTTAGTATTTGTTGTAATGGCGGCAACAGAAATACATCATCTGTGAAAATTTCAATTGTCTAGCTATCACGGTTCATGAGATACAGCCTGGTGACAGACAGACAAACGCACCCACGATACAGGAAGTAATTCCTAGTGTGGGAAGGAAAGTGAGCATTTGTCTGTATTGTTCTATTCGTAAGAACATTACACTACATTGCAATGCTCGTGAAAATGCTCTAGTGTATACTCACCTTAATGTTTGCATAACTCGACAAAACTCGGGGAACCGTTAATTTTGTTTCATAATTTTGTTTTATATTTCTGTTTTAATCGCATATCTAGTTAGAGTTTAAAAAACTTTATTCTAGCCCTGTTTATTATAAAATGGATGTTATTTAATTACACATTTACACACACATTACTTCTTTAATTAAATTTTTGAAGAATTTACAAATTAGGTTCAGGTACTACAGTACACTGCTATTTTTTTTTCAACTTTGCTTGGGCTGACCTGGCTGTCTCGCAAACGAAGGTATTTAATCCATTAATTACGCCAGCTGGAGCCAAAGTGCCTTTTCAAGTCTAAGTGCCTTTTCTCCCAGAAGGCTGGCGGGAATCTGACGGCGAAGTGTGAAAGCTTTCTCTCGTACCGGTGCTATAAACCCGGCTTACTACGTCCGGTCCGTACACCTCTGGGTAGCGTATTTGGCTTTCTGTATTTTGTAGGTGCACAATTCGGTACGCTTTTTTAACATTAAACCACTTATTCTGTACATTACACACGCCTTTTTGGGTACTTTTAACTTTAAGTTTCTAAAAAGCCATTTAAATAAATGCACTCTTCCTACCTTCTACAGTTGGTCCCTTATAACTGAGGATCGTAGTCCTGGACCCGTTTAAGCGGACAATCTGTCTCGATCGACTCTGATCCATAATTGCCATCACTACCTTCTGGGATTTGCTTAAGGATGTAGCTTCTTTCACTTGGTCACACCATCGTGTTAGCGACCTGCCTCGGGCTCTCTTTCCTTATTTTTTGCCAACAATGGCCAGCTTTTCAAAGCTGCTATCTCCCCTTCGAATTATGTGGTCAAAGTAGGTCAAAATACGCTGCAAGCAAAATCTCTCTCGTCGGGTCTTAATAATGAGTTAAGTTGAAATGCACTAAAGTTTGACAAATTACTTGCTGGAACTATTTTCAAACACACGGCAAACCATATAGGTATAATATACTTAATACGCGACACGCTTTTCAAATACACGGATCTAGTAACGAGCGGTCTCACAGTAACTCCAGGCTGATTGTTGGGACTCGGTCTGCTGGCAAGCACATATCTTCCGTCATTGCCTCCGAAGACGCTGCGGACCCATTTGCCGAGTTGGTTAGCTGGCCAGGGGTCCGTGTAGAAGGGGTCGCGGCAACACTTGCCGATGCGGCCTGTTGCGAGGTCTTTGCCGGTATCGGACGCCTACTATGCAACAGCGGAAGCGCGTGAGTGAAAATGTATGTATTCTGAAAAAATACTCACCGTAGAAACTAAGGTAAAGTGAGCTGAAACTGAATAGCTGCTATTCTGTAAAATTTACCGTGAAAAGTTTCACTCCACATATGAAAGTTTTCACGACGAGATGTTTGCAAAGTAAACCGTCATTTCACCTTGCCGCTGGGGATTAACGGAGAAGGTTTAAAAGAATAAGTGTTAACGAAGAGCTGCGCAGAGCTATTAGATAAACTAAAGCAAAATTAACTATGGCAGGTAAGTAGATAGGTTCAGTCTCTGTTTTTCACGTGTCTCTGTCAATTTTGTCACCCACTTTAAAATTATTTGCTAAGCTCAGTTTTAGCCTGTATCACTGTGTGCTAATACTAAAACAATTAAAATTTGTGTCTACTTACATTTTTGTGATTTAAAATTTGTTCGAAGTTGTTTGGTGGGATGATAACATCGTTTCAACTTTATGCTGCGCAGTACCTACCCCACCCCTCACATCCGTTGTGACTTCCGAAGTCCTCCGATTCGCCATTAGGTTTGATACTTCCTGTACCTTTCAATAAGTGGGAATAAAACCCGGAAGGGGTACGAAAATAAAAAAATCATTAGGTATTATTTTTACTCATATGTCTTTGAGATTCTCTATGGCACCTAATAAAGGCGTATCAGGGGCCGAAACCAACTCGCAAAGGCCTTGATAGACAATTAACATGAAATGTATATTATCCCTGTATGCACTACGCAAGTGCTCCCAAGGACAATCCGGCTGGTGCAGGACTATTGCAAAATATGGAGATAAAATAAAACACATTGGGCTATGGGTTTGGGAAGTTTCGTGGATCGATTACCTAAATCTATAGCAGGACTCATAAACGGTCGCTAGCACTTTAGTGATGTAGCGCCAAAAGGGCAACATATACGGAGGTACTTGAGGAGTGGAGAGGTATACCACGGATATCAGGACAATCTCGAAAGTACAGTCAAGACCCCTACCAGCATCTTGCTGGATTAACTTCCTTCCTCCGAGCACGTTTGCTCATGCGAATCTCCACTCAAGCCAGCCAATTAAGGCAAGAGAGAGGTGGGAGCTCTGTTCGTCGTCAGTGTTTACTCCGACCGGCCAATAAAGGCAAGCCGATTATGAGGAACAACTTCCCACGGGCGATCGAGTCCGTGGGGTCACCCACCAGCTCGCCACAAAGCTGCCCTGCGGGTTTATTATTTTCTACGTAGGTACTGAAATAGTGATGACAGTTTGTCATCTAAATTAAGTTCTTAGTCAAGAAACTTTTTATTCTAAAATTTTATTAATTATCTACTTAATTGTTATTGTCTCTATTTTGCTTAAAAATTATATAAAGTAATAACAACAACGAATACAACAAGAATAAAACAAGCACCGCGCCGCGTGAATTATATACAACAGCGCCACCTATTAGAAAATATAAGAACTAACTAAACTGTTGCTGTTCTCCAAACATAAACGGTTCTATTGCCGTCATCTAGGTGGCATCCATCAAATGTTTCTAATGCAAGCTTTTCATAGCGACTGTGTATCGTGGGATAGGCAGTGTACTGTATTCTTTACCTTATTTCGACTTTATTCGTTATCTATACTAATGTATACTATACTATATCATACATATATAAATAATATTATAAAGAGGCAAGTTATGTATTTTTTTAAGCAATGAATACACTTAAAAACTACTTCACCTATGGCAAGCTACATTATTCCGGAGTAACATAGGCTATAATATATTTTCAAAAAATTAGAGATCCTTATGAAAATTGCAATAATCTAACCCAAAGTAGCAAAATTTTGCCTATAAAATTCATTATTCGGTATGCGCGGAGAAAACTATATTGATGATATATAAAAATTATATACTAAATGATTTAAGTACTCATTATCTATAATATAAAAATGAATCGCAAAATGTGTTGGTAAGCGCATAACTCAACAACGACTGGACCAATTTGGCCAATTCTTTTTTTTAAATGTTCGTTGAAGTTCAAAGATGGTTTTTACGGGGAGAAAAATTCTAATTATTGCCGGAAAAAAATAAAAACAGCCCTTTTCTTTTTCCCATACAAAAGTTTTCTAACTAAAACGTAGAGTCAATTTGAGCTTTATTGCTATTGTATAAGCTATTTTTTCTTTGTGTAGGGTAGGGTAGTGTATGGTAGGGTAGTGTATGGTAGGGTAGTGTAGGGTAGGGTAGGGTAGTGTAGGGTAGGGTAGTGTAGGGTAGGGTAGGGTAGGGTAGGGTAGGGTAGGGTAGGGTAGTGTAGGGTACGGTAGTGTAGAGTAGGGTAGGGTAGGGTAGGGAAGTGTAGTGTAGGGTAGTGTAGGGTAGTGTAGGGTAGTGTAGGGTAGTGTAGGGTAGTGTAGGGTAGTGTAGGGTAGTGTAGGGTAGTGTAGGGTAGTGTAGGGTAGTGTAGGGTAGTGTAGGGTAGTGTAGGGTAGTGTAGGGTAGTGTAGGGTAGTGTAGGGTAGTGTAGGGTAGTGTAGGGTAGTGTAGGGTAGTGTAGGGTAGTGTAGGGTAGTGTAGGGTAGTTTAGGGTAGTGTAGGTTAGTGTAGGGTAGTGTATGGTAGTGTAGGGTAGTGTAGGGTAGTGTAGGGTAGTGTAGGGTAGTGTAGGGTAGTGTAGGGTAGTGTATGGTAGTGTAGGGTAGTGTAGGGTAGTTTAGGGTAGTGTAGGTTAGTGTAGGGTAGTGTATGGTAGTGTAGGGTAGTGTATGGTAGTGTAGGGTAGTGTAGGGTAGTGTAGGGTAGTGTAGGGTAGTGTAGGGTAGTGTAGGGTAGTGTAGGGTAGTGTAGGGTAGTGTAGGGTAGTGTAGGGTAGTGTAGGGTAGTGTAGGGTGGTGTAGGGTAGTGTAGGTTAGTGTAGGGTAGAGTAGGGTAGTGTAGGGTAGTGTAGGGTAGTGTAGGGTAGTGTAGGGTAGTGTAGGGTAGTGTAGGGTAGTGTAGGGTAGTGTAGGGTAGTGTAGGGTAGTGTAGGGTAGTGTAGGGTAGTGTAGGGTAGTGTAGGGTAGTGTAGGGTAGTGTAGGGTAGTGTAGGGTAGTGTAGGGTAGTGTAGGGTAGTGTAGGGTAGTGTAGGGTAGTGTAGGGTAGTGTAGGGTAGTGTAGGGTAGTGTAGGGTAGTGTAGGGTAGTGTAGGGTAGTGTAGGGTAGTGTAGGGTAGTGTAGGGTAGTGTAGGGTAGTGTAGGGTATTGTAGGGTAGTGTAGGGTAGTGTAGGGTAGGGTAGTGTAGGATAGGGTAGGGTAGTGTAGCGTAGGGTAGGGAAGGTAGTGTAGGGTAGGGTAGGGTAGTGTCGGGTAGTGTAGGGTAGGGTAATGTAGGGTCAGGTAGGGTAGCGTAGTGTAGGGTAGGGTAGGTAGGGTAGATAAATGTTTGGTGTTTTTATGGCAAAACAAAGTTTGCCGGGTCAGCTAGTTACCTATAAAAATGTCTGGCAGAGAATATATCTAACTACCATAGTTAAGTCACAATAGCAGCTTTTGTATTCTAAAATTTAATTAGATTGGATTGGATTTGGTTACATTCGTATTGTAGTATTAATTCTTATACAAATAAATAGTTTAACAAATTGGTAGGAAGGGTAGGTTGATAGGTAGGGCAGGTGAGTAGGTTGGTAGGAAGGTAAAGTAGGTGGACAGGTAGGTAGGTAGGTAGCCAGTTGACGGGAGCGAAGCCGCGGAGGTCAGCTAGTCTTTATATATATATATATATATATTTAGCACCAGATTGGTGATAAATTATCCACCTTCCTAAACCATCAATAGTCGTATAATTGTGTTTGATTCGATATTCAGTGAATCTTACAATGAACGTCATGATTTAAGGATTAAGCACATATTTGACATCAAGCGAATATGTTAACTTGGACAAGGAAAGCTAAAAGCAATTTTAAATTAAACTGAAAATGTGCTGATGAAATAACGCTGTGATTACATCAGCCCATTTTGAGTTTGATTAGTCAATAGCCATCCGCTCCAATAATATTATTATTATTATATTCTTTATTGTACACCAAAAAATATATATACAGGACAAAAAACATAAAAGCAAGTGTACAATGGGCGGTCTTATCGCACAGGGCAATCTCTTACAGACAACCTTTGGATGGACTGTACGAGAGGAGAGGAATTTAGGGTTGTCAGTGTACAATATAGTGTATATCTTAAATAATAAAACTTTTTTTTTTTTTTTTTTTTTATCGACAATAGGCTTGCGCTTGACCACTATCTCACCTGATGGTAAGCGATGATGAGACATAGACATAATAACATAAAATACATACATACAATAATAAATAATATACTAATAAATAACAAAAATATCACATAGAAAGGAGAAGACTAATTATAATCAAATGAAATGCTCCTTCACCATTTTTTTGAATGTTGGTAAGGATTGAGCACGCCTCACTTCAATAGGTAATGCATAATACGTCTCTGAGCTCGATCCTTGGCTCCTCTCATTATCTACCTACCTTTAAGAAGTCACCCTATAAATCTTATCACTGCGGGGCATCCTTTAGCGATTCGAGGTTTTCTATCAAGCTCATGAAGAGCAAACCATTAACATTACAGCGGTTAATTACCAGAAGGGTTGAGCAGTGATGTATAGTACCCAAGCACACCCAGATTTCACTGGAATGACCCACGTAACAAAATGCAAGCCTGTTTGTTCCCATCAGTCGTGCACAAATTCTAACTCCAGGTACGATCAAATAGAACGGAGCGAGAGGGCATGGGAAGCCGTCACCTCCTTCTGCGAAGCCGTAATGTTCGCAAAGGAGGAGGCGGAACGCGTGAGGGAGACGCAACGGAGACGCCCTCATTCCCCTAGCCACCGCAGTAGACGCCCTAGGCGTCGAGAGTCGCAAAGTGATTCCCGGCCACCGTAGGCGCGGGCTTGTGGACGGCGAGTAATGGGTAGCTCGCCATCCGATAAGGACCAGGCCCGAGTGGACGGCACGTAGTGTTCCACGCGCGCCTCAAAGAGATGTCAGCAAAAACTGACGGGGTCCGCTAGGACCGAAATCACGGATAAATTTGAAAGAGTGTCCAAAGAAAAAAAAAGGTACGTTCAAATAACCCAATAATACTATTTCAAACCAGGGATTTGAATCCAGAAACTCAAACCTAGCAGTCATACTTACAAGCACTGGACCGATGATAACGATTCATCTTTGTAAAACTTCACCAAAAGATTTACAGTTCTTAGATCAGGCAAAATTCCCCTAATTTACTACAACAGCTGATTACCTTACGAAAAGATTGATTCAATCCTCCATTCGAGTTCAGTGTAATTGGTTAAAATATCACAGTTGAACTAATTATAAAACACAACAGACCAGCTGCTAGCATCGGTGACCCGACCCATATACTGTTCACGACACCACTGTAACTAGACCTTCACTACCCCTCCCAGACTTTAACTATCAGGAAGTCGAAAGGGAGATTCAGTTTAGTAGTACAGGTTAGGATATGCTGGTTTCGTTGCGTGACGTCTGTCGTACTCCGGTTTATTCCTGACGCGACCGCAGACTACAGTCCATGTTTTGATTTTGTATTTATTTTTGTACGATTGTTACACAATTGATGCGCTACAGAGATATCGGGGCAGTGGTTGCGGTTGGCCTTGAGGGACGGAGTTGGGTAACCAAAGTAAGGGAATACTCAGGAAATAGCTGTAGATTTCATGTTTAGATGTAATAGGTATGTTTAGGTGTATATAGCTTGCAAAAGTAGACCAAATCAAAGCATAGACTTGCAAAAGTTTTCACAACATTTTGGGCACAGGTAAAGTCGTTAGCAATGCCTAGCCCACGAAGACTACGCTGTAGGTCTTATCGTAGTAAAATCGTAGTCCTTTAGTCACTTAAATGTGATTCTGACATTTAAGGCTTCGTCAAGACCTTGTCTTAAAGTCTTAACCAGACAAGCTTTCTCACAGCCACGTTGTAGGTTATGCCGTAGGCCACGTACGGCATACAATAGGCGAGGTCGTATAGTTATATCGTAAAGTACTTGATCTTTAAGACTATGTCTGTAGCCCATGTTTAAGGCCAAGCTATGTCGGAGGTCTCGTCTTGCCGTAGACCTCTTTGTAGCCTTTTCGTAGGCCTATTCGTAGCCGCATCGTAGGCCACTTCGTAGCCGCATCGTAGGCCTCTACGTAGCCGCATCGTCGGACTTTATAAACCGTGATTAAATATTGTCTACCTATCAAACAGGAGATCGAATTGCATTAGTTGGTATAATGATGTGTATGTGCTTCATTTAAAAACGTAATTTATTTTTATTATCTATTGTTTTCACAATTGCAGTGGCGAATGCAACCATTCACCTGTTATCTACGAACGTGATTAACTAAGTGTTAATGCTTAACTTAGATAAGATTGTTATTACTCAAGAGTCAATCACTTATCGGGCATAAAACTGCTTCATTTTAAGTGGTGTATTGTATTGTTATTGTACCTAGACTAATAGGAATTTGCCACCTCTTTCTAGAACTGGCTTTCCTGCAATTTTAACATCAACATCATTCTTCTTCTTCTTCATCGTGTCGATGATTCCATTTTTTTGTTTTTAATTTAGATGTTGTGCTTCGACCAGAACTCAGCAACGTCGACAGCCCTAGCGCTGGCCTCGCACAGGTCCTTCATGGTGCAGGTGTTTGTGCACAGAGAGCACGACAACAGATGAGGCATCGTTTGCGGTGCGGTTCCACAGTCGCACTGTGGCTGATCGGAGTACCCCCATTTGACCAGGTTGTACCTACAGCGGCCCACTTGGCTTCGCAGCCTATTTAGAGTTTTCCATGTTGGCCATGGCAGTTTTATGTCCAGCTGGGAGCTTTTCTGCAGGATCGATATAGTCAGTTGGAGGGGGGTATTTAAGGAGCCACAGCTTTCTGCGCGCTTCCCTAGGGCTGTCGTCGTATCAACGTATCAACATCATTTATACCGAAAGAGTTCCAATACTGGATATAGACCTACCGACGTGGCTCACCAGATCTAATAGTCCTATGGTTCCCGTATACAATAGGTTGCGGAATCGGAGGGCACGCGTCTAAATCACCTCGTCACCCTCGTCTAGGGTGCCCTCGACGGTGCCTTCCATCTTTGAGCACCCACTGCGTGGAGACTTTTGCCCAGTGGCCATATCTTATATATAAAATTCTCGTGTCACAATGTTAGTTACCATACTCCTCGAAAACGGCTTGACCGATTTTTATGAAATTTTAAATGCATATTCAGTAGGTCTGAGAATCGGCTACTATGTATTTTTTAATAGGTAGGGTAGGGTAGGTTAGGTAGGGTAGGTAGGTATGGTAGGATAGGGTAGGTGGAGTAGGGTAGGTGGGGTAGGGTAGGTAGGATAGGGTAGTGTAGGGAAGTTAGAGTAGGTAAGGTAGGGTAGATAAGGTAGGGTAGGTAGGGTAGGATAGGTAGGGTAGGGTAGGTAGGGTAGATGAATGTTTTGGTGTTTTTTTGGCAAAACAAGTTAAGTAGTAGTAGTTTTTCTATAAAAATAAATGTTACCCCCTACACATATTTGGTAAAATCTTTTCTGATCCTATTCTCCGGTACTGATCGGAGCAAACCTCTCTCAACTCGGGTTAAAAGGTCGCGACCGATGACCGCTGGATACTTCATCCACCTGCTCTAAAGATATCATTGTCACTCTTAAAATAACGCTAGTATATTAATAGATGAATGTTTAAAGATACTGAGTTTAGTAGGTCTAAATAAATGTGAAGCAGTGTTTAGTCCAGAATAAACGAATTTTTCAAACCTGTAATTCTGAATTTTGTAGTACCTAAGAGGGAAGCAGTCTAGGTGATTTTAAAGCGGAAAACTACATATATGTGTGTACCTACCTACTAACAAAAACTAATATCCTGTTATTATTATTCCACTACAGGACAAAGACCTGCACAAAATCAAAATCAAAATCAAAATGTATTTATTCAATTAGGCCATTAAGCGGCACTTTCGAACGTCAAAAAAAAAAATTGACTCTAATACTAACCTCCAGTTTCCCAGCCCAAAATCATCGGAGAACCAATGCGACAAACCGCCAAGCAAGCGCTATCCGCTGCGATTGGCTGTTGATAATTCATTCAACCAATCACAGCAGACAACGCGCGCCCGACAACCCGCCACACCAACCCCCCGACAACTCCGAGCTGGGAAACTGGGGATAATTGATTCTACCGTCCGCACACTGGTCGATCATCAAGGATAAGCAACGCTTGACGAGGTCGGTCCGTGGATGGGTGACCATTTCGGTCCCAGCTGTCATTTGAAGATCTTTGACAGTCGTTACGGGTAGTCAGAAGCCTGAGATTTGACACCAGCCAATCTAGCCATGAGGTATCGTGTTACCCAGTTACTGGTTTGTGGAGGTCGGATAAGCAGTCACTCCATGTAAAACACTGGTACTCAGCTGAATCCGGTTAGACTGGAAGCCGATGGTAAAGACCTTTTCACATACTAAAAAAAGGATAGAGAACAGATATCATGCAATTGAGGAAATATTTCAACATTTTTGTTTTTCTATCTGCAATTATCAAAGCACCATTTTTCCTTAAGAGTCTTCCTGGACTATTAATAAAATTGTCACCTAAAATATAATGAGGTAATTAACCATTTACCTTAAATATGCAAGTTATAGATAATCTGGAGTCAGGCTATCAGGCACCAGTATTGCAATGGAGAGGGCTATGCTCGGAGCTTCCTTGCGTGAACAAATCTGAAATGTGGAGAGCCAAACTTAAGTAGCAGTGGGCAGGGCACATAGCTCGCAGTACGGATGGCCGATGGGGCAGAAAAGTTCTGGAGTGGCGACCGCGAACCGGAAGACGTTGCGTTGGAAGGCCTCCCACCAGGTGGACCGATGACCTGGTGAAGGTTGCGTGGATTCGCTGGATGCGGGACGCACGGGACCGGTCAATGTGGCGTCGCTTGGAGGAGGCCTATGTCCAGCAGTGGACTTCTTTCAGCTGGTATGATGATAATGATTGCCAAGGGGTATCGTGATACCCAGTTACTTGATTATGGAGGTCTGATAGGCAATTGCTTCATGAAAAATACTGGTGGTCAGCAACATCCGTTCAGACTGGCAGCTGAACCCAACATAGCTGGGCAAAGGCTTGGCAGATTAATTTTACCTTAAGTTTGTACAAACTGGCTTACGAAGGCTAGAAAGTCCATTATCAGAGTCTGAATACCCAGTATCACCATTTTTCGGAACAAGCAATCTCTAAATAGGCTACGAAGCCAAGTGGGCCGCTGTATAACCTGGTCAGATGGGGGATACTCCTTCTCTTGCTCCTTTTACACAAACACCTTTTTTATTATAGATAGGCTCGCGCTTGACCACTATCTCACCTGATGGTAAGCGATGATGTGGTCGACGGTGAAGCACGCTTGCCTAGAAGCAACTTATTCACTCTTGACTTAAATATCCACAGGTTGTAGGTATCGCGAAACAGACTCCGGCAGGAAACTACTCCTTAGCTGTATGCATAATGAAATTATTTGCAAGTGGAATGTCCACTATGTACCGATGGCGCATCGCCGTACATCTTATAGTCCGATGATGAAACGGGCTAGGCGGAAACACCTGCACTATGACAGACCTGATAATAGACCAGACGCTGACATCGACCCTCAATTTTGGTCCATTAATTGAGACAAATGCTCAGTTCCGTGCAAAAAATGGGGATCCTTGCAGAGGTGAGACGGTACTTCACGTCAGAACAGCTGCTCAACTTGCGCTTCTACTGCTCTCACCTCTGGGTCGGTTCTGCCCAATACCAGTTTGATGCACTTGAGTCGATTGACAAACGGGCCAAGAGTCTTATCGGCACCGATGCACTGGTCTACTCAAAGATCCAAAGCCTTGAACATCGACGCCGAGTGGCCAGCCTGTGGAGTGAGCAAATGGAACTGCACAATTTGATTTCGCCCATTCCATCATCGGCTACTACAATATGTACGGCAATGCGCCATCGGTACATGGTAGAAATCGCACCCATACGCACAAAGTCATTGTGCGTACAGCTAAGGAGTGGGATTCCCTGCTGGAGTCTTTGTTCCTTATAGCTATAACCTGGGGTCTTCAAGTCAAGAGTGAATAGGTTACTTCTAACTTCTCATCGCTTAACATCAGGCGAGATAGTGGTCAAACGCGAAACACATAATAAATCAATAAATAAAATAAAATTATTTTTTCAATGCTAATAAAGTCAATGTGGCTGAGTTCTGGCACAGGTAGAACATATATATTAAGCATTGAACATGGAATCATCGACACTGAAGAAGAAGAAGAAGATCCACTTAGAGCGGACCGCCACTGGACAATCACACACACACCATTCATTCCAATCACGCCGCCATGCATTAGTAATCCTCTCAAAAATAAATACACGAATCCCTTATCATTATCAATAAGCATTGATAAACAGATAAAATCAAATGTTTAGTACCCGTCCATAGACTATAGCATAATACCACAGATAATAAATGCGTTCCATGAAATTGGATTTTCTAGAGCTATAATAGTCACAGCGGATCTTTGTGTTTCTGAAGTTGATGCAACTAACGAGTGAAAGAGACAATTAAACAATGCTATCTTCACCTTCAACGTTTACACAAAAATAAAGACTGCGCAGGGTTTTGTAACCAATTCAGAGACACAAAGATCCGTTGTGAATATTATAATTTGCAATAATTTTGAACCTCACAACTTAGAGTCCAAATTCGGTCGATTTCACTGCCTCCACAAACAAAATAAGTTTCAAGAAATGTTCATAGCTTGAACTTTATCCAACTTTACGGGAACTTTTATATTAATTGTTATTCGAGCGATTAACTCGTTCATGAGTTGTCAGAAAAGTATCAGTTTTTTATCCAGAGTGAAGTGAATTTCACACAATTGCAGTTTTTTGTCGTCAGGTTGATAATTGATATTCCTACTTAACTTCTGGGGCGCGTTTTCATGAATGTTAGAAATCGCTTTGCCAGAGCCGCGAAGGACATTTGAATAATATTATTTTCAAAAAGTAATGTTGCCATATCTTCAGTTTCAGTTTTTGTAATTAAACGTGTTTATAAAATATATTTGTAATTTTTGTATGCATCTACCTAAGGTAGTTTTTTCTGAGACACCAGTATTTGGTGATTGGTCCCTACTTGTTAAAACGTGGGTCATTTCAGGTGTAACCCCGCCCACGGCGACCATTTACCTTGACTTCCAGATTGCGAAACACGATTAAGCTTTATTACCATATCGATAAACAATCTTGTTATGCTTTTTGGGTGAATATAATAATTTATGGCCATAATAGCCTTAAGTTTCGTGACTGAATATGTATTCCTAATTTTTTTTAGGGTACCTCCCGTACATGTAAAGTGGGAAGGTTTTTTTTCACGTTTATCCCATGGTGTGGGGCCAAGTATCCCATCCCCTGCCAGCTAAATGGTTGCTTTTGGATATGCGAAAAAATTTACGGCAGTAGTATACATAACGAAATTAAAAGGAAAAGTGTCACAGCTAAGTTGACTTTACAAGTTTACGAGTAATAGTCGACCAACTTATAAAATGTAAGTGTGAGCCGGCGAAACCGTTTAAATGTTCATGAAACAACTAAAAGCCATCTTCTTGGTCCGCATTATTACTGCTGCGCCTGGCCCGCAGAGCAGTGGTGAGTGAGAAGTGGTGGCCCAGTGGTATTGGCCGCGACTTACAAGTTGTAGGTCGTTGGTTCGAACCAAGGCAGGTGCTTTACTTGTGTAAATTATTTCATCACCACTTCTCTCAAAAACGGCGAAGGAAAACATCGTGAGGAAACCGGACATACCAATTTCCTCACGATGTCTAGAACCAAAAATTCGAAAACATGTGACATCCAAAAACCAGCACTGGGCCCGCGTGGTGGACCCTCTCACAGAGAGGAGGCCTGTATCCCAGCAGTGGGAACATTAATAGGCTGATGATGATGATGGCGGCCCGACACGCACTTGGCCGGTCTTATATCGACGTTCAACCTAACGCACAACTTATTTCAAACATTTTATCGTGCGACAAAGGATTCATTAAAATGTCAACAACTCTTCGCCTCTTCGTCTCTCACCTTCAGAATCCAAGCAGGGACGGCTATGATATTGACATCACCTTTAAGTGCTCTCTGTGTCAGAGGCCTAAATGTCACTTATAAATCATAATATACGCTAAGTAGGTACTAAAATAATCATCCTGCCTCCATCTAGTAAGTTTCGGTATTGTCAATATTCACTCATTACCCTGGCCCAAGTGCTTCCCACCACATCACAACTAGACAAGTGACTTCCTACCATAGGAAGCGTGGCGATAACGTTTTTCAACAAGAAAAATTCCAAATTTTAAAAACCCTCGGCACATTTATCTTGCAAAAAAACCCCGATTCAAACAGTAAAACGCCCATAACTTTTGAAGAGCTCAAGAACACTGTCGACAAAATAACCTTCCAAACAAATAAAAACTAAATCAAAATCGGTTTATCCGTTTAGGCGCTATGATGCCACAGACAGACACACAGATACACAGCAAAACACATGAAACTTATAAAGCCCCTCTCTTTCTGGCGGTGGTTAAAAAGGAAAATTGAATGGGATTGAAAAGCGATATCGAAAAATCACGTGATCAATCCTTTACATTATGACATTTCCACTATCACCTTCGCTGACATCGAATGCCACTTATCTACAGCCTCTGATAAACACTACTGACGGTGAAATTAACTTGGTCACCCACTAGACCCAACACTTGGAAAGAATTATCCATTGACGCGAAAAGAAGAAGACCCTGGGGTTTATTCCCATCGGCCACCCCCCAGTTGCCACCCCGGTGGCCGATGGGAATGATTTAGTGAAATTTCCTACCTTCCTTTATTCCCATCTGCCACCGGGGTGGCGGATGGCACTAACTAGTGGCGTTTGCCACCCCGGTGGTCGATGGGACTTATTTAGTGAAATCTGCCACATTCCTTTATTCCCATCTGCCACCGGGGTGGTGGGCGATTCTCATGACATTTGTCACATAAAAGTGAATGTTGATGCTGTGACCGGTTTACTTTGTTACTTGGATCCAACTGGTGCTGGCCCTGTTAACTTAATAATATCATCTAAATTTCTAACTAAATGCGCGCCTTGCATTGCCCTACCTATTTCAATTTTGGTTTTTGGAAGTCTGACTCAAGGTGTTGTCCCCATTTTATAGAACTCTGTTTTTATTTCACCCGCACATAAGACAAAAAAAAAAGTTGACGATTTGAAAAAAAAAAAAAAAAAATTGCATACTCAAAGGTAGTTTTGTTAGTAATACAAATTACTTAAAAATTATGTTAGTAGTACACTTAGACACGTCATTTTATTTATATTGTTAGAACACAATACTTACAAACTATGTTAGTAACAAAACAATCAATTCATGTATCTGTTGCGCTCACCTGACGCACCGGGCACATGCACGTGTACATGTACCCAGTGCGCCATGATGGCGCAACAAGGCTTATCACGGAAAAATAGTCAAATATGAACCTTGAAAACTTTCTTGATATTTTTCTATTCACCCCGTTTTACCACTCGTTCCACTAGAATCCCCTATTTCAGTCCCCCAGGGGATTATACAGCACTCAATGTTCCACTACGATCCCCTATGCAGGGGATTCTATAAGTACTAATAAGTTCTATTCGTTTTCTAAATAAAAAAGTACTGCGTTCTGCGAGCAATGTGCCCTGCCCACTGCCATTTAAGTTTCGCAATTCTTCGGGCTATATTGATGACTTTGGTTCTCCTGCGGATATCCTCATTTCTGACGTAATCACGCAAGGAAACTCCGAGCATGCAAAAATTAAGTTTGTTCAAACCTTTTTCTTTAATCGGATATCTACACTCGAAGTTGTAGACGATTATGTCTACCTGGGACCAACGGTCCAGTTGGGTAGGTCTAACTTCGAGAAAGAGTTGTATCTTCTCGTCCAATTTACCGCAGTGTCTCAAGACAAAAGTCTATGAGTGTGTGTTGCCAGTGATCACCTATGGGACCGAGACGTGGACGCTCACCATAAGCCTTATCAATAAGATTAAAGTCACCCAAAGGGCAATGGAGAGGACTATGCTCGGAGTTTCCTTTCATGATTTCGTCAGAAATGAGGATATCCGCAGGAGAACCAAAGTTACCGACATAGCCCGAAGAATTGAGAAATTTAAATGGCTGTGGGCAGGGCACATTGCTCGCAGAACGGATGGCTGATGGGGCCGAAAAGTTCTGGAATGAACCCGAACGCCTTAGGTGGGACTCGAACCCAACACCACCGAGACGCTGCACTAGTCGAACTTGTGAAATTCTTCAACGCTTTTGGTACTTTTTTTTTCAACATCTGACTTATTTTAGAAAAAATTATTTACTTCATTGTAATCCCTCTTCTTCTCTTCTCTCTTTAGACCGATTTTTAACTATTGTTATTTTATAGGTGGCTTTTTTATTTAGAAGGGACAAGGAATAGAACTTATTAGTACTTAAAGAATCCACTGCATAGGGGATCGTAGTGGAACATTGAGTGCTGTATAATCCCCTGGGGGACTGAAATAGGGGATTCTAGTGGAACGAGTGCGTTTTACGGTCAGGAGAATCAACCACCCGACTAAACTTATGAAGGTGGCAGATGGGAACAAATCGGCAAACGCCACTAGTTAGTGCCATCCACCACCCCGGTGGCAGATGGGAATAAAGGAAGGTAGGAAATTTCACTAAATCATTCCTATCGGCCACCGGGGTGGCAACTTGGGGGTGGCCGATGGGAATAAACCCCATTCAATAACTTTCTCCCAAGCTTTCATACTATGTGACATCAGCTTTATTCCTCTATAGTTGTTGCACTCCAGCACATCAACTACTGCATCAACACGAACTATTGCACCAATTATCAGATATGGCTTCATCCCGCAACCACTTAGCACACTTCACACTAATATTATACACGCGAAAGTTTGTGAGTGTTTGTATGTTTTTTACATCTTCACGCTCAAACGGCTGGATAGATTTGGATAAAATTTGGCACAGATATAGATTATAGTCAGGAATAGCACATAGGATACTTTTTATCCCGGGAATATGTTCCCTCGAGATGATTTTCGACATTATTGCGGGTGAAGTCGCTGGCAGAAGCTAGTTGAAGAATAAAGCTAACCACGTCAACCACCGACACGCAATATCTTACACACTTCAACTTGTACTCCGTCTAGACAAAAATCCCTCCATCAAGAACATGTAAGGGCTTGCGGATATTCTTTGCACCTGTTCCCTAAGTACCTATTATTGCTATTCAATCCCGTTGCAATTTGCATTCAAAGTGACCTATTGTTCTAGATCGTAGGTACGCCGCAGACCACATGGAGAAGTACTTTAGATGCGCATCTTGAGAAGTCAAATAAACAAACAACAAGATAATAAATAATATTATTGCTAATGACGTGGTTTCATTCGCTCTATATTTCTGGAATAGGTAAGTGACTATTACTGTTTTTGTACTCAAAAAAATTAGTCTGAAAAGTATCACATTTGTCATGAAAAAAATTACAAACGAGACACCTCAAAAAAGTCCCATCATCAACACTTCGTTAAGCTGACCAGCAACACATCTATCTGCTAAGTTAGAAGTAGTCTGGAAGTTCTACCTTTGTAGCTTTACTCACTGCAGTGACATTAAAGAGAAATTTTAGAACAAGTGATTTGAAAGTTATTTATTGTTACCCTTCAGATACCTCTGTTTATCAGTTTAGCTTGGAAAAATCCACATCACTTTACAGATTTGCGGGTACTTTAAGATTTGACAACTACAAAGTTACCAAAGAAAAAAAGCATAAAATGTTAAAAGCTGAAAATTGTATGTGCGTGTGAACTGTGGGGCCAAACTGGTTTTTCGAAAAATAAAAATCGTAGGATTTAGTAGTAGACTTAAAACAATTGTATAACTAATCTGGGAATTTGTAAACAAATATATTAAAAACTACAGCCCGTAAAGTGTGTTCCCTCAGTCCTCACAGACCATCAGCCAGATCTCGGAAAGTATCTAAAAAAATAAAGGTGTTGTGACTACAAACTTTTAGTAAAGAATTTGTAAAGATATTTACTAAATAACAGACCACAAAGCTTCAAAGATAAAAGATATGGCAGACAACTTTTTTAGAAGAAAACTTTTATGTGCGGTTAAAGACACTATAGGAAATTGCCGAAATACTCGTATCCGATAAAGTTTAGAAGACCTTAATACTGAAGAATATTAACGTCGATAAGTGTACTTGATATTGACCGTATTTTATGACAAATATATTCAGCCAGTATTCAACTAAACGACTAGATACTTTTCCGGGGAAATGCTTCTACATTTTTTTGTTAATTCTTTTGTTTTGCCAGTAACAGCTAGAAATAGGTCATCAGCGATGATAATGAGTTTCATGAGATCACCGGACGCACATTCTCCTATTTTATATTAGTTAAATTGACGGCACGCGGTGGCCACTTGGTCGGTCGAACTGACGGTCGTAGGGATGTGACAGGCTCGCTAAAGTTTCGGATCAAAATGCATTTTGTTGAAAACACGATCATAAAATTAATTAAATCATTATTATTGATACGGTGTTTTAAACATGTTATGAATACGTTTAAAAATGAATGAATAATAATAACTTATGGTGCCATGTTGATATAGCATCTGGTTAAATAATAATAATGATTATATTACCTAGCAAGCGTCACGATGACCTTGTTTATATCTTCTGGATAAGGTTACAGCAACACTTGCACTTACATTTGATTAAAATGTGTTTCATAAAGTTGTCAAAAAATAAAAGGCCTGTTTTGACAGCTATAAAAATACTTAATAATAATTAAACTTGATGCTTACGAATGATACTCGTTGTTATAGTGTATGAGTAACATAGTAATTATTTATGGTTATGAATTTGATTTTTAAATTTTTATGTAGTCAGTTATTGCGGCATTTAATATGTGAAACGGCAACGGACTTCTTTGCTTGTGACGGCTTTAGTGTTTTGTAATTTTTAACAAACAATTTTTTTTTTTTTTTTACTTTTTGTGTCACTTTTTGTCATACACTAGCGGGCGCCTCGCGGTTTCACCCACTTAGTTCCCGTTTTCGTGGGAATGCAGGGATAAAAAGTAGCCTATGTCACCAGGGGATAGTGTAGCTTAGCAACCGTGAAATATTTTTTTAAATCAGTCCAGTAGTTTTTAAGTTTATTTGTCCCATACAAAAATTCAAAAATACAAATCATTCCTCTTTATAATATTGTTATTATTAGTATAGATAGATATAGAAATATCTAATAAATTAGTTATAGTTATAATGCATCTTGATTTGATCAGGTGTATCTTCACCAAATGCTTAAAACGACAATAGTAGCAGCTCATTTATAACTTTAAATTCATAAACAAGACATTAAAAAAATATCTTCGCATCGGAGTTCAGTGCCACATATTACGTACTTATAACATAAAAAGTCACCACCCACAAACTGAAAGTTAATCTGCAAAACCACTTGCCCCAATAGAATCACCCGAATTCTACTTCTATTCCAGAAATGACAAAAAAAAAACAAAACAGTAGATATCCGATAAAACCGTATATTTCCCAGCCCTACAAAGGTAGGTATACAATCAAACGCTGCAGTAGTCGCGACACGACGGAGCGCACCGCCCGTCGGCCAGCGCGCCAGTTACGTGATGTACCGAACTATATACGAACACACAATATAACACAAAACTATACCCCAAGTGACACAAAGTGACATAAATATTTGTTCAGTGATTAAAAAAAACCGGTAAGTCACATCACTAGCCATAAAAAAATATTAATTAAAATAAATACTTATTTCTGACAAACGATGTTATTTTATCAATAACACTAAACAGACGCGGTGACCTTTCGAAACTTTTGTGTCGATTTACTTGATAGGGAAATGCGAATAAAACCAAAAATAACTTTAATTAAGGCCTCCATATTAGTTAGTGTTTAACGCGGTATGCGTTCGTATCAATGGGAATTTGGATTTTTGATAACTCCGGGAGTACTATTTGGATGGAGTCCAAATTTAAAAATACAATGCCTAACGTCTCGTTGCAAGTCTGCCTGGGAATTGGGTCTGACTGCCTGAGCTAATTCTTCCATCCGGGGGCGACCGGCCGTGACAAGCTGTATGAGTGCCTGTACAGTGAACTATCGCCGTCCCATACTATACCATGATATGACGATGACACTTTTGAAGTTAGAACGCGCTAAAATAGTCTTCTTAGTCACTTGTTTGGTTTGACGGTAGTTTTGACGTGAACAAATATAAAAGAAAGTAGTAAGGTAGCTACTTTACTACATTAAAAAAAAAACTTTGTTTATTTTTTCGGCTGACATTTTAAAAACAAATTACAAACAACCACGAATACAGATGAGTAATTTGGAGTTCCATTTTCAAAATACATAATATAATTTTATTTCTTTCCAGCCAGCATTGCAAACAGTTTCATTATTTTTAACCAAAAGCATCGTTCATATTTGGATTGCTACGTACTTGGGCCTAGGATAGATACAAACCCATTGGATAGGCGTCATACAAACCACTAAATATTTAAACCAGATAATATCGCAATCAACTACAGAGCGGCGGCCCAAGATCACGGTAATGTACGGCCCGAACTCTGCCAAACCAAAGATACTAGAGTTATGCTTGGAGTCGCTTCGATTCGCGTGCGTTTGTTTTGGCAAATAGCTGGCTCAATTAGAAGTCTACCTATAACTAAATTGCAGAACTGAGAACTAGATTATTTAATACTGTAAGGTTTTAACAGATTATTCCCTCGGTTTCACTACCGTAGCCAATCCGGACATCCGTCCGGATTTTGCCGGACATGCCTGGACATTTGGCGTCCTCTCCGTCCCTATTTGTCCGGCTTTTTGCTTTTTATAACGAATCGACAGTAGTTATTTCATCAAACAGCCTTTCGTCCTTGACGAATATTCCTTTTTCCATTCATATAATAATTGAGCCTATATATTCTATAATAGTTTTTCCCTTTTTTAACTCAATCATTTAAAAACTTTAAAGTCAGAATATAAAAAAATCCCGGACATTTTTTTGAACGCCCGGCTTTTTGCCCGAACTTTTCAATTTTCGAAATTGTAACCCTAATCTCACAGGAACTGTTCCTTTCTGAGAAAAAGATTGGCATTTAGTATTAGTGTAGCCCTTTATTACCAATGAAAGAGTTTTAGTAATCGGGTCACTATTTTCAGCTTACCTCATACAACAAACCAACAAGCAATTTTACTTCATCCGAATATTATTTTAGATATACTCATTAATTTCATGTCCATGAACAGTTAAAGGTACCCAATTAAAGTCTTGAAGATAAAAATGTAATCACAATATGTCTGTTCTTTTTATTCATCTATGTTTAGATAAAATAAAAGTCACCATGCATAATTGGTTTGATGTATTCCTATACAGAAAAAAAACCTACTAAATTATTGCCATTGAAAAAAACACCAATCTATACGTACAACAAATGTCCAAATTAATAAATAACAAGTCGTATATTAATGAATCTATGTGAATAGAGGAACAATACACCGACCATTATCCTCAAAATGCTACAAACTATTGATAAAAAACCATAAAGTTCGGTCTAACTTGATAACGCAAAACTCTTATCAAACGTCAACTTTGAACTCTCACTCAATATTTGGACAAATGATTGTCGGTGTCGGTGACAGTTCAATCAATTAGAGACTTTTACAACAATGTAATTAAAGCTATTTTAACATGCCAGTAAATAATGCTGTTCTCAACAGCATACTTTTGTTACCACGCTAAGTTCACTTGTATGCAAAGCATTTTTCTGGTAGTGACACGAATTACCGACTCAACCCTCACTGGGCCCGCGTGGTGGTTTATGGCCCATTCCCTGTCACAGAGAGGAGGCCTGTTTCCCAGCAGTGGGAACATTAAAAGGCTGGTGATGATGATGATACGAACCAGCATATCATTATCAACCAAAACCTTTTCTCTGTGAGAGGAAGCGTGCAGAAGGAATTGATGGATGTCACGTCCTCGAATTTTTTCGATTTCCCAAAGAGGTGGAGGTTCTATGTTCGACATTTTTGTTATTTTTTTGTGTTTGTTCACCGATTTCGCCGTCCGCCCGTGGACCGATTTTGAATAATCTTTTTTGTTTGAAAAAATTTAACAAATTGGTCCCATTTAAATTTAGTGAAGATTTGACCTCAGACTCTTCAATAAATGACGGCAAATATCTCGAGATTACTGCAATCGCAAGTCTGTTTATAGCATTTCACCGGTTATATTCAAGTTTCATGATATTGGGGTATTATATATAGATACCTTACTAAAGAGCTTGCCTACCACAGGTACCACATACACTAGGTACCACAACTAAAAAGTGAAAAATAAACGAACCTTTTTCCAAAAAAATTCAACCGACTTATGATTGTATTTTTTTATTCTGAGCATTCCGGTTTCCTCATGATGTGTCCCTTCACTTCGTGAGCATATGCATACTCGCAATATGCCGTAATAAAAATATTAATCAACCTCATCTAGGTCCTAGGCAGTCAGTTCTACTGTTATTGATATTGAAATTACCTAGAATGTAAATAATCTCATTTTCCAAAATATTTTGTCGTGTGCAACCAGAGGCACGCGTGCCATAGGTTCGCCATCCCTGACGAGAGAACATATTTCTAAACGTTATCATGATCACGATCGACAATGAAATTTACGATCAACGGGTACATTGCTCTTATCACCAACATCAAGCTTATCGGGCACGTGGTGATTCAGTGTGAACTCGGTTTACATTGTTTAAATACCAGAGCCAGAGATTTTTTATATTTTACGCCACAACAACCTATTTTGAACATGAACTGTTGGTTTTTATCGGTTACATTTCGGGGAGTGTGCGACGGAACTGCACAATTTGAGTACGCCTAGCCCTTTCCATCATCGGATTACAAGACGTACGGCCATGCGCCATCGGTACATGGTGGACATCCCACCCATACGCACAAAGCGTTTTGCTAATACTTTCATAGTGCGCACAGCTAAGGAGTGGAATGCCCTTCCGGAGTATTTGCGTAGGCCACATCATCGCTTATCATCAGGCGAGGTAGTGGTCAAACGCGAGCCTAAAGATAAAAAAAATACTTAAAAATTCTCGGCCAAAATCATGACATGATTTTCAAAGTAGGTGAGGTGTTGTAAATAACTTGCATGTTGTTTTGTGAAAAATATTTAAATCCAGCAAATGGCTAAAAAGTTGCAAACTTGGCGAATTTTTGTGTGCGACCTAGTAACCTGATTAAATTACCACCGAAAAGCATAATAGCATGTAGGTGCTTAACTGTTTCACTGCAGTTTCTCATTTAGATCAAAAAACTTTAACACAAATAAAGAGGAAATATTTTTATTTTAGTATGTAACGAATAAACGAAAAAACTACTGGACTGATTTCAAAAATTCTTTCATCGTTGGTAAGCTACACTATCCCCGGGTGACATAGGCTACTTTTCATCCCTTAATTCCCACGGGAACGGGAACTACGCGGGTGAAACCGCGAGGCATCTGCTAGTAATAAAATAAATAAGCTGGTATTTTCTGTCTTAGTTTACAAACTCCCACAAACTAATACGGACACTGTAACTCGGTGGTTATTAGATTTATGAAAATAGAGAAGAGGAGATAAATCACCGCCTTGAAGAAGATTCTCCAGTAACTGCTCTAGGCCTGTATTCATAAACAATTGTTCTACTTCAATTACCACAATGCCGTCGGCGGCCATTATGATTCGGTTTCAGGCCCAGGCACAGTACCAACAAGTTTTGCAGTTCTCCTTAAAGTGATTGACAATATCAGGCTGGGTATGGAGGACACAGTTACTACTTAAGTTTTAATAGACTTCTCCAACGCTTTTAATACCGTCAGTCACGATGTCTTTTTGTCTTTTCTTTCTTTTCTCATGGTCTCTAACGAGGTACTAGAAGAGTCTCCAGTACGATTTTTTTTTTCATTTTTTTTATTTAATATTCAATATTTTTGGAGGCATCATTCGATTATACAAAACTTTGAAGCTAAAATATTGCTTGCTAACTTAGAAAAATGCACGGTTCTTGTTGGAAAAGATAAGGCAGCGAATTCACAGGAAAACGCTAGTAACATCTCCTCGCTTATTAGCAACCTCAAAAGCATGAATTATACACAAAACACAAATGTCACGCGCTGTCAGCCACAACGAGCACAATGCAACTGATAAGGCAAAAAAAAAAAGTTAAATTAATAAAATTGCATTTTGTCTATGCACGCGCTGTGTGACGTCAGCCGAAGTTTCAGATTACGTGTTACTCGTAATCGTGTGTTTTGTTAAACGTTACTTAGGTATATTTTTGTAGCTTGTTGAATAGTTATTAAATATAATTATAATAAACTATAAAATAAATACTTACTTTTTTATCATTTTTTTCATTTACATAGATAAAAATATACACAGTGTGTAAAATACTTAAATAACTAAGACTACAAACATATACATTGCAACCAAAAACTACTCACTACTAAAGTATGGCGTCGAAAAACTCCTCCACATCGTTGTCCACTGATAATGTGCCCAAAAGACTGGCAGCATTGCCACGTTGCATGGCAATACTTATTCACTGACCAAGGTAAAAGCCAGACCTTGTGTCACACGAAGTGTCAACCAGGCTTTTGGAAAGATCAAGAATAAATACTTATATTGGAAGTTGGGTCTCAAGTTTTCCGCACAACTAAAAACTAGAATTTTACAAGTGACTAGCTGATCCCCGCGGCTTCACTCCCGTGGGCCACCCCACAGCATCCGTTTTCGGGATTAAAAAAAAAGTTAAATCAAAAAATCAAAAAACCCGACTGCTTCAAAAGCGAACTAAAAAGTCGTAAACAAGGAAAAAATCATGCTGTGCAGTCGGAGGATACATACGCGCGAGCTGGCTGACCAAAACCAGATGCATCCTCCTCCTGCACAGCATGATTTTTTCCTTGTTTACGACTTTTTAGTTCGCTTTTGAAGCAGTCGGGTTTTTTGATTTTTTGATTTAACTTTTTTTATTTATAACTTTTTAGTTAAGTTTTTTTCGAATTAGATACATTTAAACATATAAGTGTTATATATTTTTGAAATCACCTCTTAAAACCCTTTATTTTGATACCCCACACGATGGGTTTGGAAGGAAAAAACAATTTGGGCCCCTACAATATGGCGCCCAAAATCCGCCATTTTTCTATTAACCAATTTGAATGTAGCCTATGACACTCGCAGGATTAAGACGAATCGATTGACGTATGAATCATCAAAATCGGCCAACGCGTTTGGTCTCTGGAACGCCACATAGGAACAAACATACATACATACATACATACATATATACTTACATACATACATACATACATACATACATACATACATAGACTGATAAACACATTACCCTCCTTCGGCAGTCGGGTAAAAATAGCCTAGGTCACTCAGGAATAATGTAGCTATCTATTGGTGAAAGAATTATTTAAATCGGTCCAGTAGTTTCGGAGCCTATTCGGTACAAACAAACAAAAAAATCTTTTCTCTTTATAATATTGGTATAGATCACTCTTTTAAACCCACCGACGACCCAAACTGCAAGATCAACATTCCGATTGTACATATCCGTCGGTTGAATCCTCAAAACAACTTAATTTTACGCTATCGTTTATCTCTGTCAATTATACATGTAAAATCCTTCAAATTATTGTAAACAAGATGTCGTAGAATTTGGAGCTCACCACAGACTCTTATAACACTCTTTGCTTCCTTGTCCTTAACCTTTTCATTCATCATCATCATATCAGCCGAAAGACGTCAATTGCTGGACATAGGCCTCCCCCAAGCGTTGACACATTAATTGTTCCCGTGCGTCTCGCATCTAGCGGATCCCCACAACCTTCACCAGGTCATCGGTCCACCTGGTGGGAGGCCTTCCTACGCAACGTCTTCCGCCCCGCGGTCGCCGCCGCCGCTCCAGAACCTTTCTGCCCCATCGGCCATCCGTTCTGCAAGCAATTGGCCCTGCCCACTGCCTCTTAAGTTTGGCAATTCTTCGGGCTATGTCGGTAACCCTGGTTATCTTGCAGATCTCTACATTTCTGATTCGATCTGGCAAGGAAACTCCGAGCACAGCCCTGTCCATTGCCCTTTGAGTGACTTTAAGCTTTCTGATGAGGCCCATTGTAAGCGACCACGTCTCAGAGCCATATGTCATCACTGGCAACAAACACTGGTCATAGAATTTCGTCTTGAGACTGGGGGAGAAGATACCGCGCAACTTCCCTGACGCAATGAAGTACAGAGGCGGACTTAATACCTGAGGCATTATCTACCAGTCAACCACGCTGATTGCTGATTTTCACTGTTTTGATAGAGTAGTAAATTTTGATCCCTTAGCAGCAGCAATGTGCGCGACACAAACTTATATTCATTTAATTTTTAAAAAGACTAATAAATTACTGCAAATAATTCCTTTAGCATGCCATTGATATACCTACGTATAGCTAACGAAGCGACTTTGATATTCTAAGTGCCAAACATTTATCTCAATGACAACGCTTGACAAATTGCTTGCAATACATTATATTGTTGTTCATGAACATCGATATTCGTACATATAGTTAGACTAGGTAAACAAATTGATTGTTTTGTTTACATATAATGCTACTACTGCTACTAGCCAGCGGCCTCGCTCGCGTGTAAATTATCCCAAGGGTATATAGTCACTGGATAAAAAGTATTCAATGTTCTACCGGTATGTCAAATTTCATCCAAATCCGATCAGCAGCCTAATTGCGTAAGCGAATTCAGAAAGACAAAAGGTTTGACCTCATGAAAGAGTAATACGAATTCTCTTTAAATAATTAGGTATTGCCAAAAAATATTGGAGGTTTTTATTTATTATTTCAGAAAGAGTCTAATATTTTTTGGCAATAACTCATTATTTAAAGAGAACTTGGCATACTCTTTCATGGGGTCGAACCCTTTGCCTTGGCGAATGGGGATAAAAAAATATAATTATATTTATTCCGTCAGTGAGATTATCAAATAATACTCAACCCGTATTTTTTGCCCTATCAAATATGTAAAAAAATACAAGGATAAAGCGCATCAAAGTTCAGGAGTGGCGTCTTGTGACGTCACTTTGTCAGTATAAAATATAGAACACCGTGAAGTCACACGACACGCACTGTATCGTCGCTCGTCACTTTAAGTTAATGTGTCAAAAGACAAAATACGTGTCCAATATTGTTTATTAATCTACCTGACGGACAAAATACAAATGTTCAGTCAACTACCTTATTCATTTCCGCAATTAGGCTGCAGGTGTAAGGCTGGACTCAGACATTCTGAATTCCTCTCTGAATTCAGAGTCGGAATTCATAATCTGAATGCGGGGAATGAGTACCTATATCATAATCTGAAAAAATCTGAATGTGTGTGGGGCATAATGAAATTGTATGCATTGCCGGGCTTTCTTAAATAATAATATGAATTCCGAGTCTGGATTCAGAGAGGAATTCAGAATGTGTGTGAGAGGCCTTAATATGTGAAAAGATAACAAGCTTACTATAGTTACTATTACATTTATAATATTAAGTATAGAAGTATGGATAGCTGTAAAAGTAGTAAATAGTGAAGTAGTAAACAGTAAGTAGTATACTTCATAAAATATAGTTTGATCTCTGCGACAGCTGTCAGTATCAATACAGTATTAATAGCGCTTCACAGGCTGACAATAACGTATACGTCAGTTTGACATGTGTCGCAGAGATCAAGCTATCTTTTATGAAGTATAGGTATGCATGGTACGTGGGACACTCAGAAAGTTTTGCGAAACTAAAAAAAATTGTTCTATACGTACATATATTTTTATTAAATCTTTTCAAAGTACTTTCCACCAGCCTCTATACAAAGATTCATGCGCCTAAACCAGTTTTCAAAACACTTTTTCCAGTCCGCCGCAGACACCTCGTTTACAGCCTGCTCGAACGCAGCCAGCGCATCTTCCGGCGACGAAAATTGTATCCCTTTGAGCTGATTTTTTATTTTTGGGAATAAAAAGAAGTCACACGGTGCTAGATCAGGGCTGTAAGGAGGGTGACCCAGGAGTTTGACTGGCGTGCTGTCCAGGAAGTCCCTTGTTTTGAGTGCGGTGTGCGCAGGTGCATTGTCGTGGTGGAGCAGTAGCCCGCGGAGCCCTGTGTTTGGTCGCTTGTTGCTTATAACAGAGAAAACTTCTGGCAAACATTTGGTAGTATACCATTCGGCATTAATGCTTCTTTGATCCCGTAAGGGAATTGATACCAAGTGGCCAGTCAAATTAAAAAAGCTAGCGATCAAAATCTTACCCCCGCTTCTAGATCGCTTCACTTTGGTAGGCGTTGGCTCATTTTGAAACACCCAAACAGTCGACTGGCGCTTGGTTTCTGGGTCGTATTGATAAATCCAGGACTCATCACCTGTAACGATGTCGTAAACACGCCGAGACGAGCCTGCTTCAAATTTGTTAAGCATATCACGGCACCATTCCACCCGGGCCTGCTTCTGAGCATCGGTGAGGTTGTGCGGCACCCAGCGTGATACTATCCTCCTCACGCGAAGATGGCTGTGTAGAATCTCGTGAACGCTTCCCGATCCAATCTTCAATATGTGTTGAATCTCCTGATATGTAATTCGCCTATTGTCTTGGATTAAATTTTTCACTGCTAGCACGTTTTCTTCGGTAACAGCCGTCAAAGGGCGACCGCTTCTTTCGTCATCCCCCAAAGTTGGTCGACCGCGCTTGAATTCGTTATACCAACGATACACGGTTGCCTTGGAAGGGCCTTCATCCATGAATGCCATTTGAAGTCTATCGTACGATTCATCCGGTTTCAGGCGACACTTGAAATCGTATAAAATCATAGCTCTAAAATGTTCCCGGCGCAGATCCATATTTCAGTGAGACACAATACTTTGAATTAACTCGCAAAAAATGTGGAGGGAAATTTTGAAATTGGAACTTACTTATTTTTACTTATAAATAATCATATTTTCGAAAAACATTATAACTGGCCAGTCTCCCATATATAAAAACTTTTTTTCGCAATACTTTCTGAGGGGCCTGGTATTTTATGCTAACTCTATCTCTTGCTCTCACGTTAATTATTATTCTATGACATCTAATGTTCATCTTTATGTCTGTAATGTTCTATGAGAAAGGAACAGAAATTTAGCAGTCAGCTAAAATTGAATCATAAAGAATTGGTTTTTATGAATTTAATCATAGTGTTTCATAAAAGTATTGTCCATTACCTACTTTATAATCTGATTCTTTGTGTTTTTCTAATATCAACACATTCGTTACAGAAATACTGTTCTTTATTATATTATATTATCATACCTCTACTGTCTGCACGGAGATTATCCCAGCAGTGGGATAGTACAAGCTAGTTATGTTCTTTACTTCAAGCAAAACTATCCAGATTTGCCAAGGAAAATTTGTAAGTCCCACCTACCCAAGCAATTATATATTAGGTAGTACTCCCAAATAGCAAAAGGTTGCTGTATAAACTTCATTAAAGCCAAAAAAAAGGTATTATAAAGGCCATATTAGTGCTTATAACAGTGGGTTTGGTGGTGGTTTATAGAGATTATATAGTTACCATATAAAAAGCTAATCCCTCTTAAACAAGCCATGTAACCGCATACTATATGGCTAATTGGCTACAAATAGGCATGGAATTTGCTCCACACAAAGCTTGAGATTGTTTTGTGTTTGCTTCCTACCTTGCCTTTCGCCTACTACACTTGTTAATTGATTGAGTTATGTCGCCTATTCAGTTAACTAATGTCAATCACCCTGCCCCCAGGTCATTGCATGCTCGGTACTTGATTAACATTTTCTGTACCTAATGCCTAGTCACAGTCAGAGTATAAAATGGTAGGAAAATTCAAAAGCTCGCGTTTTGTTGTCAGAATAATTTACAAAAAAAAAATACCCTCACATTAATTCTAGCTTTATTTCTGTTAATAAGTACTGGTTTTTCTCTTTTAATTATTTGTTTCTGTTTTATAGTTTTTCCTGTTTATAACAAAAGCTCTGCTACACACGAGGTTTTCTTCTAAACCGTGGGTGCGTTTACTTATATAAATCTTTCACGTACAAACTCAGAGTAATTTGCCGACCATATTACAAATAATTATCCCACCTGTGACCCAAATTAACAACCTGATTCAGCAGCTCTGTTGCTACTACATTCTCATCTCGAACGCAAAACGGAAGATATTGTAAATCTATTCTTGGTTAACCACAAAACCTGAACATACAGAGTATAAAAATACAATCATCGTACATCCGATTCAGCGGCACGTAAGATCGAGATCGTACAATCGTAAGACCACGTAACATATCGTGCAATACGTAGGTACTATTTCCGTACAAACATTTACCCACAATCTCATACGCGAGTGCGAGTGTGAGTTGGATTCCAAATACGTACGGCCCGTTCACAAGGCAACGATCCGTTATTTTTACCGGACCATTAATTTCTTGATGCAGATTATACGGTTGGTAGACGTGTAATTGCCATGCGGTATCTGTAAACAGACGGTGCTTGTTTTCACTAGTATGACTGAATCTTTTAGCTGTAAAACAAGGAAAATTTAGGTTTTCTTTTCATCATCATCAGCCTATATCACAGACCACTGCTAGACGTAGGCCTCTCCAATTGCACGCCATTCGCTTCGATATTTGCCAACTGTCATCCAGCTGCTGCCAGTCACCTTGGACGATCGTCGCTCCACCTAGCCTGAGGGCGTCCTACCTTACGTTTACCAGTTCGCGGTCTCCACTCAAGATCCCGTCTACCCCAACGGTCATCGGTGCTACGGTTAATATGGTCGGCCACTTCAGCATGCTTATTCTCTGAGCTATGTCAACCACTTTGGTTCTCTGCCGGATCAGAGACACTTCAAGCTTAGCCCTCTCCATAGCTCGCTGAGCGACCTTAAGTTGTTGGACCAGCCGTACCGTGAGTGTCCACGTCTCAGCCCCGTAAGTCATAACAGGCTGGACGCCCTTATTGAAGACTCTGATCTTTAGGCTTTCGGCTTAGATATTTCTTATAACTTCCCTAATGTTCCCAGTAGACAAAAGACGAAAAGTCTTCGCGAACAATCTTCCGCGAAAACGTTAGAAATCTAACTTATTCTATATCATTAATTTCTGGACATTCTGTTTTGCCTAAAATTGATATTCAACCGCATATTGATAGACAGGACAACAAATTCGGAAAGGGCTAGCTTAGTCATAATTATAATATCAGTAGCACAACACTTTGTAATAAAACAAATAGCACTAACTAAACAAAGATAACATAGAGACACTTCAAACATTAAAACCGTTGAGTCATTTACATGTAAACAAACGTTTTCACTTTCTACCGGTATTAATTACATTAACATCTTTCTAAATTGAATTTCCAATAAAACTTGACTTTGATTTAATCGTCACCGTTGAAAACCTCTATTGATCTATGTCATCTCGATGTTAAGGACATTCTATTGCATCAATCTTCGAATCAAAAAAGAATTGCGAGTGAGCAAGGCACATTGCTCGCAGAACTGATGGCCGATGGGACAGAAAATTTCTGGAATGGCGACTGCGAACCGGCAGACGATGCGTTGGAAGCCCTCCCACTAGGTGAACTGATGACCTGCTTAAGGTTGCGGGAATGCGCCGGATGCGAGGTGCACGGGATCTGTCAATGTGGCGTAGCCTGGGGGAGGCCTATTTCCAGCAATCTTCAGACCCCGAACCATCTTTCATGAATTCCCGAACTGTCTTTTTTACCCGACTGCCGAAGGAGGGTAATGTGTTTATCAGTCTATGTATGAATGTATGTTTATTCTTATATGGCGTTCCAGAGACCAAACACATTGGCCGATTTTGATAATTCATACGTCAATCGATTCGTCTTAACCCTGCGAGTGTCATAGGCTACATTAAAATTGGACAATAGAAAAATGGCGGCTTTTGAGTGCCATATTGTGGGGGCCCAAATTTTCTTTTCTTCCAAACCCATCTTGTGGGGTATCAAAATAAAGAGTTTTAAGAGGTGATTTTAAAAATGTATAACACTTGTATGTTTAAATGTATCTAATTCGAAAAAAAAAACTAACTAAAAAGTTATAAATAAAAAAAAGTTAAATCAAAAATTCGCTTTTGAAACAGTCGGGTTTTTTGATTTTTTGATTTAACTTTTGTTTTTTATTCGTTATCTTCATTGCTGAAGACCATGCCCGTCTTGCAAAACTTTGGCGCACTGAAAAGCTAGTTCCAAGCCACTCTGTCTTCGGCTCGTCTAACGCTTGGTCTCAGAGTCCCGTAAGTCTTGATCATTATGTTTGCGAAAGAATGGATGACGATAATGTTTGAAGTTTTGTAGGAATTTTGGGATGAGAGTGTGACTGCGTAAAAGTGCTACGTAGAATGTATCTGTTTTTTGCCTTCCAACAGCGTGATTGAGTAACAAACGAACATCCACACATACATCCATCCAAACTTTCACATTTATAATATTAATAAGGTACAACCAAACTCCTTAGCGACAAACAGATTATTTTGGCAATCCTTTAGGTACCCTATTATAGAACTTGCCCAATTTTAGTGATGGTGTATAAAACTAAAAAGAGTTCACAAAAAAATAAACCGATTTCAAAAGCAAAACATTAAAAATCTTTTCCACAAAAAATAAACCGATATCCAAAACAAAACACTATACATTATTACCTCAATGTAAAAAGAGCAAAATTAACTTTCGTTTGGAAGTCGGTGTACCTATTTGGTACCTCAAACTTATTTACATTCCTTTTTATTATGTTTTGTATACTGTGTTAATACAGTGTATCGTATTTTTTTTTTAATTTTGATTGTTTTGTATATTGTGTTTCAAAAGCGTTGTTGACTTCGGCCGTTCTAATAAAATAAATAACCATCTATAAAGATGCGGTAATGAAAGAATTAAAAAAGGAATGTATGTCTGTCTTTATTCAGAACTCACCCTTGACTTGTTGCTAACTTCGTAACAACAGTCGCATAATTACAGAGCCAAGGTAAAACAAGGGGTAGATTTGAAATGTTAATTAAAACGTGACCTTGAAATTAAAATATTTATATTTAGAAAGCATGAGACTTCAGAACCGATGCTGAAATAATACAAGTGCTTAAAATATGTTTTAGAATATTTAGAGCAAACGTAATTTCAAGTGGTAGTTTGGGATTCATTCCGATGTTTGCCGAAGCACGCTTATAATATGTGTAGTCAACGAATTGAATTGATTAGAGCCAGTAAGGAATTTGATGATATTCGTTAGAAAAGGAGTCACAAACAATATATGAAGTTGATTGAAAACAAAATATATTTATTCAAATTAGGCTAAGAATTTGCTATTTTGTAACCTCAAAATTTACATAGGAAATGACAGTCTCCCAGAATGCCTACCCTTCACCACTTCCTAGTGTCTCCAAATAAGTCAAATTCTTTACACCATAAACTCTAGAAAAGAGCAGAATAGAAATATATTTATTCAACACAGGCACAACACAACAGCAACAAACATGGAGTAAAAGACAAAAAAGAAGTGCAAAGACAAATCGGTAATAAAGAAGCCAGTACACGGTGGTATTGCTCCAAAAACTCCTTCAAACAAACCAAGAGTAAATGTTTTAACATCAATAACACAGGTATAAGGTAATACACAATAGGTTTTGGATTTTGCCAATTTTGCAATGGACAGTTTTATGCCTAAAGTTTTCACAACGTCTAAGCTTTCCGCCTTTTGACGAAACACCGAAAAACAGACTGATTATAAACACTAGACCAAAAACGTGACATCCCAGTAAAAAGTCACATTTCTGAGAAGTACATTGGACTCGCTGAGCTATTATAATAAAGTTGTCGCAAGGCCACTGCATTATGTCTGTCTCACTGTCGAGTGTCGGCAGTCGGCATCCAAGTGCGTGGGACGCAGTCTAGTCAGTAACGAGCGTCAACTAGAATCTGGATGCACGCTGAAATACTATATTTATATGTGTACACTCACAAATAATAAAATAATGCAGAATGTGTGAAAGAATCTGTCATGATTTCATGAAATGTCCGGTTGGTCGGCATTGGCTGTCAGAGATGGTGTAGTAGGAAGTTTGGTTTTCTGATGGTTGGTTAAAATTTAATAGTTTCAGTGTAAAAGATTTACCTTATTCATAAAAATCCAATTACAATTTATTAACATGATGCATGAGATGAGAAATTTCTAAACATTCATTAATTTATAATTGGATAGAATATACTTAATAGTGAGTAAGAGTGTAATAGTGAGGGAAAGAGTCCTTCCCAGTAGTGCGACTGTAGACTGAGTTTACAATAAATATTTGATCCTAGACAACTAATTAACTATGATATATCTGCAAAACTTATCACCATCATTATAATTATTAGCTTCAATTGCCTTTGTCTAAGACCATTTAATTTGATGGATCATCTGGGAACGCTATAAAAAATAGCGGACTAACATCATAATTCTCGACAAGTGATAGGAGTCAATTGGGGATCAGGACATCGCTAATGAAAGCTCGCAGAACGGACGGCCGATGGGGCCGAAAAGTTAAAGTGGCGACCGCGAACTGGAAGACTTTCCGTTGGAAGGCTTCCCACTAGGTGGACTGACAACCTGGTGAAGGTTGCGGGGATCCGCTGTTTGCAAGACGCACGGGACTGGTGAATGTGGCGTAATTTTTGGCGGCCTATGTCCAGCAGTGGATGTCTTTCGGCTGAAATTATGATGACGATGATATATAGCATAAGCTTATCCACCATAGTGTGGGTTAGTGGATGTCACACGTCGTCAAATCAAACCTTGTCTTCTTTTCAGCATTAAATTGGTTGAAAACCCGTAAGTGTAGATTGTTTTTTTTTTATATTACAATACTTATAAGATAAATTTTATTCTTCTTCTTTGACATGTCTCAAGTTGAGCCCAGAAACAATACGTTAAACTGCAATACAAGAAGTCTATCAATAACATCCAATAACTATACTTCAATTCTCTTTAATAAACAACGACATAACAATTTTCCGTATATATTTAGCTCTAATAGTTCAAAGATTAATGGCAGTTAAACGTTGGTCATTTGTACCGTTTACCCCGACCTTCAGACTAAGTCTAGAATATTCTATACCATAATTCTAGGTCGTTAAGGTATTTTTAAACATAGCACTCATTTAATTATTTAAGACGTTTTCGTCATTATTATCTTGCTCTTTTAATCTATATTGGGTCGCCTTCTTCTTCCTTAGTGCTTATTATACTTACCCGACATCTCAGTTGTCACCTCCTTTCTAGACAAATCATCATCATCTTCCTGCCCTTGTCCCATGATACTTAGGATCGGCGCAACACGTTTTCTTCTTCCATACCGTCCTGTCCCCCGGCTCGCTATCACTGACTCAATTTTCTTTCACACAGTCTATCCATCTTTTCTTTGGCTTTCCTCTTCCTCTCCATCCATCCTCATTTATATTCATAACTCTTTTAGTAACATGCATTTCATCCCTCCTCATCACATTACCATACCAGGACAAACGGTTTTGTTTAAATTTTTCTGTCAGTAACGCCACTTTCTAGATACAATCCTTCTATTGTTTCTTTGGTATTTCTCTTACATTGATATCGATTCTCATTACCTGGACAATTATATCATAATCTTCAGGTATTGAGTGCGTGTTGTTTGACTTAATTAATTAACGACTGAGTATGTATTTGTAAGGAAACCTTTGAGTGGTTGTTATCTCTGGGCTTACTTGGCCGGAATTGCCGAAGGTAGGTAGATACTTAGTCCACCCATGTACAGTTACTGTTACATCAATAAACTTTAAGTAGATACGAAATTAATTTAATTAGGCTAAGTCAAGTTTGTTTATGATGACGAAATGTTTACGAATACTAAAACCTACTTCATGAAAGTAAAAATACGTCGGTTGGACGTCAAAACTCATTTGGACAAAATGGACTGTGCATTTTAAAAGACATGTTTACAAAAGAAAAAAGAAACCTTGAAACATTCAACCCTTATGTGTCAATCAAACGATTACCATCAATATTTAAAACTGAACGACTGCTATTTGGCCTTCACAGCACAATTAGCCGAAGACATAGGTAGGAATAGGTATAAAAAAACATGAAAAAATTCATTATCATTAGATATTGAGTACCCTACTAGTCAGTTAGTCCCGCTACGACCTTTCGAAGTCAGTCCATATTTTTATCACCGACATGAGCTTTCCTCACATTACCGACATTTCTCACTGCAATTATTATACCGTGTGCGTACCGTATACAAAGCTGAAGCCTGATACCACAGATAATTTTATAATACTAGTATACAAATGCCTCATCCCATACAAAGAAACTGTACCGACGTAACTAGCGTTTTCGACGGACTATACGGACTGTTTACTAGTACATCGATCGCGTTCGGTTCCGTTCCACGGCTATAGATGGTGTTAGCAGCGACTTGCAAGTAAAAGGGTTTACTCGGTTCGTGACTTTTTTTGCTTTACATACAATGCCGATTAGTTCTATAGTATCTTTTGCACGTTTTTACAGTTTAATTGTACCAAAATATGTTACAATACACATTTAAAAAATCGAGTGGCTTGCCTCAGAAATTTTGAACCGCGCCATCTATTGGACCCGCCCTGAAGATGACTTTTCGATGCGCATAACACAGATCGGTGCTGTTTTTATATGAGATTTACTACTGCGCAGCCATTATAGCCAACTTTAGGGCAGCCAAGAAGTATGGCGAGAACTATACACACAATTCAATAACAAATCTATGCATATCGCGACATCTAATGATATTTATTTGAACAAAATTTTCTGTCTTAGTGGCACTGTAGCCGTAAATAGCAGTAGCAGCCTTCAGCTTTTTCCTGCCATACTTCCCAGTTCCAGTCCCTCATTTAGGTGTTTCCCGCGACTTTGAAGGTTTAAGCAAACCAACGCGCTTTTGAACGGCCATGATTCCTTTGGCCTAACCTTGGCCATCATTTGATCAAAACTTTCCATATGCCAACCCCATGTCTAATCAGAAATTCTGTCTAAATCCACTTGAGGCGTTATTACCGTGTCCTCGCATACTTCTTTCAAGAAACGAAGGTGACAATACATCAAACACTCCTTGAATACCAAGATGTAAAGCCGGCCCAGACTCAGGTCTCCGTATGAATGTATGATTACAGTATCCTGCATCCGTCAAATCAGGATCCTGGCATATAAGCCGACTATTTAGCTTTGAGCCCTCTAGTCAACTCTCAAGTGTGGTGGAGAGGTTCAGTGTAGTTGGTCGTGTTGCCAGGCAGATTAGAGGCAATGAAATGGGCGGGAAGTGATACGTTGCTAGGTCAAGAGGGGCACTGGTGGCCATCATTCTAATGGTTGTTATTACGCAAATTGGACTTGTTTTTATTAGTAAGTGGAGAGGTAACTATGAGGTTATACAGTTTGCTGAAAATAATGTAACTGTAGAAGTAAACACTGTTGAAAAAATACACATTTAGTTCAGAGGGAATGCCGACACAGATCATAAGCAAAAGTTACAATCGACGCTTACTGTAAAATATGCATAACAAACCAGTAAAATACAGGTAAAAAAAACTCATGTACCTACACATTACATTTAACAAAACAAATTAAGAAAAATAAATTGACGATCTTCGAAACTACATCGAATTTGAAAACCAGCTGCATACATTGAAAAATGATATTCCAAATTCGAAATCCTTCGTTTTCTTTTCGACATTCAACTGTTTTTTCTGCAGATAAAGCTGGAAACAAATTATCGGACGCGGCTTACGGACGCGACTGACAGCTGCGACTTATAGAGTATCTAGGTAATTAATGTACATTACATTATGCAAACTATCGGACGTAAGTCGCGGACGTGACCTTGGGCGTTAGGACGTCTGATAGAGATCTGGCAGCCGCGTCCCATACGACTGTGGACACATATCAGCCGCGGCTGTAAGTCGCGTCCGTCAGCCGCGTCCGATAATTTGTTCCCAGCTTAACTAGTCACCATGGGTTCCAGCTGTGTAGTCTATAGAATAATGATATTCCAAATTCAAAAATCCTCATTTCTTTTTTTCTTTTGCAGATAAACCAGTCACCATGGGTTCGATGTTCAGGAGCGAGGAGATGGTGCTGTGCCAGCTGTTCGTACAGCCTGAAGCAGCATACGTCTCCATGTATGAGCTTGGAGAAGCGGGGATAGCACAGTTTAGAGATGTAAGTTTTTAGCTTATAAATGTACCTATTATCATTTTAGCTTGTTTATGCGCCTTCGCTCCAGTTGCTTTTGTTCACAGGAACCATGTATTTTTTTCGGAAAAATATCCATTGATAGTTTAGCTGAAATGATTTTCGAAATCGGTTCAGTATTTGCAGAGATTACCTCCTGTAAACAGACTATTTAACGTCTAATATAATAATATAATATTATAGTCGTGACAATCTAAGACGTCAAATTCGACAGTTATAAAAATACTTAACAATAAATTGACTTGATTCTTTCGTATGATACTCTCTCTCTCATTAAAACTGATGGAAGAGCGTTTCCGTGGAGTTTCTTGCACGTTCTTCTCCATAAAGACCTAATGACGCTTGTGAATGTGTGACTAGATTCTTTTTTTTTTGTTTAACAATTTAAAGGCACCTTTAAATGGTTTAGTTGAAATAAAGTATTTTGATATTGACTCGTTGTTATAGTGTAAGGCTAATATATAGCTAACATAGTAATCAATTAGGATTATGAATTTGATTTTTCATTTTCATACGTACAAAGATGTCGCAGCATGTAAAATGAGAAACGTCAACGGACTTCTAAGATTGTGTAACGTATTGCAAAAGGGTACCTATCTTTAGGAATGATGCTAAGTACTGCGTTTGAATTCAATCCACGAGGCTCCGTGGTAAACATATTATCACAACTACTTGCAAAGAGCCTGGCGGGAAAATCCAACTACTACTAACAACATTAAGATTTATCTTTTTCTAATGCAAAACTTATTTACTTTACATTAACCATGTCCTGTAACGATGCAAATAAACTTACACACAACATGCATTTTCATCAATGCGTCAGGTATCACAAACGTTATACCAAACATACCTTTTCAGAAACGCATCACTGTACAAAGATATTATTTTTCATTCATTCAGTTCTAGAATGAGTGGAGGAATATTATTGTAACATTTTATACAGTACATTACATACAACATTGGGAAATGTACATATATGCTTTAAGGCCCATGTAGACTATTGTTCTCATTTAGCCCGGTTAGGCACACGTCCAGACTCTGAGCTGCTACGGGGAAATTCTAGATGGAAAACACAATAACACGTTTAACGACATGAAAATCCTTACCTAATTTGGTTTGGTTAAGTAGAATATTCACATACGACTGATGATGGAATACTGACATCCAAAAGTTGTTTAACAAAAATTAATCACACTTATCTCAATATTTTGAACACACTGTCAGTTTACCTTGATCAGTTAAACACAAATGTGAATGCTGAAAAAACCGCGTTTGATTTGAATAAATAAAATGCGTATAATTCTTTGCCACGATCTTCTGGCGAAGTTCCAAGGTTCACTTGCAATTTGACAACTTTCATTTTCTAGTACACACCTGTCTCGGTTTGATCAAGCTTAATCTTCAATCTAACTGCAGCTTAAATAAAAGATCTTTAATTTTTTGCAACATTATTGACTACTCTTTCTATTCTTTTTATCAGACCATCAAGAATTACCAAACATTTTTTTATTTTATTACTTAAATTTTTAACATTTTACATAATAAACTAAATTTCGCCGCCGTTTAGCGTCTGATTGACAGAAGTTTAAATTTCTATAGAGAATTTTAAATTTGCTAATCGGTTGCTACACTCTAATTTTTAATTTCGTAGACCAAAATGACCCTGAAAAATAAGCAGTTGTTTCGGGAATGTCGTAATGCAGCCGCCAAACATGGCTTCAAGTTCGTGTGGGTCAAGAACGGCACCATCCTTGTCAGAGAAAAGGAAGGAGCGCGAGCATTCGCCATCAAATCTACGCAAGACGTTGGCAAAATTAAGAGGCAGGTTTGCGAGCGTGAGAACTTATTTTAGAACCCACACATCGACATTTTCACTAACACATTTGCATCACACATTGTAGTGTACACGCACCCAAGAACAAGTGAAAAATTATGCGGCGCGACGGGCATGATATAGCTTCAATGCGCGTTCGCTTCTGAAGGATTTGTAAGCTTGTCTCAAAAACGCGCAATGTATTAGCTATTGATTCGAAGCTCCGCACGGCACGCGTGCCCATAGTAATATAGTCGTGAATAAAGGGTGGGGTCACAGTGTAATCGGTTGTGTAGTTTGATTGTTAGAAAAATTAATTACTATATGTAATGTATGCAACATTTAAATTATTATTATGATAAGTACAAAAAATAATGCTTGATTGAATGATGTTCTCTAATTTATTTATTTTATTGCTTAGATCTAGAACCTTTTTTAGGGTTCCGTGGTCAAATGGCAAACAAAAAACGGAACCTTTATATATTCGTCATGTCTGTCTGTCTGTCTGTCCGTCCGTATGTCACAGCCACTTTTTCCCGAAACTATAAGAACTATGCTGTTGAAACTTGATAAGTAGATGTATTCTGCGAACCGCATTAAGATTTTCACACAAAAATAGAAAAAAAAACAATAAATTTTGGGGGTGCCCATACTTGAAACTGAAACAAAATTTGTTTTTTTTTTATCAAACCCATACGGGTGGGGTATCTATGGATAGGTCTTCAAAAATGATGTTGAGGTTTCTATTATATTTTTTTCTAAATGAATAGTTTGCGCGAGAGACACTTCCAAAGTGGTAAAATGTGTCCCCACCCCCTGTAACTTCTAAAATAACAGAATGATAAAACTAAAAAAAACATATGATGTACATTAATTACCAAGTAAACTTCCACTGAAAATTGGTTTGAACGAGATCTAGTAAGTAGTTTTTTCTTAATACGTCATAAATCGTAAACCGCAATTTACCAACTACGGAACCCTTCGTGCGCGAGTCGTTCGCACTTGGCCGGTTTTTTCAACTCATGATGGCTTATAAATATGTTAGGTATTTTGTGTATGATTTTATTGTACAAGTAGGTTTGTGGCTGCTTAATGTTAAATGCCACAACGCACGTTGCACAACGAGCTGCGTAAGATTGTCTAGTTGAGAAATTAATTAGTTTTCCTCCTACGAACTTTGCAACAACACTTTTAAAAACCTCTGCTATATTACTATTGACTTTATAAATTAAGTTTTTAGCATTGTTAACTAATCTTGAGACAAGTTTTATTACGGCAATAAAAAAGGTGTAAGCTTTCATTACCGGCAATTTTTTTTATCAATGCCAATTTCACCATTTATATTTGTTGAATTCAGTTGCTTGCAATAGTATAGCTTACAAGACACATGATTACCAATAACATGATTTGGTCCATTTTATCTTATTGCTTGAATAGTGCTACAGTCATGTCACGACACTCGCGACCCACCCTATGCCTATTGTGTATGTGTGCGTAGACGTTTTGTGAACTCGGCTCGGAAAAAAAAACGGACGTGCTCTCACCTTGGAGTCTAAGACGACACTGAAAATTTTTCGCGCGCGTGGTCGATTATAAAACAAATTACTGGAGCGTAACGCTCCATACTAAAATGTATGGGGAATAGAAAACAATTTGTGTAGAAAAAATAACAATGTTGAAACGTGGATTACTATCATTTGGTGTGACTTAATAGATAAATAAAACGGTGAACGTCATATTCATACTTTCGTGTCACGATATATCTAAAGAGATTTATAAAAAATCTTCTAGAATTATGACAATAGTGCAAATAGAAAAGGTCGATTTAGATGTTTTTGAGAGATTTCAACAATTTTTTTTTTAGAAATTTAGGATGGTTTTACAAATATCTCGCGGTGAAACTGTTGGCACATCTGTTAAGGTTCTTTACATTTTTTTTTGTGTAATTCAGCGCGGTGAATCTTTAGAAATAACGAAAACTGTAAGTGCCTTTTTAGGTGTTTCTTAAGGACTCGCCTCTTAAACCCGCCTCGCCGGCGGCTGGATCTTCAGTTGTTAATCATTGACAGTATGACACTATTTATTCAAAACTTTGAACCGTACTACCTACCGATGTACCTATCTTTGTTTTTCCAAGTCCGTGTGTTTGTTGTGTTATCTTGTTTTTGTTTATATCACGTTGATTGCTCTGTTTACACCTGCTTTTTTTACTTAATGCTTATCAAACCGCAACTATCATCTAAGTTATTTTTGTTTTATATCTGTATTCTCAAGCGTTTGTTTAATGTGCCACTATATTGCTCATATTGCATCGATGTCGTGTTGCTCAATTTACTCGCAGTTGGGAAAGCTTTATTGATGTTTTATATTGTCATATTTATTAGTAGCTTTTTCTTCAGTAATGGATGATCTATCTCTTACTGTTTACTATCAGAACTGTAGGGGAGTTCGCACCAAACTGCATGCTTTATACGTAAATATATTGGCTAACTGCTACGACGTTATTGTCCTAACGGAAACCTGGCTAACGCCGGAGATATCTGACGCCGAATTCATTGATGATCGCTATACTGTGCATAGGTGCGACCGCGACCGTGAAGCCACTGGTAAGAGGGAAGGGGGTGGAACACTGGTCGCGATCCTCAAGTCGTTGCGCGCGGTTGGAATCAAACCTGTCCCAAATCTATATTCCAACATTGAATATGTTATTATTCAGATACCCGGTAAAAACAGGGGTAAAATACATATAATTAGTGCAGCCTATGTTCCGCCAAAAACGCCGGAATCTGTCTATGATGCCTACTTTCAAATGTTGGATGCCTACATTAACAATACTGACGTCGAACACTTCTACCTGATCGGTGATTTCAATTTACCTGCTCTTGAATGGGATACCAACGCCAGTAACCACTCCACCTTTGGTCAAGTCTGCGGAAATAACGCCCCTGTGAGTGGAATTGTAAGCAATTTTCTGTACTCGCATAACGCTATCCAGTACAACACACATAAAAACACACGTAATAATATACTCGATCTCTTTATCAGTAACGGTGACTGCACATTGTGCGAAACTAATGACATTTTATTACCTCCTGATCAATATCACCCCCCGTTTTATGTATTAATTCCTTTAAAGACACGAAATGGTAATATGAAACGTAATACAATTAAAAGATTTAATTATTTTAAAGCTAATTATGACGCTATTAACCAAGATTTATCGGAAATAAACTGGGACTCCTCTCTACGTAACTGCTCTGTAGAGGAGTCACTGGACGTTTTCTATAATCTAATTTTTAATGTTATCAAAACGCATATACCTTTAACAACAGTAAAGTCGTCGAGATTCCCAGTTTGGTTCTCACCGGCTCTCATACATATATTTAGGAACAAGTGTAGAGCTTGGATAAAGTGGAAACAATATGGAAATTTATCAGATTACGAACAGTTTTCGCTTTTCAGATCCCGATTTCGTGTTGAGTGCAGGAATTTTTATGACCGGTATATCAATACGGTTGAGGACAGTATTATACAAAATGTAAATTATTTTTGGAAATTCGTCGAGAATCGAAAGACAGCTAAAGGAATTCCCTCTACCGTGCGTTTTAAAAATCAATCTTCGAACAACCCTAATGAAATCTGCAATCTCTTCTCTGTGTATTTTAAGTCTGTCTATGAACCTTCCTCCTTGTCAAATGATTTTTGCTCAAACACAGATTTTGCGGAGTGCTGTAATATTGTGGACAATATTCAATTCTCAGTTCAACAGGTTCTGAGACACCTGGAAACTTTGGATATTTCAAAGGGCCCTGGTCCCGATGCACTTCCTGCAATATTTCTCAGAAATACTGCCAGCAATATATGCGTGCCCCTACAAATCATTTTTAATCGATCCCTATCACAAGGAATATTTCCTGATGCTTGGAAGCGAGCTAGCGTAACACCGGTGCTTAAGTCAGGCCCTTCAGATGACGTCGAGAACTATCGCCCGATATCAATATTGTCGACCTTATCGAAAATATTTGAAAAGCTTGTACATAGTGTACTTTATCCGTTGCTTCATAATATTATTGCTCCACAACAACACGGTTTTGTTAAAAATAGATCTACGGTAACTAATCTAGTAGCATATTCAGAATACATTTTTAATGATATGGATGCTGGTATTCAGGTGGATTCAGTCTATACCGATTTCCAGAAGGCGTTCGATAAGGTCGACCACGAGCTGCTATTGAGGAAGATTGCGTTTAATGGCATACGTGGGAACCTGTTGAGGTGGTTTTCATCGTATGTTTCCAACAGGACGCAGCGTGTTGTGATAAATGGTTATCAGTCATCTTCTATAGCCGTGACATCAGGTGTTCCTCAGGGATCGATTTTGGGACCCCTTCTCTTTATATTATTCATTAACGATATAGGCAAATGTTTCCAAAATTCTAATTTTCTTTTATACGCAGATGACTTAAAAATATTTAGACCAATTAAAAACCCTAGCGATTGTGTTGCTTTGCAAGGTGACTTAAATAGACTGTCTGAATACTGCGTGAGTAATAAACTAAAACTAAGCGTGCCTAAATGTTGTTATTTGAGCATTACCAAAAACAAAAACATTCTTAGTTACCAGTACTCTCTAAATGATGTCACTTTAAAAAGAGTTGCCATGGTTCGCGATCTGGGTATCATTTTTGACGACAAACTTCATCTTGATGTACACATCAATACAATTATTAACAAGGCTTGGCGCATGTACGGATTTGTTATGCGATCAGCCACTGAATTCGTGCGCCCTCAGACTTACCTCTATCTATACAAGACCTTAATTAGATCTCAGTTGGAGTATGCAGTTGCGGTGTGGAATCCCCTATACATGAAATATTCTAACTGATTAGGAATGGTACAAAAGAAATTTTTAAGATCTATGACTTACAGATGCTTTCACTCTTCTGCGTCTTATGTCGATTTACTGAGAAAATATAATCTTCTAAGCCTTACGGGCCGTCGTATGTTTCTGGAGACCGTGCTCCTGTACGACTTCTGCAGAAATACGTATGACTGTTCCGATATTTGTAACAGACTTTGTTATTTAGTTCCCAGGAGAATACATTTGCGTGCAGTGCGCAAGCAACCGTTGTTTGCTGTAAGAGCATGTAGAACAAATGCTGGTGTTCGAGCACCATTGCGGCGTCTTGTTGACAATTATAATAAATACTTTCTTGACATCGATTTATTCTGTGCAACACGTGGAAGATTCCGAAATTCGACTCGCAATGCGATCAAGGAATTAGACAGAACACGTTAATTGGGTGGAAAGATAGGATTATTGTTTTCACCTTAGATTATTGTAGGTCAATATGTTTTGTATTCATTGCACATGTACGTGTTATTGGATTCTATGCACATACTTGTTATTCAGGGTTTAAAATCACTGTCTTTTTTGAATTGGTATTCTTATTACTTTGAATTTTTCTTTGAAGCGTGTTATAAATTTTTTGCTTGTATGCTGTGAATAACGCTGTAGATTACATAATTGTTAATTTTAAGTCTTATGTATTTATGCTTTATTATGTAATTGTTTGTTGTTTCAAATAAAATAAAATAAAATAAAATAAAATGACAGCTGCCAATAACCTTTTTTTTTAATTGCTAGCGCGGAGCTTAGCGTTGTAGGTAAGGCTCAATCATAAGTGATTCATCGAATCATTGTGACATGACTACTCAATTTAATTTTACTAATTGGTGTAAATACATGTTTTATGAATATAAACTTATCAGATTTAAATATAACAGTATCAAATAAACATAGCGCATAAGCTATTTTTGTAATAAATAGAATACAACAAAAAAAAAACGATCGATAGAATGTATCTGATATAAATAAGTACAAATTTAACAAATGTATTTATTTGCCGTGGCATACATGCAGTTTCGAACTACTTCGATTTTCGATCAATCAGAATGCAACACTATTTTGTAACAATAGAGTAGCAACTCACCAAATGTCCGTTTATTCTACGTAATTACAGTGATTTTTATAATAATTAAGGCCCCTGTTATTGAACTGTTATTTTTCATTCAAAATAACTCCTCGAGATTAACACTATCGGATGTCAATTGAAAATATAGGCTTTCTATATACATACATAAACTCACGCCTATTTCCCATGGGGGGTAGGCAGAAACTACAGAACGCCACCTGCTACGATCCTTACATACTTCTTTTGCTTCACACACATTCATACATCTAGTCATACACACACGCCGGTTATGAGTACTGCGCACTTGGCCTTTCAGAAGAACATCACCAATATGGTCTATGTATGTCTTTCTTGGGCGTTCCCTCCCGGCGTTTCCATTCACGTCTGCCTTGTAAATACCTTTCGTTAGTCGCCTTTCATTCATCCTCTCAACATGGCGAAACCATCTTCTTCCATTCTTCATCTGAAGACCCAGGGTTTTTGTATTATATCGGATTTCGGAATTCAAAAACCCTGTGTCTTCAGAATACGAGAGATCGATTCTTGATTTACCTTACATTTTTTATTGTTTCTTCCTCACCCGGCCTTCACCCTATTAACTAACACTGTTTGTGTTTCTAAAAGTATCTAAAGATGTTTACAGTAACACATAATATCTGCGGCCGAGTGTAGATTAACTGAAGTAGATGGAAAACAATTTGTGTGTGTGTGTTTTGTATATGTCTTAATACTAATTATTCTGTAGTGCTTTCTCAAAACTGTCTTAGGTTTTTAAATAAAAAAACTTTTTTACAAAAATTTCAACCGATCGGTCGGTGTTCCTGTTTTCGTTTCTTCGTTTTTAGACACCGTTCCGTAATCGAAGTTATTTTTCACTTTGTTGTGTTTTTGTTTGGAACTCGGTTGTAAAATTTAACTGTACATGTCACCGGAAAATGTCACACGATCGCTGTTACCCAGGAAGAAATATTAAAATAAAGAGCTGGGTTTAGTGTATCATCAGACTAATTCCCGTAGGTGTCATTAAAGCTACTAATCCGTGTAGTAATATTGTGAGTGGGTTTCAGCAAATTATAGACCATCCCTAGTCAGTGCGTGTTACGATAGGCGACTAACCGGTTATGTATGCTGTGTAGTATTTCAGTGACAATTCTGATACACGTCCATTCGAAATAAAAGTTTGTTTTTTCAATGACAAACGCACCAAAACTACCGGGCGTATTTTAATGAAATTTTCACCGTCTCAAAGACAATTGAATTATCTACATTTTGATCTAAGGCTTTTTTATAGTCATAGTATCAATCAATCTGCCTGGCCTTTTCCCAACTATGTTTGGGTCGGCTTCCAGTCTAACCGGATTCAGCTGAGTACCAGTGTTTTACATGGAGCGACTGCCTATCTGACCTCCACAACCCAGTAACTGGGTAACACGGTACCCCTTGGCTAGACTGGTGTCAGATCTCAAGCTTCTGACTACTCGTAACGACTGTCAAAGATATTCAAATGGCAGCATGGACCAACGGCTTACCGTGCTTTCCGAGGCACGGAGGAAACTCGGTATGTTAAAAATGGTCACCCATCCACGGATTGACCTAGTCAAGCATTGCTTAACCTTGATGATCGATCCGTGCGGCTGTTATTATTTAGCCACGAGCTCCTCTTTTTTATAGTCATAATATAATAAGGAGAAAGTACAAAAAACTAGTTAATTTTGGTCTAGCTAGTCAAATTGTGGGTCGCGCGGGTGTAAAATAAGAGCGCGTTTTGTTCCTTCAATGTCTTTTACGACTGTCGTCTTCTTCAATTTTATTATAGCTTTCCTGTTGAGATTGGCTCCCTTATCACCCATTAGTTATAATTATCAATATCTGTATTTACTTTAAACAAATCAAATACGATAACCAGGCTTCAAACTTGTATTGAGTAGTTTGTCCTACTTCGTAAATAAACAAATAATATCAACTATCATTTATTTGGGAGATTCCTTTGGAATTATTGAAGAGTCCTTATCATAAACTCGGTCGAAGTGTGATGACCGATTTGAATTAAGATTTTTCTTGGAGATTCTTAATAGTCACTGTCAAAAAAAAATATTACAATACGAATTAAATTATTACAATACGAATTAGCTATACAAGCTGGGTTATTGGATGATTTGCACGAATTGGCTATGACACTGGATCTTGTATCTAGTCTCAATTATTTTAAAGCATGAATAGATAGAATTGGCAAGGCCCGTTTTTACCCGACTGCCGAAGGAGGTTGATGTGTTTATCAGTATCTATGTATATATGTTTGTTTCTAATTGGTGTTCTAAAGACCAAAATTGTTGGGCGATTTTGATGATTATTACGTCAATCGATTCATCTTAACCTTCCGAGTGTCACAGGCTACTTTAAAATTGGAAAATAGATAAATGGCGGATTTTGGGCGCCATACTGTGGGGACCCAATTATTATTTTTTTCCAAACCCAACGTGTGGGTTATCAAAATAAAGGGTTTTAAGAAGTGACTTCAAAAAAGTATCACACTTATATGTTTAAATATACCTAATTAGAAAAAAAAGGTTAACAAAAAAGTTATAAATAAAAAATAAAAAAAAAACGTGACTTCTTAAGGAACGACATTTTTTTTCAAATCATCCTGTGCAGCCAGCTCCCGAATATGTTTCGTCCGACTGCACAGCATGATTTTCTTCTTGTTTACGTCTTTTTAGTTCGTTTGCAGTCGGGATTTTGGAATTGGCTTTTTTAAAACTATTTGACATAATATCACATATCCAAAATAACATTACTTACTGCTGAAGAGACCAGAGGCCCTATCTTTCGTATCACTCAAATCCAGCATGACTGTTCCATTTTTCCAGCCATTTAGGAGTTTCCACAGCATTGTACTGCGTTTAAAATACTTAGGTCGATCGAACAAGAATAGCCCACCACCTATGATTGACGCAAACGATTAAGGGATAGTACCTCTTCCTCCATTAGCTGATAACATAATTCTAGCTTCACTCATTCATTCATTCGTTCACAGATTCGTTCATTCTGACGTATTGTCAGGGCTATATTTAGGAACAAATGATCGGAGATAATGTTATGCAAGTCTTGCGTATGAATACGAAATGGCATTTCTGAGGTCGCGAGTTCAAATTGTAAACTGATGAACTTTTGATATGTACCCAGTCTCGTTGTAGAAATATTTGGAAGATATTGACCTTATTTGTTTTGTGCAATGTCAACTGAAACTACTTCTGTAGTTACTAAAAATCATTAAAGCATAATCAGTCTATTATTTGCCTATCTGCTGGGTCCGAATTTGTAGATTTACATGATTTCGAATTCTTGGTTTTAGGGCATCGGTTATTATCGGTTTTCTCATGACTTTTTCCTTCACCGTTTTGAGAGCAATGGTGAACAAAAAAAACATGATATTTATACCTGTTTTTCCAAAAAAAAAAACAACAGCAGACTTTTCTTTTTCTATGTGGTATACTTATCCAAACAAAAATGTGAAACCATAAGCAATAAAACATTTAATAATCTCAACCAAAACTCTCCCAGAAGTTCAGAGGAAATAATAGAACACCGATGCCTATTCAAAACCACGTTGAAGTTTAATATTGGCAAAGATACAAGAATCCCAGCATTAACCAATAACGATCGGTAAGCCATAAGGAATTTGGCAAAATTGCCTCGTCCATTTATTTACATATAAAACCTAGTCATTCAGGGACACCTCAGGCCACTTTCCAAAATTATTTTCCGTTCCGCTTCCCCGTTTCACCTCGCGGTTTAGACGTCACGAAAACGAATTAATATTCTTTATTTTAGGTCACCATGTACTATGGCTTAGAGGAAGACAGCAGATACTTCCGTCGCATCAAACCTAGATAATATTTGGGTTGACGTGTCCACCCCCCTTGATTTCGCGTGCCACGACCACTATTATGCACGAAACGAGGGAGTGTCTGTGTTTTCGTGACCTGTGTCGTGTGGCAGATTGTTTAGAAGGCCTATTTAGTTGAATGCCTAGGCGAAGTGATTTGACACCGTTCATGTTAAATGTCAGTAAAAATTAATCAACGAATGGTAGCTTTGAACGGAACTTCCCAAAAGTTTGTATCGTGCACATTGCTGCTGTTAAACCTGGCGCGGCGATTACTACTCTATCAAAACAGTGAAAATCAGCAATCAGCGTGGTTGACTGGTAGAGAATGCCTCAGGTATTAAGTCCGTCTATGTACTTCAGTGCATTCCGGAAGTTGCGCGGTATCTTCTCGTCCAACTTACCACAGTGTTACAAGACGAAAGTCTATGACCAGTGTGTGTTGCCAGTGATGACATATGGCTCTGAGACGTGGTCACTTACAATTGGCCTCATCAGAAAGCTTACAGTCACTCAAAGGGCAATGGAGAGGGCTATGATCGGAGTTTCCTTGCCAGATCGAATCAGATATGTAGAGATCCGCAAGACAATCAGGGTTACCGACATAGCCCAAAGAATTGCCAAACTTAAGTGGCAGTGGGACGGGCACATTGCTTGTAGAACGGATGGCCGATGGGGCAGAAAGGTTCTGGAATGGCGACAGCGAACCGGAAGACGTTGCGTTGCAAGGCCTCCCACCAGGTGGACCGATGACCTGGTGAAGGTTGCGGGGATCCGCTGGTTGCGATACGCACGGGACTGGTCAAGGTGGTGACGCTTGGGGGAGGCTTATGTCCAGCAGTGGACGTCTTTCGGCTGATATGATAAAACAGCCGCTTCTCGTTGTTCAATCTATAAGCAGAAGAACTTATAGTCCGTAACTATAACCATGCGAAGCATTACCTTAGCGGTCCTCACAAGTTTGTTAAAAATTGGCCTTCTGTCCCCTCTGACTGCGAGCGAACTATCGATTGCACCCGACTCGGCTTGTATTTAATTTAGACTTTTCTACTGATTTATAAATGGCTTTCGTGAAGGCTAGCTCATTAACGATTGATCGTTTTACTTAGGTGAAGGTCTAGACGGTTTTGTTGGCAATTAATTTTGATATGTTACCTTTGGTATTTAAGAGTCATGGCCTTAAAATTTCTGGGTAATGCCTGAGCCTAACAAACCCGTGTGAACTCATGCTCAATTAGGTAATTTAGGAGGAAAATCTTCTTTAGAAGATGGGTAAAATAAATGGAATCTAGCTCAGTCTGTCTGTGGTCTGACCTAATAGGTAGGTCAACTTAGGTAGCTACCTACTCGTACTCATGAACAGTTGGGTTATTGATGACATAAGCTCGCACCAATGCGATGACTTTGTGGCTTCCATTTTTTTTTGACAAAAATAAATGCGAGTTTCATAATCCGTGACTGTACAACCAAATCGGAAGACGCTCATCTAAACTTCTTAATGAAATTAATTGAATGTTTATTTATGTTTGTGAAAGTAATCTCTGGATCGGTAGGTCAAAGATCAGATATCGAAAAGCCCTCACTAATAAAAAGCTTATCTGTCGATGATCTGGGAACGATATGACCCAAACAACACGAAGATTTTTCAAAACATAGTCGTTTCCAATTTTTCAATATCGGTACTGGCCGTACGCCTGCTCGGTGCCTGAATATTGGATCTTCTTTTGGACAGTTTTGTTTGCAAAATATTTTTGATTTGCATATCCTACGTAGGTTAAGAAGAAATTGTAAACATAATTATTCCTGTGTAAAAATATGTTTAAACATCCAAGTCGATTTGGAGGAATATGCAAAAGAAGTGAAACTAATTTCAAGTTGTTCATTATTTTTTTAAAAGCAAAAGTATTAGTCATACGAAAAAAAAACATGTTTCACAAATAATATGTTATACATGAATCAATATTATTTTTCAAACCTTTTAAACCTAGCCGTTGCTAAAGCATACATGCTTTAGAAATTTAAGTAACCGTTTTACGGCACTAGGACGGAGAAAGGGCCTTAAAAACGTTTCTATTTATGTACTGATGGGTGACCACAAGCTCTTAGAGTAAGGTTATTTTGAGTGTGTGTAAGGGACAGATGTATATGACGTGTATACATCTGTCCTTTACGTACACTCAAAATTACCTTACTCTTAGATCTGCGGTAAGCCCCCTGTTCTATAAACTCCAAGTTAGTGAACAATATTGACAGCGGCAAAACCCACAGCTTACAAGGCACCTTCAACTTACATTATTGTAACACTCTCATAACAAAACAAACACACCCTTTATCGATAAAAATAATGAAAATATCATGGCTGCGGCAACATTCCAGGGTATTTTCAAGTTATTGGATAACAAACAGGCTGATGGCCTACGTTTTATATAGAAATCTATATTATAAAAGTTCGTTGCCCTGTAGCACGTTACCGTTTATAGATATTTGTAGCAGTAATTTAAATAAATCTGTAATAGTAGTAACACCAGACGCTCATTATGGGGCGGACTTTAGGCACAAATTTAATTAACTAATTTCAACCAACATTGAAACACCTATCTCAAACTGAATGAACTTTCCACTTTTCCTGGATGAATCCTTGCTGAAGATTCATTTTGTATCCTGAACTGTCACTTCTTCCAGATCTCTCAGGATAGTTCTTCATCTCACCAATTCTTGCGGAAGCCATTTAAGGCGTTCTGCCATCTTCACTTCGGTCTGTCGCGACCCAGTCCATTTAAATCAAGGCTCCAGTTTTTCAATATAAGGGCCTACAGCTTACACTGCACCCAGACCCAGGCATAACCCGCCCACTCCAACTACAGTTTTGAGTTTTGTTAATGTGTTTGCTAACAGAAGGGATACTGGATTGGTATCCCCGGAAAGCGTGGCCGTCCCGTCTGGCTTCACACCTCGCTGGCAGGAGCGACGAGTTTCAGTAAGCCGTGGAGCAAGGAGAAGCGTAAAACTCAAGACCGTACGCAATGGAGGAGTACTGTGCCCTCTGCCCCATCTAGGGGCCATATTGACTTGCTACCAGAGAACCCAAATCAATAAATGTGTCTTTGGTTTACTGCGTATAGGGAAGAATACCGTGTGATAATAAAGCAACAGCTGATGACATTATTGACATGAATAAATGAAGTCGTCATGAGTTGCTTTTCCTGCTTAAATTCATTACATATTTGGGACCCTAATCGCAATATTGAATATACCAAAAATACATTAATCATCATGGTTATATATAAAATAATAGGCATTTGATGCGGTGGAATAGGTACAATTGTTCAAATGTTTTGATTATGTATGAGGATGGCTAGTACATTCTAGAGGAATTCCAAAAAAAGGATGAATGGACTGTGTGATTTTGTAGTTCTATCTATCTATATATATAAAAGAGAAGGTATGTATGTTCCTTATAAACTCCGAAACGGCTATACCGATTTCAAAAAATCTTAACCATTGGGAAGCTACACTATTCCCGGTTGACATAGGTTACCTTTTATCCCTGTATTCCCACGGGAACGGGAATTACGCGGGTGAAACCGCGAGGCATCCGCTAGTTATATATAAAATAGAAAGTATGTATGTATGTTCCTTATAGACTCGGAAACGGCTGGACGGATTTCAAAAATTCATTCACCGTTGGGAAGCTACACTATCTCCAGGTGACATAGGCTACTTTTTATCCTTGTGTTCCCACGGGAACGGGAACCACGTGGGTGAAACCGAGATGCGTCCGCTAGTAGATTATAATCTATAAAGGTGGTGACCACTGATATGATTACAAAAAAGAAGTATGGCAGAATACCCGATGCCCTGACTATATCAGGATAAGAGCAAGAGATGATGATGATTTATATAAATTATTACTGGCAATTAGGTAAATTATGTTACAAATGTTACATGCTAATATACTTCCGTAACGTTTTAGTTTGTGTCCGAAGATAAAGGCATCATATGCCTATGACAGTGAGTATACCGATTTTTTTTTTTTTTTTTATTTATTTATTTAAAATTATGTAAGTAACACCTTAACAGCTATATCGCCAATGCGATGTTACTACTACAAAGAAAAAAAAAGAAATACAATAAAAAAATACCACTAAATACAATTAAAATTAGAATAAAATATTACAATTAAAAATTCATTAAAATACAATCAATCATACAATTATTACTACAACCAAAATTCAATTATCATACAATTTAACACCGTAAAATACAATTAAAATACCATTATAATCCAACTAAAAATTCAATTAAAATCATTTTTCAACATTTTCAATGCACTTCAGTGCTACTCTTGTGAACTTCGTCAGGCTACAGTGAAATACATCTAACTCTTTTGCTATAATATTTAAAAATCTTATGGCAATTAAAATACAGTTGTTGACAGAATGCACTCAAATTATCTGCCATTACTCATGAGTCGACGTCATTCTCTTCAAGTACCTGCTGATTTGCACAGTATTAAAAAAAGAAACAACAACAGCAGACAACGTATTCAAAAATACTTCCTCATATATGTACTTTACGATCGTAATTAGCTCAGTAAAGTTATAACCGAATGATCTACAAAGCTCAGAAATAAACATTAATCATGACGTGTCTTATTTATCACAAATTAAAGAGATTATAAAAAGGTATAATATTCAATAGCTCTCATACTTAATTGATAAAAAGCCTTTTAACAAAAAAAAATAACCAACTTTCAAAGCAAAACACTACAAAACAAAAAATAACTTGTTTTTCCGAAGTCGGTGTCTTTGTTACATATTGTTTTTCATTTTTGGGAAAAGGCTAGGCAGATTGATTGAAAGTTGGTTAACTATTCGAGATATCTTGTATCCATGACGTACTTATCACTAAGGAGTTCCAGTGACCCTCAGTGGTTTTCTTCATCAGTTCCACTTCACCAAATGATACTGCAAATACTTGCATTGTTGGTCAAAATTCCAAAACCGCTATACGTGTGCTTATAATATTTGAGGAGTTCCATCGATTTCTACAGGATCCCATCATCTGATCCTGAACTGATGACTATGGGACCACCTGGTAAGTGAAACCTTTTAAACCAAAGCTTATTTTTTGAGTCGGTCGGGTGTCTTTGAGTAATAAGAGAATATACAAAAAAACCGGTCAAGTGCGAGTCGGACTCGCGCACGAAGGGTTCCGTACCATTATCGCAAAAACGGCAATAAAACCGTTGGTGCTCCATAAACACGTTTGTTGTATAACCCCACTTAAATATTTATTTTATTCTGTTTTTAGACAAAAAAATACATCATCTGTGAAAATTTCAACTGTCTAGCTATCACGGTTCATGAGATACAGCCTGGTGACAGACGGACAGACAGACAGACAGACGGACAGACAGACGGACCGCGGAGTGTTAGTAATAGGGTCCCGTTTTACCCTTTGGGTACGGAACCCTAAAAAACCAAAAAAAAGATTCCGACGAATTGAAAACCTCCTCCTGTTTTTGAAGTATTTGAAGAAAAATTAAAAAGATAAAGCATTGTAAAAGTACAGTCATTATAAGCCTAATAGGCATTAGACTCGCCACCTATTAAATGGCACTTATACATATATAACGAATTCTGAGTGTAGTTAGGTGCATCTCTACCTAACCCTTCGACCCAATACAGGCGTGAAGTAATGTTATTCTAAATCCAACCTTACAATTATAAATAACCTTTTAAAATGAATATAAAAAGAAATGAAACTTCTGTGAACATTTTACTTGATATTTTTCCCTATAAAACTGTAGCATCGTATGGAAAGGTCGAACATAACACGCGGGTCATCGGTTGCGATAATACTCAATAAGTTGCTGATAAGAGTTATAGGAGTAGGTAGTTACCAGTATTGTGTAATACCATTACTTACATAAATACTTGTAATTTTTGTATTCCGACAACTTATGCTCGCAATTTCTTGATATATTTGTAGTGGCATCTATATATACGAACTACGAAAAAGACCTGATTTCACACAAATCCTACTTCACGCAATCAAAGTTCTCCGTGTGATTTGAACATATGCAACTGACTGACAACGTCCATCGGACAAACTAGAAACAGCATGCGTCTGGCCGGAGGATCTTCTCTTTTCAAAGGAGGATACGAGAATGTACACCCTGTAATTTTTCTTATGATGGTCTTGCCACCGTTGAAAGAATTTTAGCTATATCCGATAACAAAAATTGTAATAATGTCTACTGCCTTAGATTACCTTTTTCAACCATATTAATATAAAACAGATATAAGACCAGTAGCTATACAATATGAGTTATATAGGTATCGCCATACTGAACATATAAAATTAAAACCTATCCAGAGTAAATGTATAATTGGAATTAACATATCTATACTTATAAGATTTGTATTTTAGTATGTAACGAAAAAACATTAGAACTATTGGATCGACAAAAAAATTTTCACCGTTGGGGAAGCTACACTATCCCCGGTGACATAGGCGTACTTTTTATCCCTGTGTTTCGACGGGAACGGGAACTACGCGAGTGAAACCGCGAGGCAACCGCGAGGCGTCCGCTAGTATTACTTACATACAAGGAAGGATGTAAGGTTCGTAGCAGGTGGTGTTCTGTAGTTTCTGCTTACCCCCATGGGAAAAAGGTTTATGTATATATTACATACCTATAAATTTAAAAACCTCATCACGTATGTTCTAAGTGTTACTTGTAGTGGCCTTAAATAGTTAGATGCACAGATCATACGTTACCTTGTTTGCATACAAACAGGTACATTTTTACATAATTAGCATAAAACAGATCGTCATTGCATCTTCTTGTTTCCTCTCTCTCTTGCATAATACTTGCTTAGTTATTATCTTCATTTCTACTTTCCTCACAGTGCTAATCCTTTTTAAAGAATTGGCTCTATCGTTATTATTAACTCACTGGAAGCTGCTTTTTTCCATCCTCTGCTGGGCATAAGCCACCTTCCTTATGATTCATGCTATCTTGGTCTGTCCCGGTCTCACCATGTTCTTACCACCCCACGGTCAATTCGTGGTATTCTGTATTTTGATTTGATTTCGACCTTATTCCGCTTTACTTAGGTAGGTATGTATATAATTCATAGATCTGCAAACATCATAATGACATAATCCCACATAGACCCAGTCCCACATACTCCTGACCCGTCCAATTGTGTCCACTTGCACAAATAATTATTGTTTTTAATTAAAACGACAATGACTAGTTTGTAAATTGTTATCAAGAGACACCTTGTTGACTATATTAAAGTCATATGATGTGCTACAAGTAGAATTTATGTAATAGGATTGATAGTTATGTCCTTGAAAGGTTATACAGAAAACTAGGGAAGTACAGTAGATCCACTTTTAAAGTATCGTTTGCATCGATACATGTATTTGAATTCATTTTCATTCTCTGGAACATAATATTGAGGCACCGAATCATCATCTTCCTGCCCTTTTCCTTTGGGGTCGGTTTTCGCCTTCACTGCGCTATCAGTCACTCCCTTTTCTTTCAGGTCTATATTTATACAATCTTTTTTTATCGTTGTACCTTATATTCATTATTTTACTCCACATATAGGTATTCACATCCATACTTACCATAATATACGATTATATAGATAAACGATTCGGGTTAAACTTTTTTGTCGTTGATGCCGCTTTTAAATTTCTTTCAATGTATTCATTACTTACTCTATTTTGATCACTGCACTTATCAATCTCATCACCGTTACTATACATACCATATTTTGTGACGATAAAGTTCAAGCTAAACGACATACATTCATGTACTTTCGTTTACCAGACAGTCTACAAAGCACTATCATCTTACTTCCTTGACTCATCATCAATTTTGTTCATAAAATCTATAGTAAACGCGAGATTTTAATCAATGATATAGTTAACACACCAGAGAAAGTTTCTATCTAGCAATTTAACAACGGCTGTTTTATGAACGTAGTAAGAAAACAAAATAGCGCTGAATATAATAATGTCGTTTATTATGACAACAGGGGTCCACTTAGGCAACAATACAATATGTGTTTTAGTTAAACTTGTGGTTAAACTTTAAACATTACCTTTGTTATATGTGGCCTTCGTGAAGGTATGTGGTATTCTATTATTCATAACGAATTTATTATTAGTTCCTGCATATATTGACAAGGAACCAGACCTTAATCTACAATATGCTCCGAATTAGTACAAAAGCATGCATTCATGCTTAGCATTCTTTGCTTTATAAAACTCATTTTTAGTGCCTTTGACAGCTAATTTTTCTTCCGCACATGGTCGGCACAATAGTTACCATCATGATAAAGATAATTCCGTTGAAAGTGCTTAACATATTTTTTATGTCCTATATGAACTTCCCTCTTTATAGCTTTGATTGGACATTATGATTATAATAGAGTCACGTGACTTTATCGTACGTAGGACCATATTCAACAAAATGTTTTGTGCAATGCTCAATGAATGGTTGACCGACAATGATAATGTGAAATGGGAAATGGTCCATTGTGAGATGAATAGCGATAGTTCATTCACTATCATATTGAGATCTGCGGTCAGCAATGAGTATTTGCTTCATGGTAATAAGAATAACTCAGAAGAAGAGATGTGACTAGCATTTGCTAGCCTTCTATAAGTTATTTTTATAACATTGTTTCCGCCATATTTTTGATAAAAAAGCTGGTCTACGTTCTTTTTTTTGCCAACTTAAAAAAGCAGGTAATCAATTACACACGTATGTATGTAATATTGTTGGAATTGCACAATCTCCACATATTTTACTCTGTATGGGCTTCTAAACACGTATGCTAATTTTTCATAAGTGTATGTATGTTTATTTGTATGTATGAATGTTTGTCCACGCATTTCTCGAAAAGTTCTTGTCGGATAGTGATCATTTCTTTTTTATTGGACATTGCAAGTTTCACCAAAATCGGTTCTGCAGTTTTCAAGATATGGAACTACAACCGAACTCCTTAGCGACAAACAGCACGAATGTGTAAATTAAGTTATTATGGGTATTTTGTCAATCTTTTAGGTACCTTACTATAAACTTAGCTCACTTTTTAGTGATAGGGTATTAAAACTAAAAGAGAGAAAGAGAAAAGAGAGAAAAAAAGAGAAAGAGCAAAAGAGCATAAATAACTTTCGTTCTGGACGTCGGTGTCTTTAGTAGGTACCTCTTATTTTTTAATCGTTTTGTGACACCGAATTCCGAAACGAAAGTTATTTTTGCTCGTTTTATTGTTTTGCTTTATAAGTAGGTTTCTTATTTTTCTTTTTCTATATCTAATTTGTTATATCGATTAAACTTTCCCATATACTATTCGGTACTATTGTTTAATTTATTGTCTCCCTGTACATCGAAAGGTTGTTTTGTAGATATTACTGTTAGTAATATAACCGCTGTTATAATAGTAATGTACCCTTCTTGATTAAAATTAGTTTTTGTTAAAAAGTTGGTGTTCAATATAGCATATTGTATTCTATGTGATATGAAATCGTTCAAAATACGAGAGGATCCATACCCTTGTAACACACTTACCTATATCCCACTCGAAGAGAACCATCAATATTATAGCCTCTTCAGCATATTATCCAGCACATGACACCGATATAAAGAGGAAAGCCATAAAACAGGAGGAGCCAACCATAACGTTTACGTTCACGTTATTCGACAAGGCGTGGCCTCCAGTAAAATGCAGATAAATTGTAATTGATCGCCGATATTCGGTTATATTGCGATATTCGGGAACCTTGACGTTAGCACGGTTATTGTTAACTCATAACTGCTTTTATAGCTTTCTTGCTATCGGGTAAAGATGGCAACTGTTCAGGAGCTTCAAAGCCACCTATTAGCCTAGCCTTGCGATAGTATTATTCTAAAAGAATTTCCGTCCTTATACGCGTCCTTATAGCGAGGCTATTCCTTAGAAAGTAGAACTTAATTCTCCATTTTGTCGTATTTATTTAAGGTGATATTATTTCGACAAATCCATTCGATTCTTATTTAAAAACCTGTAATTTTGCGTTTTGACTCGATCGATATGAATTGCGCCTACGGAAGGAATGGGTCGATGAAACAGCAACGGAAAAGCACGTCTGTCAATGTCTTTATTATGAATTGACAGAAAAAGTGAACACTGTCATTGCCAGCAATTTGTGAAAAACGTTTACCAACGAGTGAGGCATGAAAATGCAAACATCCACTGTCTTCCCTTTCTAATATGATTATGAGTGTAGCCTTTATTAAAATCGCAATCAAATTATAGCGACATTTCATGAAATCAGTCGATAATTTAGCCCTACAAATAAATTGGCCCATCGCGAATATAATGGTGCAATCAATCAAATGCTTATTAACTAGATAGTCGTTAAACTTTATTGAAGAGTGGAAAGTACTGCTACTAAGTGGGCACTAATAAGTAGTTTTGATACTATAAAGCTTTGAAAACTACATGTGTAAAGAGCTTTGTGGGGGGCAGGACTGCATTTTTAATTTTTTCTTTTATATTTCCATATTATTCAGTAGAGTTGCGAAAAGTTCTAGAGCTTTTTGTATGTTTGTCATTAGCCATGTGGGGTCTGGTTTAGCTTTAGGATTTACAATCCAGTCCCACATATCTTCTGATCTACCCAATGAATATAATATATAATATGTAATGAATATAATATATAATATATAATGAATATAATATATAATATATAATGAATATAATATATATATATATAAATATATTATATAATAAGGCCATCCTGTTGAATAACCGTAAGGTATTTGATTCTGATTTTTTTTTAATTATTGATAGGGCTCGTGTTTGGTCAGTAACCCACGTGATGGTAAGCGATAATGTGGTTGACTACGGAACTCGCTTGCGTAGAAGCAGCCTTCGTTCAATGTTCTAATATTCGTGGTTCTAAAAATGCTAGTTTTATTTCCGTCAATAATAAATCACAATATCGTTAACAATATTTTTTTATATGATTTGTTTGTGAACTGAAAATCTCTGAAGTATGACATGTCATATTTTTACTTCAAATATATGCCCTGCACAACTTTTCTAACATAATTTTCTTTCTTCCACAGTTAAACCCCCATGTAAACGATTTCCAGCGTCGTTACGTCAGCGAGGTCCGGCGCTGCAGTGAAATGGAACGCAAGCTACGATGGGTAGCTGGTGAGCTTCCGGAACCACCTCCCCCGCCGAAACCAGACCGCTGCAGCTTGAGCCCAAGGGAGATCAATATATTAGAGGTAGGCATTATTCACTGACCAGTCCAGTGCGTCCTACCTTTTATGTCCTACGGTGCCAAGACGTAGACACTCACAATACGGAAAGTCCATCAGTTCAAAGTTGCTCAGCGAGCTATGCTCGGACTCCCTTTAAGGGATCGAATCCAAAACTAGAACCAAAGTGGTCGACATAGCTCACAGAATAAGCTAGCAGAAGTGGCAATGGGCCGGACATTTAATTCGTAGAACCGATGACCGTTGGGATAAACGAGTTCTTGAGTGGAGACCGCGAACTAGTAAACGTAATGTAGGACCCAGGTTAGGTGGAACGACGATCTTCGCAGGTTGGCTGGTAGTAGCTGGATGAGAGTTGCTGAAAAACGAAGCAAATAGCGTGCAATTGGAGAGGCCTATGTCCAGCCGTGGACTGCTATGGGCTGATGCAACTCAAAATTGAGCTGTCAACAGAAGCATAGTGTACAAAAAAGAACATATGGACCTAGTTTATATCTTTCTTTTCCAGTTTATTGGTCCAATACTAGAGAAGGAAATAGTCGAATCCAAATCTCGAGTTATGACTTTTTACTAAGGAAATTCATTCGGAGCTCTCTGCCTACATTTCCTCTTAAGATAGTTTACGAACTTCTGAAGCTATGATAGGTCTTTAGTCTATCGTCCTAACATCGCCAACCCAACTTTTCGTTTATCGTTGAATAAGTTTTATGCTAAAAAATATAGGCTAAAAATGGCTCCGGTCAGAATGGAAGCCACCCAAGATAGTTTGAAAAAGGTTAAAACATGATCATGATGACTAAACAGGAATGTATTGAGATAGGTAGTAACTTATTTACGCGTAGTGTATTCAATTTTACAGCGGATATACTATGTCTTGATTCTTCGCACTTCATAAATAGCACACTAAGAAAAATAAAGGAATGTCTGCATTTCTTCCGCAGATCAGAGAAAAAACATATTTTTCAGTTCTAGTTCAGCCGCCAGTACTGTGACGTGTAAATGCCATCAATTATGATTCGGTTGCGCAAATGGGATGGTGCTATTTGTCCTATGTAGCTCCGTATCTCTCTAACAGCGGTCTCATAATGACATTGGCACGTCATGGTAGCAGGAAGACGGTAGTTTCTGTAGTAGTAAAGTTAGCATATTCTTTTACCCGACTGCCGAAGGAGGGTGATGTATGTTTATCAGTCTATGTACGTATGTTTGTTCCTATGTGGCGTTATAGATACCAAACGCGTTGGCCGTTTTTTATGATTCTTATGTCAATCGATTCGTCTTAACCTGGCGAGTGTCACTGACTACATTCAAATTGTAAAATAGAAAAGTGGCAGCTTTTGAACGCCATATTGTGGGACGATTTTTTTTTCTTCCAAACCCATCTTGTGGGGTACTAAAATAAGGGTTTTGAGAGGTGATTTCAAAAATATTAAACATATGTTTAAATGTACCTAATTCGAAAAAAACGTTAATTAAAAAGTCATAAATCATTTTTTTATTCAAAATATCAAAAAAACCCGACTGCTTAAGAAGCGAACTAAAAGAGGTAAACAAGAAAAAAAACATGATGTGCAGTGGGAGTATACATCTGGTTTTGGTCAGCCAGCTCGCGAATATGTATCCTCCGACTGCGCAGCATGATTTTCTTCTTGTTTACGTCTTTTTATTTCGCTTCTTAAGCAGTCGGGTTTTTTCAATTAACTTTATTCTTAGTTAGCATGATCTGTCCAATTCTAGAGCAAAAGACTCCTCCGTTTCTTCCATTTATGTCGGTGTTGTGCTGCATCTCTCCAATTTTCGAAGAAGCCATCTAAGGCGTCTCGCAATCTTCAATTCGGCATCATCCTACTACTATTATTAAACGTGAAAGTTTGTGAGGATGGATGGATAGATGAATGTTTGTTCTCTTTCACGCAAAAACTACTACTAACTACTGAACGACTGGATTTTGATGAAACTTACAGAAATATAGTTAAAGTTTATAGATACTAGCTTCACCGCTAGTGATAAAAAGTATGTCCTATGTACTATTCCTGACTATATATCTATCTATCTCTGTGCCAAATTTCATCCAGATCCGTTCAGCCGTTCTGGTGTGATTGAGTAACAAACTTACATCCATCCATCCATCTAAACATTCGCATTTATAATATTAGTAAGATAAGATTGGGAGAAGTACTAATACCAAGTGGGTGGAGCCGCTGGCGGAAGCTATAGTGATACATAATGATTCATCATCAGCATCATCCATCCTTTAATTTTTTGTGCCAATCCCTATGTTCTTATGCCACACTCATCCAGAGTTTACCCGCGATAGGCCCATCTCGCTGTCATAATAATATTAGTTAAATCTTTTTTTAAAGTAATGGCATTTTACTATTTCCCGAAACATATGACTCAAGCTAAATCTATCTTTTTATCTTGTGGACTTCCCTGGAATAACGTCGTGTATCATCTAAAAATAACTGACACAAATAAACAACATTTACATGATGATTTGACAATTTTATTTAAAGACTAAGGGCCACTTTTTACCCGACTGCAAGGAAAGGGTTGTCTTTTGTATCTTGTATGTTTCTTTTTTTTGTATGTATGTATGTATTATTTATTGCCTCATGTATTTAAAACAGCTAGACGGATTTTTATAATTAGAAAATCGTTAGATACGTCTTGACCGCCCAATTGTTCTTAGATGGGTGAAGTTAAAAAAAAACAAACATGGCGGTTTTTGGGCGCCATATATGCCCATCGAGTGGATTATCAAAATGAAGGGTATACACCACTTAAATGTTTAAAAGTAATTCGAAAAAAAAAATGATAACTAAAAGGATATAAATAATAAAAGTCGGAGGATCAGGGGGTCAGCCAGTTCGCGAATATATTGTTACCTTCGAATGCACAGCATGATTTTATAGTCGGGTTTAAATTCTTAAATTAATTCAATCTTCAGATAACTTTCATTTGAGCAATACGAAATAATTTACAGATTTTGTTCAAAAAATACCTGCCGTATTTATTCTCGGCAAAATCATCTGATGATTGAAAAGTTGGCCCTAAACAAGCAAAATTAAATAGTGTCGAAGATTCTGTCAATGCCGCAAACCCGCACTGAGCCTCCGTGGTGGATTCCTTCTCAACTCTCGACAGTGCTTCTAACAAAGATGAAACCAGAGATCGTACTATGAAAACTCAATGTCATCGTGTTTCCGTTGTGAGAGACAGACGTAGTTATATAGGAAGAGAACACTATACCTTTTTCACAATACAATCATTGTAGAATACAGGCCTTTGGATCACAAGCCAAGAGACAACACTGGGGCCCATGAGCAATTTTGCGACTCCTGGATCCTACATGGTCTATAAGCACGAAACCGCGATACGCGGCAGCGGTAACTAGGGGTTTGTATTTTGGGATACCGATTCCCATATAGGTGGAAAGTGATACAAGCATACACAACTTACAGCTACTGGTACGTGGTGGTCTCCTGGTCTCGTTCAATCCCGTGTCCGGTCGGGGGTTATAGGGGGAAAATATATATAATAAATTTGTGATAACCGACGTGATCCAGCTAGACACGTTCCTGACAAATATACCGCGCTGCGCGCGAAGTATATACACAAAAATGCACGGGCGACTCACAGTACGACTCGTGGATCGCGAACGTAATTTCGGTTAACGATTGGTTGATTATATACCAATTTCAACAAAATCAAATCAAGAACAACATTTTACGTGTCGCAATATCAATGAAATTTTTACTAGTGTTGCCAACTTCAACCCAACCAAAAACTGTCAATATCGATGACAGTGAGTTGACACAGTGTTGCATCAAAATAACAAAAAAATACGAAACCTTTATTGGTTTCGAACAATCATGATGGAATTGGCACGTCACAGCAGGTACCGTGACTCTCACCCAGCATCGTAAGCACGACTACCCAGTTATGCAATATAGTTTACTCACTATTTACCGATACGAACCGCCTTTAATAAATTAACACGACGACAGACATACGAAGAAGGATTGTTGATAGCTTCTCAGAGAAGAATACTAAATTACTACTGAAAAAAAACATGCCAGTGTCATTAAGAGCAAGATTAATAGTGATGTACGACGTAAGAACAACACTATTAATCCAGCTTACGCACACTAGCATCTGTTTAATAATTATTACCAGACCAGACACCATAATACTACTACTATAAATACGATGCTCAGATGTATGTTTGTTGCTCAATAGTGCCGTAACGGCTGAACAGATTCTCATGAAATTTAGTACAGAGGTGGGATGTTGAAAGTTTTTGTGTTGTGTAACAAAACACTAAGATATTAATGGGTTTGTGGGTGGAATCAATGCACTGGTTGAGCGCGTGCTTACTGTAAAATAGGTCATGGTTTCGAGCTGTACAAGAAACAAGATGAGAAGGCACTTGTATTCGTGATCTATGAAGAATTATATGTGGGTTTTTTAAATCTATTACATATTATTAATATTATAAAGCTGAAGAGTTTGTTTGTTTGTTCGAACGCACTAATCTCAGGAACTAGTGGTTAGAATTCAAAAATTCTTATTGTGTTGGATAGTCCATTTATCGAGTAAGGTTATAGGCTATATAACATGACACTACGACCAATAGGAGCGGAGCATAAATGAAACATGTTGCAAAAACAGGCAAAAATATTTTTTTTTGAGAGCTTCCGTTGCGTGCGCGGCGTAAACGGTTTAAGTTACGTAACAATCATGTATTGTAGGGTAGGTAGGGTAGGTTAGGTAGCCAGTAGACGGGAGCGAAGCCGCGTGGGACAGCTAGTCCATCAATAAAAGTGTACAACTACCGCATTATCATTCGCTTTACTCAGCTAGATTAAAAAAAAAAACCGGCCAAGTGCGAGTCGGACTCGCGCACGAAGGGTTCCGTGCTTGGTAAATTGCGGTTTAGGATTTATGACGTATTAAAAAAAACTACTTACTAGATCTCGTTCAAACCAATTTTCGGTGGTAGTTTATATGGTAATGTACATCATATATTTTTTTTACTTTTATCATTCTCTTATTTTAGAAGTTACAGGGGGGGGGACACACATTTTACCACTTTGGAAGTGTCTCTCGCGCAAACTATTCAGTTTAGAAAAAAATTATATTAGAAACCTCAATATCATTTTTGAAAACCTATCCATAGATACCCCACACGTATGGGTTTGATGAAAAAAAATATTTTTAGTTTCAGTTTCAAGTATGGGGACCCCCAAAATTTTATGTTTTTTTTCTATTTTTGTGTGAAAATCCTAATGCGGTTCACAGAATACATCTACTTACCAAGTTTCAAAAGCATAATTCTTATAGTTTCGGAATAAAAGTGGCTATGACATACGGACGGACAGACAGACAGACAGACATGACGAATCTATAAGGGTTCCGTTTTTTGCCATTTGGCTACGGAACCCTAAAAACCAAGGTTTGCCGTAGAAGACACCTTAAATGCTCAGTCTTGCCAAGAACATATATCAGAGTTAGTTACTAATTCGGAGTTAGTCAGATAACCCAGGGTGGCGCAAGTAGACCTTTTCAAAATATTATTTTTGCAAATTTTGTTCGTTATACTCCTCTTTCAGAGACAAACAACCACACATTTAAATTACATAACAAAATGTTTAATCCCAAAAATTTCAAATATAACTCTATTAATCCACACACATCTGTGAAACAATTATTAACGGCAAGGTTACACCAATTAGATCCCTCAGCGACGCCGGCGCAGGATATACACGTATTTGTAGCAGTCGCCGTGGCGGGGATCACAGGACCGAGTTATTGTTATTTATGAGTCGCCATGACATCATGCTAGTTGTCTGAGGATGTTGTAATAGGCTGTTAAGGATGGATGGATGGCAGGATCCGACTGTGGACATTATAGTGTGTGTATATTATAGAGTTGTCAGGTAGTTGTAAAGGTGTCAACCAACCATTGAAATCAATACTTAAGGTTACACTAGTCGAAAATTCTTCCATACAAACGTAGTCTAGCGATTACTCTACTGTTTGACGATGTACGTTCAAAATATAAAATGATATCGATTTGTCTGATCATTATCTAGCCCTGTATGGAAACAAAAAAAAAATATACATATTTGAAAGCGTCGAAAGTTCCATATTTCAACACTAATTTTAACGAATCTTTGGGCGGAAATAAATACCATAAGAAGAAGGAAAATTGCAAAACGGCTTCCATTCATTGCACCGTAAAAGTGCTAATTCGAACGTGAACTAGCTTCTTACTGCTCATCAAAGCATATATCTCTTTCGCACGTGTTGTCGGCAGAGATAGCATGCATTTTAACCTCGCGCACAAAATAGTTCGTGCCGTCGACTTTGGGAGCCTTAACGGTTGTCGATTTAGTACATTCATAATTATTTTCTTTTGAGAATTTGAATTAAGAATCTGTTAATCAATATTTAAACTTGACATATAGTTATTTTTTTTATATAAATAAAACCCTTTGTTCATTGAAATTAACTAAAAACTGTTATCCAAAATATAAAGACGAATAACAAGAAGTTCGGTGTTTGATATTTTCTGAAAATGATTGATGAAAATTCATTTGAGAAACCGGTAACTAACTCTGCCAAGTCTTTTTCCTATTTTCATGTTGGAGTCGACATCCAGTATACTATACAGCTGAATATCAGTAACTCACAGCTCACATCTTATTCATATATGTATTTCTTACTAGCTGACCTGGCAAACGTTGTTTTGCCATATAAATTATTTCTAAGATGCCCAAAAATTTTGCACGCACTGAATATTATAGTATTTTTAATTTTCGTTTAATAATGGAATGGTTTATACAGGTAACACAATGGCTGTTGTTGGCGGGAGCTCATGAAACGTGTTGAATACTATTGATTTATATGAGATCACTTAATTGACTGTACGTGAGAACTATCTTAAACAAAATGGCACCCACCTACCCTACCCTACTCGACCTCCTACCTAACAACCTACCTGCCCTACTCTACCCTACCCTATATACCTGCCTACCCTACCCTACCCTACTCTAACCTACCCTACCTACCTACCATTTTTTTGTTTGTTCTTAAACCATCTTCGAATTGCCTTACTAATGAAACTGGTTTAGGGTTGTTTGGATGGTTTCAAAGTCTATAACAGACATAGGTAGTTTTTTTTGTATTTTATGTATTAGAATAATAGGATGCATAGAACTTATAGGTGAAGTTCTTCAGAAAGGCCAAGTGCGCAGTACCCATAACCGGCGTGTGTGTATGACTAGATGTCTGAATGTGTGTGAAGCAAAAGAAGTATGTAAGGATCGTAGCAAGTGGCGTTCTGTATTTTCTGCCTACCTGCATGGAAAAAAGGCGTGACTTTATGTATGTATGTAATAATAGGATGAATTTCTGAAAAATCGACAACGCCATCTAGCGGCAATACCGGAACCATCATATACATGTTCACTTTTGTGTGTGCTTTGTTTCTATAATGTATCAGACATAGCGCTGTGTTCGCCAAATGTATGTGAAAATGTTTTTTTTTCGTTAATTTATTCGATGTTTTACTACTTATTATCCTATTCCGGTCGAAGATAAATCCAAAAACACAAAAATCATAAAATTTGCTCAAGCCGTTCTTGAGTTATAAGTGGTGTAACTAACACAACTTTGTTTAATAAAAATGAAAATCGTTCTGAAAGTATGATGGACGTCAAAGGTTAGCTCTAGCTCTACAGCAACTAGCTCGACACTCATCATCATCATCAGACTATTAATGTTCCCACTGCTGGAACACAGGCCTCCTCTCTGTGAGAGGGGATGGGCCGTAATCCACCACGCCGGCCCAGTGCGAGTTGATGGATGTCACATGTCTTCGAATTTTTGGTTCTAGGACATAACGGTTTCCTCACGATGTTTTCCTTCACCGTTTTTCAGAGCAGTGGTGATTTTACACAAAGTAAAGCGACACTGCCGTACGATTATTATGTCTCATTGTCTTTTATAAAAAGCGTAGATTCCTCCACCTATCAATATCAATGCATTGCAGTAACTGCAAGTGGTCATTAATATCAAGATTTTATGTGTTACGAGTTCCATGAAATTCATTTGTCGACCATTGCAATTTTAATGGTATTTCTATACAAATGTGCCAACAGTTATCAGCGTCATATTCCACGGAGCCATTTTGTTTTACAACTTATTCGGAAAGCAGATGGAAACGTTTAGATTTCTATTAATATTCTTACTGTACTTAGTGGAAATCTAGACCCGAAAATAAAATTATTAGCAAGGAATTAGGTGGTAGGTACTATTAATTACTGAATAGATTACAGTATAATAATACATAGCGATCGTCAGTCATAAGTATTACAATTTATTTTGAAAGACCTCAACTCGACTCACACTCCAAGACAACGGAAAATCTAAGGATTTCCCAAACAATATTGTCAAACCAAGCTGATTTTTGTCGATTTGATGATTCGTAGTGGAGTCAAGTTGAAGGACATGACTTTGAATATGGACCTTAGGATCTGATGTAAACCTCATGGTATATGTAGAAATTACCAGTATTGTGAAGCTTCTAACAAATACCGGTTTCAATAGCCAATAATTCTGTCAATAACCGATAAATAATCAAGTTCAGTTTATCATCATATCAGCCGAAATACGTCCACTGCCTGGACAAAGGCCTCCCCCAAGCATCGCCACATTGACTCCCGTGCGCAACGTCTTCCGGTTCGCAGTCGCCACTCCAGAACCTTTCTGCCCTATCGACCATCCGTTTTGCGAGCAATGTGCCCTGCCCACTGCCACTAAAGTTTGGAAATTCTTCGGCCTATGTCGGTAACCCTGGTTCTCTTACGAGTCTCTACATTACTGATTCGATCACGTAAGGAAACGCCGAGCATAGCCCTCTCCATCGCCCTTTGAGTGACTGACAGCTTTCTGATGAGGCCCATTGGAAGCGACTACATCTCAGAGACATATGTCAAGTTCAGTTATTCATAGCTATTTCAAACAGCAAAAACAGTTTTTAACCAGACTATTTTCATTTTCCAGGAAAGGATCGACTTCATCGAAGGAGAAATCCAAGAGATAACCCGAAACGCACGAAACCTGAAGAGCGACTACCTTTCTCTAATAGAGTTGAAGACTCTGATAGAGAAAATGCAGACATTCTTCCAAGACCACAGCCAACAGCGGAAGATCTCCGCGTCAGTACAGATATACAACAACGATGCGGTGCTGGGACATCTTGGGTTCATCGCAGGGGTGGTTACGACGGCCAGGATACCAGCCTTTGAGAAGATGCTGTGGAGAATATCGCATGGAAACATCTTCTTTAAGCAAGCGCAGATTGATGAGCCTTTGAAGGATCCAGTTACGGTAAGGTGTTTTTTTTTGCTTACGTATCGGTACAAACTATACATGTAACAATAGATCACGTCAGGGTGCGCCGAAGACATTTAAGCATTGCTGTGGGGTTTATTCTCTATGGTCACTTTTGCAACGCGTGTAATTGGGTATTATTGTCACCATTTAGTGGAGTTTATTTTATTAGCTAACCGTCAATAATGAAGTAAAAACCCCTTGACTTTTTAACTGACTTACCAAAAAGGAGGAGGTTCTATGTTCAACTTCATGAATGATTTTTTATGTATTATATGTTCAGTTCATCGATTTCTCCGTCAATTGTGGACCGATTTTGAATATTCTTTTCTTGTTTGAAAGAGTATATTTCAAAATTGGTCCCATTTTAATTTGGTGAAGATCTGATGAAGAACTTCGGAGATATACAATAGAACTCTTCAATAAATGACGGCAAATCTCTCGGGATTGCTGCAATCGCATGTATGTTTATTGATTATACCATTTCATAACATTACAGTGTGCTCTAAAGGGGTACGCAGATGTGTACAGTGCACATTGATACATTCTCATTTCACCAGTTATGTTCAAGATTCACGGTATTCAGGTAATCTCTTCTGGCATTATAGGTAAAAAAGCAAGGCAAGGCAAGCAAGGCTAAAGGCAAGTTGCCTATTAGGTACAACGTACAACTAAAAAGTGAAAAATCAAAAACATTTTTACAACAAATTCTACCGACTTCCAAATAAAAGCACTACAAAGTTAAAAATAGATTTATTTTTGGAAGTCGGTGTCCATAACGAAAAAAAATTGTACCAACCAAAGACAACGACTTCAAAAAAGAAATTATTTTTCATTTTGTAGTGCTTTTTTTTGGAAGTCGGTAGTATTTTTTGTAAAAAAGTTTTTTTTTGCTTTTAATATACACTATAGCTTTATTCGGGTTTTCACCACTTTGGTTAGTTTATCTATTATGCCCACATTTTCTTCTAAAACATTCTTTAAATACATGACAACTACCAGGCCCCTCAGAAAGTATTGCGAAAAAAAGTTTTTATATATGGGAGACTGGCCAGTTATAATGTTTTTCGAAAATATGATTATTTATAAGTAAAAATAAGTAAGTTCCAATTTCAAAATTTCCCTCCACATTTTTTGCGAGTTAATTCAAAGTATTGTGTCTCACTGAAATATGGATCTGCGCCGGGAACATTTTAGAGCTATGATTTTATACGATTTCAAGTGTCGCCTGAAACCGGATGAATCGTACGATAGACTTCAAATGGCATTCATGGATGAAGGCCCTTCCAAGGCAACCGTGTATCGTTGGTATAACGAATTCAAGCGCGGTCGACCAACTTTGGGGGATGACGAAAGAAGCGGTCGCCCTTTGACGGCTGTTACCGAAGAAAACGTGCTAGCAGTGAAAAATTTAATCCAAGACAATAGGCGAATTACATATCAGGAGATTCAACACATATTGAAGATTGGATCGGGAAGCGTTCACGAGATTCTACACAGCCATCTTCGCGTGAGGAGGATAGTATCACGCTGGGTGCCGCACAACCTCACCGATGCTCAGAAGCAGGCCCGGGTGGAATGGTGCCGTGATATGCTTAACAAATTTGAAGCAGGCTCGTCTCGGCGTGTTTACGACATCGTTACAGGTGATGAGTCCTGGATTTATCAATACGACCCAGAAACCAAGCGCCAGTCGACTGTTTGGGTGTTTCAAAATGAGCCAACGCCTACCAAAGTGAAGCGATCTAGAAGCGGGGGTAAGATTTTGATCGCTAGCTTTTTTAATTTGACTGGCCACTTGGTATCAATTCCCTTACGGGATCAAAGAAGCATTAATGCCGAATGGTATACTACCAAATGTTTGCCAGAAGTTTTCTCTGTTATAAGCAACAAGCGACCAAACACAGGGCTCCGCGGGCTACTGCTCCACCACGACAATGCACCTGCGCACACCGCACTCAAAACGAGGGACTTCCTGGACAGCACGCCAGTCAAACTCCTGGGTCACCCTCCTTACAGCCCTGATCTAGCACCGTGTGACTTCTTTTTATTCCCAAAAATAAAAAATCAGCTCAAAGGGATACAATTTTCGTCGCCGGAAGATGCGCTGGCTGCGTTCGAGCAGGCTGTAAACGAGGTGTCTGCGGCGGACTGGAAAAAGTGTTTTGAAAACTGGTTTAGGCGCATGAATCTTTGTATAGAGGCTGGTGGAAAGTACTTTGAAAAGATTTAATAAAAATATATGTACGTATAGAACAATTTTTTTTAGTTTCGCAAAACTTTCTGAGTGTCCCACGTATAAGCTATATTGATTCTTTTCGGATTTGACGTGCTATGAAAAGGTCGGGAGTTCAAATCAAGTTCACGGCTAACCTTCGAACTTTGTGGCAAGCCCACGCATTCAGACATATATTTAGCTTAGCAGCTATGGCATTCGAAGCCCCTTCCCCATATAATAATGTTACAAGTATAGAAGGGCAGCGGGCAGGGTTTTTGAGCAAGTATATTCAGGGCGAAAAGTTGATAGCTGAAATTTCTTCGTCAGATTTACCTATTTATGTCATTTTGCGTCAAACCACACCCGATCAACTGAATATGAACGGCTCTTTTTGGTAATCTGAATGTGAATCCCTGACCAAAAGGCTCTTCCTATCTGGAACTTTTGAGATAATAATATCGGTGTTCTCTCCATTGAGATGTGCGTAGTATTATTACTATTACCTCAATGGTTCTCTCACCAAAAACTTTTCGCTCTGTTTATCATCACTGACAGGACTATTATGGCAAATAAGACCATGATGATGATGATATAGTGATGGTGGACTGAATAGAGAAGCGTGCAATGATTGTTGAAATAACCGTCCCGCATGACAGGAACCTCGTGAAAGCTGAGAAAGATAAGCAAATCAAGTATCTTGACTTGGCTCGCGAGATTGTCGACATGTGAGATGTGGACTCAGTGATCATTGTACCGATAGTTGTGTCAGCCAATTGTTTAATAGCTATGAGCCTCGACCAACATCTTACGAGGCTCTCGTTGGGCAGCTGGATCAAGGGCTTGATTCAGAAAGCAGTACTTCTGGACACGGCTCGTATTGTTCGGAGGTTCCTCTCTCTGGAGCCCTGAGCGCCGACAAAAAAAAGGACATAATAATACCAGTCTGAAACTGTCCCACCGGCTTGTTTAAAAACTCTGCCAGTTCTTCCCCTTCTCGTAGCTATGTAGATAGGTTACATGTTGTCTGATCCGCAGCTACGTCGTTTTGCTTTCGAAGACGTCACAGCCATATGAGACAATAGCCCGTTATAAATAGACTTATATTATTTTACTATTCCTGACGTAAGCAGTAGTGGAAATATGTAGTAGATAGAATTTAATTGGGGTTTTCACTACCTAAGTTAATATATATATATATACTATACGTTGCATCTAGATTAGTTAAGAATAGAAGGCTCTAGCATTGATGGATAATGGAATTCTAGAAATTCTGAGCAGCCCAAGGTAATGATATTTTCCTTTGACTGGACTGTATGCAAATGGACATATTATCAATGGTCAGATTTTTCGATGATGTTGATAACTAGTCGAGTTATCCGTTAAGGCGCTATGATGCCACAGACAGACACACAGATACACAGCAACACACGTGAAACTTATAACGCCCCTCTTTTTCCAGCGGGGATTAAAAAGAGGGGTCAACAAATGGCGGACCGCGGTTCGGATCCGGACCGCTGACCTATTTTGTGCGGACCTATTCAAGATAAATTCCATCATCATCATTTCAGCCGAAAGACCTACACTCCTGAACATCGGCCTCCTAACTTTAGTCTAAACTTCGAACGGATAATTAAAGACAAAAAAAAATCACGTTAATATTTAATAAAATAATTTTGGTACTTACATTTATTGATTAAGTACATTTGTTTATTATTTAATAAAATATGTTTTAGGCCGGGGGTTAGTTGGCCTTACGGACCGCGACGATTTAAGAAAAAAAAATACGATTAAAGAAACAAATGAAAGTAATTGGTGACTCCTGATATAAACGAACCACTCCAAACTGACATCCCATAGACTAAATAATATCACAAAATAGAAGGCAAAACGGGCAAAATTTATAGAGATGCCGTTAACAAAATATATTGCCTGCCAATATCGTTGGTATAAAATAGCAAATTATCTATTTCTGTCTACAACAGTCCGGTGCGATACACCTCGGGAAACATTATGGCACGAATGGCAAGTAAATCTAGCAGTTTATCTTTTGTTATAGTGTTCTTAATCTAATTTATAATAGATTTTGTTGCTATGGACACAGATAATATAATACTAGCGTATAGATGCCTCATCCCATACAAAGAAACCGCCTATTTTTGGCACGTTTTTACAGTTTCATTGTACCAAAATGTGTTACAAAACTAATTTAAAAAATCAAGTGGATGCCTTAGAAATATTAAACCGCGCCATCTATTGGAATCAATTTTAAATGATCCATTCAAATAATCTTTGAAGTGTGAATTAGGAGCCCAATATTTCTTGATTTTGTGCTTAGGAGAGTTAATTAAACAAGGACATATTTTTTTTATGATCCTCTCTAGATAATCTTAATATTTCACAAAACTCAATAAAAATCGAAGCTTATCACGCCATCTAGTGCAATTAATTTGAACCAAATTTTCTTTCTTTGCGTTGGGTGCCCGTGACTTATATAGGTAAGAAGGCTTTTGTGCGTGTTTCTGTGGCAGTGCTATAGATTTGAATAAGTGACCCTGTAGGCTCAACTACGGGTAACCGAATTTCTCAATGGTTTCTCCGAGTGAAATACCTCTGTACAATTAAACTGCGTCGCTGATCTTGTGGTCGCTAATGTTGTAAGTTTTAGGTCCAGAATTCTATTCCTGGGAAAAGTGTTACTAACGGAGCTATTACACTATCATATATCTAGGATCAAAGATCTATAAGTCATATTTATATGATAGTGTAATATAAACATATTATTATGAATAGTATCGTCGTTAATTAAAGATTTTTGGCATTTATTGTTAGATAGAACCATAGAAACAGGAGCAGGATGGAGCTAAACAAGACAAATAGCTCTGTCCCTTTTACACAGTCGCACTATGATAGTTTAAACACGTCATGGTATAACGCCCCTAATCTTGCCATATTGAATCTTGCTATATTGAATTATCAAATTTATTTTCATAATTTCCTAATACAAAATCCGTTCATAAAATGATGTGATTTTGTCTTTTTAGTTTTGTTACTGCCATATTCTAAATTCTAAGGCAATTAATTATTGTGACGGTTTAATAGACGGAATAAAGTAATTACAACGAAATTTTTGCGTAAGTTAACAATATGCTTGGTGGATGTGCAATTCTAAATTTATTGTTATGTTCAATAATTTCTGTACCATCTTTACTTTTCATCAGAAATATAACTTTACTAAACTCCGTATCAATCACCCTCCAAATTATTATATCACAACTCCACACGTGGACGTAAACCTAAAAACTAGCCATAATGGGGTTGACCTATCTAAATCAAAATTATTCATTTAATAACATATATGAAGCCTTCATGTTCACTGGCCTCACGTGAACCGAACACGCAAGCCACAATGTTACAAAGAATAATTATCTATGTACCTACGAGTACAACATACTATGAACTATGAAAAGTAACCATTAGGGAAAGCTTAATCACTGGTTTTAAAAAGATATTTGGGAGGTTTTACACAGTGTTGAAAAGGTCAACTTAAATGATGATATTCATATATTAGGCGGAAACATCGTCTAAAATAGTTACACCTACTCATCATCGTTAGGCTACAGCGAACAACAGCTAGACATACCTAAGCTTACCTAATCGTATTCATCTCGATTTCCAACAACTGGATAACAAATATAAGCAGCTACTGTGGCTTATAGCAGCTGGACAACGACAATCTCAACTTATCCTACGTTTCTCAGGCATCCAATATTACTCAGGAAAGGACAGGCGGTAAAAGTTGAGTAAATCTTCAAAATACCTGAACACAGATAAATTGTAGATAGTCATTATATTCAAATATAAATTCAAATCTTTATTGCATAATTATCACATTGTGTTTAAGAAGATCTTTTGAATAGTACGAGTAATATAGTTCACGTAAACCCTGTCGGGCAAAGCAATTGAGTAAAATATTAAATTAATTAATTAATATTACTTATAATGAGATAACAGGAGCTGGTGGCTAAATAATAACAGCCGCACTGATCGATCTTCAAGGTTAAGCAACGTTTGACGAGGACGGTCCGTGGATGGGTGACCATTTTCAACATACCAAGTTTCCTCCGTGCCTCGGAAAGCACGTTAAGCCGTTGGTCCCGGCTGTCATTTGAAGATCTTTGACAGTCGTTACGGGTAGTCAGAAGAGATTGAGATCTGACACCAGTCTTGCCAAGGGGTACCGTGTTACCTAGTTACTGGGTTGTGGAGGTCAGATAGGCAGTCGCTCCATGTAAAACGCTGGTACTCAGCTGTATCCGGTAAGACTAGAAGCCGACCCCAATATAGTTGGGCAAAGGATAGGCAGATTTAATATTACTTATAGTAATTAATTTTTAAATTTAATTAGTTGATGCGATTCTAAAATATAGAATTTCAACTGAAATTTAAATAAAAATCAAATAAAATGGTACAATGTCAATCGAAATACAAAAATCAATAAAAATGGCAATGTCAACAAGTTAAAATACAATAAGTCAATATGTCTTGATCATGTCCTTTGTGCTGTCGTGATGGAATTACGTCCATCCTATCCAGTATATATCCTGCTCTCAAAACATGCATGTCCTAGAAACAAAAATTCTAATACATGTGACATCCACCAACCCGCATTGTGCTCGCCTGATGGATTACGGCCCATTCCCTCTCACAGAGAGGAGGCCTTTGTCCCAGCAGTGGGAACATTAAAAAGGCTGATGATGATGATCCAGTATAACGCATTGTACTTTCTTACAGTAATGAAACTTGCAGAAAAGTTTTCATATCTGTAAAAGCGCACTGTGCATTACATACTCAAATCAATGCTCCGACCTCGGCGGATTCTAATTCCAATTCTTTCTGCCTGATTATAACAACTTAACAGTGTAATTAACAGGTTTAAAACCAACAAGGCCGAACGCATAGGCTGCAATAAACCTCCACACTATTTTATATAGGAGCCCACAAGTGGTCGGCCATTAACCTCTGGTTTATATCGATTTTTGTAGACGTTGTTACCCATTACAAAGCTTTCATGAGTTCTGCGCTAAAGTATGGGACGCGTCAAAACGTCGCTAGAAATAAATCTCTGTCGTTCACGAAATGGGTCGGTGACCTTGGCTTGTGAAAAGTTTGGAAAACTCATTGATTTACTAGCTTTTGGAGTTGTTTTGGTCATTGTTTGGGTTCACTTTTGTGGGTACTAAAGGAAGGTTGCGTAATAAATAATCGTCTTTTAAGTAATATCGGAACTGCCTGATGAGATAGACTACAAATTGTAAAAGCATCATATATCTGATGTACAATGATGTTTTTTTAATCGATTAAAGGCCATTCCATACCGATTAAAGACCATTGCATAGATAATATAATAGCATACAGATGCCTCATCCCATACAAAGAAACCGTGCCGACGTAACTAGCGTTTTCCGTCTGAATAAACTGATTTTTTTTATAAGTATATAGATCGCGTTCGGTTCCGTTCTACGGCTATATATGGTGTTCAGCGACTTGCAAGTAAAAGAGTTTACTCGGTTCGTGACTATTTTTTTCTTTAAATACAGTGACGATTTGTTTTAAGTATAGTAGATATTGTTTGCACGTTGTTACAGTTTCATTTTACCAAAATGTGTTACAATACAAATTTAAAAAATCTAGTGGCATGCCTCAGTACTTTAAAACCGCGCCAACTATTGGAATCAATTTTAAATGAGCCGTTCAAATAATCTTTGAAATGTGAATTAAGAGTAATTTTCGATAATTTTTAGTTATATGAGTGTGTGTTTAAATAGACAAGTGGGCACTGTTATCCATCCTTTTCATGTAGCCCTCTTACCCGCTCTTTCATAAGAAGTGGGCAAAGGACGTCTAATATTTTTCAAAGTTCCTTGAAATAAAAACAAAGCCCAGTGTGAATTTACTTAACCAACACCCAAGGGAACACTGTACGTTCCGTCCCTAAAAAGGGTGAGAATTATAGTAGGAACACACGCAATTCAAAGGGTTATAGGGCTGGTTTTAGCTGTTCATGATATAAAGGTGCATATATACCTACGTAAGTTATGTCAAGGTCAATAGGTATAACTGTCTCGATTATAGTTCCTTTCCCTATAACAAAGGCGTACTTCCATTCACCCTCATATTCCGACATTTAGGTCAGTTCATAATGGCAAGCTTTACGGCATTTGCTTATTTTCGAGCATAGTGTAACTATGAGTGAGTTTTAACAAAGACGAATCATCCGTTGTTAAATATAAACTTTACTGTTAAACGTGAATTCTTTAGAACAATAAAATCACACTGTCATCAAAAATATGGTAACGCAGTACTCGTGGTACTGGTCCGTGTCCGTGATTTGAATTCAGAGTTAAAAAAAATCTGAATTATGACAGATTATGACGGATAGAGAAGCGTAAGCTTCCATACAAGAAGTAGGGCTTCTTCAGCGCCGAAATTTCACAGACACGGACGTGTATTGCCCTAAGTTTAACAAAGACTTCTAACGAATCATCCGTATAATACTAACTTAACTGTTGATCGTGAACTCTGTAGAACAATAAAAACAGACTTTCATCAAAAATAACGCACAAAATGCCAGTGTAAAAAAGAAAGAATGTATATCATTTATTTGAAACGGTTAATGAGACATGATCACATCTGCTACATTTTGTAAAAAAATCCTAAAAAAAAATTAGGTATACGACGATTAGCAAATTCATTACGAACGAAATAGATACATGGAGATACAGATAAAAATAGGTCATATCAAAACCCTCTTTTGTAGGTCCAATTGAATGTTCAGCATGTACTTTATTATCACACTGTATTATCATCTGCCTGCCCTTGTCCCATGTTACTTGGGGTCGGCGCAACATGTTTTCTTCTTCCATACCGTCCTGTCCCCCGTCACGCGATCACTAACTCCCTTTTCTTTCATATCACTCCTCACACAGTCCATCCATCTTTTCTTTGGCTGTCCCCTCCCTCTCCATCCATCCACATTTATATTCATAACTCTTTTAGTAACATGCGTTTCATCCCTCCTCATCACATGATCATACCAGGACCAGGACAAACGGTTTCCTTTCAACTTTTCTGTCACTGGCGCCACTTTCAAACTTCCTCTAATATACTCGTTTCTGTCTTTATGCATTCTCGTCACTCCGCACATCCATCTCAACATTCTGATCTCTGCTACATGCAATCTCTTTTATCATCCATCTTTTTACAGCTCAACATTCTGATACATACAGTACGACAGGTCAGACCTGTCGTTCTGTATGTATCAGAATTACGAACTTGTAAATTATCACACTGAATGTTTTTTTTGGTGTACAATGAAGAATTAAGAATTGAGTGAAAGTTTACTTAGTCTAGATGATTGATATAAATTATGATCATCCAGTCTCAACATAACGCTCAGATGATGAATATCTTTATAAACACATGAATTTTTACTCCATTAATACTGCTGCTATCCGCTAATACAAGTAATAAAGCTATATTTTACAGATGATTAATATTTTTCTGGAAACAAAATAATCTTGAAACATTCCGTACCGGAAACTATTATGATTTTAAATGTAAATAATGTTTCTTGAACGCTGACAGGAATATTAAAGAAACCATAAATCTTTCTAAATACTTGCAAATTTGCAGACTGTCTTGACAGTTGTTGTTGATAAAATAACGATGATAAAATTCTTTACTTTTCTATACATCAAAATTTGTGTTATTGTTTTTAACAGAATGCACAATCTTAGATGGAGAAGGATTTGAAATTTTTCCTAATTCAAACCCCTCGAAAACTGGGTGATCTGTAAAGATTTTTTCGGGTATGACAACTTTAATTTACAAGATAAGTCAAGATAGTTGATAAAATCATATAATATAATAAAATCATATAATCATCTCAACATTTAATCATACGAAGATCACCTCTCACCTCACTTTCGCGTTTCGAAGAAATTTTTACTTCGAGAAGTCCACACTAAAAACGGGAATGAAAGATACTAGGAGTACTTACATCTTTCATTTTATTAACGGGATTATATTGGTACATGCGGCAAACTCGTGGTTAGGCAGCCTCACTGATTTCAACCAATGTTGCTGATAACGAATGTTATTTCCACACCACTAGCTGACTATCGACATTTTCCTTGATATGCAGTATGATGAAATTCAGGTTGTAATTGTGTCAACGTTCCTCGAAAGTTCTCTCTACTCACCTGTCTATAAATATGCCTAGTCTTTTCCAAACTATGTTGGTGTCAGCTTCCAGTCTAACAGGACTCAGTGGAGTCATCATCATTATCATTTCAGCCGCAAGACGTCCACTGCTGGACATAGGCCTCTCCCAATTTTCACCACATTGACCGGTCCCGTGCGTCTCGCATCCAGCGGATCCCCGCAACCTTCACCACGATGACCTGGTGAAGGTTTCCTGGTTAAGGTCCATTTAGTGGGAGGCCTTACAACGCAACGACTTCAGGTTCGCGGTCTCCATTCCAGAACTTTTCCGCCCCATCGGCCATCCGTTCTGCGAGCAATGTGCCCTGCCCGCTGCCACTAAAGTTTGGCAATTTTTCAGGCTATGTCGGTTGCCGTGGCTCTCTTGCGGATGTCTTCATTTCTGATTCGATAACGCAAGAAAAGTCCAAGCATAGCCCTCTCCATTGCCTTTTGGGTGATTCAGTTGAGTACCTTTTTTTACAAAAAGCAACTGCCTATCTGACGACCTCTACAACCCAGTAACTGGGTAACACGATACTCCTTGGCAATACTGATGTATAATTAATTTTTTAAGGCTTCTGACTACCATAACGAGTGTACGTACACTCGTATGAAATATGATCTATGATCTATCCTAGGATCTTCAAATGGCAGTCGCGATCAATGGTTTTACGTGCTTTCCGAGGCACGTAGGTGGCTTGGTATGTAACCGATGGTTACCCATCTAAAGACTGACCTAGGCAAGCGTAGCTTAACCTTGAACATCGCCTATTGCTGCTGTTATTACTAAGCCACCATCATCATCTACCCAAAGGTCGACTGGTAGAAAATGCTTTAAGCATTAAGTCCGCCTCTGTACGTGAAGTATTAATTAAATAAATAAACGAATAAAAAAATACTTCGTCATCCCACCGGCCCCCTTCTATCATCGGACATCTAGACGAACTGCAAGTTTCCATCCTTACCTGGTTGCCATTCCACCAATTCACACCAAGCGCTACCAAACATCCTTCATAATGTGCACAGCAAAGGAGTGGAACTCACTGCCTGCGTATGTGTTTCCGAACGCATTCAACTCGAATCTCTTCAAAGTTAGAGTGAACAGGCGTCTTCTGTGTAAGCACACTCGATCGTCGACTTTGTCTCTGTCACCTCAGACTTAGATTAAACTCAAGAGCAAACCAACCTCAGATAAAAAAAAAACCTCCATTAACTGCAAATAAATGCTTTATTATTCTATTCTATTCCTATAAGCTCACACCCACAACGTTACCCAAAGCTCTTCATTCCTATTGTGTCCTCCATCTTTCTTAACTTAATGTAACTCTTCTCTCATTCCAGGGTCACGAGCTCCAAAAAACAGTTTTCGTGGTGTTCTTCCACGGCGAGCAGATCAAACTGCGCGTCAAGAAGGTCTGCCACGGGTTCAAAGCCACGCTGTACCCATGTCCTGCCACGTACAAGGACCAACTGGATATGTTAGCTGGAGTGGGATCCAGGATCAAGGATTTGGAATTGGTATGTATCGTTTAAAAGTTGTTAAGGAGCATATTAATGTAAATTATAAGTAAGCTTGTCCCAGTATAATGCAATCAAAAAAAGTTGTATGTCTTCTATTATTGCTGAAAGTTATTTGAGTAATCCACCTTAAATTGATGTTGATTTTACTTTAGATTGTCTATTATTTTTTTGTTTGACTCATATCGTCAGATAAATGTTTTTCTTTCTTGAGTTAACCAGATATATCCAAAGAAAAACAATTGTCACACGGCTAAGTGAAAGCTCACACAGATTTAAAATGATTTCTCATCACAGTAAAGGCCTACTTTCTTGGGTACTTACTATAGCTTCATTGTCTAGCACTTCATTTATTTACATTTACTCTACATTTTCAGGTATTAGATCAAACAGAGAACCACCGTCGCCTGGTCCTCACGAACATAGCCAGAGACATCAGCACCTGGATGGTGGCCGTACGCAAGGAGAAGGCCATCTACCACACCCTGAACATGTTCAGTATGGACATCGTGAAGAAGTGCCTCATCGCTGAGTGCTGGGTACCACGGAGAGACCTCACTGCAGTGCAGAAGGCTTTGGAGAATGGAGTGGTAAGAAATGGTTCTCAATTATTTTTTTGTGAATACCTAGTTAGTATAATTTAGCTCCAACCTCGAATCACTTGTTGCCTTGTCTGAACTACGATACGATGTTTTGCAACTTAGTCCTAATATGATTATTGGTTGAAATAAGACTTTTCTGGAACATCTTCTGTAGGTTTGGACATATATTATTTTGAAGGTTCAATATTGTTTTTCAGAAAGCAAGTGGCAGCCCGATCCCGTCAATCTTACACTACGTTCCAACCAACGAGACGCCTCCGACATTCAACAGGACCAACAAATTTACCAGAGGTTTCCAGAACCTCATTGATTCCTATGGAATCGCCAGCTACAGAGAAGTCAATCCAGGTAAACATGGAAACATCCACCAATGTTTTATTATACTCTTAGTTTAACATCATTTAGCTCAATCTTCCATGAATCATTTGCACAAAATTTAATAACCGATTTTGGAACTTGCGTTGCAGTAAAAGCCAGATATAATAAATATTGTACTTCAAGACACTCAAATATATATGCCTTTTTCTGATTGGCAAAACCTGTAGCTTGTACTCTTCTTAAATCATACTCATTCATTAATTCACCAATTAACGATATGTTTTAATTTTTCCAGCATTATACACGATCATAACATTCCCGTTCCTTTTCGCCGTGATGTTCGGGGACGTCGGCCATGGAATCATCATGACAGCATTCGCAGCTATCCTAGTCATTTACGAGAAGAAGTTCAGCAAAACCAAGACAGACAACGAAATTTGGAACATATTCTTCGGCGGACGATATATCATACTTCTCATGGGAATATTTTCGATATACACGGGTTTGATATACAACGATATGTTTTCGAAATCACTGAACATATTTGGGACTAGTTGGCGGAATGTGTATGAGGATGGTGTTCTACAGAATCATACTATGTTAGAATTGGATCCGAAGACGGCTTATATACAGACGCCTTATCCGTTTGGGTTGGACCCTGCTTGGCAGGTAAGAAACCGAAAGCTTTATTTCCACATCTTGATGCTTAACTGGATGTTCTTTAGTACGAAAAAAATATTGTATCTCTTCATTTCCTTTTTTTCCTACCCAGCTATAAGCCCAAAGTTTTAGCAAAAAGCTATAAGGATCTAATGATGTATACAAAGGCGCTGATATAGAGACAAACTACAGAGAGAGTTGACGATTTCAATGACACTAATCTATATATTTTCTTGTTTCCAGTTCGCCTCAAACAACATAATATTCCTAAACTCGTTCAAGATGAAACTGTCAATCATATTCGGCGTGATCCATATGGCGTTCGGTGTAACTATGAGTGTGGTAAACTTCAAGTAATTACTGTATTCATAGAAACTAGAATGTTTATTACGTTTCCAATCGAAAGTGAAGACGTTATAATTAACGTTGTTTTTGTTCCACAGCTTCTTCAAGAAGCGGGAGTTGATATTCCTTCAGTATATACCGCAGATCCTGTTTCTGTTGCTCCTGTTCTGGTACCTGTGTTTGCTGATGTTTATGAAATGGATCATGTATTCGGCTAATGCGGAGGGTAAGTACTGTAACATTTGAATATCTTCCAAAGTACCTAAAAGAGAGATTATAAAGATTCTAACGTTATATGGCTAATATGAATATTGGCCACACAATTTTCGCAGTCCATACGACAACGTTAGCAATTTATCCAGCATTCTTGATTTGAACATCATCATCAGACTTTTCATGAGCTGGGACACAGGCCTCCTCTCTGACTCTCTGTGGTCTCTCTCTTGATTTGAAAATTGCTATAAATGTATATTAACCACTTTTTCTGTTTCAGATCCCGCTCTAGGCACATCCTGCGCCCCCTCAGTGCTGATCATCTTCATCAACATGATGCTGATGAAGGGTTCTGAGGACAAGCTTCCCTGTCGTGCGATGATGTATTCTGGTCAGGACCAGGTTCAGAAGACGTTCCTAGCGCTCGGGTTCCTGTGCATACCTGTGATGCTGTTCGGGAAGCCGTTGTATAAGATGGTGATCGCTAAGAAGCGGAAGGTAAGATACAGATTTTTTTACTAACTCGTCCTGGCCTGGATCTTAAATGGGTTAAGGCCTTACACTTAAATATTATTATTATTATTGATTTAGTGTGGTCTATGACAAGTGTCTGTTGCCAGTAATTACATACGGGACCGAAACCGTGGTCGCTCACAATGGGCTTCATCAGAAAGCTTAAAGTTACCCAAAGGAAAATGGATAGAGCTATGCTCGGAGTTTCCTTGCGTGATCGAATCAGAAATGGCAGACATCAGAGAACCAGGTTTACCGACATAGCCCGAAGAATTGCCAAACTAAAGATGCAGTGGGCAGGGCACATTGCTCGCAGAAGGGATGGTCGATGGCGTCAAAAAGTTCTGGAGTGGTTACCATGAACCGGAAGACATTGCGTTGGAAGGCCTCCCAGTAAGTGAAGCAATGACCTGGTGAAGGTCGCGGAAATCCGCTGGATGCGAGACGCACGGGACCGGTCCATGTAGTGCCACTTGGGGGAGGCATAATGTTCAGCAATGGACGTCTTTCAGCTGAGATGATGATGAATTGATTTAGTCATCATCATAATCAATCAGTCAACCGACGTTCTCTGCAGGACAATCGAGGTTCGATCGAGGTAGCCTCACATTGCGAGGTTAGCAACCTCGCAATGTTACACCTTCTAATGGGACTTCTTACTGATGTTATACTTAGATCTAAAATCTTCACCCGTTCTGTCTATTTCCAGGAATACCAACAAGGTGTAGAAAGCGGAGACGTAGAAGAGAAGGAAGGCCACGAGGATGGCATGGCGGAGGAGCTCATCACACAATGTATCCACACCATCGAGTACGTGCTGGGCGCGGTCTCGCACACCGCCTCGTACTTGCGACTGTGGGCGCTGTCTCTCGCTCATGCGCGTGAGTTTATCTATCTTGTATCCTACTCTTATATGGTGGCATAGCGGAGGATCTGCTCTTTTATCTACTCACTAATACCTGAAAAGGTTTATATCCCTATGGACATATTATTTGGTTATCTTAGTCTGTCTAGCCTGTTCAGATTTGATGATTACTATTCGGGAACAATTTCAAATTCAAACTCAATTTAAAAATCATTTATTTAAATTCAATCAAACAACTTACTACAGTAGTAGTAAGAAAGGAAAACAAATTACCAGTATTACTACTGGTAGTAAGATTGGTAGTAACAAGGGCGACAAAGGCAATTAATAGGTACTTTTGAATTATCAAGCTAAAGACGACGCTAGTTATTATACATTAAGATTGAGATTTTAATCAACGTACCATGAAGATGAATCCCGTCAGGAAAAGATAACATGGTCTACTGTTGTACAAAGGCCGCCAAACCTCCAGCTTAGCTTTCTACGTAAGAAAGTTCTCTGGCATTAGCAGTCTACAGCTCAGTGAACCCTATTCCATATTGATTGATAAAAAAATATATTGGTTGATAAAAATTGATATTGATTGATCGATTGATATATATTGATATTGATTGATAAAAATTGATATTGATTGATAGTGATTGATAGTGATTTATATTGATTGATAAAGATTGATATTTATTGATAAAGCTTGTTATTGATTGATACTGATTGATATTTATTGATTAGCAGTCTACAGCTCAGTGAACCCTATTCCATAGTACAACCTACACAAGTGTGTGTTTTCATAATTGACTGTTGTTTTTTTCTTTCTTAGAGCTATCAGCGGTACTCTGGCAGCGAGTCCTCATCATGGGCATGGGAAGCCCCGGCGTGAACTCCGTCAAGCTGTACATCATCTTCGCCGTGTGGTCGTTCTTCACGCTGGCCATCCTGGTGCTCATGGAGGGCCTGTCTGCTTTCTTGCATACGCTGAGATTGCACTGGTACGTCAATTTTTTGTCTCAAATTATATGAAATCAGAATCATCACCAAGCGATCCGACGAGAGACAAAAATAACTTTATGTTAAATGTACTCTGATATAATAAAATCTCAAACATTGATTATAAATAGTTATTGTAAGGCTCTGTAATCGGTCTATCCAACGCTGTATCCGACTTATTGACAAATAGCTGTCGCCTGCGGCTCCACCCGCTTGGTATTAGTACTCCTACGAATATTTTCTGATTTATATATAAGCCATATTTCTAAAGTTACATCAAAATCCGTTCAATAGTTTTTTTGCGTGAAAGACTCATCCATCCATGCATCCTCACAATCTTTCACGTTTATTGTATGTGTATTGATTGATTGATATTGGTTGAAATTGATTGATACTGGTTGAAATTGATTGATACTGATTTATATTGATTGATATTGAATTGAATTGAATTGAATATTGATTGATATTAAATTGAATTGAATTGAATATTGATTGACAATCAGTGTTGATAGACCGATCCCAGTACATCGTGCCATGGTCATTTTCGATAACTTGGTAAAACGCTCGACGGTTATGAAGAACATAATAACCATTAAGATTCGTGTATATATCCTATCCTATCGTATTCGTGTGTATCCTTCTAGGGCAAAAACTCATGTCTGAACTTATAAATCCAAATCTTATTTTACTATTTCCAGGGTGGAATTCATGAGCAAGTTCTACGAAGGTCAAGGGTACGCCTTCGCGCCATTCTGCTTCACGGACATCCTGGAGAACGAAGATGATGAGCGCAAAGCGGCCGCGGAGTCCAACGGGGGCCCGCACGAGTGACCACAAGACTAATTAGGATAAGTAGCCAAACATACCACCTGATCAGGTGTTCGGCTATGCTGGTGATGGTGGAATTAGGTGAACTGTCAGTCGCGTAAGGATAAAAGTGCCTTATCGAAGCAGAAGTACAAGTAAGGATCAAAGCACGCCGAGTCGACGCGTCAGTCTAATTTATACAAAGCATATTGACCCTTATATCCACAACGACAGTGTTAATGTTTCAAATTATTCTGTTTTCAGTTAATTAGTCATACTATGACGTGTTAAAGCAATCAATGATTGATATGAGAAATAAACGCTATTAGATGCGCAGCATGAATAGCTCCGCAATCATTTTTTTCACAAGGTTCATGAAATTGCTCCTGGTGAGGATATATCAGTTTGCATAGTGTCTTTCTGATTTCTAGGTTGCAGGTTTTATTTTCTAATCGTTTTAAGAAATGGTTGGCTTTAACAAAGTCATACATGAAATAAGTGCCTTAGTAAAGACACTGATGCGCCATTTGAAAACTATACTTCATAAAAGATAGTTTGATCTCTGCGACATATGTCAAACTGACGTTTTCTAATGTTATTGTTAGCCTGTCAAGCACTATTGTTACTGTATTGATACTGATAGCTGTATCATACTATAATGAAGTATAGTCGGTACATTTAGATATTTTAAACTGTGACCGTGATCGTGTGAGCTAATTAAAGAAATGTTAGATCGTAAGCCGACTCAATTAAACGTTTTGTATCATTCAACGCGACTGGCATTAACATCTATTTTCAGCCTAAAATTAGTTCTCGGATATCATTTACGTACAAACGAAATTTTTAGATTACATAGAGATTAGAATTTTGTAGTCTTCTGAATTTGTTGCTAGATTTTTCAGAAATCGTAAGTAGTGTAGGTGAAATTTTATATATTAATGACGGAAAGAAATGAAAACATGCTATATTTGAAGACAAAATTCAAAATTGTATCGTTGAACACGAAGGAACGAAGGAACCGTATACAAATCAAGGAATTGAAAACGAATATCATCGACTATTTATAAAATATTATCTTTAAATACAGCTGTGTCATTGTACAAATGTATGGAATCACTGGCATGTCCGAAATTACGTAGTTTCGGAGTCTTTTAGTACAAAATCAGAACAAAAGACATCGATAAATGAGTCATGTTAACATTTGATCTCTTTTTCGGAACGCACAACGCTGCGGTATGCGGTGCCTGACAAAATCGTATGAAAAACATCGTAGCGGATTAATTGTCCGGCACCGCACACCGCATACCGCAGCGTTGTGCGTTCTGATTAAGAGACCAAAACTTGACGTGTGGCATGAACGCGGAGTTGTGATAGTATTCACATTATTTTATGAATCACAATACAATGTTCTTTTAATATTTAACTCTAGAATAAGCGAAAAGATATATTTTTGTTTGTTTTAAGTGAATTTATTGGACCGTTTTGCACGCACTTCCTCTGTGACTAAATGTAAAAATTGCCAACAATTTCCCCAGTAACCAGTGACAACTATTAAAAAATTAAGCTTCAGGTAAAAATAGTTTGATCTGCATACCGGGAATTTAAGAAAAATAGTTCAACATCTACAGAAAAAAGTAGTTCAAGGTAAAAGGAGCATCGAACGTTCAGACATTTGAGTTCAAAATAGATGTCACGCTAGACCACGGAGTGAGCGCGTGCAAAAGACAATTATATCTTTATTTTTAGCCAAAGATACGTTTTCTTTTTTTAAATTATATCGCATGTTTGTTGAGCAATCGTTTCTCATGTAAATATTATTATAGTGCCTTCAAAACTAGCGAACTATTAAGTATTCACTCTTTAAATAATATAAGGAATGTTCCATCTTTGTAATTTTTAGTAAAACAATCGCATGGATAGTGATATATTAAAAGTTTTAGTGGAGATGTGCAAATTAGTAGAACTGCTTGATTGATCAAATTAATCGGTATCTAGAAATGAATTCAGCACCGTCGGCTAGTTGGTACATCTCTAAATTAGTCACTTTGTTAAAGATTCAGACTAAAATCTGATCTTATTTTAATTATATTTTTTTAAATAATTATCATTAAACAATCTGTCTTTCATTCAAAGTCAAACTGTTTAATGTATCACCAAAAATATTTATTTTAATAATCATAATAATTATTATTATAGTTGAATATTATATTTTTCTTGTTAGTTATTTTTTATTATTTTGTTACTAACTTTAACGGACCAATTTGTGGCCTTAACATATTATGAGACATATCAAGAGATGAGTGAAATCAAACTCTACTGTATCAAACTTCGTATAAGAGCTTTATTAATATTTTTTATCTACACGTAAACCAAGGGCACGATACAGCTACATTTCACACTGAAATATTTACGCAGACAGACAAATTTAAAAACTACACTATTTTTACGCCATTCCTCAATAAACAGATTTTGACCATTGTTGTTATTTTATTACAAAACACACCCTAGATAAATTCTTTAAGATATATCTCGAACAAAAAGCAAATCGAAAAGCCATGAAAGATACCTAATCTAAATCTAGCAAAAATATCATGATTTAATGAGAGTTAAATTCTAGTAAGCCAATTATAAATTAGTACCTACCTAAAATAAAGGGACCGATAAATTAAAATAGTGATAATACTACGATAGACACAATTTAAGCAAATAAATAAGAAAGCGAATAGTTTATTGTATATAAAACGTAGGTATTGTAAATTATAAGTATTGGTATATCAGATTAATAACACACATGAGTATTATGTTTTCGAGAAAATATAAAAATAAAATCTTTTCTTCGCCATTAAAATATAGTTGATAATATAATAATTTCTACATGATGTAGGTAAAACCATTTTTTTATTACTTTTACATTGTTTTAAAACTATCCCTTTAAAGTGCATCTTATGTAGAAATATCAAAAAACTTTATATCTATGTAAATCTTACTTTGATAAATTAATATGGCCACATATAGCAACGAATATGACGTCATAAATCTGGGTGATTTTATAACAATTAATTCGAGTACCTATCGAAGTCTTTAGCATAGTTCTTAAGTAATTTATAGAAGCCACATTAATTCATCAAAGTTATCATCAAACCCGGAGTAGAAAACAAATGGAATGCTCACTCGTTTTAGTCCTTCAATATCCATTTGTCTTACTCCGAACTTTCGACCTTCCCCTTGCCCAAAACTACTTAAAAAACAACGCAGACGATATTATTCAAACCACAAAAGCTTTAAAGTCCCATGCAAGCCATATCATGACCCATAACACCATAATAATTTACACTTATTAAATTTTAATGTTCACTTGTTTCAGTCCAAATGTTTAATCGAAATCTTCCGAGTCAGGCTGACGCTTGTTCGCAGACATAAACTCACATCCGCACTATAATATATTTACAATTTAGAGCAAAATATGCTTATAATTTTGTCCTCATATGAGCCAAATAGAATAAATAATAAAAAAGTGGTGAAAGAAAAATAAAACAATCATAAATTTGGCCAAAAATATATCATGAAAATGGTAAACACGCTCTGCACTAGGTCATTTCACGTAGTTGAAGGGTTACCAAGAAGAGAATAAAGGTGGATTACACGTTACTAGAATTTCGTTTTATAAATACCGAAGTGTTTCCAAATATATCCAAAAAAAACTAAAAGACAAATATGTTGAATTGAGGATCCAGAACAGTTTTTGTCTTGTTGAGGATTAAGAAGAAGGTTGTTTACGAATTTGTCATTTATTATAATTCTAGAGGCTCGTAGAAAAGTGTCGTTCGATGTCATAGAAAGCGATTGTCGAAATGGCATAATGTTACTATAAAATTTCGTAATTTCATTCAATTCACTGTAAAATTTCGATAGTGCTTGAAAAGCCCATACATTTTCCTCATGTTCCAATCCCAATCATGACGCTTTCGTTTAAGGTTGCCCTGGTCGACGGCACGAACTATTTTGTACTCGGGGTTAAAATGTATGCTATCTCATCCAACAACACGTGCGAAAGAGATAGATGCTGCGATGAGCAGTAAGAAGCTATTTCGCGTACGAATTAGCACTTTAGCAAATTTGTAGCGAAATTGATTATGATTTAGGACGAAAATGAGCCCGCGAAATTTTATAAACAGACCTTTGGGAGTATAGATATCATGCAAAAACGATTAAATGTATATTTTCAAAATAAAATTATTTGCATTGTTGAACTTCTAATCTATCCCTATAAGTATGGTGACTATTTTGCAATTTTCCTTCTTATGGTATGTATTGCCGCCCAAATATGAATTAAAATAAGTGTTGAAATATGGAACTTTCGACGCTCATACTCAGATCAAATGAAACGTCAAGACGGAACGTTGCAAACAACAAAGTGAAGCCGGTTCAAACTATGCCTTGCCGTATACAATACACAAATACACGCGCACACGTACAACGAAACTACCCCTTAGCTTGTCAGTTGAGCTTTATTATTTGATCTATGAGCTCGAATGATAAGCTAATGCGTAATTTCATTGTACTTGAGTGCGTGTAATTGTGTATTTGTACGGCAAGGCATAGTTTGAACCGGCGTCACTTTGTTGTTTGCAACGTTCCATCTTGACTTTTTATTTGATCTGAGCGCTCATAACAGTCATAACTTCAAATGTTTTTTTTTTTACTTTTTTGTTTTCATACAGGGCTAGATAATTATGAGACAAATTAGCTAGCCCTGTATGTAAACTCCGCCAACGCCATACTACGTTTGTATGGAAGAGTGATCGACTAGAGCAACCTTAAAGTATGTCACTTGTTTAGAGCCTTATGGTGCGTTTACATTAGTTCGGCCACCGTTTTCGGTTGAACCGGATAACCGAATTGGGCTGTTTACATTAAGTCGGTCACCGAATACGGCGGCGTACCATATTCGTTTAAGTTGTCGGTTTACCGGCTTCGGCGACCGCATTCAGCCAAACTGTGTATACTCGTGTTGAAAGCTAGCAAACATGTCATCCGTGTTCGGTCACCGAAAACGGACTGCGGCCGAATACGGCTAACCGAAAACCTGTTTACACTAGCCGGTGACTGCATACGGGCTGTGGTCGAATACGGCTAACCGAAAACCCGTTTACACTAGTCGGTGAACGAATACGGGTTGCAACCGAATCGGTCAAAACGACCTAATGTTAATGAGCCATTAGGTCTCATTCAACACAAAGGATGGTAGATATGACACTTGGTAAGTTTGAAGACAGTCCTAATAATACTAAGTAAAACAATTTTAAAACAAGCTTTTTGAACTTAATTATACTAAATCTTATATCACTTGTCAATACACATCCAATAAGCCTAAACACGTTGGTGCTATCTTTTCTGGTTGAGGAGTTGCTATGGCCACCTTCTGGCTTCATCGTGAGACCAGCTCCATGTAACCAAATTATTTCAATGTTACCAAAGGGTTTGGAAAAATTACTAGTTGCCGAACACATACGAAAGCAAGGTAAAATAAAGCTTGTAAAAATTGGGACTTAAGATATCAAAATGGGTAGTGATCTGCGGTTTCCAAAGAATTCTTTTGAAAGTCGTCAGCCTTCTGAAGCCTACATCACTGAGCAGATCTGTTTAGTCGCGCAGTTTCTGTAGCAGGGCTCGGAGAGCCCAGGCGCGCCGCTAGGAGCAGCCATGCTTGGTCATCCAGTTGCTATAGCGGTGTATGTCCGCGTCTGATACCGTCCGTCTGAAAATAAAGGTCAATTATTTGTGAGCGTCAGAATCGCAGGTCAACAGTCTTATTTAGCTTTCAAATTGTGCCTAAAAATTACTTACCAATTGCTTATATTTGCTTACCATAATGAGAGAATTGCTTATTTCATCTATTAAAAGAATTAAAACATTTAAGGTTGACCAGCCATTCTGATATCAGAATGGCTGGTCAATCTCTGTAGAGTAGTAACCATGTGGAATTACTGAAATTTTAATGTGCCAAAGATTGCTTATTAATTGCTTATTTCACAATTTAGAAGCCTAGACCCAGTATATCCTGTTATTCTATCTATAAGCTAGTCAAGAATTTAAAATCCCCTGTGCCTGTTAAATTTATGAGAGCAAAGTGACGTATGTCGAAAATTGCGTTTATATATCAAAAGGTTTTATTACTCGTTTCTTTATTTTCTGAAATAACCGAATGGGGCCTAGTTTCTATATTATTTTTAATCATGGCTGTATTTATTAACTTTGTATATCTTGCTGACATAGAATACTTATGTTTTTAATAGTGGCTTAACCGACATTTTTTTTTAAGTTGCCTGCCAATAAAGAGATGAAATTAATCTGCCGTACATTAATTTTTATAACTTACTGTCGTCGTTTTTTTATGTGCGTGTAGACTGAGGGACCAAACTGGTATATCGCAAAATAAAAATCGTAGGATTTACTAGTAGACTTAAAACAATTGTAGAACAAATCTGGGAATTTCTAAACAAATTTATTTTTGAATCCTATGAAAATAGATAAGAGTAGTCTGACCACAAAATGCAGACAGTACTTTTATATTTTGTACGGTTAATTTTATGTTATATTACATGGCTTAAATGTATTTAATAAAACAATAGATTACAAAATTAACTTATCAATTATTGCAATACTAGTCAGCACTTACACTAATTTTGAAATATTGGTCATCATAGCTAAACGTTCGTTCATAAAACAGTGATATCAGTAGATAAAGGCAGATTATGTATTTCTTGTTTTTTATAGCATTTAAATTGTTTTTTTTTTTTTGCTACTCGTAATTATAAATAAATGAGCAGTTTCAAGAATTGCCAAACTTAAGTGGCAGTGGGCAGGGCACATTGCTCGCAGAACGGATGGCCGATGGGGCCGAAAAGTTCTGGAGTGGCGACCGCGAACTGGAAGACGATACGTTGGAAGGCCTCCCACTAGGTGGACCGATGACCTGGTTAAGGTTGCGGGAAGGCGCTGGATGCGGGACGCGCGGGATCGGTCAATGTGGCGACGCCTGGGGGAGGCCTATGTCCAGCAGTGGACGTCTTTCGGCTGAAATGATGATGATGATGATGAGCAGTTTCCGAACGCAATCTTGAAGTAACATTAAATTAATCTACTATAATTTTTATGTAGGTATGATATGGCTGTGTTTCCACCAGAGATGTGCTAGGATGCGTAGCAAGGGATGTGTTGTTAAGAACCATTACTTCATACAAAATGATTCTATTGGTTCTTCTTCTTGGTTGATGTTGTTTTGTTGTGGCTGGGTAAAAACCCAGGCTCTCTCAGCGTAGTTCTAGTGAAAGCTTTTTGTACATACAAAACAAAGGAAGGATGTGTGCGAGGAATGTGTTGCGAGATATGTGTGCTAGGGATGGGCGCGAGGAGTGTTGCCGTTCTAGCGACTTTGTCGCTAGTTCCAGCGGATTTTATGAGTGGTTAGGTTAGCATAGGGCAAACCTGGGCCATGGGGTCCAAGGGCTAAGAAAGAAATATTTGGTTCAAATAAATATCAAAGTTAAAAAACCGGCCAAGTGCCACTCGGACTCGTGCAAGAAGGGGTCTGTACCATTATCGCAAAAAAAAAAAGTTTGTTGTGTGGGAGCCCCACTTAAATATGTATTTCATTAAATTTTTGTTATAGCGGCAACAGAAATACATTATCTGTGAAAATGTCAACTGTCTAGCTATCACGGTTCATGAGATACAGCCTGGTGACAGACAGACAGACGGACCGCAGTCTCAGTAATAGGGTCCTGTTTTTACCCTTTGGGTACGGAACCCTGAAAATGGTTCAAAAGTCGTTCAATTATTTTTTGTGGCTTACTCATATTTTTTGGTCGCCAACCACTCATGAACCCCGCTAGAACTAGCGACAACACACATATCTGGTGGAAACGCAGCCTAAATGTGTAGATTCTGTTTAATGCTACCTACCTACCTTAAAACTAATTATCGTGCCTTTTTATTAAATAGACTTTCCTTGAATACACACCTTTTTTCATTAAATTCACATACGCCATAAAAAATAAAATAAAATTAACCGTTTATAGTATAATAGTACTGTCTATATTTTGTTTTATTGTGTGATCACACTACTCTATTTTCATAGGATTCAAAAATAATATTATCTCAGCTAAGATGTAAGAAAAACACAATTTTAGATACCTATTATAAAGTAGAAACTTTTTACTAAAAGTTAAGTACACTAGTCTTTCTGATATTCTTCTCGTCAAGCAGCTAGTACATGCACATATGTCAGTGGATGTGAGGATTGAGGGACCAGTTTTAATAATTGCTATCTAAAAATTGCGGCGATATTTCTTTTCCATTTCTTTTTTACAAAATGTTTCAAGTCTCATTTTAAAAATGTATGTAGAAAAAGAGAGATTTTATTTATTTGATTCGATAAATTCACTAAAATATGTATCTTTCTTGTGTGGAATGAGGGACCACAGTTTAGTCGTTACATATATTTTATCTTTGAAGCTTTGTGGTCTGTTATTTAGTTAATATCTTTACAAATTCTTTACTCAAAGTCTGTAGTCACGACACCTTAATTTTTAGGGTTCCGTACCCAAAGGGTAAAAAACAGTCAGACAGACTGCGGAGTCTTAGTAATAGGGTCCCGCCCTATTACTAAGACTCCGCAGTCCGTCTGTCTGTCACCAGGCCAACCGTGATAGTTAGACAGTTGAATTTTTCACAGATGATGTATTTCTGTTGCCGCTATAACAACAAATACTAAAACCAGAATAAAATTAATATGATATTTAAGTGGGGCTGCTCCCATACAACAAACGTGATTTTTGTGTGGTTTTTTTCGATAATGGTACGGAACCCATCGTGCGCGAGTCCGACTCGCTCTTGGCCGGTTTTCAGATACTTTTCGAGATCTGGCTGATAATCTGTGAGGACTGAGGGACCACACTTTAAGTTTGCTGCAGCTGTAGTTTTTAATGTATGTATTTGTTTACAAATTCCCAGATTTGTTCTACAATAGTTTTAAGTCTAATAATAAATCCTACGATTTTTATTTTGCGATATACCAGTTTGGTCCCTCAGTCCACACGCACATAAAAAAACGACGACAGTAAGTTATAAAAATTAATGTACGGCAGATTAATTTCATCTCTTTATTGGCAGGCAACTTAAAAAAAAGTCCGTTAAGCCACTATTAAAAACATAAGTATTCTATGTCAGCAAGATATACAAAGTTAATAAATACAGCCATGATTAAAAATAATATAGAAACTAGGCCCCATTCGGTTATTTCAGAAAATAAAGAAACGAGTAATAAAACCTTTTGATATATAAACGCAATTTTCGACATACGTCACTTTGCTCTCATAAATTTAACAGGCACAGGGGATTTTAAATTCTTGACTAGCTTATAGATAGAATAACAGGATATACTGGGTCTAGGCTTCTAAATTGTGAAATAAGCAATTAATAAGCAATCTTTGGCACATTAAAATTTCAGTAATTCCACATGGTTACTACTCTACAGAGATTGACCAGCCATTCTGATATCAGAATGGCTGGTCAACCTTAAATGTTTTAATTCTTTTAATAGATGAAATAAGCAATTCTCTCATTATGGTAAGCAAATATAAGCAATTGGTAAGTAATTTTTAGGCACAATTTGAAAGCTAAATAAGACTGTTGACCTGCGATTCTGACGCTCACAATTATTTATCTTATTGATACCATACTGTGGCAAAAGGGGAAACATTACAAGTCCTTGATTAGACCTGTCGTACTGTATGGATCTGAATGTTGGGCTGTGAAAAAGATAGATGAAAAGAGATTGCATGTAACAGAGATGAGAATGTTGAGATGGATGTGCGGAGTGACGAGAATAGATAAAGTGAGAAATGAGTATATTGGAGGAAGTTTTAAAGTGGTGCCAGTGACAGAAAAGCTGAAAAGAAACCGTTTGTCTTGGTATGGTCGTGTGATGAGGAGGGATGAAACGCATGTTACTAAAAGAGATATGAATATAAACGTGGATGGATGGAGAGGGAGGGGACGGACAAAGAAAAGATTGATGGACTATGTGAGCAGTGATATGAGAGAAAAGGGAGTCAGTGATAGCGTGACAGGGAACAGGACGGTATGGAAGAAAAAAACGTGTTGCGCCGACCCCAAGTAACATGGAACAAGGGCAGGAAGATGATGATGTGACAATTTAAGATAGAGTAAGAGGGTTTCAAATTAAAAAAAAAAACTGCTCCTGTTGGACATCGAAAGCGTAATTCCTGACTTAGGGTCGGTGCAACACGTTTTGGACAACATGGGACCAGGGCAGGAAGATGATGAATGTGGCGGCAGAATCAATTATTATTATTTATAATACAAAAGTGCTACTTAATGGCCTAATTGAAATAAAGAATTTGACTTTGACTTTGAAATAAGCAGGCGGCCCACCTGATAGTAAGTGGTCACTGCCTATACCTAGATATCTTGTAAAACCAGATGTACCACAAATGCGTTGCGTACCCTTTTCAAAGCAGGCTCTAATCAATTTTTGTGATATTTTATTAAGTTACGTTAAGTGTAGACGGGCTGGTGTCCGCAACTCCACGTCTAAGCGCGTGTTTTGCGTACGGTATTTTATTATCTGAATGTTGAATTATGGATTCCACAACCCACCCTGGGCCTGGCCTTCGCCCCCTTCCTCATGCAGAGAGGAGGCCTGTATCCTATCAGAGGGAACGGTGTAAGCTGATTAACTTTATACCAACTAAAAGACCCCAGGTATAGGCGTTCCACAAGCATCAAGTTCTACGCAATGCCACAAATATTCTGTTAAAATTAAAGTCACTAAACATCAACTAAAGTCCCCGTCACGAGAACCTATAAATTTTGTAAACACACATTCGCGTTCCAACACAACACATCAACACACACAGACGTACAGCGTACCAGTACCACAAAACATTAAACGACAGCGCTTTATATCGCTAAAATATAACCCGACCAAGAGAAATTGCTCGTTAGTTTCATATTACACGAAGAGTTGATTGAATTTGGGATTATTTGTTTTTGATTGAATTTTCTCTACGTAACTTAGTAGAAATTATTTATTTATAAAATTTATAGCTTCTGGTGACGGAGACTTCACAAAGGTAATGTCATATTATTCTTGTATTTTATACCTGGTCTTTTCGCTGGCACGGGCTAAGTCGTCGTTTGAAACAGGAGCTTCTAATTCAGATCGTTTGACCTGTCGAATTTCTTCCGGGGACTTGCCGGCTATTTTGCGACGCATCGTCATCATAGCTGCGTCCCTGAAAAAATAAATTAGTTTGATATTAAAAGTAGTTTCTGGGACAAGTTTTTTGCCGTGGTGTGCAAAGTTATTCAAAATCTGGAAGATTAACGGTCGGGACGAATGCTTCCATAGTTTTGAACATACTTACATAGATTCCATTATTATGTTCGTCTTGTTCTGCCGATATCCACTCCACAATGAGGGTACAACACAAATATTTTGTGTCTTTATCTTACCTGCATAGATTGCTGATATCCGAGCCGCTGTAGCCTTCAAGCTGTATAGCTACGTCTTTTAGCTTCACGTCTTCTGCCAACGCGACATCCCGTAGACAAAGTTTCAGAAGACTTATTCTTGTTGTTTCTGAAATATTTACAGTCAATATATTCAAAGCTTTTTCGCATTTTCTTTATGTCAGCGAAATGCTTATGGCCTCCCCTAAGCATCGTTAATCCATTTTTTGAAATATATTTTGTTACCTTCCTTAAATGCCAATCAATCTACAGTCTACAGTACAAACATTTTCTTATGTCCCTCGGCAAACTTCGTGTTTTGTCAGTCGTCGGATTTCTACCAGTTGCCCTTTGCATTTGGTGCAGAACGGACGCTCTCAATCAACTTGGAAGTATATAGAGTTTTAAGTACTCTTTTAACATAATGTAATTTATTTTTAAAATGGGTGGAAAGCTGCTATTTTTACAGCTATTTCACACGGAAATCAAAACAAAACAACAATAAAGTACTTAGTTCCGAACTCAAATTATTATACACGATAGATCTAATAATTGATGGACATGGAAATGAGCATTCGTTTTGTATTCCGCAATGCGATGATTGCCGAGGGAAATTAAGAAAACAGTTGTACTGTCCGTAGCCTTTTTCCAAAATCCAAACATTTTTGAGTTCGAATTCCAGTCTAGCCAGATGCAAGTGAATACCAGTACTTTACATTGAGTATGTGACCAAGTAACTGGCAAACTATTAATTAACTTTCTCCAAAAAATCATCAAAATTGGGGTCGCTATCATTGCGGCACTACGACTGTACAGTACAGCGCAATAACACACAAACTACAAAGAAACACTACAAAGTGAAAAATAACTTCAATTTCCGAAAACGGTGTTCCTGTTTTCGTTTCATCGTTTTTTAAAACCGCCTACTGAAATTGAAGGTATTTTTTACATTGTAGTGTTTTTTTGGGAGTCAGTTTTATTTTTTTGTAAAAATGTTTGGGTACAAGTTCTATAGTATAGTAATATAATGACCACAGTGATGTCAGAATAGATTACACGAATAACATGCAACTCTTACACTCTCATTCCATTTGTTATCCAATGGAATGAACGAGGGTGAACAGGGTCGAACTGTACACATCTGCGTACCCGTTTAGAGCATACTAGCATGATGATATGTTATGAAATGTTATAAACAATAAACAGACATGCGATTGCAGCAATCCCGAGAGAATTGCCGTCCTTTATTGAAGAGTTTTGTTGTATATCTCCGAAGTTCTTCATCAGATCTTTACCAAATTTAAATAGGATCATTTCCAAACTTCAAAAAAAGAATTTTGCAAATCCGTTTAGATATTACGGAGTTATAGAATAGAAAAATAGAATAGAATATCTTTATTTCGGACACAAACAATCCATAGAGTGTTAGTTACATAGAAAAACTAACATACACACATATGCGAATGCAGAACGTCCTCCTTTTTGGGCAGTCGGTTAAAAATAGAGAATACCACAGGATAAATTCAAACTCATATCATATATTTCAATTAAACCATTTAAAGACACTTTCGAATTATCAAGGAGTCGCTCAGTCCGAAAGTTGTCCATAGTATATTCTATTCTATTCTATACTCTGATTGACCTGCTTAAACAAATGATCAATAGTTCAGCTTTACCATCAGGTAGACCGACGTAGATCCTCTTCTCGAACCGTCTCCTGAAAGCTTCGTCGATGTCCCACGGGTGATTCGTGGCTGCTAGTACCATTATGATTTTATCTTTATGGCTGAAATAAAAGAAAAGATATTATCCTCTTTTATAATGCCAGACAAACAATGGGCCAAATTCACTAGCCAATGGGTGCTTCCCTAAGCCAGGTTCAGATTAAGCTGGAATTCTTTTGATAAAGGGCTGGTCTTTAGGATCCCTAGGTAGAGAGAAATGGAAAGACAGTAAAGTCCTTTGCCCTGCACTGGGAAATTAGAGCTCAAACTTAATTATTAATAAAGTCTCTATATGACTCTGTATCAATGTGCTTTGACCCTAATTGGGGACAACTTTTAAGGAATAGCTGTACTTATCTCAAAGCAAATCCAAATCTATTTAATTCACTAATATTGCCATGTAAGGTCTCGCTACTCCAAAAGGAACCAACCCACACTATAATTTATTGCAGATGTTAGGCCATAAAATACGTTAAATGAAGAAGATCAATTAGATATAATAATGTTTGTAATTCAGAAGCAGGATTAGACCATCGAGAATGTTTTGCGTATAAAATTGCTAAACTGTTGATTCAGGAAAAATTATCTATTACTGTCGCCAAGTAGTTATGGTATTGTTGTTGGTTATGCCATCTATACGGGAATAAGAACTAATAGTAAATAGCTGCGCCATCTTGTTTCGAATAGCGAAAGTAATCTTCTTGAAAGTTAATTTCACCCAGGTCGTTCTATGGCAAACATTCTAGAAGGTTCGCTTTACGTCAAGAACGATCTCGAAAGTTCTTCTTGAATGTCTGTCTCAGCCGATTATTCTGGAAAGTTCTCGACGCGTCTAGAACAATATGTAATATTCCAGAAAAGTCTCCCGTGCTATATAAAGGGTGGTCGGGTTCGTAATGGAATAATTTCAATTTGGAAACGATACAGAGCCGACAAAAGCGAAATAGTGCGAAGCGATTTAAAGAAGCGAAATTAGTTTAAGAAGTGTTTGAGTAATAAAGTCTGATCAATTAAAGTTTGCTGTTTGAATAATTTATCGATGAACCCCAGCTCGTGACAGTATCAAGTCATACTGACAATGGTCTTCTCGATATTTTCTCTTATTCCGGTGTTACAACGACGGTCTCATGGTCCTAAAGCCGGTCTTACATCTGATTAGCTCTAATCTATAGGGAATTTTAAACAGGAGCCTGGGTTCGTGCCCGTCCGTTAGTTGCAATAGGCTCGCTCCTATACTTAAACGTAATTGGCGAAACACGAGTGTACTATACACATCTGCCTAACCATTTAGCATTTGCATGCGTGATGATATGTGTTGTAAGACTTACAAAGCAGCACCTAGTCCGTCCATCTGTATGAGCAGTTCCGCCTTGAATCTACGAGAGGCCTCGTGTTCAGAGTCGGCGCCGCGGACAGCGCACAGGGAGTCGACTTCATCTAGGAATATCGTGCTGGGAGCGTAAAAGGCTGCCTGTAATTTAATATAAACCATAGAGCGTCATCTACCAGTTGCGTTTCGCATACCATACGTTCTAAGCTTATCATATACATCATTGACATAGAAAGGAAAAGTAATGAAGAAACCAGAACTTGTAATGAAAATAAGCTTGAAGTTGAGCAGTGTTGGGTCACTACTGAATGTAGCTAGAAAAAACTTTAGACCACCTGCCTGTGTGCTGCATACAGTACAAATATTTGTTAATGTCCCTCGGTAAACTTCGTTTTTTTCGTCAGTCGTCGGATTTCTATCAGACTTCAAAGTTGATTGAGAGCGTCCGGGCTGCACCAAGTGCAAAGGGCAACTGATATAAATCCGACGATTGATGAAACACCAAGTTTGCTGAGGGATATTAACAATATAGTTGTACTGTACATCATTGTTAGATGCGGTCTAAATACAAAGTCCTCGCAGCGACACGATGCCAGTCCTTCTAGTGAGTAACACAGCTCAAGGCTACGGCCCGAAGATTCTTATATCGAATAGTCATTAAAAAAATGGTAACCTTAAATTTAGATTTGTTTTTTCATTAATTTAATTTGGAAAAAACATTAATTGAAGCTTCTTGCAGAAATATACACCAGCGGGCTTAATGCTTGCTTTTAACATTGTGTAGCTACTTACCATATCGAACAGCAAGCGAACAAGTTTCTCGGAGTCCCCTCTGTATTTGGATGTGAGGGTGGCAGAGGAGACGTTGAAGAATGTGGTGCGGCACTCGGTGGCGACGGCCCTAGCCAGCAAGGTCTTGCCGGTGCCTGGTGGACCCGTAAGGAGCACGCCTTTCCAGGGTCGACGGATGCCCTGGACAGAGATATAAGTAAATAATTGACCAGATTGCCTGTGGCAGTGTAGTATAGAAAAGGAGATCGAATTATTAAGCATTTCTGCAATCTATCATTAATGACTCTGTTGCGTAAATAGGGTGGTACTATCAGTCATGTATAGCGCCCGTTTCTTTCTGCTTTGGAACCATGCTGAAATTACAAGTGCACCTAATGAAGTTCAGAGAAAAATGGTTTCATTTCCTTCCACGCGCGTAATCATCACATCATCAGCCTATTAATGTTCCCTCTGCTGGGACACAGGCCTCCACTCTGTCAGAGGGAATGGACCGTAATCCACCACGCGGGCCCAGTGCGGGTTAGTGGATGTCACATATCTTCGATTTTTGGTTCTAGGACATGCCGGTTTCCTCACGATGTTTTCCTTCACCGTTTTGAGAGCAGTGTTGAAGAAATAATTTACACAAAGTAAAGCACCTGCGCAGATACCATTGGGCCACCACTGCTCACAATGCACGTTGCCCCACACTAGGAATTTCTTCCTGTATCGTGGGTGCGTTTACAAACATATAATCTCACATACACACCACCCAGAGCCGGAACAATTATCTGTAGGTCAATGTAATGCTCTAATGTAATGTTGCCTATTATTAACTGAATAAGTGAAATATTCAATTTATTCCATTCTAATACCAACAACCATATGATTATTTATATGATTTGGAACAAATACCACTATTATTTGTTTCAAATCATATTTATTTTCTATTCCGAACGGATACCATTGTTGAGTAATAACAAAACTATTTTAAAGATATAAGGTACAGTCAGTAAAAATGCTTTGTATAAAATTATAAGAGCTTTAATTGGAAAAAAAATAATGATAGCAAACGTCTAGGTCAATAATAAAATAATATGACTAATAATTCACTTTATTATAATTTTATTTCCTCCTTGTACCTGTATAATATTTATTTTGCAAAATAATCAAAAAAAGAACAATTTACTTACAATATTAAAAATTACAAAATATCTCAGAAATCAACTCTTAATTTAAATTAGAATTTACCTGACATAGTTATTTTTAGATAGGTACGTAATTATTTACGTCTAGATACCTACGTTAATAATAACTACGTCAGGTTTTTTTTTCACAGAAACAAATAACTTTTATTCTAACAATTGTAAAACATCACAGAAAATAAACTTTTTGTATAAACAAATTAGTAATTCATCACCTACATAGCAATGAATTAGCAAATGACGTTTTTTTTAATAGCGAGATCATAATCAGCAAACTTATTAATGGAAACTGTTTTCGTATACTCTGTTGTAGAGACGAGATCTTTGAGTTTATTTATTTATAGCAATTGAATGTGCTAAAATTTACGAATATAAAAAAAACAAGAACGATTGGTGTAAATTAAATTGTATAACTAACGTCCATACATATAAATTTGGTTAGATTTGACTGAGCTGACTGTATCAAATTCAAATTGTTAGTATTCGTTTGCACATTAAATTCAATTATTTAAATATAGGTATTCGTTCGGAATAGAAAATAAATATGAGGTAAAACAATATACAAATAGGTTTTAGTTTTTGGTATTAGAACGGAATAAATCAAATATTATTCCCGTTTTAAGCTTCATCGGAAAAATCTTCTGGGAATAAATATTTCTATGCAGCCTTGAAATTGTGGTTGTCACTAGTCAATTCATGAAGTAGTGTCACCCAACTCAATCTAACTGTCATATGCTACAACACAGTAGAATCAAACCTTTATGTATTATGAATTAAATTACCCCTTCCATGTACCTAAGCAAAATCCATAAATCAACATTATTTTAAACACCTCCAAAAATCCAGGCCGAATTACTAGCCCAGATTTCAGCTGGACATAGCGAGCTATGGCCACATTGGAGTGGTTCAAGGCCTGAAGCAGTGTAGGGTAGAGTACAGACAGTATTGATATTATGTATACTGGACGCGAGAAGTCACGCAAAACGCGGGTACAGTAAACATCAAAAGCAGCTTAGCAAGCCAGCCAGTAATATTCAGTGTGAATACAAGTGATCATAATATCTATGCATACAGGGTGTAATGAAAAGTTGCAATTTTTTTTTTTTTTGCAATCATATTATAAATATAGATTCTGCTTCCTTGCAGAAAAAAAATAAGAAGAGTAAACAACTGCTATATTTTTTTTTCTTATTATTGATAGCCTTGCGCTTGGCCACTTGACTTAAAGCCTCCCAGGTTGTAGCTATCAGGAAATACTCCGGCAGGGAATTCCACTCCTTTGCTGTACGCATAATAAAAGTATTCCCAAAACGTAATAAAAAATTAAAGCATAAAAAAAAGATGTTTACGAATTGAGAACCTCCTCCTTTTTTTGAAGTCGATTACAAAGTGTTCAGATTATTGTGAGCATCATAAGCTAAATTGTAACTGAAAACACACTGTCAAATATTTCGTAGTAAACTGAACGATGTTTTTAAAATATAAATAAGTGTTTGGATGATATGACGCATGTAATGTTTACAATTATTAAAATTGTATGAATCATTGCAATACATATCGTGCACAACAGACATATAGGAATGTCTGCAGTTGACTGTACGTCGCGAGCCGCAGTATTTTATTAGGAATTGCTAATTACGTAACTATTAAATCGAAGCTTTGTTTTTTTTTGGAAATAGACGCTCAATGGTAGATATATGGTACATAATGAAATAATTGTATTTTTAAATATACTAACACGTTGAATGTGAATGAGAAAATAAATTTTACTAAAATTACTGTAACCTCTAAAAATGGTATGCCTAAAAAAGGGTGCGAATGCAATTCGTTCTAAAGGCTCTCACAGATAGGCGTAACGCTAGATATCAACCCTTTTTAACCCCCACCGGAAAGAGAGGGGTGTTATAAGTTTCACGTGTGTTGCTGTGTATCTGTGTGTCTGTCTGTGGCATCATAGCGCCTAAATGGATGAACCGATTTTGATTTTGTTTTAAAGGTGATTTTATCGAGAGTGTTCTTAGCTATGTTTGAATAAAATTGGTTCAGCCGTTCAAAAGTTATGGGCGTTTTACTGTTTGAATCGGGGTGTTTTCGCAAGATAAATGTGTCGGGGGTTTTAAATTTTGATATTTTACTTGTTATTATCAAAATTGGTACAATTATTGTGGCGTCACGTTGTCGCGTGCTTATCTGCGGAACCTTTCAATCTCTTCCACAAGTAGCTACAAGACTAACCAATTACTCACACATATACACATTACCTTTTTCTCTGCACATTTATCAGCCACCCATAATTCGATTATCAAACACGAACCTAAAGAACAAACTTTACAAGAACGGTAAACAAATGAGCATTGACCGTTACCCGCCTCACGCAAATCGTCAATTTAAACTAGGCTAACACCAAGATTGGAAGGTGATTTACATCGGTAACAAAAGTCCTCGAAATGTCCTAATTCTCCTCAGTAAATGAATAATGTTTCTTGATGTAAAAGGTTGTTTGTGAGACGAATTACTTTAAATATTTTCTGTTATTAGTTTAAAGATGGCAGCTGCCAAATTTTAAAATGGCAGCTCGCAAGTTTTAAGATGGCAGCTGGCAAATTTTAAGATGGCAGCTGGCAAGTTTTAAGATGGCAGCTGGCAAGTTTTAAGATGGCAGCTGGCAAGTTTTAAGCAAGTAATCAATCAATCTGCCTAGCCTTTTCCTAACTATCTTGGGGTCGGCTTCCAGTCTAACCGCATTTAGCTGAGTACCAGTGTTTACATAGAGCGACTGCCTATCTGACCTCCACAACACAGTAACTGGGTAACACGATACCCCTTGGCTAGACTGGTGTCAGATATCAAGCTTCTGACTAACCGTAACGACTCAAATATCTTCAAATGATAGCCGGGACCAACGGCTTAACGTGCTTGCCGAGACACGGAAGAAACTTGCTGTGTAAAGATGGTCACCCATCCACGGAGCGACCGGCAAGCGTTACCTAACCTTAAAGATCGACCGGGTGCGGCTTTTATTATATAACCACAAGCTCCTCCTTTTAAGCAATCGAGGGTGAAAATATGATTGGGTGCGGCTGACTGAAAGAAAACCGAGAATATATCTGAAAAACTGCAGATACTAGCTCTATGATCAGGAGTGCACTTTCAGATTTCCAAAAAGGGGACTACGCATCGATCGGGTGCGGCTTAACGCAAAATGACATAATCAGGCAAATGATGTTGCTTCTTACCTTAAAGTAATCAGGCATCACCAGTGGCAGAACCACGGCCTCCTGCAGAACAGACTTCGCATCATCAAGTCCTATGACATCGTTCCAGCGAACATCAGGGTTCTTCTGCAAAATATCCCTCTCTAACGTCTCCACCAAATGCAGTTCGTATCCTGTCGCATCGAATACCTTTTCGTCCTTTTCAAATAACGTGACATCAGCTCCTTCGCTGGGCACATCTTTCTTTCTGAGCCTTGGCTTTATAGGAATAAGTGGCCGAGTCTTTCCTGTTTTGGAGAGTCTTTCGACTGATCTGGAGACCTGCATTTTTGCACTGCCCAGGGAAGCCTTCCTTCCTATTGCTGGTAGTAAGTTGTCACGACGCCGTAGGGTCCCTGCCCATTTCTCTGTGGTGGGGTCTGGGTTCTTCTGCTGATCAGGTGGCTTGTCTGTTATGTTGACCACGTGCGATGGTTTGACAACTGAAACAATAATGTTGTTAAGTTAGAGATGTAAATTAAAATCTGTGCACTAAAGTTATCCACTATTTTCGAAAATTACTGCCTGTTATGGGTTATCTTCGTGGCTTTTATTTTTAGCTCTAACAAAGAGAATCCAAAGTCTTGGATAAATGATAACAATGAGAATTTAATGTTTGCTACTGTATCAGAAAGACAATAAAGAATTGCTATTTAAATCTTTTCCTACACTAAAATAGGTTTATCTCGTTTTACCCTCTATTTACGAACTAACACCTTACTCTGTGTGGGTGGATGCCTCGTCCCTGTAGCGGCATGGGTGCTGGGTGCAACCTTGGCTCGCTCCCTCCTCGTTTCGCTCTGCTCTGTTCTAAGTCCATCCCGAGGTCCTGTAGCATCGTCACTGTTCTTTTTCCCACACCGACTGCTTGTTGAAATCCGCGCGAAACCGAAAGGTTGGAGGCTTTCGACCATCATTCGATCCATCATCCTGGCCATGTGGTGGAAGCCAGATGACGGACTGCAATAAAGAAAAGAAAAATAAGATTTAGTTGATACAGGTAATGAGACTCGATGCAACAATAAAGTAAAAACAGCTAGATCCTCAGGGCTACGTCAACAATCATTAGAGAGCCTAAATAAATAAGCAAGTCAGAATAAAATTATTAGTTTAAGGCATAGACTACAAACTGTAGAATATTTTTAGACATAGGCCACCCTCCAAAGCACAATAGATAATAACGGCAGCAGAGCTTGAGATCAAAGTGGTCCTCAACCTAATCAGCTTAAGTCACCGAAATCATCGTAAGAAAAGTTGTTTCAGTCATTAATGAAATGACTCGGGCAGCCATCAAGAATGTCATAAACCATAAGGCAATTAATGACACATGTATAACTCTAACCAGTTCTTAAATAGCGTATATTTCCGCCAGAAGATTACTGTTTATTAAGTCAACAACCGAGATGAACCATCAATTAGTGAATTGACGGCACTCTGACCTTTCAATCATATCACCAATTCTCACACTATCAACAAAGACAATTACTTAAAATGATTGGAGACAACGCCGCGATATAAATAAACCTGACAGTAGAAATTGATTAAATGATTGTGACATTGAGCTGATCTTCAATTGACGGTAAGGCCAAGAATTCATGCAAAAGTGCAAAGTGCTACAAGCATTAATGACCACGCTTGGGTATTGCATGTTCGCGGTTTCAGGACCTTAAGTTTTTACGTTTAATTTGTTTTCCGAAGTCGGTGTCTTTTTACGCATTGTTTTCCGTTATTCGACACCGACTTCGGAAAAGAAAGTTACTTTTCGCTTTGTAGTGTTTTGTTTCGAAAGTCGGTTAGATTTTTTGTTAAAAAGTTTATTATTTTCCTCTTTTTAGTTTTCGTAGGCACCTCCAATTAACATGAAAATCATGACGATTCCAATAAGCTTAAACACGAATAGGATAATTGTTTTATTTCAGAGTTCCACTGGCCATTCTGATCTTCTTCATCAGTTCCACTTCACCAAATGATACTTTTTGAGTGCAAATGATTGCATTATTGATGAAAATACCAAAATTGCTGTATGTATGCCTATAATATTTGAGGAGTTCCCTCGATTTATTTAGGATCTCATCATCAGATCCAGGTTTCCTTATCATGGTACCACACTTGGGATATCCCCTTTCCTCACCATAAAAAAATCATCAAAATCGGTTCATAAACTTCGAAGCTATCCGCGAAAACACATAAAAAAAAAAAATACGGTCGGATTGAGAAACCTCCTTCTTTTGGGAAGGCGGTTAAAAATGCTATTCCATTAGAAAATATATCACGCGTTCTGTTCAAGATTTTTAAGACATCATATCCATTCAAACATACCTAAATGCCAGTCTTTTTATATTATTAACCTCTGCAGGGCAATGGCCTGCAAAAGTGCTACAAGCATTAATGACCACGCTTGGGAATTGCATGTTCGCGGTTTCAGGACATTAAGTTTTCACGTTTAATTTCTTTTCCGTAAGTCGAGTCGTCAGTAGAGACAAGTTAAAACAAGGGTACTTTATGTTGATGGCAATACCTATCGTCTGTGGGATGGGGGTTATTTACTAACTTGCCCAGTTTGAAGACTGTAAGTAATTATCGACCTGGTACTGATGCATGAAAGCAAATAAGCGATTGCTCTCAAGGGTTTGCAATAGACGGATTTGCCCGCGGTCATCCTTTCGGGCCATGTCCAAATATAGATCTCTCTCATGTCAGTTCAGCGTGTGACCGTTGTAGACAGACACACGTACAGTAGTGAGATCCGGGGGACACTTGGCCCGCAGAAATAACAGCAGGGACGTTTGTCTAGCGAAATGTGAACTTTGCCTACCTCTATCGGATAAGCATGACGAAGTAAGACAACCAATCGTTGGTTGGGACTTCAGAATTTTATTTAAAAATATATTCAACAAGCAAATTGCTTTTTGAAACTTCTTTAAGGAAGAGCTTGTTCACTCGTACAATGCCTTAAAATTAATTGTTCAGCGCCTTTATAAAACAAAGTCGACCTGATTTTATAACAATTTATAAGGCACGTTACTCGGGTTGAGTAATTATCAAGTGAGTTATAAAAACCGGCCAAGTGCAGGCCGCCACTTAGGCTTCCGTATCAAACCGCAAAATTAAGTTGGTTGTAACAGGAAAAGTGAACATGGCTAATATTTATGGAAAAATGTATTACAAATAATGTTTGCTATAAATTAACTTTGCTGTTTAAAAATGAAGGTCGTCTTTCAATGGCTTCATTGTCTTGAGTAGCACTAGAGGTCCTGATATAGATGATATGGCATGAAAGGTAGTGACTAATCATATGAAATAACATTGAAACTAAAATAGAGAAGTATCGAAGAAGAAAGCATGTTACACCGTCCTCGAATATATGAGGATAATTATTATACATGAGAGCATTGCATATTTATCCTGCAAAAAGATTGACTGACTAGACAAAGATATTTATTATTTCAAGTAGACCACCAAGCGGCACTTTTGAACGTTACATTAAAATTAAAATTTACAAAAGGATAAAAATTTATTTTACCGTGACTTTCGCTTTAACCCCTAGGCCGCGGCCTATACGGCCTATTGACAAATCCAGTACTGAGACCCGCGCGAGCGCCCACCCCCGCCGTCACTTGAGCGTCTAACCACGGCGTCAGATCGATGTAAACCGATTCGAAAAACTTCGCGAACTGTTTAGAAGAAGGTCGCCTGTTTCAGGGTATTAGCTTGGCCTCATTAAAAAAACTCTCGATTGGCAGATGCAGAGTCTGAATGCACTCGTTTAGCAATACTATTTAATTACTTATATAGAGCAGTGGTGGCGCAGTAGTAGCGGCCGGTAGCGGTCGCGACTTACAAGTTGTACGTCGTGAGTTCAAACCCAGGCAGGCGCTTTACTTTGTGTAAATTATTTAATCACCTCAAAAAACGGTGAAGGAAACATGGTGAGAAAACCGGCATTTCCTAGAACCAAAAATTCGAAGACATGTGACATTCAACAACCCGCACTAGACTCGCGTGGTGGATTACGGCCCAAGGCCGGTGTCCCAGCAGTGGGAACATTAAAAAATGATAATGATGCGTGATGTTATTTATGTATGTTGTCAAATGTAGCGTCTGACCCCCTTGTTCAACGTTGACTCAATTTGTTCTGTAGTTGTAATAATATTGTACCTACTTATATAGATACTAGCTGTCCGCCGCGGCTTCGCTCCCATCATCTACCTACCTCTCTATCCTACCTACCGACCTACCCTACATACCTACCTACCCAACCCTACCCTACATAACTACCTACCCACCCAACCCTACCCTACCCTACCCTACATACCCTACCCTACCCTACCAACTAAACAATTTTTTTCTCCAAAATGTTATCTTTGTCCTTCCTCAGGATGCCACCTATATCTTTGCCAAATTTCATTGAAGTCCGTTAATTGGTTTAAGCGTGTTCAATGGTGTAAGTTACTTTGAAATTTATAATATTAGTATGGATATTCTCTAACCTACTTTCGGGAATGTTCTTCAAGAATATATAAGAGATGAAGTCATACTCTGACGTAAATACAGCTACCCTACGTTCTCGACCTACAATCTACAATGAGCTAACCTAGAAACATGAATCAAACTGTAATAATGTCCAACAAAAGACAATATTACATACCCAAACGGATCCGAACGAAAATACTGTCGCAGTCCTCCAACATTTGGTACCAAGTAGTCCCCGAATCCGAAATCCATCTTTCTTCTCAAGGATCTAAGGGCATTTTTTACTAAGTACATATGTATGAATGTTCAAAGCAACATTGAGGTCACTTTGAGGTCACGAAAACATAATTTTCACGGGTATACTAGTTGAAAAAGTGTGTCATTACTTGTGTTGAACCGGCTTGTTGGAAAATCGTGTGCTATTTGACAGGTTTGTTATTGGTGGGTTACCATGACAACCGTTTGCGGAAACCATAGTTGACCGCAAGATTCGATGCGTATTACACACAAACTTGACTTTGCTGCCCTCAAAAATTGTGTTCAATGGAAATTGACCTCTACGTCGTTTAGATAAAGAATTCAAAGGCACACAAATGAATTTTTGAATGACAATTTTGTGTTTGTTTGAGGTCCTTGACTGGTCTACTTTTGGTGAACCTCGTTTAATCTTTGTGTTAGTAATGACCACAAAAGTGTAGGCTATAATTACCAGAATATACGGGTGGCTATATGGAACTTTGTGTTTAATGTGACACAGGTTATAATCAAAGGGTAGAAACATGGGAAAAAATTGAAAGAACAAGGTTGAGAGTAAGGGTTGCAGTTGATTTTTGTAATAAGTATTGCTAAGCTTGTATATTATTTTATTTATGAGTCCTTGCCGTTCAATATAGTGACGCTTAGGGGTGGCCTATTGCGGACGACTTTTGGCTCTGATCATGACTTTGATGAATAGGCCCTTGACTTGGGTGAAAAGTATGGCAAAGACAATAGAACTTGTATTGCAGTAAAACATGGGATGTGCGCAATATAAGTGCTTTTTGCTCATAAGCGCTTGATTTTTATCCGTGTTGCTAGGCAACTGGGCTTATCCCAGTTGTAAACGACCCTTTGTGCCTATTGGCCTTTTTGGTTCTGTCTCCTGCTTCATCACATCACATCATCAGCCTATTAATTTTCCCACTGCTGGGACATAGGCCTCCTCTCTGTGAGAGAGAATGGGCCGTAATCCACCACTCGGGCCCAGTGCGGGTTGGTGGATGTCACATGTCTTCGAATTTTTGGTTCTAGGACATGCCGGTTTTCTCACGATGTTTTCCTTCACCGTTTTGAGAGCAGTGGTGAAGAAATAATTTACACAAAGTATGGGCCTGCCTGGGCTCGAACCCACGACCTACAACTTGTAAGTCGCGGTCGATACCACTGGGCCACCACTTCTCCCACTGCCTCCTGCTTGATAAGGAGGGAAGTGGTTTTTTTTTTTTTTTTTCTACTCCTCCTTTATTCTTTTCTGATTAATTTCGTTGCGGGATCCAAGACAGTTAAATTCATTCTCCGGGACTTCGTCGAGCTTCATTGCCTCAGCGCTTTTCTGGTGGTCGCCACGTTTGATTCTGGCTTTCAGGAGTTGCAGTTGTTTGGGAATAGTGCGGTGGGATTGTCCCATAAAAGCACTTTAGCACTAAAAGGGACATGGTAATTAAAACATTTGTTTTCTATTGTGTGCGCTAATAAGCGCTCAAGGAGATAAATGATAGCGAATTTTATATTTATTTCTGTTATGTTTGACCTAAGAAAGTCCTAATTCTCGCACTGGACGAATTTTTGAATGGCCTGGCCTATCATCCAGGTAGTTGTTTCAACTATCTGGCCACCGTATTCTACGTGTAAGTCGTAAAACATAAGAAAACTGGCCAAGTGCGAGTCGGACTCGCGCATGAAGGGTCCCGTACCATTATCGCAGAAAACGGCAAGGAAAACATGTTTTTTATATGGAAACCCCACTTAAATATTTGTTTTATTCTGTTTTTGGTGTTACCGTTTTTACTCTTTGGGTACGGAACCCTAAAAAAGGTGTTTCTATGTTTTATTACTAACAAATAAACTTTCTTAAGATTTTTTTATTTCCCTACAATATTGTAACATTAAAATTAAGCACATTTACGGTTTTTTAACTGTTATACTAATAGTATGCAGGAGTACACCTCAATTTTCAAGTGCATAGTTCCAAATTAGAGCAAAGCACTGTCCAAAAACCTAGCACTCCACCAGTGCTGCCAACTCGTCTAAGCAAACAAGCGCCGACTTTAAAAAGCGCTAAATCATTGTCGTGCCCAATAATTTGAGAATATGGATGCTCATAGGTTTGTAGTTGTTTTTTTTTAACCCCCGCTGGAAAAAGAGGGGTGTTATAAGTTTCACGTGTGTTGCTGTGTATCTGTGTATCTGTGTATCTGTGTGTCTGTGTATCTGTCTATCTGTGTGTCTGTCTGTGGCATCATAGCGCCTAAACGGATGAACCTATTTTGATTTAGTTTTTTTTGTTTGAAAGCTGATTTTGTCGAAAGTGTTCTTAGCTATGTTTGAATAAAATCGGTTCAGCCGTTCAAAAGTTATGGGCATTTTACTGTTTGAATCGGGGTGTTTTCGCGAGAAAAATGTGTCGGGGGTATTTTAAATTTTGAAATTTTACTTGTTTTTATAAGTACATATTCGTTTTGTTATCGTCTCACTGCACAATTCCTAAATCTGGCTCAGAATAAAGATCGGAAAGTTATAAATTAGTCGAATAGAACAAAAGTACAAAATAGTTAGCGAGGAATCAGTGCTACTAACGCGAGGAATCCTTAACTCATAGACTAAGACACCAACATAAGAAACAAAGCAGCATTTAAGTGTATTCGTTCTAAAAATATTAGTGATTCGTTCCGTATTTAAGAACATCACAGAATAAATAATAATAGATGTGCATATCATAATATGATTTCAAAAAGCGCTAGATTTTGCGACAGGCGCTAGAATTCATCTTCAGCATAGCAGTAATAGTGATTCAGCTTCAGCTATATCTGACGCTGAAAGCGCTAAGTTGGCAGCACTGCACTCCACCCCCACGTATAGCCTATATTCACCAAATCGTGCGCCAATTCGAAGCATATACTCTAAGTTGGTACCAACCTAGCTACAATATTGCAACGTTGCAAGGTAACTGACCTTATTGTTTACACCCGGGGTAAACTTGACAGGTTTGCTCCAAATGTGTGCCAAAGTTCAATGACTAGACACCGGGGGGTCAACCACCGGACGAGTCATTGAGTCACGAGGAATGCAATCGATGTGAAGACGTATCGGGGGCTTGTGATTGAGGACATCGGATATTTATAACTCTAACATTTTCTGGCGGCTTCGCTCTTGTGTATATACTTATATATTGTTATTAATTTCAATAAAAATCAGATAATAATAAACCCGCAAAGGACCGTAATAATGACCCGCACAGGAGACACGAGAAAATTAGCATACACTTAAACAATAATAAAATAAAAAACCCTGTGCGAGACCAAAAAGGCTCCTATCTCAGCATGTGCAGCGATATCCAAAAAAGGTAATAACGCTGCGCTGATATTCTGATAGGGCCTACTGTTGATGCCACGGACACACTTACGGAAACAGGACTTATATAATAAAATAAAATAGAAGAATATATAAATAACAAACAAAATAGAATAAAACACTGAAGGTGGGTCAAAGTAAGTGTAAGTATAATACAAATATATAAACGCGATGCTCAATGATCATTTGTCGAAACCATAGACAAACGACAGAGCGCGCGGACCAAAGAGTGGTTTATTAAAAATACGGAAAGAATCTATGGTCGGCTGTCGATTGCCAGATATATCACCAGACAGTCATATTGTGTGATGTTATTTTCTGCAGCCTAATAATGAGCAAGTGCAACCGACCAATCACATGCGAGCTAAAAGGCGCGATATGGATTTCTGTCTATGGGATTGGTCTATTGATGTTGGTCAAACCCTATGCCTTGCCGAATTCACTTGCGCAATTAAGCTGCAGATGTTCTCCATTCTGTTATCTAGTCTGTTGGCAATCATTATTGAATAACCAAATTATACAGACAACATTTACCAGCAAACATTGGTCTTAACTTTTTTGTAGTGTTTTCTGTCATCAGCCTCGAAGTCATTAGCAATGCTTTCGATGTAAAGGTGAATCGGGGGTTTGTGATTTAGGACATCGGATATTTATCATTTTGTAGAAACTAGATTTTTCTACGGCTTTGCTCCCATTGACTGTTCAACAGAACGTCTATATATGGCACTCAGGGTTCGTGAATTTTTCTATCAGTTAGATTATTCTAAATTATAGTTTCTATAGCTAATATCATTTCCACAAAGGGGTAGATAGAAATGGATAGTACACCATGTCGTCAATTATATTTTACTCCTAAACTATTGTTGTTACTGTTGTCCTCCATCATACTAAAGTTTATTCTGTTGCCAACCAAATAATAGTACATTGTTCACCGAGAGGAGAAAGTGACCGATTACCGTCGAGGGTGTCGTTTGAAACACCCGAGATCGGGAATCGCACTTTCTCTCGAGTGATACATAGTGCTTAATACTACACCTACGAGGAATAGTACATTCTACGAAAACTGAATCCTCAAACAACACACAAATTGAAAATGGCGCCAATGGCGTCTGCAATTTTCACATGTTCTTTTTTCAAATTGTTTGACACCATCCAACACACAGCTAGTGGCCAGTGTCATTTTGCGAACTTGGAGATAAAAACTCACTGTAAAAACTTTTTGGCTTTTGATATTTAGGTTACCAGCGCATAGTCTTACCCAAAATTAAAAAAGAAAATCACGTAAGAAATGGACTTTCATACACTTTTCTCTCCCGCTCAGATGCGTTTTCTCGCCGCATATTTGTTCGATATGCAATGACGTACTTTCTACCGTAAATTTGATAAAGTATCAAGATACTTTCCGAGCAGGTGTAGTATAAAAACTCTTTTCATCCCACCATCTCGGAAAGAGTATTTTTAATCTTCAATATCTGAGTGGAAAAGCCGTTTTTATTCACTAGAAGATAAAGTAAATTGAATTTAGAACATCGTGTGCACTAAGTTTGTGAATTAAAAAAAACATTAAACCTCTATGGTGCCGAATATATCATACAACTTTTTTTTAATTTGTTAAAAACTCAGACTCGGAACCTTCTTGGTGTTCTTTTTTCAATTTGCTTTGTACGCGGTTCTAACCATCTCCCTCTCTCTCCAACATTCACGCCAAGGGAATCCGATGAATCGGTACAACTATTAAGTATGACAGATAGTTTACCGAAAAACAGTGCACAAGTGACTAACACCAATATTACAGTACCAAACAAAAATATTACACTCAATTTAAATAACTGTAGCAACGTTACTTTAAAATTTTCTTAATTATACCTTAGTATTATTTTGTTATAATTTAAATTTGAACACGCGGTTAAAAAGCAACTTTGCACTCTTGTATAACAAATAACTATTTCTTAATCTTTATGTATTCTTTTTTTTTTATGTTTATGCCATCGCCCTCGAAGTCATTACCAATGCAATCGATATGTAGACGTATCGAAGGCTTTTGATTGAAGACATTGGATATGACTGTATAGTCTCATCACGCCTGTGGACGAAGGAGTAGGCAGAGTAATACCTACGAAGAGCGTCCTACCAAAACACATAAATAAAACCGTTTTACCTTTCACCATCGCTCTTAAACTAATTCTTTTTTTTTTTTTTTAATAAAAACGTTGCCCGCACTAGGAATTTCTTCCTGTATCGTGGGTGCGTTTACAAACATATAAACTCACATACACAAACACCCAGAGCCGGAACAACTATCTGTAGGTCATACAAATATTTGTTCCGTGCGGGAATCGAACCCGCGACACGCAGCGCAGCAGTCAATCGCTCAACCACTGCGCCAACCGTGCGCCCGAATCCAATAACACGAAATTGATTATTGTATCAAATCTACACTAATATTATAAAGAGGAAAGATTTGACTGTTTCTAAGTTTGTAAAATTCAAAAATTAATTAATTGATTTTAAAAAAAAAATCACCTATGGAAAGCTACATTATTATGGAGTGACGGACCCGCGTGGTGGTGTCCGATTGCCCTCTCACAGGGAAGAGGCTTGTGTCCCAGCAGTGAGAACATTAATAGGCTGATGATGATGGTGTTGATGATGTGAGGCTTTATTTTGTCCCGAAAACGGGTCTTGTGGGTTGAGCCATTGGGGGTGAAGCCGCGGGGAATAGCTATCAGAAATAAAAAGATCCACAGAAAAACCCGGAGAAGTGCCAAACTAAAATGGCAGTGGGCATTGCTTGGGTCGCGGATAAATTTGAATAAGAGTTACCGCGGCCCTTGCGCAAGCAACTGAAGGAACACGGGTGGGTTTTAGTCAGTAAAAGTCTGACACGACCTCCCGCTTCACCCAGAGAAGTCATTGGATGATTTCAACCAAAAAAAAAAAAGTGGGCATTGCTTGCAGAACGTATTGCTGAGTAACGATCACATACTAAAAGACGCAGCGTTGGCAGACCTCCCTTTGGTGGACCAATGAGTGGAAGTCCACAAGATAGATACAAGTAGCAGAAGACCAGACGATATGGCGGCGCCTGGGCAAGGCCTAGGTTATGATCAGCATTGAAAGTATTTTAGCTGAAATTATGAAGATGATTACTTACTGTAACCAATTTCCACATCATCGCAAATTCCATTAATCCCCGTAGGTAACTGAATACCAAAATAAATCTTTAAATTAATAAACAAGCAAATCCTGAATTTGATTATAACCGAGACGTATCACTTAACGCGTGTCAAGAGCAATTGGATGATAAACCCAATTATTTAAACATAAAATGGCGCCTACGCATCTATTAACTGATTATCGCAAGTTGTAGCATCCTCCCTAATACTGCCAAACTAATATCACCTTTGTACCCTCAAGATATTATGATGTAGGGTAGCTGTCAGTTCTATATTCTGTCGTTCTGTGTTATTTTTAAAGAAAGAGTTTTAAAATCATTACTAGAGAGTTATTTTTTCGCTTCATTCTGCTAATCAACTGTTCAAGAAGACAACCTACTGTTATCTTAGAGAAGGAAGACGCCTTTTTTTAAAAATTTAATGAACAACCGCAAGTACTTCATTTCTATACCCTCACATTAATGAGTGACCAGTTTGGTTAAACTACCCACCAGAACAGTCATTTATTGCTGTCAACATCAAATGACAACTGCCAACAGCACAGATGACATTGGCGTTTGAAATTTGTTAAGGAAAAAGTTGCCAGTAACTTTTGCATCTGTCACATATTGGTCACTCGACTAAATTGTAACACATTTTAAACTGTAAGCAATCATTGCAAACGTTGCTCCGACTTATTCGTCAGGCGACCTACAACTAACCATCGCATCACTTAGACTTTTTGCTAAGCTAAATATAGAAGGCGTTTCGACAAGATGCCGCGCAAGCAAAAATCCCCGGCCGCTACAGAACGAAGCGTTTCACCCAAGGTACCGGTCTTGAAAAAAGTAGAGACAGTGCCTGATCGCCTTGGTGAGGGCAACGTCTCCTCTAGGTCAAAACGGACGCGCGTTGCTGACTCGCCTGACAATTGCTTACCAGAGGAGACTGCGAGTGCCGAAGAAGCTCACCACAAAAATCAGCTGCACCCACTAGATGACCAGTTTCTTGCGACAATGCGCGGTGAGATTGAATCTGCGATTGCCTCCCAGCTGCAAGTTTCACTTAAAACTTATTTCAGGGATGAATTTGCTGAAATCAGGGACGGTCTTAAGTTATTCTATGAGCTGAAAGAGTCAGTTGATTTCATGAGCAAATCCTTTGATGATATGAGAACTGAATACGAGAATAATAAGGAGACCATAAGGCAGCTGAAAACGGAAAATGATGGACTCAAGAAATGTCTGTCGGACTTGTCCGAGCGTGTAAACACTCTAGAGCAGTACTCGCGCCAGGATAACATAGAGATCAACGGTATTCCTGAAAGCAAAAGCGAGAACCTTTTGCACACTGTGTTACAGCTAGGCAGGGCAGTGTCAAGTAGCTTTCAGGAACAGGACATCTTGTCACTCTCGCGTATCAGAAAATTAGATTCCAAGAGTGACCGTCCGCGCTCTGTTATTGTCAAACTGAGAAGTACCCGAGTCCGAGATGAGATCCTAGCATCAGTCACCAAATTCAACTGGGCCAACACACAAGACAAGCTAAACTCGACTCATTTGGGGTATGGCGGCACTAAGTTGTCTGTATTTGTCTCGGAACACCTATCGCCCATAAATAAAGCCCTCCATGCTGAAACTAGAAAAATGGCGCGCGAAAAAGGGTACAGATATGTCTGGGTTCGCGACGGACGCATTCTAGTCCGCAAGGATGACGGCGCTCACGCCAAACAAATAAAATCGCTGCTGGCTGTCTCGCTAATGTGAGCCTGGTAGCAGTGATGGGGTGAACAGAGCATCTACGCAAAGTTATGCAATTCACTGTTTATTACCAAAATCTGCGAGGAATGCGTACTAAGCTACACGAGATAAATATGGCAGTCGGCGTTGCCCAGTACGACATTATTGTGGCGACTGAAACTTGGCTGAACGGCAACATTAACGATGGAGAGGTATTCAGTGCCGCATACAATATATATCGAAGGGACAGAGCCTCTAGTGCCTTGGGATGCAAAGAGGGGGGTGGAGTCCTAATCGCGGTGTCCAAAACGCTTGACTCTGTTCGGGCTTGTCAATGGGAATCCATGGCGGAGGACCTTTGGGTAAGCCTGAAATCAGAAAACGGGAAGAAAATCAACATCTGTGCTGTGTATCTGCCTCCACCGGTAAATCAACATAAGCTGGCCTCGTTCCTGAATGCTGCATCGAGAGTCATCGAAACAACTGGAGAGGACGCAGTTATACTGGGCGACTTCAACCTTAGTTTCATTAACTGGGAATTGGAACCCAGTGTCTCTAATGTAATAAAAACTGTTCCGTCTGGCTGTAACAATAGTCTGGGTTTTTCTGTTATCGACTTCATATCACTAAACTCACTACAGCAGGCCAATTTTGTTAAAAACTCTAGAGGTAAAGTTCTGGACCTTGTACTTTTTTCAAATGTTTTGAATGGTGTGGTGAATAAGTGTAAAACACCAATATGTAAAGTAGATGAGTATCATCCTCCATTGGAAATTGTCTTCGAATTTGTAAAGGTCGCTACACTAAAACCTAAGCAAACAATTTCTCTTAACTTCCACGGTTCTGACTACGGATCCATCAATAGAAAATTGTGCAATGTTGATTGGAGGCTGTTGCTTGAGCCGCTGTCTCATGTTGACCTTATGGTGTCATCTTTCTATGACCATTTGAACGACATCATCAATGAGCTGGTTCCTAAAAAGAAGCGGCTCAACAGCAAATATCCGCAATGGTACACCAGATCCCTAGTCAATATTTTGACCGACAAAGAAAAGTTGAGGAAGCGTTTCAGAAAGTATGGTAACCCTCGTGATGAAATGGAATATAGAATCCTTGATGATAGGGCTCGGGCACATATCAAAGAATGTTACAAAAATTACGTGAATAGGATGGAAAGCAACATTTGGTATAACCCTAAGGCATTTTGGTCGTTTGTAAAATCAAAATACTCTCAATCATCACAAATCCCTTCTGTTATAAAGCTGAATAACATCGTTGCCACCAATGGGGACGATATTAGTAACCTTTTTGCCTCGCAATTCTCATCGTCGTTCACATTAAGTGATCGTAACAGTGACCTACCTGCTACAAGTTCTCACGTGCTTCCCCAACATGCATTAAACAGGCTTTCCCTCACTGAAAGAGACGTCCTCAGGGCTCTCAATAAGCTTGATATAACCAAAGGTGCCGGTCCCGATGGTTTACCCCCTGTCTTCATAAAAAAGTGTGCTCGCTATCTTGCCCTCCCACTTGCCATAATATTTAACAAATCCCTAACTTCAGCAGTTTTCCCCCGCGAATGGAAAATAGCAAATGTTGTCCCTGTGTACAAGAAGGGTGACAGAGCTGACGCGGCTTACTATAGACCCATCTCGATGCTTTCTATATTCTCGAAAGTTTTTGAATCCATGGTGTGCCCCGTACTAACTGCTCACATACAACCACAAATAGTACCCCAGCAACATGGATTCTGTAACAAAAAATCCACTGTTACGAACCTGGTGTCCTATGTGAATGATCTATCCGCTTCCGTGGACGCTGGCGCGCAGGTCGATGCCCTCTACACAGACTTCAGTAGCGCCTTCGACAAAGTCGATCACCAAATGTTATTGTTAAAACTTGAAAGTCATGGCGTACACGGAAGTCTCTTAGAGTGGTTCGGGTCATACCTGGTTCGACGGAGGCAGAGAGTGGTGGTGGAAGGCTACTACTCCTCGGAATATACCGCTACATCTGGGGTGCCTCAGGGTTGGCACGCGAGTCCAATTTTATTTATTATTTTCGTCAATGACCTACCGGACTGCATTCGCCACAGCCAATGTTCTCTATTCGCGGATGATCTAAAAATTTATCGCAGGATTGCCACCCCCGTAGATGCCGAACTACTTCAATGCGATCTTACTGCTCTGCAGTCCTGGTGCGATAAAAATAGAATGGTCCTAAACGTGAAAAAAAGTCAACATGTCTGCTTCACTCGCAAAAAACAAACAATACCATCACGCTACTCAATTGCGGGCACTTCACTGCAGAAAGTGGAGACAATCCGCGACCTCGGCGTACTGCTGTGTAGTGACCTCTCGTTCAGCTCCCACATCGACAACATCGTTGCAAAGGCAGCCAGGACGACCGGGTTCATTAAGAGAACTTGTAGGGAATTTAAAAACGTGCTTGCCTTGAAAATTCTCTACAACTGTCTTGTGAGAAGCACCCTGGAATACGCGTCCCCGGTCTGGAACCCAACGTACAACGTTCACACGAGCCGCATCGAAAGGGTTCAGCAAAATTTTACGCGGTATCGTCGATTCAAGGATCATACTTGTCCTAACAGAGCCGACTACGGGCAGCGTAAGTGCCATTTCAAATTGTCCTCGTTACAAGACCGTAGGACCTCAGCAGATATGATTTTCCTGTACAAAATTGTAAACGACAAGACATGCACCCCCGAACTCCTCAAACAAATAAGTCTTGAAGTTCCACGACGGGGCCTTGTTAGGTCGGCGAGAGTTCGCAGAACATTCGCAACCATAACTTCTCGTACCAATCTCGGGCGTTCCGCTCCTCTAAATAGGTTGATGAGCACTTATAATGGGATCAGCTCTAACAACGATGACTTGGACATCTTCTTTGACTCTATGTCTCGGTTTAAGTCAAGAGTCACGCAGATGGATCCGTAGTCGCACTGCCCTGTTTTCTCTTCTATTTAACTGTTTCCATCTGCTTTGTCGTGTACTCGCAGCATTAATGTTATTATGTAATCATTTTTTTTAACATCATTTATCTTTATTTGCAATGTAATCATTTTAATTTTGTTTTATCGTTGACTCACTGGTATTTTGTTTGTTACATGTTTTATATTATATTTTATCTTAGTTTTTATTTAAAAATCAAATTTTATTTGATTTTTTATTATTGCACTATTTTAATTCAATTCCAAATTTAACCAGTTGATTATTATTATTTGACATTTTTGTATTCACGAACTCAAGACTGTGAGCGATGTGCACGCCTGTAACTGACCTATTTGCACAGGACCATTTTCAAATTGAATGTTAACCATGTAAATGAAATTGCAAATATGTTGTTGGTGTGCCTTACTTAAATAAATAAATAAATAAATAAATGTATATTTGCTTGATTACTTTTGAGATGTAGTAGGAACTTTAGCTATAGGTTGTGATGTGTGGGTTTTCCCGAAGAGTTGTGCAAAATGACGAATGGACCGGCCATTAAACCTTAGTGTTATTTAAGTACGTTTTAATACGGGTTATGGCCGTTTATATTGAAAAAGTTCGCGTGAAAATGATACTATCTACGTGGTCGTGTATGTCCTAATTAAATATTTTACAACTGAAAGGTGTGGAGAAATTTTCAGTGATGGGTATGGTACGGTATGAATCATCTGAGTAAGTGGTGAAATACTTTTAGGTGTTTTGGATTTTAACTTTGATATTATGATATCTTCAATTAACAAAATAATAAAAAAACATTATACAGTTTATTAATTCTTCAGTGTACATAAGGATTTAGTTTTTGGAGCCTCCTTTTAAGCAAATAATGCCTGTGTTAGATAATGATTTGTTGTTAATTACTTGTGTTTGGCGAAGTTATAAAATTGGTCTGATTTCGACATCTTTAGCAATAGGAAAAATGGATTATTTTTCAACTTTGTAAATTGTGTTATCGTATAATTAGATTCAGATCCAATACGTACAATAGTACAATAGTAGTACGTAATCTAAATGCACATTCTTCAATCATAATAGAGTACTACTGCTAGGAGCCACGATAAATAAACAGCAAAATGCACACAAAAGACAACAGCATTCTTCATTAAAACAAAGTACTAACTAACAAAGAACGATTGCACACAATTATTTACAGCACTCTTTTAATTACTTAACGTGTTCCCTATCGACGAGCGAAGTTATCGGTCTAGACATCAGGTCTTTCATTAGTCTGCATATGTAACTAGGTAGGGGTAGTAGTTAGGACATAGCTCATGCAATTTGACAGGTTGACCAGTCCAATAAGAGTGGAGTTACACCATTACTAACGAAGCTTAACTGAAGCTAGAAATTATAGTTCGCTGTTTGTCATATATGTAAACATGGCAGGGATCCTTCTTATTCTTCTTAGTCGTACATACGTGGTGGGAGTGGTCGAGGTTATTTATTTACACATACTATTATTTTTACAGGTAATAAAAGTAGTCATACAATGCGACACTCAGAGACACCCCTCCAAAACCAAGAAATACGTATAAGGTCTTTGTCCAAAACTGATTACACACCAACTGTCATTCATGATTGACAAGTCCCAAGTAGCAGCTCCGGGTGCCGGCACAAGTTACATAGAGTAGATACAATACACTATCTGTCACCCGCTGGAATTCTGACAAAGAGCAGGAAAAAATTACCAACAGCTAATCGAAATTGCCCGACACACAGAGCAAATTTTAATAGGTTTGTCTCCATTTGTATCGGAGTTTCAGACAGACTATTCCTCGGCCCCAACCGTAACCCAACGAGTAATCCTAACGATTCTAAGATTTGTGGATTGTTTAGCATCCCATGGAAAACCATAAAGACATATTTCACTAGAGCAAGATTGCGCCTTACTTCCAACTTATCCCTATTACAAAGAGCGTTGGGTACATAAGCAGGTAAAATGGGTAAACAAATTGTCAAATTGCGTCATATATAGGTAACGTGTAAACTTGTTCTCCATCTTTTCCACCATCTGATAATATTTAGTTTCATAAGGATTCCAGATGATAGCACTAGTTTCGAAGTTGCTTCGCACCAACGCGAAATAAAGAGATTTCATTGCTGCCATGTTAGTAAATTCACGGGTTTCTCGCATGACAAACCGAAGATTTTTGAACGACGGTTGACGGCACGACGTGAGCTCTAAATGATAGATCCTCAGAAAATGTTATTTTATGGATCGTCTTATAGGTTTGTTACGGCTTTTCATACTTGATTGAATTAATTGATAATCCCACTGTGATTTTTAGGGTTCCGTACCCAAAGGGTAAAAACGGGACCCTATTACTGAGACTCCGCGGTCCGTCTGTCTGTCTGTCTGTCTGTCTGTCTGTCTGTCACCAGGCTGTATCTCATGAACCGTGATAGCTAGACAGTTGAAATTTTCACAGGTGATGTATATCTGTTGCCGCTACAACAAAAAATACTAAAAACAAAATAAAATAAATATTTAAGGGGGGCTTCCATACAAAAAACATAATTTTTTTGCCGTTTTTTACTAAAATGGTACGGAACCCTTCGTGCGCGAGTCCGACTCGCACTTGGCCGGTTTTTATATGTAGACAGATCCAATCTGCCCAACATAATTACACTACAATTCCAGAGAAAATAGTTTGACCAACATCTTAAATAAGCGTTAAAATCACATTTCAACTCCAATTTAACATCTGATTCATGGCACCTCTTGGCGGTGCCATACCGCTAAATAAACCCTAAAATATTTCCTTTGTCTCCGTGGTATGTGCGCTTATCAAAAAAGTACCAATTGAAGAATCACTTGGTTTGAATCAGAAGAATCTTCTTCAACCTATCTTCTACTCAGCTCCTAAGATTTTTGCCTCTTCACCTTTCCTTCAATCGCCTATTTTCCTATGGACGGGCACCCTAACACTTCCTCTTCAATTTCAGTAGCCTCCACCCGTCACCTTAACCCTCGACCCTCGTTTATCATTTAGTAACAATCTCGTGTGAATTAATAACAGCACAACTGCCCAAAAACGAAGTCTCACCTTGAGACCGAAATACTTTAGTATTTTCTTAGTCGCTGTACTAATGGCAGCGGAATGAGTTATTGCTGAAGATAATCTGTTGTTTATTTCTTTATTGTTGTAATAACTGAACTTGACTACAAAGGTTTTAAAATTTCAAAGGCAATGAGAGACTTGTGACGTAGGTCGTTGGTTTCATGGCATCATCACTGCTCTCAAAACGGTTTAGGAAAACAATACGAGGAAATCTCGATGTTCTAGAATTAACAATTTGGAAATCATGTGACATCTACCAATCCGCACTGGTCCCGCATGGTAGGTTACAGCCTAATCTCTCTCACAGTCCCAGCAGTGGGAACATTGTAGAGTTATTATACTGTAAGGAAAAGTAGGCGATTGCAGTTTGTGTAGGCAAAAATTATGTTGAATGCTTTTTACTTTTTATGGTTCCGTACCCAAAGGGTAAAAACGGGACCTTATTACTAAGACTCCACGATCCGTCTGTCTGTCTGTCTGTCCGTCTGTCACCAGGCTGTATCTCATGAACCGTGATAGCTAGACAAATGAAAATTTCACAGATGATGTATTTCTGTTGCCGCTATAATACCAAATGCTGATAACAGAATAAAATGAATATTTAAGTGGGGCTCCCATACAACATAAGTGATTTTTTGTCGTTTTTTTGCGATAATTGTACGGAACACTTCGTGCGCGAGTCCGAATCGCACCTGGCTAGTTTTTCACCAATAGTGAACATAAAGTGGCTAGCTGTTAACGTAGTTTACCATCGTCAGTTTAATTAGGGCTATTTTCTAAGGCGATTTCTGTAGAAGTGAACAAAAGAACAATACCTATTTAAAGATTATGTCAACTTTACACGGCATATTTTTGCTTTTAGCAATATTATTTATAGGAACTATTGTTGGATCTATACGATAAAAATTCCAAATATGATTAGAAATCATGGGTTCAAAAGACTTTCGAAAAAAATAGGGCCACATTGGCCCATATACTTTACATACCATGAAAACTCCTTAGAAGAATTATTTATGTTTTACTTTTAAAAAAATGGTATTTTAAGGTACCTACTTGTATCTCTATCATTACAGACAAGTGATTATAGTTAACAGCGATTAGGGTATATATGTTCCTTGGTTAACAATTGTTAACAATTAACAACACTTTAAAAAGTGACAGAAAAGTTGAAAGGAAACCGTTTGTCCTGGTATGGTTATGTGATGAGGAGGGATGAAACGCATCTTACTAAAAGTATTATGAATATAAATGTGGATGGATGAGAGAGGGGACGGCTAAAGAAAAGATGGATGTACTGTGTGAGGTGTGATATGAAAGAAATGGGAGTCAGTGGTGGCGTAACGGAGGACAGGACGGTATGGAAGAAGAAAACGTGTTGCGCCGACCACAAGTAACATGGAACAAGGGCAGGAAGATGAAGATTGTTAACAGTTTGAACCGTAAAACATTACGTAACGTAACTAAAATATGTCTCCCCTTTTTATACGGGTTTGTACCTAAATTATTATCATCAGTTTGTATATACTAAGTTATTTATTAGTCCATATTGTAATTACGTTCTTTTGTAAATAAATCTAATGATGGCAGAGATACCTCAACACAAAAGTGTGTCAACGCTTCACACTTTTCAAATTACATTTTTTTCCAAGTGGTCCTGTCTCGCACGAACCATAATAACAAGAAAGACGGCGGCCAGTAATAGTTGGTTTCTTTATCGCTACTGAGATCAACATTCAAAGGAGGTCACTGGGGTGTACTTGCTAGTAATTATACTTAAAAAACTATTTCTGAATGTGTGTGAGTGTGTGGTGTAATGATGGTGGAAATGGTTGTTGAATAATATTGGCTAGAAGACTTAGAACAAAGAGACCAGTTGGCGAGGTCTTTAAAATTATCAGATGTGTAGTTTAAGTTAGGCTAAAGAAAATATGGAGGAATCAGAATATCACCAAAGCCACGGAAAGCCGGCTCATACGGGCACTTGTGTTCCCCATATTTCTATACGCAGCCGAGACATTGAAAATTTGCCGAAATTGGATTTGAATTTTTTGAATTTGACGTGCACGCTGAGAGACACTGAGAGGAAGAGAATAGACGCTCTGGAAATGTGGTGATTGAGAAAAATGCTTGGAGTGTCCTGTAGACAGACTTTCGCACTAACATTATCATCCTTCAAGAATCGAATCAGGCAGGGTCTATCGGCTAAAGTCCAAGTTCGAGTACCTACTCCAGGGGGGTAACCACAAGCTCTTAGAGTAAGGTTATTTTGAGATCGAGTAAGTGACAGATGTATACAAGTCAGATACATCTGTCCCTTACTCGATCTCAAAATAACCTTACTCTAAGAGCTTGTGGTTACCCCCAAGTTCTTTGGACACGTGTTCCGATGAGGCAACGACTCTTATCGAGCGGCTTGCATTTCAGGGTAGAGTGGAAGGAATGAGAGCGCTGTGCTGTTAGAGTTTTTAAAAGCAATAGAAGCCTAAACTCCTGCTGGTACAACGATAGATAGTAAGATCGAGAATTTTTGTATATAGTTTACAAAGATACATAACAGTTTTTTGAAAGATCCTCTGTCTATCGTAGCCAGGTTCATCGAAATGTCCATTATTTTATTGCTATCAATAAACATTACCGAGTAATAACATAGAAACATTATTTCTTAATGTATTTTTAACCTACTTTGCCATCAGTACAGGAATAGGAATACCTTGGTCATAATCTATGCAGTTGAAGCCACAAGCTAACGTAATCTGTGACTGCATCGTCCGTCAGTCATACAAATCACACGATTTAACTCAGTTGAACGGCTTTGACGAGGCGATAATGCAATTATTGCCAAGGTTACCCTTGATATTAAATCCTATATAACACGCGTGGGAAGATAATGCAACTGACGAAGCATGCACAGTATATTGATTATAATATTAAGTATTAAAGTCACCAGACAATACTGGTGGTGGTTACTGTGTTTTTAGTAGGAGGCTAAAGTTAAAATCCTCTTTGCAGTTCCGGAATGTTACGTAGCGGTCACCTCGCGGTTTCACCCGCGTAGTTCCCGTTCCCGTGGGAATAAAGGGATAAAAAGTAGCCTATGTCACCCGGGAATAGTGTAGCTTCCCAACGGTGAAAAAATATTTGAAATCGGTCCAGTAGTTTTATGTTTATTCGTTACATACAAACATACAAATCTTTCCTCTTTATAATATTAAGTATAGATTAAAACGGTTCTTAACATCCTTTTCTTCGTTGTTCTACTATGGGAGATGCATCTTCCACCAATGGAAGATGGATCTTCTGTTTCTGTGTAACAATCCGTAAGGCTACATGTAATCTAATTAAGAGCAGGAGCTGTTCAGCTTTATCTCTATGATCGCAACGCCCCTTCGTCCTATGCATTTGATATTGCAGATTTACGTAGCCGCCACTGATAATCACTTTATATTCAGCTTGTTTGATTGCTGACCAATTACATAAGCATTTCCCTGTCAGATCAGCTTTAAGTAAGGCTCTATGATTTGCGTGTACTACACTCATATCCATACGTATACATAGTATAGATATCTATAGACAGACCATTGTTTACAATGTCAAACACGCTACCGTGAACTGTCGTTCGAAGCCATTTTTCATGCATTCCACATCACATGGGTAAATTATACCCTGGTATAATTGATACTATATGTTCAGTCAGGTCTGTAGGAATTGTGAGTCATACTAAATGTTTTAATACTAGAAAAACGTAATGGACTTTATATCAACTGGGTGATCGACAGGCTGAAAGATTAATAATACTAGAAATTGTGCCAGAATATCCATTATGATGAGTGTGATTAAAAACAGTGGCAGTTAGAAGAATGCCCACGCTTTGTATCTCTTCGTCACCATATTTTTATGTCGTCATCATTTTGACGTGACTCCTAGTGATGTGGCTGAGCGATTAGATAGTTGCTGTCTTTGTGTCGAGAATTCGATTCCCGCACGGATTAATAGAGCCTCTAGGGATTGGTGCTGAGTTGCTAACCATGTTTTTTATGATTGTCATTTATTCTGTAATTCATTCTCGATACAGGAGAAATTTTTCGAGCATCTAGGACAGTCTAAGAAAACGTTTAAAACCTATTGAAACAAATACTGCCTAAAATAGTGATACGAATCTCCAGAAAATTCTGAAAATACATGTTAGGGCTCGTTAACACAGCTACTGGAGGTGATGTTCACACCGCATTTACAGTGCCGTTTTAACGGATCCGTCGCTACTGGAGGGTAATGTTCACACCACATTTACAGTGCCGTTTTAACGGATCCGTCGCCACTGGGGGTAATGTGCACACCACATTTACAGTGCCGTTTTAACGGATCCGTCCCTACTGGGGGTGGCACGCCCCGCGAGGCTTCGATCCGATAAAACGGTTCAGTATTTTAATACTTGTGGCGGCGGCTCACGGCGTAGGTCCAACGCCATTGCCGACTAAAATCGTATACGATAAAGCGGACCTGTAAAACGGACCCCTGTGTGAACGAGCACTTACACGAGATTTTTTTTTTTTTCTTAGCGTGGCCATGGCAATCTTTACTTAGAGAGCCCAACCACCGAACTACATTTACCCATCTAATATCTTCGTCAATAAGTTATTTACTCCTCGACAAGTATTATCGACTCAACATATAATATCAAGAAACAAGGCAGGCAATAAATATAACAGCAAGCCTATAAAAACAAGCAAAAATGTTAAGCGCTACTACTTACCAACCAATATCCCAAGCCGAATGGAAAGCAGGATGAGCAGACATGGCCCCCAGTGGAACTCCAAACCCGAACTCAAACTTGACATCCTCGGGCTTCCTAGACCAGGAGCCTCTTGCAGTCGACTCTCTAGGCTCAGGACCAGCCTTCGTGGTGTTATTGTCATTTGTCATTGAATTTTGGAAAAACATTTTGAAGCCTTTCGGCCCGATGGCCCCCCGAAAGAAGGTGTTTTATTGTTTTTCCTTTTTGTTAATAGAAGGAGCTAGATGGTGTTTTGTTTCGTTTGTTGCTGAGTTTGTGTAAAAATAAGTTAAGGTTTCGTTTAGGTAAAATTAATGGTATAAGCCCAAACAATGGTATAGGCAAATAGAGATTATTCTTTGCCTGTATAAAATGGTATATAAACTGTGTGTAAAAATTACACTACTTTATCTACAACACGACTACAAAAACCATTCAAACGCACATTCAAATATTGTTCATTCACCACATAAAAAAATTACGCGGAAAACGCAGCTACATGGAATCGCTACGATAATTCGTAGACGTGCTACGCGGCTACGCGCCTACGAAGGACTGCGGCCGCTGCGTTGGGTGACCACAACTCGACTGAAGCCGATGACCGAGCATCGAGAACGATATATACGTACATACGATATATACCGATTAAATTTTCATTAATGCTCCAAATCCTTTGTAGTGATGTAGGCTGTGATGGAATATTACTGTGACCTAGTCTTTTGGAATATCAGTTGGATTTTCTAGAATTTATTTATAAGTTTCGTTGGTAGGACCTCATTTCTAACTGATAAAGCAGTTGGATAATTTAGTAGTAATTGGTAAGGTAGTTTTGTAAGTACAGTAACAGGTTATAGTTGAAATTATTAAACATATTACTGTTATTACGCTTTCAAAGAAAACTTAATTATTTTGCAGTTAACATTTTTCAGTTATATTATGTTGGGTATATTTTCTACCTCAAGCTAATTCGGGTTTTAAGTTGTCTCTGTGTGGTGTGCAATTACTAAATCAAACACCAGACACAATTCAAGGAACCCAAATGCGGGGGTTGAAGTTACTCCTACACGTTTAAGACCAGCGTGCAGCAAATAAAACCCAAACGAACACTAAATCAAAAACTTTATCAACAATACAATCAAAACAGTTACATAAATACATCTAAAATACACCTAAATGATTACAAACAAAGAGTAAAAACTAACAAAAACATAATTAAAGACACACGACTTGAAATACTAGCACCAGATCCATCTTCAGACTTTGAGAGCAATCCATTTTCATACTGTTTCAAGTACGGCATATATTTAAGTACCATATTGTACATTGGACCTCTTGCTAGTGTTTTATTTCTTTCTAATTCTGCTTCATTAATTGCATCGTGACGAGGCTTGTCAAATTTTGTTTTTGATTCTGAATCTTCGGGAGGTCTCAATTCTCTCCGAACCTAAGGGAATAAATTATTTTGCATGGTTTTATATTATATATATACGCCTAAATTATATCCCTCTCTTTGGGAAAGGTACCCTGCGCCTTCCAAACCTCTCCTTCATATGCCATCTATGGCTATATTTGGCCTCCCTCCCACATTTTGTTTGATTGTCACCAAAAGAAAGCCAAACTAATAACTACTGGACAGACTAAAAATTGTCCCATAGAATGTCTTTATGATGTGCCTTTGATGCTCACACGAAATGAAACATACTTAGCGATTTCAAGAAGTGAATTTCAGGATGATGTTTGACAGGAAGATTGGGTTTTAACATGAGACATGGACAGTCAGATGACGATCATGATATAAGTGACATACCTTCCCCACTTTTGGAGCCATATCATGTTCTATACGATCCAGAGCTTCTTGTAGTTCACGAACTGTTTCCGCTGCGGACAATAAAAAAGTTTATCAGTAAAGATCATCTTCCACACCATTCATACCAGCATAATTGCGTAACATCAAAGTTCGCGTGAGCGTTTGCTTTGCTTGCCTTGAGTGCTTCATATGTTTAAAAATCCATCAACACAATGAATACTGTTGAATTGTGAAAATGAAAGAATGCGCGAATATCTTTCAATAAAGTCACAATCAATTATTATATCAATCACAAAATTTAAAGCAATATTTTTAAATATCCAATCGATGGATATCAAGAGCTTAGACGTAACGTGAGTATATCGTGAGTATATCCAATTTTAATATGTTGAACTTTCCAAAGAAATCCTCAGTATTCACAAAGTAATCTTCTTTGTATAACTTACGATCAGAAAGATAGTCATCTATATTATCCTTCACCGATGCATTACCAAATTCTAGTGTACTACTGGTAACGACAGCAATATCACTATCATTCTGTCTTAACACTCCAGACTGGGATAAAGCGTTATCAATAAACGTTTGTACTGGCCCTCCATACAGCATACTTGAGTTCTGATATAATATTGTCACAACATCTCTTAAAACATCTTGATTGATTAAAACTGCAACACGTTTTATTTCTAGAATTAGTAAAAATAAGACCATTATCAAAATTCATATTCTCTTTATGAACTTTTAACACACTGTGTACTACGCCTGAATCTTCTGTAGTAACTATAGTTGCAAAAGTAGTATTTTCCTCGACTGGATCTACGAATTCATACTCTGGGTAGAAATCCTTTTCTCTCTTTGCTTTTTCCTCAAGAGGTGTGTAATCTGCAAACATACGATCTCATGTAAGTAACTGTAATAGAAGGTATTCTATTATTCTTGGAAAAGTCAACTTACTTTCTGTCTTTTCTGTTACTTCTGTTAAGTCTTCCATGTTGTATGATCTTGGTCTTCCAATCAAACTTACTTTCTTTTTTGGTGTTATTGTAATATTTATTGTTGTCGTTTCTATATCTGATGGTACCTTGGCAAAAGGTGCTGGTACCAATTCGGGTGGGACTGTATTTACACTGATATTCAATTGTGGGTCCATTAAACCAATAACTTCTACTACATCTCTTCTCTGCATAGAATTGTAATACACTTCTGTTGTTTTAGTATTCACCATCGTTGCTATAGCAAGCTTTGTTAGGTAAATCTCGTCTAGACTTCCTATATAGTTCAGAGTCTGATTATTTTCTATTTCTAGGACGGTATCTAATAATAGATGGTCCTCTAACGTCATTGAGGAGTCGACGTCTGTAATTTCTTTCGGGTCCAGTTCTGAAATTACGACGTCTGTATAATTTTGGTTCAATTCAAGTACATTGGCCTGTCCACTACAATTATAATTTGGATATAACAAGGTAGGCTCCTTATTTTCCATTTCTTGATCGCGGCATTTTATCTCCACATGTTCACGTTAACTTCAGACAATACAAATGTGGAAAGATTCTTCCTTTGCTTCACTGGGATCGAACCTAACATTACTTCAAAACACATAAACCAATACTAACGATAATCACAAAGCGATAGCATCACCCTATCTCTCTGCGAGCGCGATGGACACGACGCAGCCGGAGAAGTGGCGGTCCACAGGGACCGCGACGGTGGCGGCCCTTGGGGGGCAAAGTTGCATACCAGGCGCTCCACGCTTCGGAGACGACCTTGCGAGGGTATCTGACAACGATATGTTAGTAAATTAACTTCTAGGAAGAATTTAGTACCTACTTATATATTTGGATCTTCCCGGCTAAAACATTAGGATGTGGCGATGTGAGGGCGTTATGAAGGACTGTCTTTAGGAAACCCTTGATGTCCAAAAAGTGTTGGCTGTCAGCCTGATTTGAATACATAACTTTTACTTTTGATTTTAATGGGTTGGTATGTTCTGGTGGAAGTCTCTTCGTTTAGAAGTAAGTTTTACTTGTGTTTTTCTCAGAAAAGATTGGGACGGTTTGGACAGGAAGGGGGCAGAAAGATTATGATGGTGATGGTAGTCAATCGTGAGTTAAAGGAATAACAATAAAACTATACAGAGGGCTCGATTGCCAATTCGTCAAGGCGACCTGATTAGAATAGAATAGAATATACTTTATTGTACACCAAAAAAAAGAAATAACACATATTATACAGCAACTTAATACTATGGGTACAAAGGCGGTCTTATCGCTGACAGCGATATCTACCAGACAACCTTTGGATGGACTAAAGAACTTAAGATAAAAACAGGGGGTAGGGTGTACTGTTATATTAAAAAAAAATATTAATACATAAAAATTATATTGCTATATAAAATACTATACAAAAACTTACAAATATATATACATACATAATATTACATAAAAAAAAAAAAAAATTAAAGAATGGTTGAACAATGATTTGATTACATTTTATAACAAAAATTGTACATACAAATTGAATGTGACAGGCTTACCATAAACCGACTGCGACCACAGCCAACCATATAGGTTTGCGCCCACATTATTTGGCCGAAGTCACCGTAGAAGGCGCCATTACTACTTGGTCTGCAAAAGTTAATAAGGTGCTTCGATGAGCAGTGGTGGTCCAGTGGTAACGGCCCCGACTTACCAAGTTGTAGGTCGTGGGTTCGAACCCAGGCAGGCGCTTTGTGTAAATTATTTCATCACCACTGCTCTCAAAACGGTGAAGGAAAACATCATGAGGAAAATGGCATGTGACATCCACCAACCAGCCTTGGGTACGCGTGGTGGATTACGGCCCATTCCCTCTCACAAAGAGGGGAGGCATGCACGCACAACAGACCAAATGGGAATCCAGGTGCGGAAAAGGGGGTCCATCTATCCTATTCTAAGGTGCTTCGATGATACAACAATCTTCCTGTAAATCGTTCTGTAATTTATTTCTTCGTTAATGTCGTGGTGGTCCAGTGGCTAAGACCTCGCCTCTCGTGCTTGAGGTCGTGGGTTCAAATCCGGGCAAGTACCAATGTGTCTTTTTCAATAATTCATATTCATGTACTTTCTTAATTTATCTTGGATATTGCTTACTACAGTGAATGAAATCATCGTGACGAATCCTGGATTTATTGTTAGTCTATACTAAAATTATAAAGAGGTAAAGTTTGTGAGGTTGTAGGGGGTAATCTCTGGATCTACTAAACCGAATTTGAAAATTATTTCACCAGTAGAAAGATACAATATTCCTGAGTGACATAGGCTATAATAAATATGCAAAAAATATGTGGTATTGTAGGTGGGTAGGGTAGGAAGGGTAGGTAGGTGGTAGTACGGTAGACGTTGACGGGAGCGAAGCCGCGGGGGTCAGCTAGTTTATTATAAGTTTGAGGTCTCTGCAGTGCGAGGATAAATGAATAAATAAAATCACCATTGGAATCAATATGATGAAGAAAAACATCATGAGGAAACCTGTATATCCTAGAAACAATATTTCGAAACATTTGTGGTGTTGACCATTCCGCAATGGGCCCGTACTTCCGCTCACAGAGAGGAAGCTGTGTCCCAGCTGGGGCGAAATTTGCTTACAGGCGTTGCACAGAGGGGGTTCTGGTGTGGTCTTTTGAGAGGACACGGGGCCCTCTTCTGCTTGCTGATGGTAGTCACTGGGATGGTTTTAGTACGATAAGAATCCCATGCCTGGTCTTTTCCCCAAAAGTCCAGGCGCCTTTTGAAGGTATCCTCCGTTAACAAAAAAAAACAAAATCTTATACCTTCTCACCTACAAACAGCGTTATCTAAGTAGATACCCATGTTAATAATACTCACGGCACATACACGGTGATGTTGCCCTTGTACGACATGCTCTGCATGTACCAGATGTCGACCATAGACTCGATGCGGAGACCAGGCGCCTCGCCCACTACTGAGGCAACACACTGGCCCACTGACAGGGAATCTAATTAAACAGTACTATACTCAGAAAAAAAAACCTGACTGCTTAAAAAGCGAACTAAAAAGACGTAAACAAGAAGAAAACAAGTAAAATTTCAAAATTTTAAAAACCTCCGACACATTTTTATTTCATGCTACATAATTTATCTAGTACATAGTAGATACGCTTCGATCGGCAATCTATTGAACACGTAATTATGACACGATATCTTGCGAAAACACCCCGATTCAAACTGTAAAACGCCCATAACTTTTGAACGGCTGAACCGATTTTATTCAAACATGGCTAAGAACACTCTCGACAAAATCACCTTTAAAAAAAAACAAAATCGATTCATCCGTTTAGGCGCTATGATGCCACAGACAGACACACAGATACACAGCAACACACGTCAAACTTATAACACCCCTCTTTTTCCGGCGGGGGTTAATCATGATGTGCAGTCGGAGGATACATATTCGCGAGCTGGCTGACCAAAACCAGATGTACGAGTATCCTCCGACTGCACAACATGATTTTCTTCTTGTTGTTTACGTCTTTTTAGTTCGCTTTTTAAGCAGTCGGGTTTTTTGTTATATTTTTTTATTTACTACTGTTTAGTTTTTTTTTTTTTAGAATTAGGTTCATTTAAACATATATGTGTTATATATTTTTGTAATCACCTCTTAAAACCCTTCATTTTGATACCCAACAAGATGGGTTTGGCAGAAGAAAAAAATTGAGCCCCCACAATATGGCGCCTAAGAGCCGCCATTTTTCTATTTTCCAATTTTAATGTAGCCAGTTAACACTCACAGGGTTAAGACGAATCGATTGACGTAAGAATCATCAAATTCCGCCAACGCGTTTGGTCTCTAGAACGCAATATAGGCACAAACATACATGCATACATACATAGACTGATAAACACATTACCCAACTTCGGTAGTCGGGTAATAAGACTGACCAAGAGCCCTTTAGTTGTTTCTTTAAGCCAAGCTTAAGGTTACCCTAGTCTACGGCACGAACTATTTTGTGCGCGGGGTTAAAATGCATGCTATCTCATCCGACAAAACGTGCGAAAGAGATAAATGCTGTGATGAGCAGTAAGAAGCTAAGTCGCGTATCTACGAATTAGCACTTTTGCAAATTTGTTGCGAAATGGATGATGATTTAGGACGAAAACGAGCGCGCAAAATTTTATAAACAGACCTTTGGGAATATGGATATCATGAAGAAACGATTAATGTATATTTTCAAAATAAAATTATTTGCATTATTGAACTACTAATTTATCCGTGTATGGTGGCCGTTTTGCAAGTTTCCTTCTTCTTATGGTAATTTCCACCCAAAGATGCGTTAAAATTAGGAAATAGTTGAAATATGGAAGTTTCGACGCTCATAACTTTTTTTTTTTTCCATACAGGGGCTAGGTAATGATGAGAAAAAATGATATTTTTTTAAGGATGGTATTTAAAAGTACTTCAATTTATTCCCATTTCATTTACCTAATTTTGCCTGTGTTCCGCCAAATATACTGAATGTGCACCAAAATATGTTCATATAAGTCGACGTAGCCCTATTTCTGTCTGCAGGGTCAAAAGTAACCTAAGTTCCCGAGCTCGCTTCGCTCGCTCTTGGACTGATTCTTTGACCATAATTTATTCGTAGATCAACTAATATTTGGTGCACGATCAGTATTTTAGATGTACCTTTAGATTTTTGGTGAACACAAAAATATTATCCTTTTTTTAATTTGAACGTACATCGTCAGACAGTGGAGTCATCGCCAGACATTTTTTTTTTTAAAGAGTAAGTATGGAGTTTCTTGTGCGTTCTTCTCCATAACAATCTACTTTCCGAATGCACGGTAGAATATTTTTTTTTATTATTACTTGTAAATTTTAATTTTAATTTAAGTAACGTTCAAAAGTGCCGTTTATTGGCCTAATTGAATAAATATATTTGACTTTGAGACGACGTTTGTATGGCATAATGATCGACTAGTGCAACCTTAAAGAATGTTCTCGAGGAAAGAGTTTATTTTCTAAATAAATAATGTCAAGAGGGCATAATGCGAGTTTTTTCAAAGTACCGATTCGCGATATAGATCGCGTTAACGAAAACGTAAATTTTTATTAAAACTTTTTTATGCAAAGCGCCCTCTGGTGACAGAAATGGAAAACCCGTTTTTCTATACAAAATGATGCAAACGAACCCGCGAACGTTTACGTTCAAAATCACTGAACTTGTTCGTTGGTAGAAACGGAAAAGCATTGAATCCAATTTTAATAACAATTTTTTTTTTTTTATGGCGCTCCTTTTTATTTTTTTGTAATAATTATATAGAAATAACAAAAAAAAACAACAAAAAAAAAACAAAACCTATACTCCGCCATGACAGTGTTAAACACTGCCGTGACCAGGATTCGAACCTGGGTTACTACGGCCACAACGTAGGGTCCTAACCACTAGACGATCACGGCTATCGGAGCGATGGAAACAAGGTCGAAATAGTGGACAGGATTACACGGTGATGACGTCACGCACTGAGTTTTATTAGGTACTTTTTTAATTATTACTAGCTAAGTAATATATTTTAGTACACATTGTATACTAAAATAAAATCAAGAATTTATATTTATTTTGTTTTGTGTCAATTTCTTTTTTTAATTTAATTGTTATTTCATGTATTTTAAACCACATAAACCTATTAGTAGACCTAAACGGTTGGCGTAGTGGTTGAGCGATCGGCTGCTGCGCTGCATGTCGCGGGTTCGATTCCCGCACGGAACAAATATTTGTACGGCCTACAGATAGTTGTTCCGGTTCTGGGTGTCTTGTGTATGTGAGGTTAAATGTTTGTAAACGCACCCACGATACAGGAAGAAATTCCTAGAGCGGGGCAACGTTTTTTTTAACAAAGAAAGAAAGAAGAAAGAAGAAACGTTTCGATCGACAATCTATCGAAACATGTAAGTAATTATGTCAAGATATCTTAAAATAAACCCTGATTCAATTAGTAAAACTGACCCAATTTTCATCAGACATAGGTAACACTCTCGACAGTCACCTTTCAAACAAAAAATAACAAAATTAAAATCGGTTCATCTGTTTAAAGGTGCCTGTAAACGGGCTAGAAAATTTCTTGCTGCAATTGTATAGCCGTCAACTTGCCAATTATATCGCTCAACACAGTGCAACAATTGCTGCAATCTAATAAATAAATAAATAGCTTTATTTACATAAGAAAAAGAATACAATTCTGTGAAGTCCCTGACTCCTGTGCTAGGTGATTATCCTGTGTTACAGGAGCCAGTGCCCTCTCACAGCAACAAATACAGTTCAATCATATGCAATAATTATCAAAATAAAATCAAAATCAAAGTTGGAAAGAGAATCACAGAAAAACAAAAAGGTTTCTTAGTAATAAACTGTAATGGAGAGTGTGTGTGTGTGCGTGTGTTGTGTATGTGTGGTGTGTATCACCATCTTGCAGTGTTGCCAATATATTTCATAGTTGCCGCATGTATTCAATATCTAGCCGGCTAGATTGCAAATGATTTATCCCGATTTGACTTTACTGCAATATCGCCGTATATCGTCTTTGCTCTGATGTATAGCTGCATCTCTTTTCCCTCACCTGGTTCACCCCGCCTCGTCCTGTCGCTGCCTGATAAGTAAAGTTGTTTTGAATCAGTTGTTGATTTTATACTGTTCATCATGGCCGAGTGCTCAAACGAAAAGATTTTGAACTTTATCAACGAAATCCATGTACCTACGTCCTGAATTATGGGATGTAAAAGCTAGTGCGTATAAAGTTTGTAACCTAAAACTTTTTTGCAAAAAAATACTACCGACTTCCAAATGAAAAACTACAAAGTGAAAAATAACTTAACTTTTGGAAGTCGGTGTCTTTCGTAGGTACTATTTTTTTGCGATGTGGACACCGACTTCCAAAAGTTACGTTATTTTTCACTTTGTAGTTTTTCATTTGGAAGTCGGTAGTATTTTTTTGCAAAAAAGTTTTTATTTTTCCCTTTTTAGTTGTACCTACCTAATAGCAAGTTGTTTATTAAGGTCCCTATAACTCCAGAATAAATTAACCGAATAACATGAACCTTGAACATAACCTGTGAAATGAGAGATCTGCGTACCCCTTTAGAGCGTACTGGCGTGATGTTATGTTATGAAATGGTATATACAACAAACATACATGCGTTTGCAACAATTCCGAGAGTTTTGCCGTTATTTATTGAAGAGTTATGTTGTGTGTCTCAAAATCAATTCAAGAATTTTCAAAATCGGTCCACAATTGACGGATATACATATAAGAGCTACAAAAATGGTGGAATTACAATATAATGACGTACAAAGATGTCGGCATGCGTCGTGCTCTTCAACAGTTCGCGGCGCTCGACACTGGTCTGCCCAGCGCTGTGCCTCTCGAGCTAACTCCTCCACCCAACGCTGTCAGAGAAAAGGCCTTTTTTATCAAATCAACGAGAACTTACATCAATACTGAACCTACGAATGTGCAAAAAGTTATTGCGTTCCACAAAATATCCTGGAACTCCATCTGTTTTTATGATCTAACAAATAAAATTTCAAAATTTAAAGAACCCCCGACACATTTATCTTGCGACAAGTAAAATTTCACAATTTAAAAAACCCCCGACGCATTTATCTTGCGAAAACACCCCGATTCAAACAGTAAAATGCCCATAACTTTTGAACGGCTGAACCGATTTTATTCAAACATAGCTAAGAACACTCTCGACAAAATTACCTTTCAAACAAAAAAAACTAAATCGAAATCGGTTCATCCGTTTAGGCGCTTTGATGCCACAGACAGACACACAGATACACAGCAACACACGGGAAACTTATAACACCCCTTCTTTTTCCGGCGGGGGTTAAAAACACCCCGATTCAAACAGTAAAATACCCATAACTTTCGAACGGCTGAATCGATTTTATTCAAACATAGCTAAGAACACTCTCGACAAAATCACCTTTTAAACAAAAAAAAACTAAATCAAAATCGGTTCATCCGTTAAGGCACTACGATGCCACAGACAGACACACAGATTCACAGTTACACAGCAACACACGTGAAACTAATAACACCCCTCTTTTTCCGGCGGGGGTTAAAAAGAGGATCATATCTGTCTATCTGATGCTCTAGCTCAGAATACAGATGCAAAATGAGCTCACTTGCCATTGAAGCTAAACAAAATTCGACTCTCCGACCGACAGGACTCTGTTGACTTTCAAACGGAAATTCAGATAACCTAACATCAGGACCAGATCGAAGGCTTGCAGTGCAGCTTTAACTGCGATCACTAAATCACGTGCCATTGTACCTGACCCCATGGTTAAATAAAATACCAATGCAATAAATACCCATGTAAAAAACATTGTGTGCGCTTTTAGGTGTGACTAAGTTCTCCTACGCTTCGCCTAGATGCATTGAGCGTTTCGTTCTGCATACGTCACCGTACCAATTTCAGCATATCTCCAGCGCTGGGCAAACCTCTCATCTTGCCGGCCGCTGCTTCGTTCCGCCGCCTGTTGAGCCGTGCTATCACTCGAGACTTCTCTTCTAAAGTGAGGGGTGCGCTTATGTAGCCCACGCAATCCTGACTGGGACCTTCCTAGGGTGGATACAAAAATGCTTGAAAGTTATTCGCATTATGAATTACCTAACCGATTGAATGCCGTTATTACCGAAATAATTAAAGTCTGTGTTGTTGTTCATTGTGTCTTGCGTGGATCCACGTTTTAGGCACTCAATGGTTTAATGTACCTATCGGAAAAAGTTCTTCTTCACTGTTTCAAAGTTGTCGTATATGTATCCCAGACTTCACTTGTTATAGTTAAAGCTGTTCAGAAGCAGTTGAAGCAATACCTAAGGCATCGTTTACGGAGACGCGGGGCATCGCGCGTCGCATGCAGCGTGGCATCTCGAAAACACCTTAATGAGAAGCCTAATTTAAATAAAAAAATAAAAAAGAATACTTTTATTTCTACAACTTATAAACTTCATTACAATATAATGATAGAAAGTACCTTTTAAGCAAAAAATTGCTTGTATTAGGTCCTAGACCTAGACCTAGTCTGGTCTTTCTGTGCATTTATTCATAAACCCTTCCCTTACACAACACTTATATTGGAACTCTGATACACAGTAAATAACCAAGAACCATCTTGACATTAAAAGCTTGCTATCTTGGTAGATATCAATACTTTTAGATAGAGTACCATTCATGATTCAAACATCAGAAGCAACGCTTCTCCGTAACCGCTCTCAATTTGAATTTAATGCAGAAACGAGGCCTTAAAGATAAATAAACACAAAAATACTCACAGGAAACTGGCAGAAAGTATGTGCGTTAGTATTGCCACACATTCTGGAGCCGCAGTAGTTGACCTGGCTACTGCCAGCGAGGACTATTGCACTGGCTAACACAACGGCTATGCATTGCATTGTACCACTATAAACAATTAATTTTGGCCATTTTACATTGTGCATGTCGTCTGTACAATTTTGACAAGTTGTGATATATTGGGATTTGTAACCTCTGGATGTGATAGAAGAATTGATCAAGGAGTTTAAATACAAAGAAGGTTGCTGCGTCGAATAGTCTTCTTAGAGTACACTATGGACCATTTAAATGAAGCTATTTGACGAGCCATTGCACTTAGTCAAGCCGTTATTCGTGTTGTACTGTATGAATAGAGATATTGAAAAGCATCCATTTTTAAAGAACATAAAGACGATCATCAGCGAGACACACGGGATCGGCCAATGTGGCGACGCCTGGGGGAGGCCTATGTTCAGCAGTGGACGTCTTTGAGCTGAAATGATAATGAGGCAATCATCATCCAAAAAAAACCGGCCAAGTGCGAGTCTGACTCGCGCACAGAGGGTTCCGTATAAACAGCTACATTCACCAAAATAAATAGATAATTACTAAAGTTCTTTTAAATGAACATTGCTCTATCGAAGGGACAATTTTTTTACTTCTTCCCAGTACATTTTATAAGTTGGTCGAGTATTACTTTTAAAGTCGATAGCTGTGATAGTTTTCCTTTTAATTATGGTATTCATATACACTACTGCCGTGATTTTTTCGATATGTAAATTAGCAGGGGAGGACTCGACTCTAACAAAAAATGGCAATTTAAAGCTTAATTTTACGCAAACGGACCCGTAATATTTCAGAATGGCCTATCCAACGATACCCCACACCATGGGATACACGAGAAAAAAAAACACCCCCACTTTACGTATAAAGGAGATAACAATAAAAAAAAAACAGATTTTATTTTAACAAGTTGTCGGCGTTCTTATTATATATATCCATGTCACATTTTAGCTTTCTAGTACTAAGAGTCTCTGAGATAAGCTGCGGACGGACAAACAGAAAGGAATGGACATGGCGAAACTATAAGAGTTCCTGCAGAACCCTAAAAAAATAACAATCTATTGCAGTCGAATGCGTTCAAATTGAACTGCTTCAATAATGTATGTATCGGTGCATAGTGAAACTGCGAAGTGAAGGCCTAGTTCGATAATTATGGGGCATTAAAGTTATTGTAAACCTGTGACTGTCTTGAAAATACAGACAATGGACGTTATTTACCATTTCCTTACTAATCACATTGCTACTTCAGTCTGTTCTAATTTCTTTACGCTGTTTTAACATGTTTAGTAACATGTAATGCACTTTCCTGCGCTACTCGTTTAAAATTACAGTTTCGTTTAGGAAAATGAGAACGCTAAAGTTAGCTTCCCCGTATGAACTTCTAAACATGTTTCAGTTCTGAGACGGGGCCAGCACAGCAACATCTTGTATTTTGTTAATGTGATTAGTCTTACTTTAGTTTCGTACTTGAAATTAAGTTATTTAAGTTCTCATCTTTAAATGAATAACATAATAAGTTTATGAGAGGACAGAGTAGTTTGCTAATTCATTTTCGATGCTGGTTCGCGTTTAGTTTCTAACTCTACGGTGAATACCTAGTTACTTAGCTGCCTCAAAAGCGTCGTATTTATATCGTAGCTGCTCGTCTTATTATATGCAGTACTTCAACTGTTTCAGAGATGGAAAAATATAATAATAATAATAAAGCCTTGTTTATTCCTTAGTAAAAAATTACATAATTTGATATTCAATACAATTCGAGAATTTAAAATAATTTTAATTACAATAATAATTAAAAATTCAATACGAATTAAAATTTATAAAATAGAATAAAATTTATTATTACATGTAAAAAAAACACAATTATTAAGGACCTCTCTTAAGAGTAAAGGTCTCCTCCATTATTCGCCACTTATCTTTATGTACTGCTATTTCCATCCAATTATTGCCCACTGAAACTATTTTAGAAGAGAAAAAGAGGTAGACCAATAGTATTTCGTCGAGCCACCTCTCAGTTGGTCTACCTCTTTTTCTCTTTCCTGATGGCCCTTTCCAAGTGGTTATCTTTTTTGTCCATCTATCATTATTCATACGTACAACATGCCTAGCTCATTTCCATTTTAGGAAAAAATATTATCTATAATTTGCTACTTTATTACTCAAGCTTTTGTTATACTGCACAAACTCGATGGTGTTCAAACAATGGTAACAATTGCCAGTAGTAGGTAAATAGTGCGACAGATATTGCACCAAGTTTTTTAATCGTTCCAGCGCGGCACTAGAATTCTATCGTCAAGTCGGGCAGTGGCCTAGTCCCCAGAAAAGTCTAAAAACTATGCTCTTGGCATTAGAATTGGTATCAATACTTTCTGTTCCATCCCATACATTCGATAAAACCGTCTAAAGGTAAAAAACCGGCCAAGTGCGAGTCGGACTCGCGCACGAAGGCTTCCGTACTTGGTAAATTGCGGTTTACGATTTATGACGTATTAAAAAAAACCACTTACTAGATCTCGTTCAAACCAATTTTCGGTGGTAGTTTACATGGTAATGTACATCATATTTTTTTTTTAGTTTTATCATTCTCTTATTTTAGAATTTACGGGGGGGGGACACACATTTTACCACTTTGGAAGTGTCTCTCGCGCAAACTATTCAGTTTAGAAAAAAATGATATTAGAAACCTCACTATCATTTTTGAAGACCTATCCATAGATACCCCACACGTATGGGTTTGATGAAAAAAATATATTTTAGTTTCAGTTTCAAGTATGGGGACCCCCAAAATTTATTGTTTTTTTTTCTATTTTAGAGTGAAAATCTTAATGCGTTTCACAGAATACATCTACTTACCAAGTTTCAACAGCATAGTTCTTATAGTTTCGGAAAAAAGTGGCTGTGACATACGGACGGACAGACAGACAGACATGACGAATCTATAAGGGTTCCGTTTTTTGCCATTTGGCTACGGAACCCTAAAAACGGGCCAAGAGGCTCATCGGCAATGAGATACTGGTCGAGTCTAGGCTCCAGAGTCTTGAACTTCGGCGCTGAGCTGCCTGTCGGTTTTTATCGGTTACATTTCGAGGAGTGTGCGATGGAATCGCATGAACTTATTCCTCCTAGCTCATTTTATCATCGGAATACCAGACGTACGGCGATGCGTCAGCGGTACATAGTGGACATCCCACCCATAAGCACCAAACGATTTAGGATTACTTTTATTATGCGTAAAGCTAAGGAATGTAATTCCCTGTTGAAGTCTGTATTTCCAGTTATTTCCTGATAGATACAACCTGGGAGTCTTTAAGTCAAGGATGAATAGGTTTCTTCTAGGCAAGCGTGTGGCATCGTCGACCTCATCATCGAGAGATAGTGGACAAGCGCGAGACTACCAAAAAAAAAAAAATTGACAATACATTCGGTTTCAGGAAAGAAATAATCGACACTGCACAAATTAACTGCAAAAGAATTAATGTGATTGGCTGTTGATAAATTCATTAAACCAGTTACATCTCTTAACTGCAAAGAATTTGTCACATTCATTTTGCACACATTTTCGTACCAGAAACTGAGTCTTAGCCCCGTTTTCTCGACGCTAAATTATCGCAAAATTAATGTGACAAATTGTCAAGCACGCCTTATTTGCTGAGACTGGTTGAATTAATTTTCAACAGCCAATCACAGCAGATAACCGGCGATTATTCCATTTGTTACCCGTGGATTTACAGTATTACTACTGGTAGTACCAGTATTACCACCAGTAGTAATACTGTTTTTATTTCCTTTACTACCGCAGTAGTAAGTTGTTAGAAGGGTAATTACAATTTGCCCTTGTTGACGACATTTTGGATAGATTACAAGAAGGCTTATGACTCGGATGGACTTATGACGGGATGAGCCACATACATGGCTCATGAGGGTGCTGGTGATGTATAAAATTGATGCATCTCTGCGCGCCTTGATTATTCGTCGATTAAGTTAACAGCCCGATAATCGAGTTTTGAGAAACCGTGGGTTAGTAGCTTAGTGTTTCATCAAATAGCCTCTTGTAAATAGTCTATTATACTCGAATGACTAAACAAGTTTGGGCGCGAGTATACCCTCAAATGGGTGAAGATTTCAAGTGATACAATAAAAAAAACATTATAATAATTATTCATTTAATGAAAATACATTAAAACAAAACAAAATATACAACCAACATCCAAATCCGGGTATATGATCTGTAATATACAAGTATAACTCTCCACCTATATACATTTTAACCTTACTTTACAAAATATAAAATAATTGTGATACAGCTGACAATGTTCTTACGTTGCTTACGTAGGGTAGGTGTGTACTTAGCGAATGCACTATGGATAAATGATTAATTAGGTTTATTTATTTTAAATTGACCCCGATACTTAGGCAAATGCTTACGAATACACTTGTCTATAGCCTGAGATCCCACCGCCAAAATCTGTCGGTTATTTTTGTGATAAAACTTAATTTTAAATTCGTCACAATCTAAGAAGTCCGTTGACGTTTCTCATTTTACATGCCGCGATAACTTTCCACGTAAGAAATTGAAAAATCAAATTCATAATCCTAACTAATTACTATGTTACCCGTACACTATAACAGCAAGTATCATTCGCAAGCATCAAGTTTAATTATTATTAAAAAAATGTATAGCTGTCAAAACGGGCCTTTTATTTTTTGAGAACTTTAATGAAGTATATTCTACTATCAATTAATTTAAGAATAGATTGCTTTCATTTTTGTTGCCTGGCAATATCCAGCCGTCTTTTTTAACTTTGCCCTACATTATGAATTCCTCCTGTAATGTGGGTGCGTCTACAACATCTGGCTTCTGAGTAAGTTTGCAAGAAAAAGTTTTTTCAAAAACAAATAACTTGCAGATTTTAGCGGTGGGATTTTGTAATTTTATTCATATCTTTGTCAAGATTAATAAACGCTCAAGATTTTTGATCATCTATACTTATATTGTTACATATTTCTGCCAAAGACAATCTTTGGAAAAATATGTGTGCAATAGTGAACAACCGCGTTTACGAAATAAATATTTTCTATAATACCAAAGGTACTTGATAACAAATTCAATAGTGTTTTTCGAGACTTCGAAATTAAGAACGTAACATTTTTATTTTTATAAATCATTTAAACATTATCACAATAAAATAAATAATATTCAAAGCATGTACGCCAATTCTAATTTATTTACTATCATTTTATAAAAAAATATAAGAAATCGTCGACTAAAAAGTGTTCTTCCTATTCATCTCAAAATGGCAACCGGTTTCTTAGACTAGATGGAAATTAATGCAAAAAAATACTCTCACCATAAGATGTACTTTTACTTAAAACCTAAATAAATACCATATTCTTAGTCTGCCACCAAATATATGAAATACTGAAAAAAATATTTAGAAAAGTGCCATGTCAAGATTGTGATGAAATTGTTTATAATCTCTAAATAGGTTGACAGAAAATCGCTCTTCGTGTTTGTTTATTTGTCCGTTTTGTTCTTGTAAACTACGCATCAGATTTTCGTTTATTTTGATGCGGTTTACATTTTAATTTCATACGGAATGTTTTAGAAAACACGTTTATATTTTACGAAAGCCAATAGCTTTATAGTCTTTACGGCTTGGCCGTCACAAAACACAGAAATTAAAAAAAAAATCGCTATGTACTGATATTTTTGCACATGTTTCAGAATTAACTTTAAATGCCCAATAATGATCATAAGTTAAAATTATTTTTTAGTCCGTCAGTAAGGTTAATAAAAAATAGTGGACATGTACTTTTTATTATTTTTCACAAAAAAATAACAACGATGAAATTTACACATTTTACTCAAAAGTGACGTCACACTCACGCCTGAACTTTGATGCGCTTTATATTTGCAATTTTTTATTGATTTGATAAAGCAAACAATACCAGTCGTATTACAAAAAGCGGTTTTACTAAATCCCAGTTTTAAGTCTTGTTTACACCGTACATTATACAGGTACAAATCTGGGTTTTAGTAAAACCGCTTTTTGTAATACGACTGTAAGTGTCTCGTATTTTTGCTAATCTAACTGGCGGACTAAATATAATTATTATTCTTTACCCAGGAATCATCTTTATTAGCAGAAGAATATAATTCGTCCCTCTTTCCGCTCAGCAAGCCACTATTTTAAAACATATGTGTATAAAGAGTATCCCTTAGTGCTTACAACAGTTAATATGGCCGCGCATTACAACTCTGCATCCTTTTTACTACACGTATAAAATAACTGTGCACTTCGCTGGAATACACCTCCACTCCCTGCGAGAGTCGAACGACACAGAGACGTCTACAGACATACATCTAACTAGATGACGCGATTGTATGTACTTCGCGTGCCAAAAAACGAAGTAAAGTTACTATAAATGATCGTAATCTGAGCTTTTCATTTAGCATTGTCGGCACCGGAAATCCACAGAAATCTAGAAAAATGCCTTTTTATGCCATAATGAGCTGTAAATTTAGATCTGAGACTCTACACTCGAAGTTGTGGACGAGTATGTCTACCTGGTACAAACGATCCAGTTGGGTAGGGCCAACTCTAGAAAGAGGTCAACCGTCGAATCCGACTCGGCTGAGCAGCGTTCGGAAAGTTGCGCGGTATCTTCTCGTCCAACTTACCACAGTGTCTCAAGACGAAAGTCTATGACCAGTGTGTGTTGCCAGTGATGACATATGGCTTTGAGACGTGGTCGCTTACAATGGGCCTCATCAGAAAGCTTACAGTCACTCAAAGGGCAATGGAGAAGGCTATGCTCGGCGTTTCCTTGCGTGTTCGAATCAGAAATGTAGAGATCCTAAGAGAACCAGGGTTACCGACATAGCCCGAAGAATTGCCAAACTTAAGTGGCAGTGGGCAGGGCACATTGCTCGCAGAACGGATGGCGAATGGGGCAGAAAGGTTCTGGAGTGGCGACCGCGAACCGGAAGACGTTGCGTTGGAAGGCCTCCCACCAGGTGGACCGTGCACCTGGTGAAGGTTGCGGGGATCCGCTGGATGCGGGACGCACGGGACCGGTCAATGTGGCGTAGCGAGGCGAGGCCTATGTCCAGCAGTGGACGTCTTTCAGCTGATATGATGATGATGATATGATGAGCTGTAAAGAATGTATAGAAAAAGTTCGTTTTCTTACATTGGTAAGTAAATTTGTTTTTAAATTGTTTGTGAAAAAGTGTCACGCTTGGTTTTCATACAGATGGAGGGACTTGCGTTATCTAGTCAGATTTATGTCTGTGGTGACGTCACAGCGCTAGGTGCACAATAATTTTTAACATGTAGTACGTAACTCACTCACAATCACAAAATCACAACCACCTTCATTTTACTATGCCTTTCAAAATGTTCGTCATTTCTTTCAAAAGCTCATCCAACAACTGCATGACTTCTGTTAAATTGTTGCGTGAATTTGTAGTGAATTAGGCAGCTGCTTATTTGTCTTTGGACGTCGTTGCGTCTTCTTCCTTGGGTAGGTAGTACATGGAATCGATGAAGTATTTCGTAATATCGGATACCAGGCTCCTGTCTGATATCTCTTGAGCTACACCGTATATCGCCATCTGTAAAAAGAGAATTTACGTGAAGGGAGCAGTCATTAAAATAAGTAAAGTTTCTTTTTTTGAAACAATTCTTTTATATTAAAAATAAAAAAATAAAAAAATTTGTTCTTTTTCTGGTCCGATTCGCGGTTTAGGTAAGCTTGTCGAGAAATCTGTGAATTCAGCTTTTTTTTTAAATATAAAGGAATGTTTCCTTAAAGTGGATTCCACTAGTGTGGCAAAAATCAATGGGCCCCGAACCCATTGATTTTTTCCACACTGTATTTTTTTTATTTTATGTTAATTTTTGCACACACGTTTGTTTTTTTTTTTATTCGCTTCAAATATGAGTGCAAAAATTCACCTCAATCGAACACCGGCAATTGGGTAAAAATTTAACTAGCAAAATTTAATTATAAACACCGGCAGCCTAATTGCGTAAGTGAATACGGCAAGGCAAAGGGTTTGACCCCATGAAAAAGTATAACAAATACTTTTTTTTTTTGGACTGCATCTCATCCAGTGACTTCTCCCGCTCTGGGTGAGGCGGGAGGGCGTATCAGACTTTTACTGACTAAAACCCACCCATGTTCCTTCAGTTGCTTGAGCCAGTGTTTTTCAAATTTATCCGCGACCCAAAGACCGCGTGGAACATTACGCGCCGTCACACGTCGATTCGGGTCTGGTCCTTTTTGGACGGCGAGCTACCCATCACTCGCCGTCCACAAGCCCGCGCCTACGGTGGCCGGGAATCGGCTTGCGACTCCCAACGCCCAGGGCGTCTCCTGCGATAGCTAGGAGCGTGAGTGTCTCGGACGTTGACGGTAGGAGTTGACGACTTCCCATTCCCTCTCGCTCCGTACCATGGCCTGAACCAGGGCCGGACGCGAGAGGCCGTCACCGCCGATCGCCTCCACTAGAAAACCTTTCCCCGACCTGGGAATCGAACCAGGTGTTATATATGATGATAATATAGCTTACCTTGCCCTCTACGGGCGCGTTGCAATCCTTGAGACAAGTCTTGGCAGCGTCGCGCACATCCACCAGGAACCTGTCTGCCACGCCTGCTTGTGTGTGTGCGTGTGTCACGCAGATGTGGATTCTAAGGACAGATATTATATGAGCAACAGCAATACATCATCTGTGAAAGTTTCAACTGTCTAGCTTTCACGGTTCATGAGAGTGAGAGAATGGAGTCTTAGTAATGGGGTCCCGTTTCTACCCTTTGGGTGTGGAACCCTAAAAAAAACGAATCGAACTAGGGCGTAGTGGGCCAACGCTTATACATTAGGCTATACAGACGGCAGCGGCCGCGGCGAAATAACGAACTTTATTGCGCTGGCTATTTCTTTTTACGTGAAAATACGAAGAGGATGAATTTTCACAGATATGAGACCCAGTTAGATCGATTTTCGCCCCAGAAAACCCCAATACTGCAAATCTTATCTAAATTGGAGCAGTTTCCGAGAACGTGATTATATATATAAATATACTAGCTGACCCGGCAAACTTTGTTATACCGTAAAAACACCAAACATTCATCTACCCTACCTACTCTATCCTACCCTTTCTTTTTTTTTTCCTATCCTACTATCCTATGTCCGTCTCCTGGTTCTAAGCTACCTCCCCACCAATTTTCAGCCAAATCAATTCAGCCGTTCTTGAGTTATAAATAGTGTAACTAACACGTGTAAGCTATCCTATCTTTCAAGTTGGATCAAACAGCACACATTGTGTAAATTAATAATTTAAAATCGGTTAAGTAGTTAAGGAGTCCATCGCAGACAAACAACGTGACACGTGATTTATATATATTAAGATAAGTAATAGTAGGGAGGGATATAGTAGAAGTAGTATAGGATTAGTTTAAGACGACAAAAAAACGAATAGCAATTCAATGGACGCACTTATCGCTTAAAGCGATCTCTGCTAGACAACACAGATATTGAATAATTTTTAAATCAACTATCATAATTTATTTATTCGTAACAAATGTACTGTGCCAGGTTTATATCTTTTTAAATAATTTCGATTCCATTCGTGGCTCTGCAAACTGCTTTTGTTTGTAAGTGAATATCTAAAACAAAAACATAACCCTCCCTTTTGCTTCGCCGTAGTCGAATAATAAAATAGTAGGCAAATGCAAGCTTAGCATTAATTAACACCTTAACTGCCCGGAAATGAGACACAATTGAAAATGTATTGTTTGTCGGTCAACTGGTGTCTGCCATGGCGTTCAACGTGTTAAAAAGGGAAAAATAAAAAAACTTTTTTGCAAAAAAATACTACCGACTTCCAAATGAAAAACTACAAAGTGAAAAATAACTTTATTTTTGGAAGTCGGTGTCTTTCGTAGATACCAATTATTTGCGATATGGACACCGACTTCTAAAAATAAAGTTATTTTTCACTTTGTAGTTTTTCATTTGGAAGTCGGTAGTATTTTTTTGCAAAAAAGTTTTTAATTTTTCCCTTTTTAGTTTTACCTTCCTAATAGGCAAGTTGTTTAGTAAGTACCTCTAACGCCAGAACAGATTACCCGAAAAACATGAAACTTGAACATAACCGGTGAAATTAGAGTTCTGCGTACCCCTTTCAGTATACTGGCGTGATGTTATGTTATGAAATGGTATAAACAATAAACAGACATTCGATTGAAGCAATCCCGAATGATTTGCCGTTATTAATTGAAGAGTTCTGTTGTATAACTCCGAAGTTCTTAATCAGATCTTTAACAAATTATAATGGGACCAATTTCGGAACATGTTCTTTCAAACAAAAAAAGAATTTTCAAAATCGGTCCACAATTAGCGGAGATATCGGTGAACAAAACATACAAGAAGTCGAACATAGAGCCTCCTCCTTTTTGGTAAGTCGGTTAAAAAATAGTAAGCGTGTCCATGTTCGCACTTACCCTGAGGGGAACTGCAGAGCGTTCAGACTCCAGCCCTTCTTGTGCAGATGCTCCGCCATCTTGAAGATGTCGAACTGTTTGGAGCCGAACGCCACCACTGACGTTGCAGGCTTGCCGAATACGTATAGACCTGGGATCTTGCGGACCCTGGCAATAAATGAAACATTTCAATACACGTACCATATCCCCGTGGGAGTAAGCAGAACCTACAGAACACCTCTCGAATCGATCCACAGAACACATTTTTTTTTTAATTATGACGGTGGTATTTGTGGTAACCAATAACAATCAGGGTAACCCGTATCTTCTCATGGGGTAGAAAAATACGATTCAAGGTAGTTTGCCCTATCTAATAACTAGATATCGGATTATATACACTATCAAAATGCCAAAATATACATTATCCAAATACTTTTTAGGGTTCCGTAACTCAAAAGAAAAAACCGGAACCCTTATAGGATCACTTTGTTGTCCGTCTGTCTGTCTGTCAAGACCTTTTTTCTCGGGAATGCGTGGAGTTATAGAGTTGAAATTAATATCATATACACAAGTTTGCAACCCCTTGCAGTTGTGAAAAAATCAAACTTCTAGATCAACGCAATCAAGAGATACAGCCGTTAATGGCCCATATTTTACACTCGCGAGGGAATCAAAATCTACTGGGTACTTCCCGTTGACCTAGAATCATGAAATTTGGCAAGAAGCAATATCTTATAGCACAAGTAAAGGAAACAATCCGAAAACCTTATACATATTTGTACCTACATCAAAACAAAAAAAAGATAATTTTCTTATTTGCAGTTCGTAAACTGACCACGGCTTATGTCAATGTATGGGGACTACAGTTGTCCAACGGCAAAGTTAAATTTGTCCCTCAATTCTGTTTATCTTATCGTTAGAGGAATGTTCAGTGCCCTCATAGTTTATGAACTTCAGTAATGTTACTTAATTATTTTGATGAATATAACTGTTGTGAGCCCTCAGTGCGCGAATCCGACTCGCACTTGGCCAGTTTTTTTTTTCATTATTATTCACGCACATTTAGGATCTTTTTCTGGGTTAATTATGGTTTTGAATTTTAAATTTAAGTATAGTATACTTACTCATTTTCAATATATCTGGCGGTCGTGATGACTTCGTTAGTCATCTGTACGTATCGTTTCTTGCCGACGAACATCATGGTCGCCCAACACGCTGCTATTAGACCACCCGCGCGGCTGCCTGTGAATAAAAACAAATTTTGTTTAAAGAAGAGACCTAAATTAAAAGTTATTAAGGTTTAATTTTGAGCGACACAAATGTGCTCGAGGAACGTCCTCACTGAGAGCATTCACGTGTAATAAGCATTCGACGTCGAATATTCGAGCGGTGTGGACGTTGAGCCGAGCGTTACAAAGCTTACACGCAAGCGCGAACTTCGGCCGGTGTGGACGTCGCAACGATTTTCGCGGAAACGGCTCGCATTCGAATGTTCACGCAAATAAAACGCTCGAAAGCGAGTACTCTGATAATGAAATGAATGAGTATGTAAGTAGGAATATTACTGGCCACTTAACAAGGAACAGTTAAATAAAAATGCTGCAGCCGCTACAGCTCTATCCGACATGTTTAAGGGCCGGTTTCTGATTTAAGTAAAGCAGCAATAATCAGTTGAGTATTGTCAAATAATTTAGGAAGCGTTTGAGTATTTTACGTTTCACAATTGAGAATCTACCTAGATCAGTTAAGTAACTACATAAGTACCTACTTATCTATGGATTTGTCAAAGTTCAATTCACTTTCTCTTTCACCCTTACGTTCCATTTTACAAAATAAATCCGAGACATCACAAGATTGGAATAAATTTACTAATATAAATTTTATACAGCTGTAAAAAGTACGTTAGTTATATATTTCTTCATTCAAGATTTACAAAATCAAGTTATTAAAGATGTTATAATCTTTAAAAACGTGATTTTTCATATTTAAGCAATTTAAAAGATACCTATCTGAAATGTATGCAACCTTATTATGAATCTATGAAATGGATCGTAGGTACTAGTCTTCACTTCAATATATTTTTTTTCTATGTTCAATATTGACATGGCAACCGTATTTATTTTGTCAAAGATGTCTTATCGAAATAAAATAATATCATCTAATGTAATTTGTTATTGCCAAAATCAAGAATTTAAGCTTATAATTACTAGAAGTAAATGTGTTCAGAGCGAGCAGTTGCTGGTTCTTGTGATACCTCATAGAACTACAGAATATTTTACTCAGAATTTCACAAGATCTCTCAAGAGGGCACTTGTACATCTGCAGTGCGTAGTACATTATTACCTTAATGCATCTGCATTGGAATCTGATTGCAATTGTGATTTACCAACAAATGTGGACTATTGTGATGCAATTTTTAATGAGTGACCTGTGTTTTCAAGACCGAAGGCTTTGCTAGCCATCGAACAGCCTCTGAAGATAAACAATATTAGCCAGGGTCGGTGCCATTGGATATGTGTCGGATATTATGAAGGAGTACTGTGTTCTACCTATTTATTTTGCAAAATAATAAATAAATGAGACTTGTCATGTTGTTTTTATCAACTTTTATTGTTCTGATACCAAAATCGTATCATAAAAAAGCCAAATTCTGTACACAATTTCATCGTTGTAACCTCTTCTTGTCTTGTGGATCCTACTAAGTATTAATAATAGGTTCAGGTTTTATAAGTGGAACTTCACCACTAAATATCACATCTCGTGCTACAATTACCTTCCTCTTTGTTACATCCCAAAGTCGAAATCCATTATTATAGCGTACCCAATCATCATATACTCTTGCGTTCTAGAATCCAACTTTTTCAAAGATGTCAGGTTTTTTGCATAAGCTATCGTTCCAAATTCTCTTACATTGGATAAGTTTGGTTTCTGTTTTTTTTTTTTTTTGGGACAATCCCACCGCACTATTCCCAAACCACTGCAACTCCTGAAAGCCAGAATCAACTGTGGCGACCACCAGAAAACCGCCGAGGCAATGAAGCTCTGTTTATTGCACAGTTCATAGGGGGTAATATAATTGAGTGCTGACTCGTAGTCACACCAGTGATGGATTCGCTTGATAAACGGTTTATCAGATAGACTCCACAATAGAGGGCTTCTCCCCACATTTATTTTAAAGGTAGGCTATTCTATATAGGTATGAAAGTCTGTGTGTTTGGATATTTGTTAATCACACCTCAATGGTTGAACATATTTGGAAGGATATACTTTGAAAAACACACAATGACCAGAATTAGAACTTAGGATATAATAACAAAAAAATAATATATTAAATAATAGATATAATAATAAATAAACGGAATCACAAAGCCTTTTATTCTGAAATCAGAAATATAAAACTGAAGTGTATACAATACATTTTTATAGTTTATAAAATTTCCCTAATCTCAGTGTGCTTGGCATAGGCCTCCACTAACAGTTTCCACTAGGGTCTGTCCTGAGCTACTCGCCAACACCACAGCGCACCATCGCTTACACTTTTTGCCGACATCTTGGACCAGAGGTCTTTCCCATATCCCATTTCCATCTATGACACTGTCTTCCACGGCTTCTTTTCCCATCTCTTGTGTACCATTTTGTCACTTTTCTCCATGTCCCTTGGCTATCGCGCATCATATGACCGGTCCATCTAAACTTTATACATAATTCCTGTTGGATAACTGTCGGTTTTCGCGCAGGAAAAGGTACTGGCGACCACAAACACAAAAACTGGCACTTTTTGAATATTTTTCTTGAAGATCTCACTCATCATCGTCATCATTTCTGCCGAAAGAGTGCTGGATACAGGACTTCCCCAGCGTCACCAAATCAACCGGTCCTATGCGTCTTTCATACATCGGATTTCCGTGACCTTAACCAGGTCATCGGTCTACAGAGGGAGGCTTTAAAGCGCTGCGTATTCCGCCACGCAGTCGCCACTCCAGAACTTAACCCATTGACCACCCGTTCTTCGAGCATCTGAGATCTATCAGGCGTAAAATATTTGCATCCAATCTGATGTTTTCGATAATTCAGGGCAAACACTCTTCTTCCACGCATTGGTCTTCTTGGAAGCATCTCCAAGGAAGACAAGGTCTTCTTCGTCACTCGTTTTATAAGTTTATATATTATTTTGTATTTATTTCGCTTGATCACCATTTAAGCACAGGCTTGTCAACTGTTGTCAACTATCAACTGCCAAATGTAACCAGTGTAGCCAGATTCGACGAGCCCCAAGTTGCCGAAAATTTAGTTTTTCCATTTATAAAAAACTCAAGACGACCATGAATTCACTAAACAATAATCATTATACCACATAAAAAAAAAATCAGCATTTCTTTATTTGCCTGTGCTGTTGCGACTGAAGTATAATGAAAAATAGTGATGAACTGATAAAAGCATTTTGGTTTACATAATTGCTCAGATAATGTTGTATTGGATAGTCTCATTCCGAAATCGCCTAAAATCGCCTTATTTGGAGGTAGCCTAATTAGCGCCGCTCGTAAAATTGGTCGCCTCGGCACCCTTCCGAGTAACCTAAATGGCAAAAAGGCGCCCAAGCTGGCTACACTAATGATGTAACGTTGACAACGGTTTGAGAAAGCTTTGAGAATTCGAGAATGATCAAATGTGTTTTTCTCAGTTGTGAAACCCAATTGATCGTCGATGAAGGTTTTTTGTATGACATAAGGTATACTTTGGCATGACTTGACTACGTATACTCAAACCTTGCTCAGCATCGCAGAAAACTTAAAGTGGCAGATGATCAAGGGTGACAGATGCTTAAATCGAGATCAGCACGTACTTAGCGTCGAATACTTAATTCAGAAATCGGCCATAAATGAATGACATTTAACGAGATCGTATTCGAAAGCTCGAAGTTCGCAAGGGAATGTTCGACTCGAACGTTCATAGTTTTGCTCGAAGAAATGAATGCTGGGCTCGCTGGGAAGCATTTGTTGCTCGCCTACGATTGCTTGTTTACAATGCTCACGAAAGAATGCTCCCACTGAGGACGTTCCAAGAAGCGTTTTGGTGCTGAATCAATCATCCAATCTGAATGCATGTTGCAGTCAACATAGATGGGTAAAGTCTATGGGTTAAGATGATGATGGGATCCTATATCCTATCTGGATGCAGTAGAAGACCAGTAAAACTGCTTATCTGACCCTGACCTGAGTTTTCTTTTGGGTATCTAACTAAAGACACGGGCACTTATCGCGAAGAAAGAAAATTTGGCTCAAATAAATTGCACTAGATGGCGTGATAAGCTTCGATTTGTCTTTTTTGTGAAATATTAAGATTTTCTAGAGACGATCATAAAAAAAAGTATGTTCTTGTTTAATTAACTCTCCTAAGCACAAAATTAAGGAATACTGGGCTTAATTCACATTTCAAAGATTATTTGAATGGATCATTTAAAATTAATGCCAATATATGGCGCGTTTTTAAATTTCTGAGGCAACCAATAGATTTTTTTAATTTGTTTGTGAAATATTACATTAATTATACATTTTGGTACAATGACATTGTAAAAACGTGCAAAAAAATACTATAAAACAAATCGTCGTTGTACTTAAAAATAAAAGAATTCACGAACCGAGTAAACCCTTTTACGTGCAAGTCGCTACTAACACCATCTATATCCGTGGAACGGAACCGAACGCAATCAATGTTTCGAAAAGCGCTAGTTACGTCGGCACGGTTTCTATGTATGGGATGAGGCATCTGTATGTTAGTATTATATTATCTGTGCTAAAGATAAAGCTTATTCTTGCTTCTATCATATCTCAATTTGGCTGATAATTTAACAAAACTTTAACCGGCTGAAAAAACAGATCATAAATGTGAGTATAGACTAGAGCATTTACTTGTAAAATTACCCTCCTTCGGCAGTCGGGTAAAAAAACATCGAGCATTCGTCGTTTTTAACCGCACTTCGAACCGAAAACGGCCAATGCACGATTTTCTGTTACAAGTAAATGCTCTAGTCTACAGGATGGGCAAACAATCGTGGATCAAATGAAACAGAACGATAGTTGGGCCGTTGGGGTGATTAGCATAAATAAAAAGAAATTGGTACTTAGGACCTACTGCAAATAACACCTAGTTTGATCTCCATATACTCACCTATAGAGTGTGCCTGGACCTTAAGGCGGTACCCCGAGCAAAACGCCGCGCAAGCCGTTTTTGTGCTGTTTTTAGGAGCTATCTACTCGTTATTTAAAAAGAAATAACAATTAATAAAAATACATTAAATTTCTACATAATATTGATTCTAAAATGGTAGATTTAGTTTTTTTTTTTAATGTTGTATATATTTCACTAATCTACTTCCAAAAAAACATAAAAATGAGTAATAATTATTGATATTATGCATCTCCTCGTAAAGTGATCATTGATTATTTTTTTGTACTAACACTAATGGATAGACAATTTAATAACGAACATTTTTGTAGAATTATTTTTTTCAAAAGACCAAAATTCGATTTTATAAAGATTTTATTCTAAAATCTGGGCGTATTCACTACTGTAATTCATGCGCCACCAGTGCCGCTAGACCAATAGGAACGCTCATATCTCATGCCGATTTTTTGGTCAGGGTACCGTCTTAACCCACATCCCACATTATTGTTGATACGATCACTTTAGTACCTCTTTCTACAATAGTTTATGTTCTCGCAGTATGTCAGTTGTTAACGAACGCGGAGTCAGTTTACACAATGCACTCATGACGGAGAGCATCCGACACATGATACATTGACCCATTGAACTTAGTGAAACAGTGTCACTATACTCGGGTTTCTGAATGTGACTCTCGTCATTATACAAGAACGAATTGAACTGAAACCTGCTGGGAACACCAGACGGCCTACAGTTTTAGGTCATAAGATACGTTCAGATTAGAATACCAAAAAGGTTTAATGACAACACTCATCTTCTGTAAAAAATCACCATCAAGGGACGGCGTCCCCTTAAATAATTTTCTTAAGGTTCCCCTAGTAGACGGGACGAACTATTTTGTGCGCGAGGTTAAAATGCATGCTATCTCATCCGACAACCCGTGCGAAAGAGATAGATGCTGTGATGAGCAGTAAGAAGCTAGTTTGCGTACGAATTAGCACTTTTGCAATTTTTATCGAAATGGATGATGATTTAGGACAAAAACGAGCGCGCGAAATTTTATAATCAGACCTATGGAAGTCTAGATATCATGAAAAAACGACTAAATGTCTATTTTAAAAATAAAATTCAACCCACTAATCTATCCCAGTATGGAGGCCGTTTTGCAATTTTTCTTCTTCTTATGGTATTTATTTCCGCCCAAAGATGCGTTAAAATTTGTGTAGAAATATGGAACTTTCGACGCTCATAAGTTTCATTTTTTGTTTTACTTTTTTGTTTCCTTAAAGGGCTAGATAATGATGAGACAAATTTTTATTTTGAACGTACATCGTCAAACAGTGGAGTAATCGCTAGACTACGTTTGTATGGAAGAATTTTCGACTAGTGTAACCTTAAGTCTTTGAGATTTGTACCTTTAGAAGTATTTTAGCATACATACCATTAACAGTGGGAGAGCCATAAACACCGCCAGGCCACTCCGTCGTGACGGTGTACTGATGATGTCTGTACTCTAGCTTCCTGTACAGGACTACTGAGGTGCCTTTAGGTGCGAAGCCGTACTGAAAGTTTATAAAAATGTTGAATAATAATGATAATTTTAGAGAGAAAATATTCGGAGTGCTGGTAGATCCCGGTCAAAGGCCGATGCACACCTTAAAAGCCGCCAGGCCTTAAAAGCGTGCGAAAAAAATAAAAATCAATCAATAAAATAAAATTAAGTATAAAACAAAGTAGGTGCTGACTATAAAACTGAACTAACGACTTATGGAGTGTCAGTGTGAGTGTGTGAGTGTGTGTGCGTGTGGCGTGTGAGTGTGTGTGGCGTGTGAGTGTGTGTGGCGTGTGTGTGTGAGCGTTATACTCTCCATTAGTTTAAGTATTTATTATACGAGTATAACTGGGTGTAGAAGTAACTCAGTTTCTTCATAACTAAGGGTCTTTAGCCATGCGGTGAGGGATCCCTTACATTCATAGCGCGTTTTTTGGTACAGAGCAACCTTTTTACTAACAGCGTGATATCGATTATTAACGATAAGACCGCAATGATAACATAATTTACATAGTTTTTATGCCATATGGTAAACAAGAGTGGCACACCATTGTTGCAGCAACGATTTTTTCTCAGCAACATTTATCCTGTAACATGTTACTGTGACATGTGTCTGTGTGTCATGGTTTTATAGTGACTACAACTTACTTTATGCGTATCAGCAGACATGCTAGCTACTCCGGGCAGTCGGAAGTCGAAGACCGGGACATGATGGCCAGCATCAGTCATGAAGGCTGCCACGAAGCCGCCCAGACATGCGTCCACGTGCAGAGGTACGTCGTACTCTACAGCTACGTCGGATAGAGCGATGATGTCGTCCATTGTGCCGTATGGGTAGTTTGGAGCTGAACCTACGATCTGTAAGCAAGGAAGGTTAGATAAAATAAATGATATATAGAGGAAAGCGATTCGTTTGTAAAAACCGGACAAGTGCGAGTCTGACTCGCGCACGAAGGGTTCCGTACCATTATCGCAAAATCGGCAAAAAAATCACGTTTGTTGTATGGGAGCCCCCACTTAAATATTTATTTTATTCTGGTATTTGTTATTATAGCGGCAACAGAAATACACCATCTGTGAAAAGACTGACTAGACGGAGAACAGACGGAGCCTTTATAATATATATAATAGTAATAAATTTCTTAAAATACACATTTATACATGTGTTGTCAGTGCCATTTAAATAAATAAACACATACGACGGTACAGCACAGTATTTGTGCAGTACCCATAACCGGCGTGTGTGTATGACTAGATGTATGAATGTGTGTGAAGCAAAAGAAGTATGTAAGGATCGTAGCAGGTGGCGTTATGTAGTTTCTGCCTACCCCTATGGGAAAAAGGCGTGAGTTTATGTATGTATGTATGTAAAACTCAAAACTCACCAAACAAGTCCTTCTGCCAATAGCCTTTCTGACTTTCTCAACATCAACAGTCATGGTATCCTGATTCACGGGTATCGTCTTCACAGACAGACCGAGGTACTGAGCAGCCTTGTCAAACGCCGAGTGGACGGTTGAAGGCACTATGATCTGAGGGTTGGATATGCCTTTACTGTAAGCCAGATCTCTGAATGCTTTGCAGGCCATTATGATTGATTCCGTGCCGCCTGTTGTTACCTAGAAGAGAAAGAAAAAAAAATTATTCATCTAAAAATAAATAAAATAAATCTGTAAAATTTGTGGAAGCGAAACGTTAATTTAGGTTGAACTAGTCGACGGCACGAACTATTTTCTGCGCGGGGTAAAAATGCATGCTATCTTATCCGACAACACGTGCGAATGAATAGATGCTGTGATGAGCAGTAACAAGCTAGTTCGCGTACGAATTAACACTTTTGCAAATTTGTATCGAAATGGATGATGATTTAGGACAAAAACGAGCGCGCGAAATTTTATAAAAAGACCTTTGGGAGTCCTGATATAGAGTCCAGATATCATGAAGATAATAAAATGTATATTAATAAAATAACATTATTTGCATTGTTGAATTATTATTATTGCCATTTTGCAATTTTCCTTCTTCTTATGGTATTTATTTCCGCCCAAAGATGCGTCAAAATTAGTGTTGAAATATTCAACTTTTGACGCTCATAACTTTCAAATGTATTATTTTTTTTTTCATTTTTGTTTCCATATAGGACTAGATAATGATGAGACAAATTGATATATTTTTTTTTTTATTTTGATCGTACTTCCTCAAACAGTGGAGTAATCTCTAGACTAGGTCTGTATGGAAGAATTTTCGACTAGTGTAACCTTTAGAGGAAATATGGGCAGAGAGCGCCGACTAAATTTCCTAATTCGAGGCTTGACGCTCGCCTATTTCCTCCTCCAAGGAGCAGGCCCGAGTCGACCCGCGTAGTGTTCCACGCGCGCCTCAAAGAGATGTCAGCAAAACTAACGGGGGCCGCTAGGGCCAATGCCTGTCTGGGGCGCGGATACATTTGAAAAAGAGTTCCCCCGGTCCTGGCTCAAGCAACTGAAGGAACACAGGTGGGTTTTAGTCAGGAAAAACCTGACACGCGCTCCCGCTTCACACAGAGCGGGAGAAGTCATAAGAATAATGCCCACCAAAAAAAAAGTTTGCCGGACATAGGCCTCCCCCAAGCACCGTCGTGATGTGTCCTAGGAAGAACAACGAACTTTTAACATTCTCAAAAACATTACTATTCAGAAAGACATTCAAAAGAACTATACTGACGTCATACGAACTAATTTACATTTTTTATTGTTCGAGTCAACAAGTGTTTATAGTTGCCTTTAGTGGAGCAATTATCTCTGTTATCGTCTCGGATAATTATAATTTGTTTACAAGGTCATGAACAATACCTGAGTAGGTAGGTACTGTACATTCTCTTTAGTGCAGGGCTCAGATTTAGGTATCTACTTTTGTTGGTAACGTAAAAAAAAACCACCAATACAGTGTCTTTTTTCAGAGTTTTTATATAGCTTATTTATATGCTGAAGGTGAGCTCACCGTCAAACTAATAATACGAGTAAATGATACGTGTACAGACAATGATTTCTATTTTTTATTCTGAGAATCAAACAACGTCGCCAAATCATTTAAGGCGTATATATTCCCCAATGTGAACGCAGTACTGGCCGAACGCCCGCTCGGAACCAGAATATGAATATTGAACCTCCTTTTGGACAGTTTTGTTAGCAAAATATTCTTATATTTACAAATGCTATTTCAGTTATGAAGAAATTCTAGCCATCAAATTTTCTCTGTACAAATATTTTTAAACATTTAAGTCGTTTTGGAGGAGTATCCAAAAGTAGCGAAAAAATATCGTGTTGTTAATTATTTTTTAAAGCAAAACAATGTTTTACGAAAAAACCATTTTTCGCAAATAATGTACGTTTTTTTTTACGGCTCTAAGGCGGTAGGCCCTGAAACACTTTATTTACGAGTTGGAATAACTTTGTTTTTGACTTTCACGCACTAAACAAATAAGAATCAACTAGCTGCCGCCCGCGGCTCTGCCCGCGTGGTATTAGTACATTTAGTACTTTTTCCAATATCTTTATAAATTAAAGCTTCTGCCAGGCTTCGCCCGGATAAAAAGTAAGTATTCTATGCGATATTTTTTTATTTATCGATAGGCTCGCGTTTGACCACTACCTCGCCTGATGGTAAGCGAGGATGTGGTCGACGGTGAAGAACGTTTGCCTAGAAGTAACCTATTCACTCTTGACAACCACGGGGTCTTTAGACCCCGAGGTTGTAGCTATCAGGAAACAAAGACTCCGGCAGGGAATTCCACTCCTTAGCTGCCGCACAATGAAAGTATTCGCAAAACGCTTTGAGCGTATGGGTGCGACGTCCACCATGTACCTGTGGCGCATTGCTGTACGTCTTGTCGTCTTCTGTATTGTGGAAAGGGCTAGGTGGAATCAAAATGTGCAGTCCCATCGCACACTCCCCGAAATGTAGCCGAAAATAACCGACAGTATGGCAACTCGGCGTCGATGTTCAAGGCTCTGGGCCTTTGCATTAATGAATGGACCAAAATTGAGGGTCGGCATTCTACCATAGTGTGATTCTTTCGAGTTATAGCTTGGGCATCATAAGATTCCAGATTCGAATCTACACTAACTATTTACTGTTTTTATAGGAAGAATAGATAGAATAAAACGCACCCGTGTTCCTTCAGTTGCTTGAGCCAGCGGTAACTCTCTTTCAAAAGCCGCGACCCAGACAGTCGCGTCCCTAGCGTATCCCGTTAGTTTTGCTGACATCTCTTTGAGACGCGCGTGGAACACTACGCGCCGTAACGTGCCCTTAAAGAGTTTACCATCGGATCGAAAAGAATAAGATCGTAATAAGCCCCAAAGAAAAGTTCAAAATCTCACCGTCCCACAGCAATCCTCGTCTCCATGAAACAGATTGATGGCCATCCTCACGACCTCAGCCTCCATCTTGTTGATACCAGGGAACACGTCCGCATGCAACGGGTTCGTGTAAGCAGTGAGGCTGTATGCGTCACAGGCCACCTTGCTGATCTCCTGGCTGACGTGGTACACCGCGCCTGATACTGCACCGCCTTGCCAGTCGTAGGAACCTGGGTGTACAAGTTGAATGTCAAGTGAGAATGTTTTTAATATAATTTCAATCTATACCAATATTATAAAGAGGAAATATTTTTTTGTTTGTTTGTTTGTTTTTACCGAATAGGCTCCGAAACTACTGGACCGATTTTAAAAATTCTTTCACCTATGGAAAGCTAGATTATTTTCGAGTAACATAGGCTATAATTTTGACGGGAGCGAAGCCGCGGGGGTCAGCTAGTGATAAGTATGAAAGTTTTTGACTTCTTCTTATTTTCGTGTGAAGATGTGGCCACAACTTTTGTCAGAGTTAATTAAGCTGCCTCTGGGAACCGCGCAGGCCTCTGACTTGACTATTTTAGACTTTCATCAACTATACAAGTCCAGGTTTCCTCACGATGTTTTCCTTCACCGTTGCCTGTGATGTCCAAAATAAACTTAGAAAAGACATATGAACTTGTCAAGTCATTGCACATTGTTACTTGCCCGGATATGAACCCATGACCTCAAGCACGAGAGCCGAGGTCTAAGGCACTGGGCCACCACGACACTTCGCTTGTTGACTATATCATTGGCGCAGTGGTTGCCATCGCAACTATTAATGTTTATGGGTAATCATGACCATCATGGTCCAGCCTTCAGTTCTGACTCAATCACTAAACGGCAGTACAACCAGGCCTATTCAGGAATTCCGGGACAAAACTGGCGGGGCGGACTGAGTGTTGCATCTTGAAGTAGTAACAGTTATTTTTTTGCCTGGAGTCTGCATTTCACCGCAGTTAATAGCAATTTTTTTTTTATTATTGTTAGGCTCGCGCTTGACCATTATCTCACCTGATGGTAAGCGATGATGTGGTCAACGATGAAGTACGCCGCCATCAATCGACCAATCACATAGACGGAAATCCACATCGCGTCTTTCATCTCGCATGTGATTGGTGGAATGATGTGCCAAAACCCTTTGCTTTGCCGAATTCACTTATGCAATTAGGAAATAGCTATCAGGAAATACAGGGAATTGTATGATGGAACAGGCTAGGAGGAATTAGTTCCTGCAATTCCAACGCACAAAAATTAGCCCAGCCACTGAAACCATGTACGCGCTTGGGCATTTCACAGGTGTCATTTTATGTTGTGCGCAAAGTAAATACAGTCGTTCGATAACTCACATTAATCATAAATATTCTCATGGTAAATAAAGTACAATTATATAAATTGCTGTTTCATTATGTGTAACAAGCATGCGTAATTTTAGTTAATGTGCTGTTAGTTTTATACTAATTAAATGCTTATTTATTTGTTTGGCTTATTAATTTAAGACTGAAAATTTTATTTTTTTGTCCTCCACATACACCACATCAGGTACCTACTTATAAGATTTACAGGTTCATCTTCACTTTTGAGTGCTTACCATGTAAACAATGCCACCGCACTATTCCGAAACCAAAACAACTCCTGAGAGCCAGAATCAACCGTGGCGACCACCAGAAAAGCGCCGGTCAATGAAGCTCGACGAAGAATGAGCAATGCTCCCTGAGAAACCAGAGAATGGGCTGCAGCATTCTCTGTGCACTTTAACATAAAACTGCGATCGACAACCCGCCTGCCAAGCGTGGCGATTAAGGCAAGCCCCCCACCCTCCCCCCAAACCAAAAGTGAATAGTAAGACTATCATCATTCAATAAAACAAAACTTACCTAAAGCAACATGATCTCTGACTTCCTCCATGACTTGTTCAGGGTCGAGCCCCAACTCTGGCAGTTCCCTCCTCACCGTGACACCAGCTAGTCTCTTAGTGACGTCCTTTCTGAAGTCTCTGTTGATTTCAGCCATCTTCTCCTCAATCTTACGCCTCACCATTGGCACTGAACGGAGCCATCTGAAGAATTCCTTGCGTAGGCGTACTGTTATACCTAAGGGGAAGGAAAAAAATATAAATGTTTATGGTTTTGGCAATTATCCATGATGCTACCCTGAACTATCGAAATTAAAGTAAATTAGATAGATTTTCGTGTTTAAAATCTTAAAGATAAATAAACACTAAAGACATGGAGTTATCCAATTTTTAGGCATGATTTATATATATATAATTGATTGTAAACCTTTAGCAGATTTTTTGTGCAGACATTGACTATCTTCCAGCGAACAATCTGCTTTCCAAAGTTGTTTACACTTTGTTCAGTTAAGTCCCATATGTGGTGACGTTTGAACCTTTTCATGGTTAATGGTTCTCTTAGGGCTATGGCTAAGGTGTTGGTATGTATTTCATCTCCTCTATTTTATTTACCTTGGAGATACCCAATTTCCAACTTTCACGCATATGAAGCTAATAATTTAATTAATTAATCAAATACTTACCCTCTTGTGCATTATACAAGCTGTGTGCCCACACAATAGCGAGCACCGATGATGCAGTCATGGTGACTATCTGCCATGCCTCCTTTCCCTCAAACAGCCTGTTGATGGCCTTCAGTGGCTGCGGTCGCTCACTCATGACTATAATATGAACAAAAAGATGCATGATAATTATTTTGCAAATATAATATAACACCTTTATGAGTCAATACTTTTTGGCAATTTAAACTAGATGAGGCTGACATTTCCTAACTGATTACTTTGGGAAGAAACACTATTTTTTTCTGAATTCGGTTCAATGCAACAATCTGTCTTTAGACATTTACCTAGATGCTCCTTAGTTAGAAGTTATTTCTGTAAAGGGCTTTGCAGCAGTGAGGAATTGTCCACTCACTCACACACATTGTCCATTGACCACTCTCGCTTAATCTATTGGGAATCGGTTTTTTAGAGTTGGCAGTATACCAACTCTGAAAAACCTGTCCTCGTCAATCTTGTTTATAAAATTCTTCCAGTGCCCAATGAAACAACAGCCAGGGAGTTGACATGTTTGGTTAATTTTTCCTAGTAGTTTTCACTACGAGCAGCAATTTCTTATTTCACTGTTTTGAGCTCCAGATCTTGCAGAATGTATTTATTGTATATGCATTTAGGGTTGTTGAACATAGTTGTAATAGATTTATTTTTTAAGGTAAAATAACACATGTACAAGTCAATATTTTTTTGTCAATTTAAACTAGATGAGGCCGATCTGACTACTCAGAGAAGAACTGAAACAAACTCAGAGGTCAAAGTCTCTTATAAAGACCATAAAATCAGTAATTGGTAAAATTTAATGAGAACCACCATGTAAAGATACACAATACGCATGTACATAACACGTACAGGCGTATTGTAGCTAGTGGTTTTCTGTAGTTTCTGCCTAGATCCATTTGAGAAAAAGGCATGAGTTTATGTATTGCATAAGTGTACATAACATCTTCCTATATTTATACTAGCTGATAAACATTGTCCTGTCCAATTTTTTGAGGCCATACAAACATCACTAAACTTGCAGTTTTACCTATTTTTTTAGCTAATATTACAAACATTTTTAAATATGCCAAATAGAACCACCGGTTTTCCAGTTCATTAACTACATAACAGCATTTCAATTTTATTTATAGTAATAATAAAAAATCTAAAATTATCTGACTTTGACTTTAGTTGTTGAATGTACCATTGAACTTCACACATTGAGGTAGCTAATTATTATGAAACAATTTAATTAATCCTTTGTCTTGGTTTAGTCATACTTACTTGTATTATTTATTTTGTGTCTTAGCTTTATGCCTTTTGTAAATTAAAGATGATAATCTTATATTTACTGTGTGAACAAGTAGAATGCAAATAAATTAATATGAATACAAATATGAATGTTTTTGGTTATTTTCCTATTAGGTTTCAGAGTTTATACCTTGTGCAAATAATTATTAATTGTTAAAGTAATTAGGACAACTTAATTATGACTGTATTTCATTTGTTTACTAAGGAGATTACACCAGGATTTGACAACAGCCAGCACTATTCCTTTTCCATCATGATCACTGTTTACCTTTTTCATAATAATAATGTGATAATAACATACTAATAATATAATAATATTTCTACATGATGGTGACATTTAAACATAAATAATTTGCATGCTTGCTTGCAGGCAGAATACAATGACTTTAAGGCTGTAAGATCTTCCCTTGTTAACTATGTATTTTCTTGCAAATAAACATTTTGAATTTGAATATACTTATGTATTTTATTGTTAAGTAGCTAGCGGGGGCGACCAAGCTCTGCTTGGGTGAAAATAGAGAAAACAACGTTTTCTAGCAATGAAACCTAGCTAGATCGATTTATCGTCCCCGAAACTCCCTGCATACTAAATTTCATGAAAATCGTTGTAGCCGTTTCCGCAATTCAGATTATATATATATTAATACAAGAATTGCTTGTTTAAAGGTATTTAATTTTGTAATTATCACTCAAGAATTACCTACTTACCTAAATTAAATAAATAATCTATAATGAACGCCATTGACTTGGTAAATTAAAAAGATAATTGGCAGACTAGAGTGCAGCCCAAGTTTTAGTTTTGAAACCCCAAAGCACAATGATAACAAGAAACCCTTGTTGTTGTGAATTAATCATTTATAATCTGAACACGTACTACCTACGATAAAGATACACAAAGTGTAATAATATTAGAAGATAAATTTGCGAAAGAAAGTTTAGTGATGAGTGTTCAAAAACACCGGTATATCTCTATTAAAAGAAAAGTAGCGAACTATTAAAGTCGTTATTTGTATGGTCTAAATTTCATAAATTATTACTATTTTGGTTTTCCTACTTACCGAATTCAGCTGGGTGGAAACAAACAGTATTTTCTAACAGCTTATCAAAACTACAGAGTTTTTAGCTCAATCAATTTTGACAATTCATAATCTTGTTAACACACACTGATAACGAATAGTCAAATACGGATTATTTCGTAAATGAGATAACAATGATGCTTAGCAGCAGAAACGCGTAATTACAAAGACACTAATTAAAACAAAGGCCAGTGTAATCAAATAAACACTCAATTGAACTTTGTAATCGACCACTACACACGGCACGGCATATGACTACACACGGGGCATCTCTAATGGTTTAGTGTTGTTCTGTGCGGCATTTGGTATCGATATCTAACTTTGTATAACTTTATCTAGGTACTGCCCGTACAAGAAGACAAGTGTTTTGCATTTTGTGTAAGTACTATAGTAGTATAAAAGATAGCTTGATCTCTGAGACAGCTGTCAGTATCAATACAGTAACAATAGCGCTTGACAGGCTAACAATAACAGGGGTATAGCTGTTCTTGTATCACTTGCCGTGGGCCACTTGATTTGATTTCCCATTCTAATAGGTGAACAGCTTTTGCAGGCAATGTTACATTTTTTTTTTTTTTACTTTCCAATGGCCCATGCTTGAAACCAGTGAAAAAGTGTAAATAAAACGACGAATTGCACTATCCATACTAATATTATAAATGTGAAAGTAACTCTGTCTGTCTGTCTGTCTGTTACCTTTTCACGCTTAAACCGCTGCAACGATTTAGATGAAAGTTGGTATGAAGATAGTTTGAGACATGGGAAAGGACATAGGCTATATAGGTAGGGTAGGGTAGGGTAGGGTAGGGTAGATAAATGTTTGGTTTTTTTATGGCAAAACAAAGTTTGCCGGGTCAGCTAGTAATAGTATATAATACATTCGATAAACAATCGACTATTCTAAAACATAGAGTAATTCACCTCACACCTGCCTCACACCAATATAAATTTTGACATTTGACAGAAAAATGTCACCACTTCACCAGAGTCGCGTTCCAAGTTTTCAATATCCGACTTAGTTTACATTTTTATTTAAAAAAATACTGCTTCTAGAATTCAGGTAAAACAAAGTAAACAGCTCAACCATTACATCGTAGTGTTTTCACTGAATTATTCGTATACTTTTATATTATTTTAACTATCTAGTCACATAAAAGACTAAAAAAATCGAAATAATAAATTACGCCGCATGCTTAAACTGTGAAAAAGTCGTGATCTGAACCGCGATCCAATTAGACCGAGAGAGAACAGCTGTTGATATTATGAGTCATCAACCTCCAGTTTCCTGTATTCCAAACACAGCCAAAATGTCGAAAGCTAAAAAAGTAATCGAAGAAGCGAAGGAAAATAATAATCCTGAATTAGATTTGGTGGACAAAGGACTTTCTAGCCTCGATGAGATACCTGGATTGTGTAAGTTAATTGCTTTAAACTTGTTTACCCTTTTAAGGGCGTAGTGTAACCTGTTTGTTTGGAACTCGTTTAGATGTATTGCTCTCGATACTTGTTATTTATACACCGTATGTTGATAAAAGCCTTATTTACTCCTTTTGCTGAGTATAAATCACGCTAGAAATCGATATATTCAGTTGTATCTGCCCATAAAGTTAATCAAGGTTGGAAGTTTGCTATATTATTAATTGTTATAATACATACAGTTTACTTTTTCTTCCAAGAACATTGCGTGAAGAACCTTCAGTTTCAAAAATAGAACATTAGATCTTTTAACATTTTAGATGTATTCAGTTCTTCACCCATTATTAGGATAAGTTGCTGAAGTTAATTTTAACCAATGACATCATTTAATTCATCATCATACAATATTTTGTGAGGTGTTTCCTTCCCTGTGGACTATATAATATACTGTTTTATGTATGAGTGGTTTTAATTGATTTAGTAATGCTAACAAATCTATTAATGTGGCCTTGTGTCAATGCCAACTTCTGGAGAAAACTTTGTCTATAATATTATTCATGCTTTTTTAATTAAGTGATAATGTGGCTGATGATAAGTTATGCTTGCCTAGAAGTAACCTATTCACTCTGGAATTAAAAACCCCAGGTTGTAGCTGTCAGTAAAAACAGACTCGGGAAGGGAACAGGGATGATTTCCAAAAAAATATTGGACACGTATTTTTCTTTTGTCATGTTAACAAAAAATAATGATGATACAGTGTGTTAAAATATCGCATGATGTCATGCCTTGTTACACTTTTTACATAGAAATTACATCACAAGCCCCCACTCCCGATTTGATGTGCTTTATCATGATGATTTTTTATTGATTTGAATAAGCAAAAAATAAGTGCCCAATAATTTTTGATAATTTAATCGTTGGACTAAATAGAATTTGCTGTTTCGTACCCAGTCATCATCCCTATTCAACCCCTTAGCTATACACACAATAATAGTAGCACCTTAAGTGAATCCATGCTCTTGAAGAGTGAAAGTCTGTTTAGTGTACCATTAATAGGCGATGCAGTAACATAATATCATAGAAATTAAATATAAATAAAAATGCCAACAAACTTTAATTATAAACTCTTTCTTTTTCAGTCACTCTCACCAACATCACCCGTCTCACTCTAAGCCACAACAAGATACAAGTAGTTCCAGCTGCACTCGCAAACCTCGCTAACTTGGAGATTCTAAATCTTGCCAACAACCACGTGACAGAGCTGCCCGTCAGTCTATCCTCGTTGCCAAAGCTACGTATCCTTAATGTCTCTCTCAATAGACTGTACGGGCTGCCGAGAGGCTTTGGATCATTCCCTGTTTTGGAAATCTTGGACTTGACGTATAATAATCTGAATGAGAAGAATCTGCCTGGGAATTTCTTTACTATGGGTAAGTTTTAATTTCTATTATTTTTACTCAAAAGTAAAGAAGTATGTATATGGCATTTTGAAGTTGTCTGCCTACTACAAAGGGAAAAAGTTTCAGTTAAATAAAAGCTCAAATGTTAAAAGATGTATATTTTTACACTACCATTATTTTCATTCTCCCTTGTGAAGAAAACATATTTTTAAAGTTAATAGTTCTAATTTCTAAGCTGTATTTATTGAAAATCTATTTTGTAAAGCGATATTGGTACACTTGACTTATTCAAACTATTACAATAACTTTGCAGACAGTCTCCGTGCATTGTATTTGGGTGACAATGACTTTGAAACCCTACCTGGTGAAATTGGCAACCTGAAGAACTTGCAAATTGTAAGTATTTTTTTTTTTGTGATTTTTCCTCGGTGTATTGTTACTCATAATCATAACCACAAGCGGCTAATGTATTGGAATGAGGAAAATAAAATAAAGCTGTGGTTTCATGATTATAGTTAAATTATCAGTACCTGTATGTTTGGTTTTGGTTGGTTTCTATAAAATCCAATAGTGTCACCTCTGTGAGTTCGAAACAGGGCCCGATCTAGCACTTTTTTGGCTCCGGGCAAAGACAATATTTGCCGCCCTTTAAAATGACGCCTTTTTGAAGGGAGATAAAAAAAGTTTTTTGTATAGGAGCCCCACTCAAATATTTATTTAATTCTATTTTTAGTATTTGTTGTTATAGCGGCAACAGAAATACATCATCTGTCTGGCTATCACGGTTCATGAGATACAGCCTGGTGACAGACAGACAGACGGCCCGCATAGTCTTAGTAATAGGGTCCCGTTTTTACCGTTTTTCAACAAAGAATTTTAGCAACATTATAAATGTTAAGTTTACACTGTTATTTGGCAGTCCCTCTGGCCCGCCTCTGGGTATTTACCCGGCTCGCCCCCTACTTGAACCGGCCCTGGTACGTCTTGACAAGCAACCATAACAAGAGACCATCTAGCAAAATGGTTTGCCATCAAAGAGTAAAATAATATAATATGTTTGCCATTAATGCCTATGACGCCCTGTACGACAACACCACATTAATTTTTTCTCTATAATTAAGATGCCTGCCAGCAAGCAAAACTAAAAGCACCTTCCTTCAACACTCGTTTCTTGTCCCATGTTACTTGGGGTCGACGCAATAATACTAATGATTATAATTAATTATGTGTAGCTATCGATGCGTGAGAACGACCTGATCGAGGTGCCTCGTGAGCTGGGCCAGCTGGCTCGTCTGAGGGAGCTGCATCTGCAAGGCAACAGGCTCGTTGTACTGCCGCCTGAGATTGGTAAGTTGACAATGATTTATAAATGTTTTTTCATCCCACCATCTCGGAAAGAGTATTTTTAATCTTTAATATCTGAGTGGAAAAGCCGTTTTTATTCACTAGAGGATAAAGTAAATTGAATTTAGAACATCGTGTGCACTAAGTTTGTGAATTAAAAAAAACATTAAACCTATTTACTGCTACCTCTATGGTGCCGAATATATCATACAACCTTTTTTAAATTTGTTAAAAACTCAGACTCGGAACCTTCTTGGTGTTCTTTGTTCAATTAGCTTTGTACGCGGTTCTTTACGCGGCATTTTTTCACGTCATTGTTAAACCTTATATTAAAAACAAGAAACTTGAAAACAAGTGAAAAAACTAAAATAGTGATTCTAGCGACGAGGAAGTTTGTTTGACGCCAACAGAATTGACTGAAACTGTTAATAATGCGCAAATGAGGTTTCTCCCTCAACAATAACTGTAGCAACGTTACTTTAAAATTTTCTTAATTATACCTTAGTATTATTTTGTTATAATTTAAAGATTATTCTGTAATACTTACCTGTCATAATGTAGTAATTAATACCTAAACTGAAATAAAAGTGTACCTATCTTGTGATTGTAAACGTTTTTTTTTTGCATTTAGTCATTTCCGTGTTGCACTCGAGTGCAAAGATTTTTCACCTCGTGCTCTTTTGATTCCCTCGCTAACGCTCAGGATTCTAATTTTGAATCACTCGCTGCGCTCGTGATTCAATTTTAGAATCCTTCGCTTGCTCGGTCATCAAAATTGAACACGCGGTTAAAAAGCAACTTTGCACTCTTGTATAACAAATAACTATTAATGCTTTGGTACACACTAGGAATTTCTCCTGTATCTTGGGTGCGTTTACAAACATTTAATGTTATTTACACAAACACCCAGATCCGGAACAATTATATGTAGGGTACGGGGACGGAACCCGCGATACGCATCACTGCGCCGTCATCATCATCTTACTGACCTTGTCGCATGTTACTTGGGGTCGACGCAACACATTTTCTTCTTCCATACCGTCTTCTCTCCTGTCACGCTTATGTCCCTGTCATTGGCTCCCCTGTCATTTTAATTTGTTAAAGATCTGATGAAGAACTTCGGAGATATACAACAGAACTCTTCAATAAATAACGGCAAATCATTCGGAATTGCTTCAATCGCATGTCTGTTTATTGTTTATACCATTTCATAACATAACATCACGCCAGTATACTGAAAGGGGTACGCAGAACTCTAATTTCACCGGTTATGTTCGAGTTTCATGTTTTTCGGGTAATCTGTTGTGGCGTAATAGGTACTTACTAAACGACTTGCCTATTAGGTAGGTAAAACTAAAAAGGGAAAAATAAAAAACTTTTTTGCAAAAAAATACTACCGACTTGCAAAAAAGTTTTTTAGTAACATGCGTTTCATCCCTCCTCATCACATGACCATACCAGAACAAACAGTTTGCTTTCAATGTTTCTGTCCCTGGCGCCACTTCCAAACTTGCTCTAATATACTTATTTCTCACTTTATCCAATCTCGTCAGTCCGCACATCCATCTAAACATTTCTCATCTCTGCTGCAGGCAATCTCTTTTCAAACATCTTTTTCACAGCCCAACATTCTGATCCATACAGTATGACAGGTCTTGCGGCAACCGTGTCATCAGACAATATTTTGTATACAAACTGCACGATGTTGCTTGCTTTTCTGTATTTCTCAATATGTACTTCATGATTGATTAATGCTTAGTATTGAGAACGGGGAAAATTTTGCCACACACGCCTTGCAGACTGCTGTGGTGCTTGATACTGTGTGCGCTGGAAGACTAAAGACAGCCCCCCCAAATCTTGGGACGTATCTTTAATCAAATCCCAAACAAAGACAAAATATGGTGAACGGACCGATCAGTGTGGCGCAGTTTGGAGTTGGCCTATGTAAAATCCAAAAATATATAGTAATTCACTATTTCAAAGAAGCAAGGTCAAAAGGAAACTCAACTTTTCCAAGGCGGGGTGCTGAAATATTCGAAATCGCACTTGCATTCTTCATTTTACAAGTCGACACTACAACTCAAATTTCTGTGTCACTATTATATTTAAACCTCGACGAAAAAATAGGGGTGTTATAAGTTTGACGTGTGTGTCTGTGTTTATGTATTTGTGGCATCATAGCTCCTAAAGGGATGAACCGATTTGGATTTAGTATTTTTTGTTTGAAAGGTGACTATATCGGGAGTATTCTTAGCTATGTGTGATGAATTTTGAGTCAGCCGTTCAAAGGATATGGGCGTTTTACTGTTTGAATCGAGGTATTTGCGCAAGACCATAAATCCTTCTTCTTATTTTCGTATCGATAAACTCAAATTATGACTCAACAATCTATACGCACGCGCTAGATTTGGCGATCCGAACACTCACTCTGTTCGACTGAACTATACTGCAATCCGTACACCTTAATTTACTCTATGTTGAACGAAACGCGTAAGCGCTATGAATGTCATGGCGCTTACGATGACGTATTGATCGATCGAGTAAACTTAAATCTATAAGCGATCTAGCGCTGCATGTTTAAATAGTTTTATTAGACAACACAAATATTTCAGCGCTGCTGCGCACTTTAGTTCTAACAGCAGTTGAACAACTTTTTTTCATGTTTGTTCTTATCTGTCGCTAGAATTTAAGTCTCTCATCAACTTTATATTTTCTGACTATTCTGAGGCGAGTTATAATCCTCGTGTGGACTCTTGCATTATAGGTACATTCCCCCATGCAAAAATTTCTGTGGCAGAAGGATCTTTGTCCGCAACTACTACTTAAGAGTTTAATTCTGCAGGATCTCTGGACCTGGCGAGCAACAAGTCAGTGTTGAGACTGGAAGGTAACTTCTGGGTGCCGCCCATCGAGGACCAGCTGAAGTTGGGCCCCTCACATGTGCTGGACTATCTGCGCTCCGAGACTTATAAAGTGTAAGTAAAATATAGGTTTCATTTGTCCTTGTATTTCTCCTGGGAAAAGAAGAAATTTAAATAAAACGTCAATGATATTCTAGTAAACAGATGTGTTATGAGCGCGCGCATTGTGAAGACTCGAATACGTCCTAATTGGGATGTATAGTCTTTAGTCTATGTCACGCATGGCTGAGAGCGATACGCTTTAAAAACAAAATGTAAAAATACCATCGTTTGTATTTAGAAAGTGTACCAATTATAATACCAAAGTACATAAAACAGAAGATATCTCATAGCATGTGTAAGTACGCAAAACACCTCAATTTTACTAATTTATTTTTCCTTATATTCTGATTTTTGGAGGTCAGAAAAAGAAAAAAACATTGGTGGTCAGAATAATGTTTGCTTACATTCACACGCAAGTGACAAACACTTTTTTCTTGTTGGTTTTATCAAGCCATCCCTTTCGACTTGTAGTGAAATGTCAGATGAATGAAAAGAGTGTATGTGTGCTGTGCGGTTGTTTTGTGAGTGTGCTCCCAGTGAGGACGCTCCTATAACGTATCTTTTTACTAAACTATCATTGACTTACATACTTAAAGTCGTGACAATCTAAGGAAGTAGGATTTGACAGCTATAAAAATACGACACTAAGTTAAACTAGATGCTTACAGATGATACTCGTTGTTATAGTGTATGGGCACGGGCACCCAACGGGAAGAAAGATAATTTGGTTCAAATAAATTGCCCTAGATGGCGTGATAAGCTTCGATTTGTTATTGAGTTTTGTGAAATGTGAACATTTTCTAGAGAGAAACATATAAAATATTCTTGTAGTATATCCTTGTTTAATTAACTCTCCTAAGCACAAAATTAAGAAATATTGTGCTTTAATTCACATTTCAAAAATTTTTTGAATGAATCATTTAAAACTGATTCCAATAGATGGCGCGGTTTAAAAATTTATGGGGCATCCACTCGATTTTTTTAAATTTGTTTTTTATTACAATTTGGTACAATTAAACTGTAAAAACGTGCAATAAAATACTATAAAACAAATCGTTGCTGTATTTAAAAAAAAAGTTTTCACGAACCGAGTAAGCCCTTTTATTTGCAAGTTGCTGCTAACACCATTTATATCCGTGGAACGGCACTGAACGCTATCGATGATCTTAGAAAATTATCAGTCGAAAAACGCCTGTTACGTCGGCACTATTTATTTGTATGGGATGAGGCATCTGTATGGTAGTATTATATTATCTGTGGTATGGGTAACATAGTTATTAAATAGGATTATTAATTTGATTTTTCGTAGAGGTTCATACAAAGTTATCGCGGCATGTAAAATGAGAAACGTCATCGGACTTCTTAGATTGTCACGGTTTTAGTTAATGATAAAGCCGATTTTGCAGAGTTTAGTATTTGAGAATCTCATCTCGTCTTCAAGTAACTACAAGAGGGACTATAGATAGATATATTTAGTTAAAAAAATATATATAACAATCTAAGAAACGCAAGTGCAAGCGTCGCATGGGGTCCTGGGTTGGATTCCCAGGTCCCTCTCATAAGCAGTCTAGATTTGTGCCCGTGTAAGGAGTAGTACATGTGATTTAACTATAACTAGCGAAACCTGGGTGTGATGACCTCTGCCTAATCCTTCGGGGTATACAGGCATTTTATGTATTTTTTTTACCCGACTGCCGAAGGAGGGTAATGTGTTTATCAGTCTATGTATGTATGTATGTTTGTTCCTATATGGTGTTCCAGATACCTAACGCGTTGGCCGATTTTGATGATTCATACGTCAATCGATGCGTCTTAACCCTGCCAGTGTCATAGGCTACATTAAAATTGGACAATAGGAAAATTGTGGGGGCCAATTTTTTTTTTTTTCCAAACCCGTCGTGTGGGTTATCAAAATAAAGGGTTTTAAGAGGTTATTTCAAAAATATATAACACTTATATGTTTAAATGTATCTAATTCGAAAAAAACTAACTAAAAAGTTATAAATAAAAAAAACTTAATTCAAAAAATCAAAAAACCCGACTGCTCAAAAGCGAACTAAAAAGTCGTAAACAAGGAAAAAATCATGCTGTGCAGGAGGAGGATACATCTGGTTTTGGTCAGCCAGCTCGCGCGTATGTATCCTCCGACTGCACAGCATGATTTTTTCCTTATTTACTACTTTTTAGTTCGCTTTTTTGTGAGTACCTTTGTCCTGTTTTACTGCAGAGCAGCAAAGGCTTCCCTGCCCACTTAACCCCTTTTCCCGGCTCTCTGCGATTTTGACCCAGCCCTTTGAAGAGTCCAGCTCCTACAGCCGTACAATAATTAATAATGTTTTATCTCATTGACAGTCTGTACAGCCGCCACATGTCAGCGAAGCCCCCGCCGCCGCCGCAGACGTTGGACAAGAGCAAGAAAGCCAGCAGAGCCGCCTAACTTGACACTAATAATTATATTAACGTGCCATTCTTATTAATAATACGGTCTAATAATAATATTGTTTACGCTTTAAAGAACATTGTGAAGTTTTGAAGGATAGCTCGAATGTTTAGTAACTGACAATCTTAAATCTCAAACTCTTCGGCCCGTTTTCTCAAACTGTAAGCTCATAGAGCAAGGTTATTTCCAATGGAAATAACCGTGTTTTAAGAGCTAATGGTAGGCCCCTGAAGCTATAATCTAAAAGGGCGCTTCTGTGTATTAGTGAAAATTGGCATTTATGTTGTTTACTGCCAACGAGTTCTGTAACTCAAATAAATGTTGTAATGACAATTAGTGTAACACCTACAGCCTTAATTATAAAAAAATCGACTCTGTTTAGAGCTTGCTTAGAAAATAACATATTTATTTGTGACCCGCTCAGGAGACACGAATTTCTCGTGTCTCCTAAGCAAAAGTTAAAAAATAAACCCCGTGCGAGACCAAAAAGGCCATTCATCAGCACATTCTATATTAAAATTTTCTACTTATAGAGAAATAAATAAAGTAGAATTGGAATAAAGAATCTGCTAACCATTTGCTAAACAGCTGAAAGATTTTTAAAATTAAGCCCGTATTGCTAAAGTAAACATTTACACTATGCGACACCTTAATCTTATGTTTAAATTATATATAAAACGCACTGTTTTTGCACTGCCCAAAAATATTTAAGTGAGTACCTAACGTGTCGCATAGTGTTAGTAAGTATGGACCATGGATGTTAAGGAGCTCCGTAACCGTAACCGAAAAAATCGGATATCCGAAATAAAAATCTATCCGTAACCGAATCCGATTTAAGTTTGGGATAGAGGCAGCGTCTAAATGAGACAAGTTGTGTCATGTTTTCTGCCCAGTTTAGCACACACACTAGCCGCGCTTCACGTACCTATATTGATAAAAATCTAATATCCGTAACCGAAACTTAACGGATAATTCATAATAATTTCGTATCCGAAATCACTACTATGTTATTTCATATCCGTATCCGGATCCGAAATTTCATATCCATAATAGCCCTGGTATGGGCTTATATGTCTAAAGTGCACTTAGATACATTTAAATAATATTTTTTTACACTAATTATGGTGCTAATTTATTAACTTGTATGTTGTGGTTGTACTAATGTTTAAGAGATGAAATACACTATTCGTATTAAATTATTTACTAACTAGTGCCGTGTTTTATTTACTGGTGGGTGAGTGCACCCTAGTTTTTATTGCAGTACCTACAAAAGCTTGCAACTACAAATTAGAAGTTTGCCTATTTTTCCCTTTAGGTACTTGTGCTACTCGTATAATCAGGGCCAGGCGAGCCGGGCATAAATGAAGGGCGGCCAAACTGCTCTAACAACAACCCTTTTCATTTCATCAAAAACCCTAATTCGTGGTTTGGTGCTAAAATTTTCAAGCTCGCTTTGCTGTCGAAAGTTTTATTGGTTATTGTTGTAAACCCACCGTTAAATAACTTGACATTCATAATGTTGCAAAAATTCTTGAGTGAAATTTTCGAGATCACTTCGTTTTCACTTCGCTCGAAATTGTCAAAAAGCGGCTTTGTCCGATCCGAGGACGGTTAAAAACCGTTTTTTTTTTTTAATCGGTTTTTAACCGTGCATGGGTAGCTAAGTGACGACATTCTAAATCCAATATGGCGGTCTAGTTGTTTTTTTTTGCACTGCCATGATATGGGGATCAAATGACCCTTCGTATTCTTCTCAGCCAACACCTGTTCGCTGAGAAGAATACGAAAAAGGTTGGATTATTGAGGTACGCTACCCTAAAAATTAAAAACAATTTAATTCTCATTATTTTATTATTCGTAATATTTAAAGTTATAAAAATTTAAATACATTAATCTGATACTGGATGGAATAAATTGTTCAGATATTTGTTCGAAGTAGTTCCGTAGAATATTGGTGCATACATAAATAAATTCACGCCTTTTTCCCATGGGGGTAGGCAGAAACTACAGAACGCCACTCGATACGATCTTTTAACATGCTCTAATAATGGTACATTAGAAATACAATATAATTTACCAATGAGTGAAAAAGTATTATAGGTAAACACACGTAATCAACAATTTATTCGGTATAAGTGCACTTAGTATACGCGTTTAATTTATTTATTTTCTGCATATTATTATTCGATATACATTGTATAAATCGTCTTATTAAAAAGTGCACAACCCGCCTTCTCCTTTAGTAAGCACATTACTTTAGAACGGTTGGACCATTTTGGAAATTAAAAATATATTTGTTAATAAAGTTGGTCTGAAACTCCAGGTGAAACTGAAATTGCTTTTATCTTTAGGATTTATTACTGATGGGACAATGTCTATCAGAGGCCTTAGTGCGAGTTTTTACTCACACTCAATCGCGTTAACGTAAACATCAATTTGTATTGAAACTGGATAAGCGCCGTCTGGTGACGGTAAGGAAAAACCTCTTTTTTTGTACACATTGTGACATAAGAGATCGTTTACGTTTCACAAGTGAGCGTGAGTAAAAACTCGCACTAAGGCTTCAGATCAGCTAGTTTTTAATACAAATAAAGTTAGATTAAACCTGAATGATGGGTTGACACAATCCGCGAGTCGCTGCGCAGTAGCAAATTTATTTGAAAGCAGGAGTGAGGGGTGGAGTACTGCACAGTGAGTAGCGCACTTCACAGCCGCTACAAAGTTTGAATCGACCTGTACCTATTCGAAATGTGAACGTACGGTTCACAGCTTTTTTGACCGAGTAGTAAACAAGTAAAATTTCAAAATTTAAAAGACCCCCGACAAATTTATCTTGCGAAAACACCGCGAATAAAACAGTAAAACGCCCATAACTTTTGAACGGCTGAACCGATTTTACTCAAACATAGCTAAGAACACTCTCGACAAAATTACCTTTCAAACAAAAAAAACTAAATCGAAATCGGTTCATCCGTTTAGGCGCTATGATGCCACAGACAGATACACAGCAACACACGTGAAACTTATAACACCCCTCTTTTTCCGGCGGGGGTTAAAAAGCAGAGGAGAGGCCCGCAATTTTAAATTAGACGATCTTCTGGATATAGTAACGTTGAATCGTATCATACTCGAAAAAAATTCAGATATAAAATTCCATAACAATAGTTTTCAAGTTTTCTCTAAAATATCATCAGATTCAGTGCGTCATTTTTTATATTTTCAGACTAGATTAAACTAGAAAAAATTACATGAAATCATTTAAAACAATAGTTATAGTATACATAATTAAAGACTAATGTTTAATCTAAACAAAGTAATATGTCTTCCATGTTACCATTAGAAAAAAAATGTTACACAAAAATATTTACGTCTGGTTTCTGAAGTCCTCAGCAGTTTTCAAGAAAAAAAACCTACATGTGATTGTTCAGAAAGTGTGTCTGTGGTCAAGATTTGATATCTTCAAACAAATAGATAAGTTTAAAAAAAAAGATTACCTCAGAAACCAGGCATAATTCATACAAAATAGAGATCACTATTCAAAAATTAAACACTAACTCTTTATTCAAAAACTAAAAGTTCCAATGAAATCAAAAAATATTATGATATTAACGCATCCAATTTACTATGATCTAAATGACAGTAAAGTACACACGACAAAACTATTAAGTGTGCAGGTCGGTAATGAGTCAAATGAATTGTATTTTTTGTAGTTATGTATTTAATAACTAAATTAATCATAAGTACTTAGAATGACGGCTATCAAACGCAGGAGTTTGTTTAGTGGAAGGAAAAACCTCTTTTGCCACACACGCTTCTCCATTTTGGCAATGGCATGAGCGCAGTGGACATAAAACTGTCTTTACATAATTTAAAATATAATAAAATGTCAAGACATCTTTTAATCGAGAAGAAAGAGTGTCCAATGTTTTATAATAAGAACAGGTAGATAATTCGTACAGTGCAAAAATTGTAACTACAAATTGAGCATACGAAATTTTAAAGAAAATTTTGGCCTAGTGGTAACGGTCGCGTCGTAGGTTATATTAATTTACACAAATTAAAGCGCCTGCCTGGCCGCTTTACTTTGTGTAAATTATTTCATCACCACTGCTCTCAAAATGGTGAAGGAAAACTTCGTGAGGAAACCGGCATGTCCTAGAACCAAATATTCGAAGACATGTGACATCCACTAACCGCCTTTCCCACTCACAGAGAGGAGGCCTGTGTCCCAGCAGTGGGACCATTAAAAGGATTATGATGAAATTGCACTAAATGGCGTGATAAGATTCGATTTGTTATTTATTTTTGTGTAATATTAAGATTTTCTAGAAATGATAATAAAATAATTATGTTCTTGTTTAATTAACCCTCCTAAGCACAAAATTAAGGAATATGCGGCTCTTAATTCACATTTCAAAGATTATTTCAACTGATCATTTAAAACTCATTCCAATAGATGGCGCTGTATTAAACTTCTAGATTTTCGCCCACGATTTTTTAAATTTGTATTGTAACACATTTTTTTTTTCTCACAATATTGAGTCACAATGAATCTGTAAAAACATAAGGCTAAAAATACTATAAAACAAATCGTCACTGTATTTAATGAAAAAAATATTCACGAACCAAGTTAACCCTTTTATCGCTTGGACCAGAATCGATCGCGTTCGATGTGTACCTTTAGTAAAGTTACCGGTTTAGTTCGTAGAAAAGCGCTAGTTACGTCTGGCATCTGTAGGCTAGTACTATATTATCAGTGGTATAGGTCAGTATTCTATTTTATTAAAAAGCAAAATATGTCAAAAATTCTGCCAGTCAGGTGAGAAAAAGAAATATACATGAACACAAAAAAAAACTAATATAATTAAAAATTAAACATAATCCTTGCGAACCTCTTCTTATTATAACACACGGATCGTCATTAAAACTAGTCAAATCACACGTTCCTAGCTCAATCATCATCATAATCTGTATCGTCATCATCATCATCACTAGATATCTCCATGTGTCTCGTGGAGTTGGCCGTTGGCGTCGGTTTCCGCGACCGGTCGAGAGAGAACGCGTACGATTCGTAGTCCAACACCTCGTCATCGCTCAAGTGGGAGTTGCCTTCGACGAAACTGGCGAACCTGGAAAAATAACGCACGTTCTATAATAACCCGACCGCTGTAAGCGACCCTCTCGCAGACAATGTTATGTGGATAGGGCTATGCTTACAGCGGTCGAGCTATACATAATGGAGGATTTCAGTCAGAAAGTTGTTAAGCTTAAGGGCCTTCCAGCGCTTTAGTGCCGAAAAACGGTTATTTTCTAAAGGATACTCCTTAGTAACAGCTAGGTTAAAAGGATTGAATAAAAAAAAAAAAAATTTGTTTCATGTACATTATTTTTGAAACAAGGTTTTTTCGTGTAATTAATAGTTCTGGTTTAAAAAAATATTAACAACACGATATTTTTTCGCAACTTTTGTATACTCCTCCAAAACGACTTGGATGTTTAAAAATATTTTTACACAGAAAAATTGATGGCTGGAATTTCTTCATAACTAACATAACATATGTAAATCAAATAATATTTTGCAAACAAAACTGTTCATAAGGAGGTTCAATATTGACATTTTGGCATCGAGCGGGCCCACGGCCAGTACTGCGTTTACATTGGGGCGTATTTATCGCCTTAAGTGGGATGGGGCAGGATTGCAGGATTTAAAATGTAGTATCAATGTTTAGCTGTAATAGAGGTTCTCTAACTTCCTGGTTAACTTATTATGTTGGTTGTTAATGTCGGAAGATTTCCAGCTACTAATCCAGGAGTTGCTGCCTTTGATCACCGAAAACCCCTCTTAACGAGTTTTTATAAAACGGTTTTCGGAACAAGAACCATTTCAGTCTATCAGTTAGAGGGGTAGTGCATAAGCCATCAGATAATTACATAGTATATATTATTTAACAAAAAAAAAATATAAAAATATGATAGAAGGATAGGTGTCGCGAGAATCTGCTGGATAAAACCACTGAATCCGTTTTTACGGTAATGGTATGATCTGCCTATGAGTGCTTATAGATAAATGATGATAACGATGGGAAAGGAAAAAGAAACATGGTGTGCCGACCCCAAGTAACATGGGACAAGGACCGGAATATGATAGTTACGATGGTGACACATGACTGGACAAGATCCTCACCGTTTAGATTCGTTCAACTTAAGCATAATCTTCCACTGCGCACAGTCAGGGCTTGCGCAGTACTTCCTGAGGTTTTCAAGCGCCATCTTGGTTTCCCGAGCGCCTTCTTCGTAATATTCTTCGCTGGTTAGTAGTCTTTGTTTTGGCGGGAACTTGCGACGCCTGTCAAAAAATGTATGAAGATTGGTACAGTTGGCAAAATCCTTAGGTACGCAGGCAAGTAGCGCCATCTGCGCATGGAATTTTAACTTTTATTGACGGTTCTGATGTGCCAAATAATATCCCACCCGATAACATATTAGAAATACTAATTTCTTATATTATTCAAAACATTTTTTGGCTCTTAACATTAATCATCATCATCATTTCAGCCGAAATACGTCCACTGCTGGAAATAGGTCTTCCCCAAGCGTCGCCACACTGATCGCCACTCTCTTAACATTATTAAAATTAATTAGGGACATGGCACTAACCTTGCTTGAAGGGTCAAAAAACAGAATAACTTACCAATATCCTTGAATCCTGTTGAGCAGCGACTGTGGGAAGTACTTAGCGACCAGCGACGCGACGATAACGGCGGCAGACGCCTCTTGATACTCGCTGCTGAAGAATATCATTAGAACGCCTACTACCTGTAATTATGACATTTGTAATGATTCATTACTAGTGAACATCCGTCGTTATACATACTAATACATAATATTATTATAAATAAGAAAGTAACTCTATCTATCTGTTTGTTACCCTTTCACGCTTAAACCGCTGAACCGATTTATATGAAATTTGGTATGATATAACACTAGGATGAAGCCGCGGGCTCTTAGAATTGTAATTGTGTGTCAATTATTGCCTCGTAGCTGTTATCTGCGGCTCCACCTGCATGGAATTAGTACATTCGCCTTCTAAAATAAAAATACACCCCGACACGGATAGGTTAGGTTCGAATGAGATGACGGGAGCTGAAGTGGGCGAGCAAAGCGAGCGAACTCAGCTCCTGTTCACCTTCATGTTAGGTTACATTAGACCCTGCAGACAGAAATAGGAGCCCCGTCGACTTTGTTGCTTAAATAGTAATCGTACTTACCTATTCTATATATTAAAAACAATGTCAACATTAAAATAATAAAAAAAAACTTTTTTTTTTATCACCCGGTCCAATAAGTGATGGGCATTAACTGGCGTGATTGAGTAACAAAAATTAATCCAAAATTACACATTTATAATATTAGTAGGATTCGACAATTTACTAGAAATATAAAGAACACATCCACCATTATTAGTAAATATAATAATTATTTAATACCCACGTAATTTGCGCTGAGCATAAGTTTCGGGTATCACGATCCGTAAATTTTTATGAGTTTACCAAAGAATTACTATCACAAACATGGTTGGTTTGTATGGAAAGTGTTGACAAAGCCGTCTCTAAGAGTGTCGGTGCTCTGTTTTGATCATGATTTCTACTACTATTTAACATCTTCTCTTTTGCCGCAAACCAAAGAACTTTGCCAGGTAACTTGAAATGATTACTGAATAACGTAAACAAAGCATAAAGTAAATAAATTACTTACTAGCTTTTGCCAGCGGCTTCGCCCGCGTGAATGTCGAAAATTATCTCGAGGGTACATATGCCCGGGATAAAATTTATCCTATGTGGTATTCTTGACTATAATCTACCTTTGTGCCAATTTTTATCCAGATCCATTAAGCTGTTCTGGCGTGAAGAAGTAAGAAACACAAAAACACACTCACAAACTTTCGCCTCTATAATATTAGTGTGACTAGCCTCTGCCAGCGGTTTCGCCCTCGTGAAAGTCGAAAATTATCCTGAGGAGACATAATCCTAGGAAAAAACCATCCTATGTGCTATTCGTGACTATAATCTATCTCTATGCCATATTTTATCCAGATCCGTCCAGCCTTTTAAGCGAGAAGAAGTAACACACACACACATTCACAAACTTTCGCCTTTATTGAGTGTGATGAATTTCTCACCTGCAAAGTCCACATGACCAAATTCTTGCTTCTCTGATTCTTTGGCGGTCCTATTCTGTAGCAGACGATGAAGCTGGCGAAGCTGACAATCATCGTGTACCAGAACATGTATGTTTGGTAAGTCAGTATGAGTGTACGGATGTTCTCCCATATTTGTTGGAATAGGTACACACCGACTGTCCAGCCGCCGATTAGGATGCCGTATGTTAGTGTTTTCTGAAATATTCATACAAATCAATTTTTATATTTTAGTACTTTATAAAAGTAAATTATAGGACACAACTATGCAGGTCAACTCAAAGCTCCAGAGCCTTGAACATCATCGACGAGTTGCCAGCTTGTCGGTTTTTTATCGGTTACATTTCGGGGAGTTTGCGATGGAATTGCATGATCTAATTCCGCCAAGCCCGTTTCATCATTTGACTACCAGTACGGTGGTGATGCGCCATCGGTACATGGTGGATATCCCACTCATAAGCACTAAACGTTTGAGGAACACTTTTATTATGTTATGCGTAGCTAAGGAGTGGCATTGTAAATATAGGGGTCTTTAAGTCAAGAGTGCATAGGTTTTTTTAAGCAAACGAGCTTCACCTTCGACCATATCATCGCTTACCATCATCAGGTGAGATAGTGGTCAAGCGCAAGCCAAAAAAAATTACAGATCGAAGAATTGCCAAACTTAAGTGGCAGTGGTGGGCACATTGCTCGCAGAACGGATGGCGGATGGGGCAGAAAGGTTCTGAAGTGGCGACCGCGAACCGGAAGACGTTGCGTTGGAAGGCCTCCCACCAGGTGGACCGATGACCTGGTGAAGGTTGCGGTGATCCGCTGAATGCGGGACGCACGGGACCGGTCAATGTGGCGACGCTTGGGGGAGGCCTATGTCCAGCAGTGGACGTCTTTCGGCTGATATGATGATGATGTACAGATCGATGGAAAAAAGGGTTTGAATACAAGACGAGTATTTAACCCAGTAACTAATACACGTGAGAGCGAGGGTGACGGATAGGGCACTGTGCAGTTAGTAGCGCACTGAAATGCGCTGTGCGGTTGTGTACAGCCGCCATGAACTTTGAAACCTTGTTAAATGTCTCGGTAACATAGATGGATAAAGTAATGTAAACCTTGGTCTTTTAATACTTTTTAACTATTTCTTTAGCTATGATTTTGAAACCTGACAAATTGAGGATTAAATAACTATCTACAAATATCGATTTTTAATACAAAGTATTTCTCTTAATATACTTACTCTAGGTAGTAGCTTGCTGACGTAATACACGAACACCATGAAAGACGCGGACACACCGACGAATATGCCGCAAAGGTAGAAGAACAGAGGGTTGGCACACAGAGCGCGGGACGAGAATATCAGGATCATACCCGCGAACATCAACATGACGCGCCATAGGTCCACCCCTAAAGAAGTAAGGATAAAGTTTTATTCAGGCAGCCAAGGTCTCCGAAGAAAAAGCCTTAGTAATACAGCTAAGTATATGGAACAAAGCTAGACCATGCCCTAGATTAGGCTATGGGTATGCTAGTAATATGTTATCTGTGCTATCGGATACTTTTTATCGCAGCTTCCGCTACACAGCGGCCCCTTAAACTTTCACAATTCAAGAGGACGACGCTTCGGCTGCTTGAGTGTCTTTAACACCTTAACTGCCAAGTGACCGACAAACAATACATTTTCAATTGTGTCTCATTTCCTGGCAGTTAAGGTGTTAAGAAATCTAATAATTTTTAAAACAACTTTGACAAATAAAAGAACTTTCACATTATAATTAGCTCTTTAATAGCTATTACTGCTGATCAAGCATTTGTTCTCGACTTGTTCACACAGTGACAAGATGTCTTTTACCTGCACACTAAACAGTTTTGCTGTGTGTACAAAGTAACACCTTTGCATAACCCTTTGGAAATACACTTTAGAAAGAATGGAAATATATTTTAGACATTGTGATAGTATTTTACAGTGTTTTAGAACAGAAGATTTCTTTTTTATTGCAGAGTAAAACGGGCATTTCGCAGAAGGGGTTTCGGGATGGTCTTTTAAGAGGTAATGGAGCCCCTTCTATGTTCTGATAGTGATCTCTGGGGTGGTTTTAGTTAGGTAAAAATCTCACAGTCCCTGGACTATTTTCTCAAAAGCCCAGACACCTATAGGTTTCTTTCAAATAACAAAAAAAAAAGGTAAGGAAATACAAAATACAAATACTTACTCAGAACCTGTAGCTCAATAGTGTGCCTCTCTTTCGTGTTGACCGCCATGCAAGTAGGAGTGAAGAGACTGATGGACACAGATCTCTGTGCTTTCTTCTGGAACGGGTTGACCACCGAAGACCAGCCATAGCTGTCCTCTGTGTACTCACCGAACACCTCATCAGGGCTCTCGCCAAAGTACTGACGGAACTCATCATTCTTAATTTTTATGTTGAACTGAAATATTAAAATGTAGAGCAAGGTGAAAGTCACAGTATGAGCAAGTATTCAGATGCATCACATCAACCCCAATACAGTTGGGAAAGGCTAGGCAGATTCCGCTATATAAGGTACAGTGTTGTCATAAGGTGATATCAATACAGGGTAGATGATTTTTCTAAAGACAACACTGAGGAATCAAGTACTGAATTAATTCATGGTAATAAGTCATGCCATGTCATGTTTTTTTTGTGGACTCCTCCTATGACTTTGCCTACTCTGGCTGAAGTGGGAGGGCATGTCAGACTTTTACTGACTAAAACCAACCTGTGTTCCTTCAGTTGCTTGTGCCAGGGCTGCTGTAACTCTCTTTCAACTCTCATAAGTCATGCCTAGACATCTCTTCCAGCTTGCATACTATTGAAATCATAATGAGCTTATAACATTGCCACTGCTAGGACGAAGGCCACCTCTCTGAGGGATGTGGACCGTAATCCTCCATGCGGGTTGGTAGATGACAAATGCCTTTGAATGTTTGGTTCTAGGACATGCTGGTTTCCTCACGACATTCTCCTTTACCGTATTGAGAGCAGTGGTGATGAAATAATTTACACAAAGTAAATCACCTACTTGGGTTCAAACTCACTACCTACAATTTGTGTTTAGCTAAATAATAACCAATAAAAGCATTTTAGAATTCAATATAATCAAATAATACTTACTTTCACTGTTTGCCACAAAGCAAACAAGTTCTTGGGAGTTCCAGTGTAGCAATAAATGTCTGTACTTTTTGTAGAGGAGGGGACATCTCTCTCTATTGTAGTGGGGCCCCCTAGCCAGTGGACTAAAAAAAATTGCAGATGTATCAAGTTCCTTTTGTAAGTTTTATTTCAATGTAGATCCTTGGCTTTGAAATTATAATTTGAGTATGCATTGAAAATCAAATCATGAGAACTTTCTTGAAGGTCTAGTTTATCCTTAAGGTTAGGGTAACATTTATTTTTTGTTGATGCCCAGAGTTCATGACTTAATTTTGGACCAAAAAAACATTCAGATAGGAGGAGTCATTCGGTAACTCCATGACAAAGGATGGTTTATCTTGTAAGACTTCATGTACTCATTAATATACACACACAAGTATATATATAAACAAAACAAACATTAGTTTTCGTTGTTACACAACGTGGGGCAATGACCGTTAAGTTTTAAAGCCAATTATTATAGAATTTAGGACTTAAATACTTCAGAAAATTTGTTACTGCTTACCATCGTACGGTAATGACTGTGTTCGAGCAATTAACACAGCGATAAACAATAATAACAATAAGTAGCGTCCATAATCGCCCATGTTTCCTTTAAGTTTTACATGAGAATCTAATTATACCATTATCTCATGATTACAGCGCTTGGTCTCTGGACCAGAACTTAGCATCCCCTTATTTTTAGCACAAGGAAGCCCACGTTTATCCACAAAAAATCGCGAGTTTGGTGAAAGGAGCTAAAGCTAATAATAGTTCGTAACTTTCAACGATTTGCGCTGACGTCTATTTGACAGTGACAGCCACCCAGTATTTATTTTTTTTTTTTTATTTTTTCTTCGCCCTTCTCGGGCAGGCTAAGATCTTAGACCATACCGCCTCGTCTTCAGTGTACCAGTATATAATAGTAATCTTTGGTGACAGCATTTTTGTCCGTTGACTTTGGGTTTTGACATTTTGCCATAGTGAGGAAGTACTATATCGATAATAATGTTTAGTCGATTTTCTGTCTTGTTGCAGTTTAATCGATGTTCATGTCGTGGCTAGATATTAGAATTGATCACTTCAAGAAATTAATGACATGGTTGTATTTTCATGAAATGGCGAACTAAAACTGACCATATCGTTTATACGTCAACATTTGATGATATGCCAATCCACGTTTGGCCAATATCCGTGATCCTCCCCGGTGGATTAACACATTGTCAAGGCGGGGGAGGGGGGTGAGGGGGGGCTCAATTAGCCGTGGCTTGGACACCGAAGGTGAAGCGAAGAGGAACTCGAGGAGAGTCGCGGCTGAAGGTTGGAGACCGCAGCGGCTGATGAGTACCGGTATTGCGGTGCGCCACTCTCCCTACATTCCGCGGCCTGAACGGGATTAACGCGGTGTGGCCGCAGCGCAGGGGCGGAGGAGTGTCGGTATAACGTTGGCCGTTCTCCCTAACCCCTGCGGCCGAAAAGTGGTAGGTAAAGAAGAAAGATAAAAAAGTGAAATTGTCACAAAACGACAAACAAAGGTGAAGGGGCTACTATCCTGACCCCTCACAGGGGGACCAAGGGTGCCATATACGGAATCGTCTGGCGCCCATGTGTTGGTTTGGTCCGTGGAATGGTCACGGCGTACAATGTGTTCTGGTGCTCCGGTGATGGGGAGTAATGCCCAGAGGAGGGTCCGGTGACGGACAGCCAAGGCGGGTTCGCGATGAGTGCTAACGCGTGCCCGTATGCCCGCCATAAGCGGCACAGGAGGGCAGCGTGGCGGTTTAGTGGGAGAGAGTCCCACATAACAGCGCTATCTCCCCGTGGTAGCGCAGTATGCACGAGCATACATCCAGGCAAAAAAGAAAAAAAACTCTCCATATCAAAGGATATCGCGTACGTTTTTTGAAAGACTCGTAACATTCAAGTAATTCTATGATTAGATAGTTAAAGATTTAAATAAAATCTAACGATTCAATAATCGTGTCCGTTTCGATGGCGCGGCCACGGCGATTTTTTATAAAAAAAACTATTCCAAGATTTTGTAAAAGTTCATTCCTGCTGCGTACCGCAATTATTCTACCGCAAAAAATAAAGAAATTTCTTCCCAAAGACCTCTGGGCGTTACGGTGTGCTAATTCAAGTACTTGTGGACAATTCATCCTCCAGCTAAATAAGCGAAATCAGTGCCTGTGGATTAAGTACTCTGGGGCAATTGCCTGATCCACCGGGATCCTGCCAGCCGGCATCCTCATCGGAGCGCGGGAGTACGACGGGAGATTTCTAGGCACCTTCAGTAACAATTCCCAAAAAAAGTTTTAAGGGTGTGTGGCCGCGCCATTGAAACGCGGTGTAGCGCGCGGTCCGTGGCCGCGCGGTTCACCGCGATCTTGATTGAATTTGTAAAAATAAACGAAAAAATCCTAGGTTTATATTTCAGGAGCTATAAGACCAAAAAAACCGTATGGACACGCCATTGACACGGTGAAAAACACGTTACCGCCGATATCTCGCTGAAAAAGCATCGCAGAGGTCGAAGTATTTTGTATAACCTAGATTTGAATTCAAAATATGTTAAAATACACAAAAAATCATAGCTTTATATTTCAGGAGCTGTAAGACCAAAACCCTATGGCCGCGCCATTGAAACGGGTAAAACACGTTATCGCCGATATCTCACTGAAAAATCATCGCAGAGTTCTGAAGTTTTTTGTAAAACCTACATTTAAATTTGTCAAAATATGTAAAAAATACACAACAAAAAAATCCTATGTTTGTATTCCAGGAGCTGTAGTACGGTATCGCGTAGAAATAAGTTGTGTTAATCTATCGAAGAAAGAAAGTATTAGCGAGATCTTTTTTTATACGCACAGCTGCGGCGCACGTTTGGCGCAGTGGTTGAGCGATTGACTGCTGCGCTGCGTGTCACGGGTTCGATTCCCGCACAGAACAAATATTTGTATGACCTACAGACAGTTGTTCCGGCACCGGGTGTTGTATATGTGAGTTTATATGTTTGTAAATGCACCCACGATACAGGAAGAAATTCCTAGTGTGGGGCAACGTTTTTTTTTTTAAATAAATAAAGAAAAAGATAAAAGAATATGTAGAATTACCGATAATAGGCAAAGAAGTATTTTTTTCATAATATAATCTTCAATACGTTTTGAATGTTCCGATAGGGTGACCATGACTTATTGTTTACAGAAAACTTTCCAAAAAAAGATCTCGCTAATCCTTACTTTCTTCAATAGATAATCATAACAAAGGAGATTGCCCATACACAGGCCCGTTAAGAGGTATCGTGTCTGCAATTTCAATATTATACAATAATAGGATTTATATTTTTTGTTATTTTCCATCTGTGTCCTTTACTTTATATGTACAGACAACAACAGATCAGGTTCCTTCACTTGGACATTTGTATGCACCTTATTGCATTGTAATAAGGGTTCATTTCAAGAACAGAAACATGGTTATATCTCGTGAACCCCCCAAAATAAATAAAATGTTTTCTAATTATGAATATAACATGCTTTTTCTACAATATACAACCAAATTCATCAAGATACAACCATTTTTTCAAAGGGGCCCAAGTTCCCTTACAAAATGGGCATTCTCCTTTCTACGTGTTACCGTACTACAGCTCCTGAAATATAAGCATCGGTTTTATGTATTTTTACATATTTTGACAAATTTAAATCTAGGTTTTACAAAAAACTTCAGACCTCTACGACGCTTTTTCAGCGAGATATCGGCGATAACGTGTTTGACACTGTTTAAATGGTGCGGCCATGGGGTTTTAGTTCTACGGTTCCTAAAATATTAATCTAGGCTTTTTTCTACATTTTAATATTTTTTTAACGATTTCAATCTGTTATTTACCTAAATTTCAGGTCTCTGCAACGCTTTAAATAACTCCGTGGCTGCGCGGTTCGCCGCGTTTCAATGGCGCGGCCACGTTCAAACCCTTAAAACTTTATAACCATAACTTTGTCAAATTTATGGTTTTGGGAATTAACCAATTTTACAAAATCTTGGCATTTTTTTTTTTTAAATCGCCGTGGCTGTGTCATCGAAACCCACATCTTTCACAGCAGTGTCCGTAGTCGCAGCGAAAAAATTAGAATCTCCTTTATTACTGCCCTTAATCATAGAGTACAATTGTTTATATACGTGTTGATAGGTACATTAGAATACATGAGCTCACATACATATGTCTTACACACTACACAGTTTAGCAGATATTTAGTGTTTACACGAAATTATTCTCATGTTGTGTGTGTATGTTGAGTACAAATTTGTGAATCCAACCATTTGAGAGCTATTCAACAAAAACTCCGCTGGAACTACGTCATCCTAGCGGCACTTGTTTTTAGGGTTCCGTACCCAAAAGGGTAACAACGGGACCCTATTAATAAGACTCCACGATCAGTCTGTCTGTCTGTCACCAGGCTGTATCTCATGAACCGTTATAGCTAGACAGTTGTAATTTCATATATGATGTATTTCTGTTGCCGCTTTACCGTCGACCACATCATCGATTACCATCAGGTGAGATTAAAAAAAAAGAATAAAATAAATATTTAAGTGGGGCTTCCATGTTTTTTTTGCGATTATGGTAACCTTTCGTGCGTGAGTCCGCCGGTTTCTCAGCTGACTCGTCTATCGACTGGTCTATCGACTGGCCTATCGAATGGTCTATCGACTGGCCTATCGACTGGTCTATCGACTTGTCTATCGACTGGTCTATCAACTGGTCTGTCGAAATGTCTATCGATTTGTCTATCGACGGGTCCATCGGCTGGTCTATCAACTGGTCTATTGACTGGTCTATGGACATGTTTATCGACTTATCTATCGACTGATCTATCGACTGGTCTATCGATTGGTCTATCGACTGGTCTATCACCAGGCCTATCGAATTTTCTTTCGTCTTTAATAAGTGTTGTTTACAAAAAAGTATCTCACTAATCCCACCACACTTCCACTCACTCACCACACTTGTCTTGACTTGTCACTTTCTTTGATAGATAATCATAACTAATTTGTACGTAAAATAAAAGCATAGGATTTTTTTGTATATTTTTACATATTTTGACAAATTCAAATCTAAGTTTTACAAAAAAACTTCAGACCTCTGCGCATTGATGTATTAAAAAGAGGAAGATTCGATACGCACTAACTTCGCGATCAGAAAACCTGGGCTCGGCGCACGACTACATGCGCCGAAACTCACACATCTGTGTTCAGTGTCATCGCCAGTCCCAACCTTACAGTTACCATCGGTCCATCTACCATACGGTAGAATCATTTTCTTTTTTAAAAGAGTAAGTATGGAGTTTCTTGTGCATTCTTCTCCATAACAAGCTACTTTCCGAATGCACGGTAGAATCAACTTTTATTCCATGTAAATTTAAAAAGTATGGAGTTTCTTGTGCATTCTTCTCCATAACTAGCTACTTTCCGAATGCACGGTAGAATCAACTTGTATTCCATTTAAATTTAAATTGTGACATTCAAAAGTGCCGCTTGGTGGCCCAGTTGAAATAAATATCTTTTGTCTTTGTCTTTTGTCTTTGTCTTTGTCTACCGATAGACAAGGACAGAGATAGGAGACGCCGCTGTAGTGCGAGCGATATCACATTAGTCGCAGAATGTTGGCCGAATGAAATGACATTGCAATATGTGCGTATCGTGTCTCTCACGCATGTTTGTAATATCTATCTCGCTCTCACAAATATGGCGAAGCAAACATAAACAATTATTGTAATTTTCAACAAATTAACCTTTTTAACAGTACTTACGAGTGGTAAGTGATCCCGTGTGCCTTATTTTTCTTCCAGGTATTATTTAAACACTGTTTAGCTACACAAGAAGTCATTTTGATGCGTATTTATTGCAAAAAAACATGAAAACACTGAAATTAATGAGCTGTGTGATCAACAATGTGCCGTGTGCGCGACTACGGGCTTTACTTAGATTAGACCAAGCGCTGTGAGCCGTATCTTCCTCTTTTTAATACATCAATGCCTCTGCGATGCTTTTTCAGCGAGATATCGGCGATAACGTATTTGTCACCGTTTCAATGGCGCAGCCATGGGGTTTTAGTCTTACAGCTCTTGAAATATAAAGCTAGGATATTTTGTGTATTTTTACAAATTCAAATCTAAGTTTTACAAAAAACTTCAGACCTCTGCGATGCTTTTTTAGCGAGATATCGGCGATAACGTGTTTTCATCATTTCAATGGCGTGGCCATGGCTTACAGCTCCTAAAATATTAACTTGTGATTTATTTCTACATTTAAAAAACAAAAAACAATCTTAATCTTATTTACCTAAATTTCAGGTCTTTGCAACGCTTAGTTTAAAGATCTCCGTGGCCGCGTTCAAACCCTTAAAACTTTTAACCATAACTTTGACAAATATATGGTTTTGGGAATCAACTTTTACAAAATCATGGAATAGTTTTTTTTATAAAAAATCGCCGTGGCCGCGCCATCGAAACGGACACCCCATAATCATATCAATCTTGAAACGGACTCGTAATTATGTAGAAAATATCCTCTAAAAGGTACCTACGAGTCTTATCTTTGTGAATTGAATTTTGACCTTTATAAATCAATCACTCAAGGATTTTTGTAAAATTTTGTACACAGGTAAATTGACCATGAGGCCCAGCGCACACCACTGGAGGCGCGGTGGAGCGCATTTCCTTGAAACGCGCGGGCGGATTGCGCGAGCCTCGAGCGGCACCAAGAGCTCTTGAGAGCCCTCGAGCGGAGACGCGCGGCGGCGCGCATCTAATCCGAGCGCACCCAGCTGCCCGGCTTAGGGTATATATGTTCTGTGATCGATACTTTGTACAGACAACTCGCTCTCGTTTGTAAAAAAATCTCCAGGCCTCTGTAACTCTCACACCAGCCAGCCGGGCGCGGGGTAGTGCGGCGGAGCGCAGAGCAGCACGGCGGCGACAGTCGCGCGTATGCTCTTGTAGTAGCTTGAGGACGCGCCGAGCACTGCATGCGAATTTATTCTTATATTGACCGTATGTCAAGGTAGTTAAGGTTTATATTAAATTGTTGTCTTCAATTGCTCTGAGAATGCGACCATGACCATGATCTGGAGATAGGAGATACTCTTCATCCTGGTAGTAGGTACGAGACAATAATATAATTTTACGAATTGACATTTTCCAGTCGCAGAGAGCGTGGATGAGGTAGTGAGCAACTATCTAATAAATAAACTTCGTGTTGTTGATTTAGGCTGAGGCCTCATTAGTGCGTTGCGTTGCGTCGTCGCAACAGATCAACGCATTGTATGCCACACCTGCGTTTGCCTCGCGTACTATTGACGCCTCAGCCTTACTGTACGTAAGAAAATTGTAGAACGGTAGTCACTGGACTACACACATGCTATCTGGGTAGGTCTGGTGGGCCTATGAGTCAGTGATCAGATCACAATGAGATAGAAATAAATAAAACATGCAAAAACTCTCATCATGTTTTTATTTGGTAAAGCATATACAATAATGGAGTGGTCATGTATTATCAGAGTAACACACTAAGGCACTTGCACGATCTTAAAACCTTGTACTTTAAAAAAAAAACTTGTACATATAAAAATAACCTGAACATTTACTGCGATCAAAGTAAAAATACAGGAATGTTTGCTTAAATACTGTTCAGAAAACACTTAATTAATAAAAATAATCATAATGCTATTCAAATAATACAAAAGCTACCAGTCACCAGTCTTGGGACAGGAATGTAGGTACAAATAAATATATTTACTCCATTTTAAAATACTGACCTAATTTTTTTACTGAATTACGAATCACAGCTTATTAAAAAAATAAGTATAAATTAATATTTCATTTTTAAATATATTATAGACTGATTTCGATGTGGAGTCCATTAAAATAGTTTACAATGTTATCAAATACATTTTATGCTACAGATTAATTAGAGAAATTATGTTTGTCTATATTAAATCAAAAATATATTATGTCACTTTTTCTTATTCACTTATTTCAGGATGTTAGTTTTGTTGTAAATAGTAAAAGTCAACTAAACAGCTGATTACATCGATTATCGGAATAGTCGACTAATTCGACTAACCATAGCAGAAAAAAGACTATCTCCAGATGAATTATTAAAGTGACTTTACATCGAGAACCACTATGCAGCATTTGAATGAAAGCATGCATAATTACATACTGCACTATGTATGTATACAATTTTCATACAACTCAACAGGTCTTATTAAAAAGATAGTCATTACTTTATGGTGTGACAAGATTTTCTACTAAAACCATTTTTTTTTTAATTATGATGGGTTTGCTCTTGACTCTAGTCTAGGTCAGAGGTGACAGAGACAGAGTCGATGATGGAGTGAGCTTACCCAGAAGAAGCCTGTTCACTCATTATGAATATGAAACAGCAAAGTCAGACACAATGTAAACGTATTTCAAGGCATATTTTAAGGCACGGAGTTTTAAGTTATCACGTTTTAAATTTGATATTTTCATAAATTTTATAAATATATATTTCATTTTTAATGTTGTAAATAGTAAAAACTGTGGTATTAAGTCTGACTTTGCTATAAAACTATGGGCAATTTGCCCATATATAAATTATCTTAGTGACCTTCAATTATATTGCACTAATATACATCTAGGAACCTGTGAAGGCACGTTGAAAGCACTAAGTTATTCCTCTATCCAATATTCTATCTTATATGTGTATTTTTAAAATTCAAATTCCTTTGTTTGTGGAATACTTTGCGATTTTTGCTATGTCCTCGTTGGAATGTGATATCTGGAATGAGAAAAAACCAATTACATACCACTAAAGGAGAATTGCAATACATCGTTTTACAATCTACTAACCAATGGTTTCAAATTTCGCTAAAACACACGTTTTCTTCAATTTGCTTGCATATTTAACCATTGGTTGAGTAAACTACAGATCAAAAAACTGTGCCTTTGTCCCTATAATATTCACAGAATAACAGCAAAAGTATAATGCCGGTTGTACACTTCCGCGCGAGAACCCGCGGGGATGATATGTTGCTCTCAGTACTGAGTTCAATCATGAAGTATTCTGTTTAAAAAAAGCGAACTAAAAAGACGTATACAAGAAGAAAATCATGCTGTGCAGTCGGAGTATATATATTTGCGAGCCGGTTACCAAAACTATAAATATTCTCCGACTGCACAGCATGATTTTCTTCTTGTTTACGTCTTTTTAGTTCGCTTTTAAAGCAGTCGGGTTTTTTTATTTTTCTAATTAACTTTTTTATTTACAACTTCTTAGTATTTTTTTTTTACATTTAAACATTTAAGTATTACATATTTTTGAAATCAACTCTTAAAATCCTTTGTTTTGATAACCCACACGATGGGTTTTAGAAGCAAAAAAAACCCCACAAAATGGCGACCAAAATCCGCCATTTTTATTTTCCAATTTTGATTTAGCCAGTGACACTTGCAGGGTTAAGACGAATCGATTGACGTAAGAATCATCAAAATTGGCCAACGCGTTTGGTCTCTAGAACGCCACATAAGATCAAACATATATACATAGGTACATACATACATACATACATAGACTCATAAAAACATTACCCTCCTTCGGCAGTCGGGTAAAAACAGCGTTTCGTCGGGCTCTTGCGCGAGGGTGTACAACCGGCATTAGGTATTATACTCACGTGTCTAACGCTTGCGCGCATCGTGTGCGACGTAGGTGGGTCCCCCGTGGCGCGCCCACTCGCGCTCGAACTCGTGCTCTAGTATCTCAGTGGGAGTGTACAGCCAGCATTAAGGTACTCACGTGTCTAACGCTTGCGCGCATCGTGTGCGACGTAGGTGGGTCCCCCGTGGCGCGCCCACTCGCGCTCGAACTCGTGCTCTAGTATCTCAGTGGGAGTGTACAGCCAGCATTAAGGTACTCACGTGTCTAACGCTTGCGCGCATCGTGTGCGACGTAGGTGGGTCCCCCGTGGCGCGCCCACTCGCGCTCGAACTCGTGCTCTAGTATCTCAGTGGGAGTGTACAGCCAGCATTAAGGTACTCACGTGTCTAACGCTTGCGCGCATCGTGTGCGACGTAGGTGGGTCCCCCGTGGCGCGCCCACTCGCGCTCTAGTATCTCAGTGGGAGTGTACAGCCAGCATTAAGGTACTCACGTGTCTAACGCTTGCGCGCATCGTGTGCGACGTAGGTGGGTCCCCTGTGGCGCGCCCACTCGCGCTCGAACTCGTGCTCTAGTATCTCAGTGGGAGTGTACAGCCAGCATTAAGGTACTCACGTGTCTAACGCTTGCGCGCATCGTGTGCGACGTAGGTGGGTCCCCCGTGGCGCGCCCACTCGCGCTCGAACTCGTGCTCTAGTATCTCAGTGGGAGTGTACAGCCAGCATTAAGGTACTCACGTGTCTAACGCTTGCGCGCATCGTGTGCGACGTAGGTGGGTCCCCCGTGGTGCGCCCACTCGCGCTCGAACTCGTGCTCTAGTATCTCAGTGGGAGTGTACAGCCAGCATTAAGGTACTCACGTGTCTAACGCTTGCGCGCATCGTGTGCGACGTAGGTGGGTCCCCCGTGGCGCGCCCACTCGCGCTCGAACTCGTGCTCTAGTATCTCAGTGGGAGTGTACAGCCAGCATTAAGGTACTCACGTGTCTAACGCTTGCGCGCATCGTGTGCGACGTAGGTGGGTCCCCCGTGGCGCGCCCACTCGCGCTCGAACTCGTGCTCTAGTATCTCAGTGGGAGTGTACAGCCAGCATTAAGGTACTCACGTGTCTAACGCTTGCGCGCATCGTGTGCGACGTAGGTGGGTCCCCCGTGGCGCGCCCACTCGCGCTCGAACTCGTGCTCTAGTATCTCAGTGGGAGTGTACAGCCAGCATTAAGGTACTCACGTGTCTAACGCTTGCGCGCATCGTGTGCGACGTAGGTGGGTCCCCCGTGGCGCGCCCACTCGCGCTCTAGTATCTCAGTGGGAGTGTACAGCCAGCATTAAGGTACTCACGTGTCTAACGCTTGCGCGCATCGTGTGCGACGTAGGTGGGTCCCCCGTGGCGCGCCCACTCGCGCTCGAACTCGTGCTCTAGTATCTCAGTGGGAGTGTACAGCCAGCATTAAGGTACTCACGTGTCTAACGCTTGCGCGCATCGTGTGCGACGTAGGTGGGTCCCCCGTGGCGCGCCCACTCGCGCTCGAACTCGTGCTCTAGTATCTCAGTGGGAGTGTACAGCCAGCATTAAGGTACTCACGTGTCTAACGCTTGCGCGCATCGTGTGCGACGTAGGTGGGTCCCCCGTGGCGCGCCCACTCGCGCTCGAACTCGTGCTCTAGTATCTCCGCGCCGCGCTTGCGAGTCAGCCCGGTCTCTTCTAGGCTCAGCTCACACATCTGCATGTCGTCCACACCTGGGAAAAAATATTATTTATACCATTCCCCCTCTAAAAAGCTTATTTTATTCACTGAAAACAGTGAATAAAAAGCACTTTTAATCACTGTTTTGGTGTTTGAATTTGGAACACACCAATGTATTAGACGTCCATCTCAATGCAATGTAACCTCCTTGCAGGCGCAAGGAGGTTATAGCCTTGCGCAAAAAATACTCGATACACAAACTCCTTCTTCGATTTTAGTTTTGAGTTTGTTATTTAGGATTTTAATAATAATTTTGATTTTAGTCTAAGATATTTATTGAATACTTGTTTGGATTGTAATTCTAATATTAAAATTAATTGGTAGGTATTTAATTAATTATAATTATTTAACGTAACGGAGGTGGTCACTGGCCTCTGAAACACAGGTGCTGTTACGTCGCTCAGAGGTCAGGGTTTCACATTTTATGTAAATTTTGAAGGTAATAAACAATTTATTTATTTATTACTCGTAATATTCCTTGTGCTTTTCGCTTAAATCTTTCTTTTTCTCGAAGTCATGGTATAAAATATAGTATGCAACTCTTGAATAAAACGGATTTATATCGAGGGCCATGAATCACTCGCATCGCTCAAGATTCTAACACTTGAATCACTCGCATCGCTCAAGATTCTAACACTTGAATCACTCGCATCGCTCAAGATTCTAACACTTGAATCACTCGCAATGCTCGTGATTCAATCATCATGAATCACTCCCTACGGTCGTGATTCAGTCGTTAGAATCCTTCACTTGCTCGTGATTCATCTATGGCCCTCGCTTTAAATCCGTCTTTTATTCACTAGTTGCATTATATACTATTATTGGATTGACGTTTCAGAAGTGTCGGTGACGGTATAATAGCTTGGTAAGACGCGGAGTACGCCTATCGATGATGGAGTGAGGTTTTGACTGAATGGTGGCCAAAGTAGGGATGAAGAAAGTTATCAGGGACGCTTAAGATTGCCCTAGTCGACCATTCTTCCATACAAACGTAGTCTGGTGATTACTTCATTGTTTGACGACGTACGTCCATTATAAAAAAAAATATAAATTTGTCTGATCATTACCTAGCCCTGTATGGAAACAAAAAAGTAAAAAAATATATATATTTGAAAGTTATGAACGTCGAAAGTTCCATATTTCAACACTAATTTTAACGCATCTTTGGGCGGAAATAAATACCATAAAAAGAAGGAAAATTGCAAAACAGTCACCATACAGGGATAGATTAGTAGTTCAACAATGCAAATAATTTTATTTTGAACAGATAAATTTAGTCGATTTTTCATGATACCCATATTCCCAAAGATCTTTTTATAAAATTTCGAACGCTCGTTTTCGTCCTTAATCATTATCCATTTCTTACTGCTCATCACGGCATCTATCTCTTTCGCACATGTTGTCGGATGAGATAACATACCTATATTGTAACCCCGCGCACAAAATAGTTCGTGCCGTTGACTAGGGAAACCTTAAAAGCACTTGTGGTAGAGTATATCATCAAAATCTCATACGCACCTGAACAAAGGACACACAGAATTGGGAAGAATGACACAATGGACTGGGTATTAAGAGAGTAGTGGGTTTCCAGCTGAAAGGATAATGATGACGTACCAGCATGCAACAAGGGTCAGGGTTATGGTCATTACAGGAGGCGTAGGTCTCTTGGATATCGACATAATAATGGGTGATTCCTGGCTTCTTCTTAGCGGTATTCAATGTGGTACTCACCAGCTTGCAGCAGCACGGGCGTCTTGTCGGGATGCAGCTCCATCTGGCGCGCCACGTACTGTCCGTCGAAGTGCGCGTACCACCAGCCGCGCCGCTCCTGCTCCGCGCCCGGCGCGCCGGCGCGCACGAAGGGGATGCGGAAGTAGCGGTGCCGCGCGCCGAGGATCTCTCCCTTCTGCGGCAGGCGGGGGGTCTTGGCTGCGGAAGGAATATACATAGTACTCATTATTTGTAGCGACACTCGTCAGAATCGTCTACAGTGCCTTTCTTTTTTGCTTATTGTATGTAGTGTAGTGGGGCTCTATTTTCCGCAATTAGACTGCCATTCGCTCTGTTGTGTGTGGTGGGGGGGGTTCTGGATAACATAGCCAGCATAGCTCCACCCAACTTTCATCATGGTATTTAATGGAAAAATAGTGCAAGGTCCATCTGATGTCAAGTGGCTACCATAACCTTTCAACAACTGTAATGCCTAAAGCAACACGATGCATTGGAATCCGAGAGATAAATCAGCTTACATAAAACATCGGAACGTTGCCTCTACCTGTTATTACACCGGCACTACTAGCCTTCAAAACATAAAACAACAACACTTCTTAGCGGCAGAAAAAATATATGGTTATTACTTTTGCGGTTACGGATAAACTCAAAATTTCAAATCAACACAATAACAAGAGCACACACTAATAAAATTATTCATTAAAACATATTTTTTTAAAACAAGCAAACCCTTTCATTTGATACCCATATCATGGCTGTGCACAAAAATTAACTAGTCCGCCATCTTGGGCCGTCCGCCATATTGGATTTAGAATGACGTCATAGCTAACCATGCATTGTCATCCAAACTAAACGTGTATGCAAAATTTCATCGTAATCGGTGGAGGATAACTGCTTTAAAATTGAATTGCAAGATTTGACCCGAACCACAGATAATATAATACTAGCATACAGATGCCTCATTCCATACAAAGAAACCGTGCTGAGGTAACTAGCGTTTTTCATATGATTACACCGATATTTTTTTGTAAATCGATCGCGTTCGGTTCCGTTCCACAGCGATAGATAGATCACCATCCATATCTGTGGAACGGAACCGAACGCGATCGATGTACAAAAAAATAATCAATATAATCAGTACAGTACGCCAGGACAGTTTCTTTGTATGGGATAAAACACCACTGCCCGAACACACATACATACATTGCAAATTAAATAAAAGCTTGTAATAATAAAATAGAAAGAGTATGACATACCAGCATCCATAATAGACTGTGGTGCCCTCTCCTGGTCGGCCATGGTAGTCTTGCGGGCGTTCTTTGCCTTCCACGCGTGGTACACCTTCAGGCGACGGTGGAACTCGTGGCGGCAAGCCTGGCATAGATGATTAGTCAGCTTTGTGCTTTCAGAACACAAATTAAGTAAATCATTTTCAGAGTTAGCTCTGTATGACAAGCCGTGAAAGACCTCTAATATTATTATTATATTATTTTTGTTATGGAGATAGTTTGAGACTCTGGGCAGGACATAGGATAGTTTTTATCCTGGGAACATGTTACATTAAGATGCTTTCCGACATTCACTCTGGCGAAGCCGCGGTTAGAAGCTAATTGATAATATAGTATACAAATTAGTCACAATTTTCTCCATCAGGCAAAGATTTTCCTGTCTTTCAGCGGGAAAGGGGTGAATTGATAAACAACATTTCAGCAATTAAATTGTTAAAACTCAAACGCTGTACGAGTTTTTTAACGTACTCACGGGTGGTAACGTAAACGATCTCTTATGTCAAAATGTATAAAAAAAAGGTTTTTCCTTACCGTCCGTAAAAGCGTGAGTAAAAACTCGCACTAAGGCCTCTGGGCGATAACATGACTCACGGTGAGCACTGCTAAAACTATTGAGAACACAGACATACATCTAACTAGATGACGCGACTGTATGTACTTCGCGTACCAAAAAACGGAGTAAAGTTACGATAAATGATCATCATCTGAGCTTTTCATTTAGCATTGTTGGCACCGGAAATCCACCGAAATCTAGAAAAATGCCTTTTTATGCCAAATTGAGCAGTAAAGAATGTATAGAAATAGTTGGCCGAGGCATTGGAAATGTTTTCTTTCATTGGTAAGTAAATTTGTTTTCACGCTTGGTTTTCATACAGATGGAGGGACTTGCGTTATCTAGTTAGATGTATGTCTGTGATTGAGAAGAAGAGATATGTACTCACCTCCAAAAGTTCAATATCACAAGAAGTATTGATAGTGTCTCGCAGTTCCGAGTACTTCCATTTAGACAGGTCGTATTTTTGCTTGCCTTGCATGGCTTGCTGCATTCGTACCCGTTCAGACCTGTCATCCGTGAAAAAAAAAAGTCAGTGGATAGCGAACATGAAAGGATTTCAGGTTATATTGTTAAACTACATACATGCTACTGAACCGCGGTTTCTGGAAAGGATTTCTCGATGAGCTACAAATTCTACGTGATGCGATTGGCTGTTGTAAATTCATTCAACCAGTCACTGCAGTTAACTAGCGACTGATCAATTCCCAGATCATTTTTGGGTAATTTTCGTTCCAGAAACTTGGTCTTAGTATTATCATGCTACGTGCAGTGTTATTTATATTATAGTGGTACATAAATTACTGTGTTTATACTACAGTTGATATTTTGCATGCAATTATTTTGACTCTTTTAAAATCATGCGTTTATATGAAAACTTTTGAGATGACTGGTGATGCCTTTTGACGTTTTAAAGCCATCATGATTCAAGTGCAATACATACCTAACTGATAGCAATATCCCATTTTCACAACGGAATAATAATGGCAAATAAAACATAATATCCTCAACTTGTATCAAGCGCAAGTTCGATCATGCATGGAGTACTGTTCTCATCTCTGGGACGGATCAGCCAAATACCAGCTTGACGCACTAAAGTCGATCGAAAAGCGAGCCAAGAGGCTCATCGGCGATGAGGCGCTGGTCAAGTCAAAGCTCCAGAGTCTTGAACATCGTCGCCGAATTGCCAGCCTGTCGGTTTTTTATCGGTTACATTTCGGGGAGTGTGCGATGGAATTGCACGATATAATTCCACCTAGCCCGTTCCATCATCGGACTACCAGACGTACGGCGATGCGCCATCGATACATGGTAGACATCCCACCCATACGCACAAAACGTTTTGGGAACACTTTTATTATGATGCGTACAGCTAAGGAGTGGAATTCCCTGCCGGAGTCTGTGTTTCCCGATAGCTACAATCTAGGGGTCTTTAAGTCAAGAGTGAATAGGTTATTTCTAGGCAAGCGTGTTTCACCGTCGACCACATCATCGCTTACCATCAGGTGAGATTGTGGTCAAGCGCGAGCCTATAGGTTATAAAAAAAAAAATAAATAATAATAATACGACCCCAAGTAGTGAATCCAATATCAGTGTACTCAAAAAGTACATACCCTACGGACTTTCGCAAAAGCGTTATAGTATGAGATCCCATTGCAAAAATCTGCTCGTATTTTTTTTTTTTTTATGAAATTGGAGTTTCTCCTGTATCGTGGATGCGTATGGAACATGATCTAGCTCTCAGTTAGTTGCAATTCATGTGTTACTAAACCATGTGTTACACATGGTTTAGAAACTAAACTGGCAACCCAAAGATTGCGGCTAACTGAGAGCTGGAAACCTTATTTTTTCCTAATTTCTACACCAATTGAAAATTTCATAATTATTATGGGTTAAATACCAAACATAAATTTCAATTAGTTAATAGCGGCTACATATTTCCAGGCAGCCCTGCAGAAATCTAGTCTACTATCAAGTATCATTCATGAAAATTATGTTTAATAAAAAACCCTGATTTCTGTAGATGTCGGCTCTTAGACTATTAAATTTTGGTATTTATTAGTCTATTTTATTTGTATATGTGTATTATTAATATATATGTAAGTATATACTTTTTCGTATACAAGTTGTTTTTTAAATATTATTTTGTACCCCTTCACAACGTTGTTCTTTTTTAACCCAAAGGTTGACTGGTAGAGAATGCCTTGTGGCATTAAGTCCGCCTATGTACCACTTTTGTACATGAAGTTTAAATAAATAAATAAATTTGTTTGCATCAAAATGTCACAATATTTCACCTAAACCGTATGATTGTAAAAGAGTCAACGCTTAAATGTCAAAAGAACAAATCAAGCTTCATTCCATAACCTTAAATATCCTTCTTGTAGATTCCTATCTATTCTTCTATACATATTATCAAGAACACGCGTATCATCGTTGTTTTCAATCCTCATTTTATTTCCCATTTTTCAAACACATAGAAATAACACTTATTTTATGAAACACAGCTCAAATTAACTAAATAGTAGTTGGAATTAATATCACAAGCAACTATAGAAGATTATAAACTAAATAGTAGTTGGAATTAATATCACAAATAACTAAGATACAGTTAACAACACTAAGACTGCGTGCAGAAAGTTCAAGAAAGCAGATAGCTCTTGTTAGTAGTTAGTTTCGTTATCAGAAGTGGTCCTCTTTCAATTATTACAAGTGTTTATGAGTACATCCTAGTACCTACTTAGGTGAGTTTCTTATGTAATGAGGTCATGCAATTGTAAGTATGGAGTATTTGTTTACAGTATATGTAAAACAGGATACTGAATATTGTGTGGTTTGAAACATCTTTATGTTTTTCACCAATCTTTAAATTTATACTATTGCAATTGTTGCAAATTTCACTAAATAACCATTTTTTTTCAGTTGTTAGCCTCACAAATGGTCAAATTAATTATTTAATTATTTGACCATTTGTTAGACTAACATTTGACGAATAAACGCGTTTTACCGAAATTTTTAATCATTGGTTAGCATATCTAACCATTCGTCGAGTTGACTACAGATCATAAAACTGTGCCTTAGTGACTACCTCAATGGTGACTACTGGGCTGGAGTTCAAAGTTTGACACCCAAAGTTATTATAATTGGGTGTTCTCATGCGGAAATACTAAGAAGTAGTCCAGAGACTTGATTCGTATCCAGCTGATTCGTAGCCTATTTGAGTATTTCATGGGATAGGTTAACCCTTTGTCCTTTCTGGGATTGTTGCGTTCCGTATAGAAAAAAAAGTTATTTCACAAAATCAAAAAACCCGACTGCTTAAGAAGCGAACTTAAAAGACGTAAACAAGAAGAAAATCATGCTGTGCAGTCTGAGGTCTTCTTGTTTACGCGTTTTAGTTTGCTTCTTAAGCAGTCGGGTTTTTTACCCAACTGCCGAAGGACAGTAATATGTTTATCAGTCTATGTATGTATGTATAACACGTTTGGTCTCTAGAACGCCACATAGGAACAAACATACATACATTTATTTATTTATTTATTATTAAAATCTCCCTTACAACTATCATTACAGGTAGGTATACCTAATGCGATAACGTGGTCTTAAAATTGGGTGTGGTCATAGACTGATAAACACTCCACTCTTTTTACCCTCCTTCGGCAGTCGGGTAAAAAGGGACCGGTGAAAGCACAGAGTCAAAATGCATAGTAACGAAGGTAGGTATGCCAATATGAAGACTCAACACCATCGAAATAATACATAATTGAAAGAGGGCCACATTCGGAGCGTGCGGAAGAGAAATTCGTTAGTTCTGTCTCACTCAGTACCTGTTCAATTTATTCTCTCCATTCATTGACTCCATGGTAGGGAAACTGTGCGAACATATCACAATATTACTTATACGCTATTAGATGAAGACGGACATCCGGGCATGGTGACATGTTTTAGTAATGTTTATTTTAATTTTAAAAGAAACTAACTCGAAAATATTTTAACGCAGACATGATTATGAAAAAAAATTTGTCTTTAAAATACCCAGTGCAGTCTGTTGTGGATATGGCAATGTTTATTTTTTTTCTGGCAATCAGCATAGGATAAAAAAAAAAAACCGTTAAAAACTACATTGAAAGGACCGTTCAAATTCTGTCGTTAAACCAGATCCTAATTACAGGGCTTTTACATTTCGAAGACAATTTTTTTTATCATCGAGCAATTTTTTTTTTTAGTCGGTCATCATAAAGAAGAAAAAATATTATTAACTTTAAATCTTTCGCGTTTCATAATTGAAAACAATATAATTATCACTCACCGGGTAGAGTCTACCCGGTGAGGTGAGTGTGAGTCTACCCGGGATCACGGTCGTTGCAACACGGCCGAAACGTCGGGCGAAATATGTAAACAAACAATCGAAATCATCGCGTTAAATTTCCCGTGATAATTATATTGTTTTCAGAAAAAAATGATTTTTTTTCATATTTTTTTTACTTTTTATTAACCCAACTATAGCCCTGTTACGTTTGATCCACGGTTTTTTGCCCACCTTGTATATAAACATCGCTCTCATATCGTTCGTTTTACCGAGTAAGTAGGTACTCAGTTTTAAGCGAAGTCGCTATGAACGGTTTTGACTGTACATAGTTTAAAATCCTCAATCCCAGACTGTTGTATTCGGGTCTAATAAAAATAACTTAGTATTTCAAAACTTATAAAACAAATATTACTAAAAACATGTACACCATTGTAAATCGTAGTGTAAAGCTATATACAAGAAGAAACTTCGCAGACCTGTGCTCTCCATTTCATATTGTACAGTGATAATTCTGCTTAGGTATAATTTTATAGATCAGAAACATTTTTATAAAGTACACGATTAAATTGCCTGAAGGAAGATTTCATTAAAACAACTTATAATATCAGACATCAAGTAATTTATTGACTGTTTAATGTTTTAATTTTTAATCAGCAATCGTCATTTGATTCATCATAGCTAAATACAATAATAATGCATTGAGCTATGATAGGTTATTCAAAAAAAAAATCACTTTGAATCCACGATAAAATATAGAATTAATCCATATTGTAATGATGATACGAACAAATCTGCTAGATTATCATGCAATCAGGAAGATTTTCGTGTTGATCAATCGTCAAGCCTCATTCAAATACTAACGTAATTGTCGTATCCAGAAGATGAAATACATCAAATCGATCAGATTATCATGAAATCTGGCAGATTTGATGAGAAAACGACCTTCGAATATCATTCAACCTGCTGAAGGTCTATAATAAAAAATAAAATAGACATACCTGCGTAACTGAGGCGGGGAACCTTCAACATGCCCATTGGTTTCCTTAGCCAGTCGTACTGCCATTTCATGGTCCCGTCGCTCTTGTTCTAACCTATTAATAATAGTGACAATGTATAATTTATTAATCAAAAGAAATGCATCAAAGATGTAACGCAGTGATTGGTCGGAAAAGAGTAGGTAGACAAAGATGATTCTATTTTTATACAATATTTTTTGAAAAACTTATTTACTCTTGCAACTCGTCCCTGTAAATATTTTTCTCTTGATCTGGCATCAAAATACAGGCTTAAGTAATTATTTGAGTTGAGTGGTAATATGTTAAATGTATTGTTTTATTTCATTATATGGTAAAAATGGAATTGTGTAGTATATAGATATATAATGATTGAAATAATAATTAAATTTTATTATTAATAATATAATGTAATTGAAAATTTATGTAATAATTTCATTAAATTGGAATTTGATTTTGCATGCCGTTAAAACGGTGAGACATGTAGCACTATGCAATATCATAAAATTAACACCTCTGTAAACACCATGTTTCTAGCAAATAAATATTCTGTTCTTGACTTTAAGACTCCCAGGTTGTAGCTATCAGGAAATACAGACTAGACTCCGGCAGGGAATTCCACTCCTTAGCTGTATGCACAATAAAAGTATTCCCAAAACGTCTGGTGCGTATGGGTGGGATGTCCAGCATGTACCGATGACGCATCGCCATACGCCTGGTAGTCCGATGATGGAACGGGCTTGGCGGAATTACTTCATGCAATTCCATCGCGCTCTTTCCGAAATGTAACCGATAAAAACCGACTGACAATTCGGCGCCCATGTTCAAGGCTCCAGAAGCCTAGATTCGACCAGTACCTCATTGCCGAGTAAATAGTATGCAGTTTTATTATACCTTTCTCTGTTCTCCTGATCAGCTTTAGCAGCCTCTTCCATTTGTTTCTGCAGCTTGAGAGCGGCGATACGATCCTGTTCCTCTAACCGCAGTCTTTCTACCTCCTCGGCTTTGCGACGAGCCTCCATCTCTGCTTTACTGCAAGCATTATGAAACATTATTTTTAGCAGGTTCATAACTACCTACATGATTAATATATTTTACAATAGAAAGATTAATGATTTTGACTTTTTTAATAGATAGATATTTCTGCCGAACCCATTCGCTATAAGAGACGTGAAGAGTTAGAACAATAACACAAACAACAAAAAAAAAGTTTTTTTTATATGTGTACCATTTACAATTCCTATCTTTGTGTTAGAATCTTAGCTTTTTAATTCAAACATAACAAAAAACAATAATAAAATAGCTTAGGTTAAAAAAAAATATACTAGTGTCAATCGATAAAAATAGGTTAGCAATACCGCTTGTTCTATTTCGACATACTGTCAACTGGCCCTGTGGCGCAATGGATAACGCGTCTGACTACGGATCAGAAGATTCCAGGTTCGAATCCTGGCAGGGTCGCGAACCACTTTTTGTATTTTTCTTTCTTTTTCCAGTAAGGAATGCTTTTTCAGTGGCATTTTTGATGATTATTATTGTTTGCGTCGAATATGTTTCGACATAATCTTATTTTTCAGTATAATTTTCATAGCGTATTTGAAATTTCTAAAAGTAACAAATCTAACATAAATAAATTGGTTCGTTATACCTCTACTTGCTAACATTATTTCTGTAAAAGAGATGATTATTTCACAACTTCTTCTCACAGCTTCTCCGGCTGATGTAAAATGCGCTCCTTTATTCAAATTAAAAAATATTTTTACCTTTTATTAAGTAGAATTAATTATTATAAGGTGAAGCCAAACGAACGTAATTTTGTGAGTCGCGTAAAATGCGTCGTGGAATTTACGCTGCATTCGGTTTCATACAAAAGTCCTGTTTGTGCCACACGGGAACGCAAAATGAGTTGTTTGTTGGCTCTCGCACAATAACGAATTGCACTCGAAGTGAGGGCGGCAAGAAATTACGTCCGTCCATCTGGCAGCCTAACCGAATTTCAGTTGACCGTAAATTCTGCGACTCATTTTACGAGATTTACAACTCAAAAAACTACGTTCGTTTTGCCTCAGCTATATAAGTGTTGTACTCACAGCCTACGATGTTCCTCTTCTTGCTTTATCCTTTCCTGTTCACGTTTCTTGGCCTCTTCAGCAGCGCGCATCTCAGCTTCCATTTTACGCAACCTTTCTTGTTCGTCTCTGAAAGTAAAATTATGTTGAAAATGAGACATTTAACTACAAATTCATTCATGTAGTAGTTAATGTATTAATCCTACTAATAAAATAAATGCGAAAGTTTGTGAGGATGAATGTTAATAGTGCTATTAGCTTAGGTGTGCATCAGAATAATACATTCATACTGATCTAATACCTTTAAACAAGCAATTCTTGTATATATATAATCTAAATCTCGGCAACGGCTCCCACGATTTTCATTACAAAATTTAGTATGCAGGGGGTTTCGGGGGCGATAAATCGATCTAGCTAGGTTGCATTTTTAGAAAACGTCGTTTTCTCTATTTTCACCCCAGCAGAGCTCGGTCGCCCAGGTACTCGACAGTAACTCTGTCTGTTACCTGTTCACGCTTAAAGCACTGAACCGATCAAGATGAAATTTGATATGGAGATAGTTTGAGTCCCTGGGAAGGACATATGATAGTTTTTATCCCGTAACCCTTAAGGGAGAAAAAGGGGGATGAAAGTTTGTATGGAAAACCTACAATCTGATTGCGCGATATACAAAATGGGCTATTGGAAGTACTAATGCTATGCAGACAAAGTCGCTGGCAACAGCTAGTATTCTAACTTTAGAAGATGTTGGGAGAAGTACTAATACCACACGGGCGAAGCCGCAGGCAACAGTTAGTATGAAATAGTTTTACAGTAGTCCTTGTATATTCCTTTATCATTTTTGTCGAAAATCATCAGTAAAATGGCTGATTTTTCGAAATAAGTTGTATCTGAGGAACAAGTATGGCGTATTGACATATTTTCGAAGCAGTCAAACGGCTTTTTCAATTCCCTAAATAGATAAAAGTTTTCTGCTGATTGCAAAATCAGCTCTAAACAAAAATCACAAAGCAAAAATAAACCTCGTCCTTTTATGACGTGCAACTCGCAAATGACGAAAATATGGACGCAATTTTAATACCCCAAAAACCTACATGTAATTTATAGGTTTGTATTGTACTCACCTATTCTTTTGGTCAGCCATAGCCTTTTGCAGTGTAGACATTTGTGTTTCGACGTCCTTGGTCAACTTTGTGTACAGCTTGTCGATTTCCGCGCGTGTGATCTTTTCATTAGACTGGAAAGGGAAGTTATATGTTCAATATTTTTATAGGTTAGTTTTGTCATGAATAATAATGTTTACTGTAGATGTAGAAGAAAACAGAAGAAGTGTGCAGCTATTTAAGAAGACATCGACACAAAGAATTTGTAATGTTTTTTAATTCGAAGAGTTTAGCATAGTTTTCATAAAAATGAAATAAACCACCCATTTAGACCGCCCATTGTACACTTTGTTGGAAAATATTTGTTCTGTATGTATTTTTCTTTGTGGTGTACAATAAAGAATATAATAAATAAATAATAAATAATAAAATAATCTTAACAAAATTGATGAAACAACAATCAGAATTATTTCTGGCGCAAAAACTATCATTACCAAAGTTTCGAATGTAATAGTTTTCACGGCAGTAATAATAGGGAACATTACTGCCAATTGCTCCCGCCAGATGGCGCTTGAAGGATAAAAGTAAACAAAAACATAACAACATGGCGTCTACTACAGTTTGTGATAGTGGTTACCGAACTATTTTTACTGTTTTAAGTATAACTTGTGTTCAAAAACTAAATAATAATATTGCTAGCTGTTGGTCAAGAATGCATCAGTGTTGTGTTAATGGATGCAGAAATAAAACCGGCCATATAATCCCAGAAAACGCCAATATTCGCAAGCAATGGGAAATTACTATTCGTCGCAGGAATTTTACAAAAAAGTCAAGGCTGTGTCCTGACCGTTCTAAAGCGGAATATTAAATAAAAAATAAAAGAAGGTATTTTACAGGTCAGTGTATTATCCTAAGGCAACCTTTATTCAAATAATAACAGTAATTATTATGTTTAATGCTATAGACATTAAAAAGAAGGTACATAACATTGTGTACTAATTAAACACAACTACAAAATGGTTTTAATGTCTACATAAATACGCATGTTTAACCATATGGTGTTAATAAAACCTAATTTATACTTACAGGACTGAAACTAAATAGAAAAATATTAAATAAGGGGGTTACCTACCATTGTTTGGAGAAAAAAAGAGTCGATGAAAGATAAACAGAGAAGGAAACTTTGAACAAATTGAGGAGAAACAATCAGCACTTTAAATTTCCGGTGCTGTTGGAATAAGTTTCACAATAATGTCTTAAAAATAGTGTTTCAAAAAGCTAAATTTCATTTGTGGTAAAACAATAAGAAAACACCTTTTGTAAGTAGAATAACTTGGCCCTTAAGAATGTAACTTTGATATTGTTACAAGATAGGGCAGCGCCATCTAGTGACGAGTAGAAGAACTAAGTAGTAACTAGTGGCGCCATCTAGTATCGAATAGCGGAACTAATGTTCTCGAAAGTTTGTGTCAAGTAGAATTTTCCAGAATGTTCGAACCGAACATTCTGGAAGTTTCTAGTCGCTTCGGGATCGATGAGTTCAAAAGTCGATTGTTCTGGAAGATTCTCGAAGTACCTAGAACAGTATGGAACGTTCTAGAAACATCTTCCGGGCTATATAAAGAGCGGTCAGGTTCGTCGTGGGTCAGTTTCGATTGAGAAGCGATACAGAGCGATCAAAGCGGAAAATAGTGCGAAGTCATAGAATTGTTTAAGAAGTGTTTTAGTAATAAACAGTGATTAATTGAAGTCTGCTGTTTAAATAATTTATCCCTGAACCCCAGCTCGTAACAAATTGGTGTCAGAAGTGCGGGATAAATTATGCCGGTTCTACCGAAGGAAGAAACGGAAGGGATGCGCACCAGGAGTCAGCGCCAGCAAGACGTAGACCAAAGGCGCATTGGAGACGCTCCCTCACCGTCATCAGGTGGACATGGAGATTCCGCGGCTGCAGCGGAACCAGCTCAAACGTCGGCGTCGCCTGACTTAGCCGCCCTTATGGCATTCATGCAAGAGCAGGCTCGCCGTCAGGAGGAGCAGGCTCGCCGTCAGGAGGAGCAAGCTCGCCGCATGGAGGAGCAGATGCAGCGCGACAAGGAGGAGCAGGCTCGCCGTCAGGAGGAGCAAGCTCGCCGCTTAGAGGAGCAGCTGCAGCGTGACAAGGAAGAGCAGGCTCGCCGTCAGGAGGAGCAGGCTCGCCGCTTAGAGGAGCAGCTGCAGCGTGACAAGGAAGAGCAGGCTCGCCGTCAGGAGGAGCAGGCTCGCCGTCAGGAGGAGCAGGCTCGCCGTCAGGAGGAGCAAGCTCGCCGCTTAGAGGAGCAGCTGCAGCGTGACAAGGAAGAGCAGGCTCGCCGTCAGGAGGAGCAGCTCTTGGTGATTAAGGATCTCCGCGGAGCCATTGGTAAGGAGATGAAAGAGGTAAAGGACCAGATCCAGCAACACGAGACCCGCATCGTCGAAATGGAGAAGTCAATACGTGGCCTCAAGTCTGGAGATGGGATCGTGGCAGCTGCGGTAGTGGCACCTTCGCCTCGTGGTTTTAAAGTACCACCTTTCGATGGCTCTTCGTCATGGTCCGCCTACAAGATTCAGTTTGAGGCCGTGATGAAATCGAATGGGTGGACTAACGAACAGGCTTTGACTGCTCTAACCTTGGGTCTTCGCGACCAGGCCTTGACTGTGTTAGAGGCGCTGGGACAAGACGTCACTTTCGAGAAGCTTCTGGAAGCATTAGAAGCTAGATACGGCGACGCGCACCTGGAACATGTGTTTCGGGCCCAGCTGAAAGACCGATCGCAACGGGTTGGTGAAACTCTGCAGCAGTGGGCTCTTGAAGTGGAAAAACTGGTCCGGAAGGCTTACCAGTCGTCACCTGTGCTGATCAACGGGAACCTCGTACAGGCCTTCACGGATGGGATCCGCGACCTGGAGGTTAGGGCTTCCGTAAGGCTTGGTCATTTCAAGGACCTCAAGGACGCTCTAGCCCACGCTTTGGAGGTGGAGGCAGTTCGACGGGACGATCGAACTCACCGAATCAGGGAGGTTGCGACTTCACCCAGATGCTATGGCTGCGGAGAAAGAGGCCACATCCGATTGAGCTGCCCGAAGCGAAGGCCCCCCTACGTTGGTAAGCAGTCGCCAGTGGAAGGATCACCTGATGTCCCTGCTGGGCAACAGCAGCAGGGAAACGAGTAGATGCCAGGACTAAGGGGCGGGTGCTGGCTGGTGATGGAAGAGCCCCAAGGATCTCGATCTCACAATCCTGTGACGGGAACAGCCTGATCATCGAGGGCGAAATTAACAGAACACCATGCAAGCTGACATTGGATACTGGGGCTTCTCGGACTGTTGTCAGTTTCCAACTAGCAAGAAGGTTTCTTGGGGACTTCTTCGGGAACCATGAAGGTGTACATCTGAGAACAGCCACCGGTCAGCACATAACCGTCCGAGGTGAGAAGGTGGTGGAAATGAAGTTAGGGAATAAAGTTTACCGGCACAATGTTATCGTGGCCGACATAGTTGACGACTGCATTCTAGGTCTAGACTTCATGAGGAAACATCAGTGTGAGATTGATGTTTATCAAGGAGTGTTGAAGTGTGGCTCAGAAGAAGTCTTCATGGAAGGTGCATCATCGGGGAAGGTGTACTGCCTGGAAAAGGTTACTCTTCAACCAAGGTCAGAAACAATCGTACCAGTTTGTCTACCAAGAAATTCTGGTCGGGAAAACCGATGTGTACTTATAGAAGGTTTAGATAACGATGCTTCATGGAAAATTGCACGCACATTGGTGAGGGGTACTAGTGTTTCATCGGTACGTGCACTCAACACAAGTGACCAGGACCTGGTGCTCAAGAAAGGAACAATGTTAGGCACTTGTGAAGGAGTGGTTTGGATGCGTAGATGCCACGAACAACCTACCAACGCCAAAGTTCAAAGTACAAGATTCGATGTGTCATCGCTTTTGAGGGACTGCCAGAATAATCTGTCGGAAGAAGAAGAGAACAAGGTTAAGAAGATGTTGAACAGGTTCGCCGACATTTTCTCAACAAATGATGCCGACATAGGGAAGACTGCGTTAGTTCAACACAGAATAAATACAGGAAATGAGGTACCAATCCGCCAGCGACCAAGACGTGTGCCAGTGGCACGGGAACGTGAAGTTGACGACATGGTCAAGGGTATGGTGAAAGATGGCGTGATTGAACCTTCATCCAGCCCATGGTGTTCACCGGTAGTGCTGGTGAAGAAGAAGGACGGTAGCATGCGCTTCTGTGTGGACTATCGCCGTCTAAACGACATTACGAAGAAGGACAGTTATCCGTTGCCGAGGATCGACGACACGCTGGATACGCTAACAGGAATGAAGTGGTTTTCCACCCTAGATCTGAAGAGTGGCTACTGGCAGGTCCAAATAGACCCTAGGGATAAAGAAAAGACAGCGTTCTCTACAGGCAAAGGATTGTGGCAATTCAATGTTATGCCATTTGGACTGTGTAATGCTCCTGCCACCTTTGAGAGATTGATGGAGCGGGTACTTACTGGGCTGATTGGTGACGCCTGCCTAGTCTACTTGGATGACATTATAATCGTGGGACGGACGTTTGAAGATCACCTCCGCAATTTGGAACGTGTGCTGTCAAAGATAAGAGGGGCCAATCTAAAGCTAAGTCCAAAGAAGTGCGCGTTGTTCAGGCGGCAAGTGAACTTTTTAGGACATGTGGTTTCCGAAGAAGGTATTCAAACGGACCCGGATAAGCTTGTTGCCGTCAAGGATTGGCCAGTTCCGGAGAACAAAACGCAAGTCAGGGCATTTCTCGGTTTGTGCTCCTACTATCGGCGGTTTGTGAAGAGCTTTGCTGACATTGCCCGACCTCTTCATAAGCTAACTGAAGACAAGATACAGTTCTGCTGGAATGACAGCTGTGACGTTGCATTTCAGCAGCTGAAGGAGCATCTGTGCAATGCACCCATCCTAGGCTATCCTGACAATGAAAATGAATTCATAGTTGACACAGATGCCAGCAATACTGGAATCGGTGGGGTATTGTCTCAACGAAAAGGAGATCATGAGGTTGTAATTGCGTACTTCAGCAAAGCCTTATCCAAACCTGAGAGGAACTACTGTGTCACTCGAAGGGAGCTTCTAGCTGTAGTAAAAACATTGCAGCATTTCAATAAATATTTGTTGGGGCGGAAATTTCTCCTGCGAACGGACCACGCTGCTTTGAAATGGCTACTGCAGTTTAAGAACCCGGAAGGACAGGTAGCAAGATGGATTGAGCTACTGCAAGAGTTTGATTTCGTAATTCAACATCGTAGCGGAACGTCGCACGGTAATGCTGATGCCCTCTCGCGAAGACCGTGTCCAGACCATTGTAAACATTGTGCGAGACAAGAAGCTAAGCAGGTAACGCTGGTGCGGGTTTTGAGGACGGATCTTAGCGAAGAGTGGAAGGAAACCTTGCAGAGCGCTCAACAAGAAGACATAGACCTAAAACCGATCCTTGAATGGAAGAAATCAGGTGCTTCTAGGCCTCACTGGAGTGATGTCGCAGCAACCAGTTCCATCACCAAGAGTTATTGGGCACAGTGGGAAAGCTTGGTTATCCAGGATGGAGTTCTGTGCCGGAAATGGGAGAACGCTCGCGGTGACCAGTGTCATCTACAAATGGTCGTACCTAAAGTTAAGGTGCCGGAGATCCTGCAGCTCTACCACAATGGATGTTCAGGGGGTCACATGGGAGTTAAGAGGACTTTAATCAAGATCCGAGAACGATTTTACTGGATCCATTGTCGAGAGGACGTTGAGGAATGGTGCCGCAAATGTACAAGTTGTGCGGCTGTGAAAGGACCACAAACTCGTAGCAGAGGGGCACTAAAGGTTTACAATGTTGGTGCACCATGGGAACGTATAGCATTAGATGTTGCGGGGCCATTTCCGGAAAGCCAAAGCGGAAACAAGTACTTCTTGGTCGTCATGGACTACTTCACAAAATGGCCGGAAGTGTTTGCAATCCCCAATCAAGAAGCGGTTACGGTGGCTGATAAGTTAGTTCACGAAGTGTTTTGTCGGTTTGGGGTACCCTTGGAAATTCACAGTGATCAAGGCCGGAACTTCGAGTCAGAAGTGTTCAAGGAGACGTGTCGTGTGATGGGTGCTCACAAAACCAGAACTACTGCTTATCATCCGCAATCAGACGGGATGGTTGAACGATTCAACCAATCGCTGGAGAGGTATCTGGCAAAGGTTGTGGAAACCAGACAGAAGGATTGGGACAAACACATTCAACCATTTCTCCTGGCATATCGGAGTGCTGTTCATGAAAGCACAGCAGTAACACCAGCTTTTGCTAATTTCGGAAGAGAACTACGATTACCTGCAGATCTAATCACCGGTACCCCACCTGATTCTCCACGCAATGTAACAGATTACGCGAATGAACTACGGAATAGGATGAATGATGTATATGAGCACATCAGACAGACAGGTCAGCAGATGTCTGATAGGATGAAGACTCGCTACGATCGGAAGGCGAACAATAAGGGCTTCGATGAAGGATCTCTGGTATGGTTACATAACCCGGTACGCAGCAAAGGAAAATCGCCTAAATTGCAAGCCAAATGGGATGGACCATATCGCGTAGTTACCAAGATCAATGACGTCACCTACCGAATTCAAAAGGGACCACGAGGTGCATCGAAGGTCATTCATGTGGATCGTTTGGCCCGTTATCATGGGTCTAACAATGCTCGGGACGAGCATGTCTAAGAAGGAGGCAATGTTACAAGATAGGGCAGCGCCATCTAGTGACGAGTAGAAGAACTAAGTAGTAACTAGTGGCGCCATCTAGTATCGAATAGCGGAACTAATGTTCTCGAAAGTTTGTGTCAAGTAGAATTTTCCAGAATGTTCGAACCGAACATTCTGGAAGTTTCTAGTCGCTTCGGGATCGATGAGTTCAAAAGTCGATTGTTCTGGAAGATTCTCGAAGTACCTAGAACAGTATGGAACGTTCTAGAAACATCTTCCGGGCTATATAAAGAGCGGTCAGGTTCGTCGTGGGTCAGTTTCGATTGAGAAGCGATACAGAGCGATCAAAGCGGAAAATAGTGCGAAGTCATAGAATTGTTTAAGAAGTGTTTTAGTAATAAACAGTGATTAATTGAAGTCTGCTGTTTAAATAATTTATCCCTGAACCCCAGCTCGTAACAATATCATGGATATACCCAGATAGCCTAGATTTAGACTCAACTCTGGACCTAAGTTTCATGACAATAACCCTTTTAAAACTCTTGTTAATTGATGTGAAATATTGTAAATAAAGAAATATATTTCTTTTTAACTTAATTTGATACTTGGACAATAATATAGATTCAGTACCTACTCTCAGAAATAATAAGTTTCACCGGTTACTTACTTTAACAGTTGGTCTATTTTTAACGGTTTTGACACATTACTCAGGTTGACCAGGATTTCTCCGATTATATTGGCAGACAACATTGTATATGAATTGTATTAGTAATCAATCCTAATAAAAATAAATAACATACAAGTACAAAAAAATTTCATTTATTTCTTGTTATAATTAAGTAACACACAGTAGGTACATTTTAATAGCACAGCACTGAAATTTAGGTAAATGTAGGTACTTATTTTATACACAACTATCTAGCCCTTGACCCTTCTTGAAAATAGGTGTGATCCTATGTTATGACAATATTGACAATGGAAAATAACACCACTCAAAACAAATTTTGTGTGTATTCTAGATGTTAATTTAAGTTTTCATCCAGGTGACACATAAAAATAATAATATCTAGGTATTTTGTTGTTGTAAAAATAGGTACTGATATTTTCATGGAGGCCTTAGACCGGGTGGTGCAATAAAACATAATAACAAGCATTTGCTGCAAATGCCATTCTAACGTGCAGCAGATATGCAGATACATTTTCAGTCCTTTTTCTATGTTTTTTTTTTTTTGTTTAGATCAAACCTGAAAGAATGAAGACAGTAGATGTAAATGAAATGTAATAAATCAAGTGCCAATAAACTTACTTATGATTCAATGACAAGATTTCTAATTTTAGAGTAAGTACTATCAAAACAAAGATATTTAATATCTGCTTTTACAAATCACCTTCTTAAAAGAATATATATATTTATTCGAAATGATTAAGGGTGGTAAGGAAGTCAGCGTTTAGGTCTTTGGTAAGGCTTTTGGCAATTAATAGTGCATTGGAATGCTGTCCACCATCAAAATGTAACCGTGTGCAAAACGGTTCCACTGCAAAGTAATTATGTGAGTCATATAAAATCAACCTGGAAGTATTGTTTTGAATATTAATTGGAAGTACATTGATCTCATTACATATTAAATTGATATAATATCTGCAAGTTACACAAGATTTCCAATGTTCGCATTCATATTCGTACCTTTCAACTAAATCCGTTTTCTTTTTCCTTTTACTGATGCACCGCGCTCTTGAATCCGGGTTTTTAGGTACAGTATGGTCTGATTGCCTCAAATATTAGTTAGCTCCATTTTTCTTTCACTATTAGCACATGCTATTAGTTTTATATTTTGTATGCTTAAACTGCGAAATATTGCCGCTCGACTTTGACAGTATAAAAAAAAACGTAGTGTTACATACTCTTTGGTATAGTTTGTTAACCTCCCGGCTTAGGGTATATATGTTCTGTGGTTATCCTTTGTTTTCAGTGGCGCCATCTGAGCTCAGCTTTGCGGATAGTTCCCTATTGGTACACTCAGGGCAATAAATAAAGTTCTTAGGATATTCTAAATTCAAATTATCAATAGAAAATTTGAATGAATCATCTGCTAATTAGTCGCAAAACCTTCGTCGAGTTTGATGATTAAAGATAAAGCGCAAGAGCCAGTGACGTCACTCCTCAGTAAAATGTGCACTATGGCGTGACGTCACGCGAAATTTTAACGCACAGTCAAAGACAAAGACACATACATACATTCATAAATGTGAGGACAATGTACCCAGAATAGCACTACACACAATACTACGTACAGGTATAAAGTATTAAAAGAACTCGCACGTGTACTGTGCAGTTATGTAATAACATTAACATCTGAAGCAGTTAAGTTATGACCAATCCCAACTGACGGCGCCCGTTTACGAACATGACGCATGAATCGGCACCACCCAGCTCAACCATGATGAAGGGAACCGAATGATCCAACACACGCGCCACCATCAGAGAGACATTTGAGAGAGCATGACACACTCAAATGCCAGGGTACACTTGTGTGTACCCCCTGGCATTTGAGTGGGTGACAACGATACTGTTGACCGTCTTCATTTGCATTTGGCACTGTAAGTAACGAGACAAAAAAAAGTCACTATTCGTATTGTCCTAAACTCTCACCTTGATAGCAGCACAAGCATTCCTAATAGAGTTCCTCAAGTTCTCGATATTCCTCTGCGCACTATCCTTCTCCTTCTTGAGCTGTGACGTCACAGTGTCCATATCCTTGAGGTTGTGCTGCAGCGCACTGATCTTGGCGATCCCCTGGTAGCGCGGCCGGTGCTTGCGCCGCACCAAGTGTCCGCGGATCGTCTTTTGTAACAGGATCAGGCATTCTCGTCGGTACACGATTTTGTTCTTTACTGTGGAGAGCAAAAGCTTTAGCTTTTTTATAAGGACCTTTGTGAGCGACCACGTATAGGTCCCATTCGTAATTATTGGCAACACACACTGGTCATAGAGTTTTGTCTTGAGACACTGCGGTAAATTGGACGAGAAAAAACCACGCAACTGCCCGAACGCCGCCCAGCCGAGTCGGATTCGACGGTTGACCTCTTTCTCGAAGATAGACTTACCCAACTGGACTGTTTGTTACAGCTAGACATAATCTTCTATTACTTCGAGAGTAGAATCTCCGATCTTGGCTTCATCAGGTTTACCATAGTCGCTTAACTATTCGAGATATCTTATACCCATGACATACTTATTAAGGATTGCCAGTGGCCATCTTCTGAGTAAAATAAGTGAATTGAATAAGCGTTATTTTTTTTTTAATCAAGCTCTTTTGACAAAAAAAATGGTATATAGGATATTGATTGTATGATGATGATATAGGATTTTGCTTAATGTAGTTGAAAACCTTTTTTTCAGCAACTGTCAAAATATGCAATATATTGAAATGTTTATGAAATATTTTGAATAGAACGTGGGTATTTTTTCTACACATTATATACAGTAAAAACTAAATTCCTACTCATAATTAGCAATCACTTTCATATTTTTATACATATTTCAATACATTGTAAAATATCGAATTCGAATGGGATTAATTGTATTTGAAATGATTTGTTCACAATATATCGAAAGTTAATAATATCGCAAGATGTACCATGTGTGTGAGTATGTGTGATGTAAGATGTGTGTGTGTGTGTGTATGATGTTGTGTGTGGGTGTGCATATTTTGTAGATGTGTATGTATTACAAACTTTTAGGTTTTTATTTTTAAATTTAGAATTAGAATCATGATAGTTACGCTCTTTTGATCAAACTTATTTAAATATCTTCGGTTTATCACTTACATTTAATAATAGACAGCACAGCGAAGATCGACTTCCTCCATCTCGACTTGACGAGCCAGGACAGCACGGCGTCCACGATAGACTTCAAGTTGTCGGGGTCCGACTTCATCATGGTGTCGAACTCCGAGTACTTGCCCGGCCGGAAGAACACGCGGGTCACGCCGAACTTGTAGTCCTTGTCCGACAGACCCAGACTGTGGACTATGGCCTGGAAAAGGAAAACATTGTTATGAACAACAGGGGCTGATCATAAGCTCTTAGAGTAAGGTTATTTTGAGTGTGCATAAGGGACAGATGTATATGACTTGTATACATCTTTCCCTTTTTAGGGTTCCGTAGCCAAATGGCAAAAAACGGAACCCTTATAGATTCGTCATGTCTGTCTGTCTGTCCGTCCGTATGTCACAGCCACTTTATTCCGAAACTATAAGAACTATGCTGTTGAAACTTGGTAAGTAGCTGTATTCTGTGAACCGCATTAAGATTTTCACACAAAAATAAAAATAAAACAATAGATTTTGGGGGTTCCTATACTTGAAACTAAAACTAAAAATATTTTTTTTCATCAGACCCATACTTGTGGGGTATCTATGGATAGGTCTTCAAAAATGATATTGAGGTTTCTGATATAATTTTTTTCTAAACTGAATAGTTTTCGCGAGAGACTCTGCTAAAGTGGTAAAATGTGTGTCCCCACCCCCCTGTAACTTCTAAAATAAGAGAATGATAAAACTAAAAAAAAAATATGATGTACATTACTATGTAAACTACCAGCGAAAATTGGTTTGAACGAGATCTAGTTAGTAGTTTTTTTTTAATACGTCATAAATCGTAAACCGCAATTTACCGGAAGTACGGAACCCTTCGTGCGCGAGTCCGACTCGCACTTGGCCGGTTTTTACAGTCGATCCATAATAGTTTTGATACGTCATGGTAGGGGGACAGATATCTATCATTTCGAATCTCACTAACAGCAAGGTGCGCCAGCGGTCGTCATTCTCAATACAAATACATAGGAGAAATGTACATGTACCGTACTTGGTGTAAAAAGTTTGAGTAGACTTACATCTAATTTTAAAAAAGGGTAGTTGACAAAAATATCTATTTAGTCCATCAGTTAGATAACCTAAAAATATTGGACACGTATTTTTATTTTGCCATGTAATAAAAAAATTACGACGATACAGTGCATTGAAATATCGTTTGACGTCACGGTGTGTTACACTTTATATTGTCAAAGTGACGTCACAAGCTTTCTCTCCTGAACATTGATGCGTCTTATCTGTGTCAGTTTTTATTTATTTGATAAAGCAAAAAAATACGGGGCCAATATTATTTGATAATCTAAATATATTATTAAATAATATTAGACCCGTAGCCCCGTTAGTGGACGGACTAAATAGAATTATCATTTTTCTACCCAGGATACATCCCTATTGAACCTTATTCAGATGGCAATTTTAAAATCAGATGCAAGTCGACTTGTCAACCTATTTACACCATGTACGGAATTATAGGATACAAGTGTATGCGCATGCGCAAGTGTTGCGTTACACATAAGTAATGACAGTATTTCAGTTTCATTTATTTTGACATTTGTTTTAGGGAACCAAAATTTTGTGTTCTGTACTTATCTATATTAGAATAGAATTTATTTGTCAGAATATTGTACAAAGCTGCATGTGTATTATGTTGTATGTAAATTTTTCGCCATTATACCATTTGCGAAGCGGACGATGTTTCTGCTTGATGTTCAATCGTAGTATGATATGTTTCTGTTGCCACATAAAGCTAAAATTTAGGCTATTTTCCTCCACTTACCTCACAGAACAGCTTCGCAGACAGTTTGTGCAGCTTCTGCGGCAGATACTGCTTGTACATATCGTGCAGATCATTGAAGGGCGCCCGCGAGGGGTAGCCGTGCTCCATGAGCTCCAGCACTGCGATGGTGCCCGAGCACTCCAGCTGTGTGAGCACCAGCGAGCCTTCCACCTCGCGCCCCACCATGCGCGAGTTGGGCTTGATGCAGCGGACGAAGTTTGTGCCCTGGAAGTAGAGATAAAGGTTAATCAGAAAAGAACAGCGGAGGTGTATGGAAATATGCTGGAGTTGGGGGCACCCTCAGGGTCCAACCCAAGTGAGCCGGGCCAGCGATGGCGGTGTTGGGCCCAGCAAGTCCGACACCTACCGGCGACATCGCACGTTTTACTCGCCGCTCATATCGTGCCCGCAGGCATAGTGTACTCATTGTTAAACAAAGAAAGAAAGCAAAAATATTCATTTGTGAACCAAGATGTGTGCACAGGAGACATTACGGATACGGAGTATGGTTCACTCCGAAGTTCCGGAGTATTTTCAGCTCGTAACTTCGAAGGAGTTAGGTTTACTCCATGTTGTTTTATGACTTCTCTCTACCCTAAATGTGGCACTTCACATCGCTATTCGTGTTCGCATATTTGTCTTATTCGCCCAAATAGGACGATGTGAAGTAGCTCAATTCGACTATATTTGCCTATTCTCACGAACTAGACGAATGCGCCAAATACCCGAACACCCATATCCGCCCGGTTGTCGGTTTTTTGCAACATATCAAAGGATTGCGAATATGGCGAATGTTCGTTTACCGGCCACACATCGCTCGCCAGATAATAAGCCGCTGCTGCAGTTAACACGTCCATCGTAAACTATAGGTAAACTATAAAAACATTCGTAAATGTTTAGCATATTTGCTGTTCATGAACGATGTGTAGTCGGTGTATTCGTGTTATTCGGAATTCAACACGAATATAGCGAACAAAGACGAAAAAAAAACGCGAACATCGAATAGCGATGTGAAGTGCCACCATAACGACTGTTAAATGTCTTCAAGTAACAGCCGAGACTAACAACTTAACATGCTTTCAGAAGCACAGAGGTCAACTCTCAGTATATAATAAATGGTCACCCATCCATAGCCCGACCTCGGCAAGAGTTACATAACCTAACGATCAACGCGTCAAGCTCCACCTTCCCAAAATTATTGTTAAAATTATTATTATTTTCAGCCTGAGTTGTGTCCTACTACAAGACAAAGGCAATTTTTATTACTTACAGTTTTGGGTAAGTGTAGACATTGTTAATGTAAAGAGCTTTATATACAGTAAAATAAAAAAAATCCCCCAAACATTTTTACTATATAATTTATCTATTAGTAGACACGCTTAGATCAAGAACCAATCGAACACATAATTACGACACGATATCTAGCGAAAACACCCCGAATCAAACAATAAAACGCCCATAACTTTGAACGGCTGAACCGATTTTCATCAAACATAGCTAATAACATTCTCAATAAAGTCACCTTTCAAACAACAAACTAAATCAAAATCGGCTCATCCGTTTATGAGGTATGATGCCACAGACAGATACACAAATACAAACTTATAACACCCCTCTTTTTCCATCGGAGGTTAAAAATAAATAGTACTCACATTCTCCTTCAACTTGTCCATCAGCTGAGACAGTTGTGCCTGGAACTTGGCCCCCACTGAGATGAAGTTGAGTTTCCCTTTAGCGTTGTTGTTGTCAGTGTTCTGGAACAGTTGCTGTACCATCTTGCTGTTCGACTCCTGGACGAGGAACTCTAGGGAGGCGTGGAGAGCGTCGTTGTTCTTCTCTATGAATTGGTTCTGTGGAGGAAAAAGGGTATAAGTTACATCTGAGTTGCCAAAAGGTTCAACAACCTTCTTCGTCTTGTTATTAGACTCAAGATCCATTGATAAGACTTGATCAGACTTTTTACAATACTATTCCTATTTATATTCGTATAATGCTTTCAAACTAGCGCGCTCGTCCCACAATAGATAAATAATTTGTGGATACTGGAATATCATCTTTTTATTTTAACATCAATATTCATGACTCCTGGAGTTTACAAATCACCAAAAACAAATTCATAGATTGTATGAATGACGAGAAGTTATTATAATAGTAGTTTATGCAACGGGCATATAATAGGTAGGGGTTATTAAAACACGAGTGAGGGTTTGCCGAGTGTGATGATAGTATCACACGAGTGTTTTAATACCTAATTATATGCCGTTGCATACATTATTTTATCTTCACTCGTTGAAATAAAACAAAGGTGGAAACGAAAAAAAAATTTGGTATGGCGGGCAATTTAGACTCTCATTGCGCATGACTGCGCAGCGCGCGCATCCATAGACAATGACTCTATTTTTTCTAAATTAAGTCAATAAGCCCATACACGCCAATAATTTAAAAAGTTTAAGAATGCTATACAAATTAAAAAGTTATTTTATGATGTAATTGTTTGAATATCGAAGGAAAATGTTGCACTGTAATTCTGTAATAGTTTTTTTTTTCCTATCCACTAAAAGAAAGTACGTGTTTATACAATATTTTTTTAAATTTCAATTTGGAACATTACGTTGTGAGTGTAGATAAAAATATTTACCGTGTTATAACAAACAGCGCCAGCAAAATGCCTCAACAAGAAACCTTCATCGTCACGTAGCGTGCGGTGAGCTTTCAAACGAGATGTTCGTGGAACTTGTAATCTGAAAAAAATGTTTTAAATTATCTGACTGACAAATCAAGTATCATTAGATAAATTTGTTTGAAACATTATACTCTGATTTTTAATTTCGCAAACGGAACTGACATTTGCGGGGTTGCCACTTTATCATTACGTAAAAATAGTGTCGTATCCTGAGTGATCGAATATCTTAGTAGATCGAAACTGGAACTTATCACAGTAAAAAAAAAAATGTAAAAAAAACTAGCGAACCTTTTATAATTCCTAATCATTTATGTCACACTTCATTCTATCGATCACATTTATTTTATTGTTGATTTCTTATTTATTACAATAATAGTTTATGTACTTCGTGTATGAATACTGTTATATTTAAATATTTTATCTTTATATTCGTGAAAACATTTATTTACACCAATTAGTAAAATTAAGTTGAGGACTCATATCACATCGATTCGATGAATCACTTATGATTGAGCCTTAGCTACAACACTATGCTCCGCGCTTGCAACATTTAAAAAACCGTCCAAGTGCGAGTCAGACTCGCGAATGACGGGTTCCGTACTTGGTAAATTGCGGTTTACGATTTATGACGTATTAAAAAAAAACTACTTACTAGATCTCGTTCAAACCAATTTTCGGTGGTAGTTTACATGGTAATGTACATCATATATTTTTTTTAGTTTTATCATTCTCTTATTTTAGAAGTTACAGGGGGACACACACATTTTACCACTTTGGAAGTGTCTCTCGCGCAAACTATTCAGTTTAGAAAAAAAAAGTTAGGAACCTCAATATCATTTTTGAAGACGTATCTATAGATACCCCACACGTATAGGTTTGATGGAAAAAAAATAGTTTCAGTTTCAAATATGAGGACCTCAAAATTTATTGTTTTTGTTTCTATTTTTGAGTGAAAATCTTAATGCGGTTCACAGAATACATCTACTTACCAAGTTTCAACAGCATAGTTCTTATAGTTTCGGGAAAAAGTGGCTGTGACATACGGACGGACTGTAGACATGACGAATCTATAAGGGTTCCGTTTTTTGCCATTTGGCTACGGATCCCTAAAAAAGAAGGTTATTGGCAGCTGTCAGTTTAGTCTACGAAATTAAAAATCACAGTATAGGTGAAAGCACCAAAGATTATTATTTGCCAATTTGGTAGAAAAATATTAGTTTTGTACTGTTTACGTAAGTGAGATGGTTGATGGGTTCATAAAGTACCTGTTGTTATTGACTGCCAATTGTTTGTGTACGGAATGTGTGAAGTGGCCAAATTCAGGTTTCGGGAGCTTTGATTCTTCGTCCAGTAAATGGAAGATACCGTGATTCTTGCTCTCGATTAAATCTGGAAAAAAGGTATACAATATGGTTATATTCAGAGATGGACCGACTAGACGCGCGTAGATCACAGATATGGTAGAGGAACATATGTAGGTTGATCTAATCAAATGGTGGTGGGACAGTATCTGCTGGAAAGCGGAAAATAAACGAAAACGTTTCCCATTTTATTGACCCTAAGGTAGTTGACGATATAATGGTGTGCAAACTTAATTAAGTTATATCGAGAAAATTCTGATATAACGCTCGCTTTTCTGGGTGAATGGTATTACATGAGAACTAAAGAATCTACCCCGCAGTAGCTGATTTTAAAATGAAAATCACGTCTTAACGGCTAGTCGTAATTTTTGGACAAAAATATATGTTACATTATTAGACCATTTTGTTAAGAATATGATGTCTGAAATTTTATTCCTATAACAAAGTGTAATTAATTTGTAAAGTTATGTCTAACACGGACAAAAAAAAAAACGACAATCGCACCAAAGCTGCCTTGAAATTTTCACCATCTCCAAAGACAATTTAATTATCTTCATTTTGATCTAAGGTTTTTTTTAAAGTCATTGTATAATAAAGAAAATACAAAAATCTACTGAATTTTGGGTCAAGCGTGTGTGAAACGAGTGCGCGTTTTGTTCCCTCAAGGTCGTTAGCGACTGTCATCGTCTTAACAGACAGAGATGCTGCTGGGAAGTTCGTGCCGCCACTTCTTCTCCCCAGCTAGAAAACTAAGAAGTTCCGACGGGCGGGTAGACGTTACAGCTGATTCATAGTCGAATAAATGACTGTAGATTTAAAAAATAAAAATTACTTACCAATACAATCCTGGTTATCAACGAATCTGATCTCCGGCACGTTCAGTCCCTCTCGCTTGTACAACTCCTGTTCGTTCTTGAGGATGCGCTCGTTGAAGAACTGCTGCAGTTTCTCGTTGCAGTAGTTAATGCAGAACTGCTCGAAACTGTTCATTTGGAAGTATTCTGTGCGAGAGGAAGGTTCACGTCAGGCTTGCGTAATATTTTAGGTTTACTTAAAAAGCCGGACGAATCTGAATTTTCAAGCTGTTGCGTTGCTATAAACTTTGATAACTTATAAAAATGGGGACGCAAAATTGTGACGTCATCACAACAAATTATCCTTTTGGATTCACGAGGGCTAAAGTAACAACATTATGTAATTCAAAACTAAGTAAAACATAACGTATAAAAGTTACAACGGACCTTTGTGTCTCTGAAATTGGCTCGCCAACCATTCCGCAAGAAACAGATGTCATCGAGTATACTTCATAGAATAAGCAGATAAGACGATTTGAAAAACGAAAGCGAGTGAAAGAGACAGTTATACAATGCTATCTTCATCTTCAAAATTGACACAAAAATAACTACTGTGCAGGGTCTTGCAGCCAATTCAGAGACACAAAGATCCGTTGTGAGTATTATTATTAATGATGCTATAACAATAAAAAAATATACTCTAGCTAGGAGGAGGGTCTGGAGATATGTAACACAGGGTTTCCCTAGTACGGACTCCAGTCTCTCGCAAAGGAGCTTCTAACATGTGACATAGTTTTAAGTAGGTTGTAAGTTAACCTTTGTGGAGAAAATCAATAAGTTTTTATTATCTTCTTCTTTCGTGTCGATAAACTCAAACCATTTAGATTTTGTCCGACCAGTAAGTAGCTACTCGGACAGCTCTGTCATTTGGTACGTTCAAATCCCGTAAGGTGCAGGTGGTAGGGCATGAAGGGCAGACAAGGAGGTGGACCATATCTTGCGAAGGAGCCCCACACTGGCAGTGTTTTGGATGGTTCTATGATACTCCATTTGGCCAGGTTGTTTCTACAGCGGCCAACCTGGGTCCGCAATCGGTTTAGGGAATTCCAGATTGGCCACTGTAGTTCGTTTCCAGGGGGCAGATGCTCTGCCGGAGTGATGAAGTGTGGAGGAGTAGGGTGTGTATATTTCCATAAATCACATCTCTCGTCAGTTGCGCTGGCTTTCGAGGAGGTTTCGAGAAGTTTTTATTATTACTAAGTAAAACCGCAACAAATATTCATAGCATCGAACAGTGTTCGTAGATCTTCAGTCCTATTTAGTACCTTATATCAAGTGACATGTCACAATAGGTATATACAGATACTGGTAAACCTCTACCTAACCCTTTGGAGAATACAGGGGGTGGGGTAGTGTAGTGTTAACTCACCGAAGCCAGCGATATCGAGCACTCCGATGTAGTAAGCGGAGGCCTGGAAGGGGATGCTGGTGTTGATGCGGTGCACGATGTAGTCGAACAGGCGGCTGTACACCGCCTTAGCCAGCGCGTCGCGAGCGTTGTTCGCCTCGTACGTCTTGAGAGGCACCCTGGGGAACAAAATACGACAGTTTTATTATTTGCACTTTATGTACAGTAAAAATAAGTTTAAAAACCTAAACCCGACTACAAATAAAAAACCGGTCAAGTGCCGATTCGAACTCGCGCACGAAGGGTTCCCGTACCATTATCGCAAAAAACGACAAAAAAACACGTTTGTTGTATGGCATATTTGTTGTTATAGCGGCAACAGAAATACATCATCTGTGAAAATTTCAACTGCCTAGCTATCAAGGTTTCATGAGATACAGCCTGATGATAGACGGACAGACAGATAGACGGACCGCGAAGTCTAAGTAATAGGGTCCCGTTTTAACCCTTTTGCTAAGGATCCCTAAAAACGAGCTTTGAAAAGTATGAACCAAGAAAATAGCCTAAGAGGATAGCCGTTGTCTAATGCCACCTTGCCATAAAGATTGCTTACTCTTATAATGTAATTGTTGTGAAAACAATTGGCATTTTCATCAAGTCAATCAAATATTGTGTAGACTTCTGAACGTTCGTGGACTAAGGGGATGCAAAGGGGACGGAAGGGAACGCTCCGTACGAAGTACCCTTGAAACCATGAGTCCCAAAAAATGGCGAAATATGTAAAGTAAGTAAGACACAGTTTATGTACGTAAAACAAACTTAAGAGTGGCGATAATTTACTGAATCTTGGTATGAATGGCCCAAAAATTGTTGGTCAGAATAAGAAATACTCACATGATGGCGGTTCCTTTAATCCCTCCTCTGGAACTCTGCATGAGTCTGGACACTAATGCCATCCTCAGTTCTCCAGGGTCTACTCCCAACAAGCCAGCAGCTGTGGCCAGCGCTTGTTCAGAGTTAGGAGTGACGCGACAGCCGCCCCTTGGCCCGCTGTCTTCCTCAAACTCAACGTTACCGAGGTGTAAGACGGCTCCTACTACGGAGTAAACTGCTCTTTTCTCCTCTTCTGTGAGACCGACGCGGGATAGAGCCTGTGGAGAAGTTGGATGGTTAATTTGGTGTGTTTTGCGTAAATTATTGTAACTTGAACCTTATGTCAATGCCAATAAAAGTTACACGAAGAGTGCCTGTAATTTGTATCGACTGTGCATTAATGTTGCTGCTAAAAATAATAACTTGTATAAAAGAACACTTATAGGGCTTGATTTGGTCCTTAACAACTAAGTAATACCAATACAATACAAATAATCTATATTGTTATATTTTTTTACAGCAGTTATTGATGCCTCTGACTCCCGAACTAGGCGGATCTGTATGACAGGAGTCAGTCAACTAAGTAAGACTGTCATTATTATAATAGATACCACATAGAGTGGGTGCAATTGACCGTTACAACTAGTAGACAATGACGAATAAACACTTAAATATTATTGGACCTATAGAAAAAGGATTAAAGACAAAAGATATTTATTTCAACTGGGCCACCAAGCGGCACTTTTGAATGTCACAATTTAAATTTAAATGGAATACAAGTTGATTCTACCGTACATTCGGAAAGTAGCTAGTTATGGAGAAGAATGCACAAGAAACTCCATACTTTTTAAATTTACATGGAATAAAAGTTGATTCTACCGTGCATTCGGAAAGTAGCTTGTTATGGAGAAGAATGCACAAGAAACTCCATACTTACTCTTTTAAAAAAGAAAATGATTCTACCGTGCATTCGGAAAGTAGCTTGTTATGGAGAAGAATGCACAAGAAACTCCATACTTACTCTTTTTTAAAAAAAAAGAAAGATTTTTACAATATTTAGGTACATGAGTACATACATTAATAAATTCACATAATTATGTGAGGACAATGCACCCAGAATAGCACTACACACTATACTATGTAAAGGTATAAAGTATTAAAAGTACTCACACATGTCTGTGCAGTTATACAATAGGTACTAGAAAAACATCAACATCCGAAGCAGTTGAGTTATGACCAATCCCAACTGACGGCGCCCGTTCACGAACATGACGCATGAATCGGCACCACCCAGCTCAACCATCATGAAGGGAACCGAATGATCCAACACACGCGCCACCATCAGAGAGACATTTGAGAGAGCATGACACACTCAACTGCCAGGGCACACACAAGTCAACGAACGACACATAGGTATAGCAAATGGTAGATTTACAGTTGGGTACATAGTACCCACACACGTGCTGTGCAGCTATACAATACTAAAAGAAATCGAGTCTATACAACACAAACATAAACATATCATTTGTTTTTGCGCCCTAGTGGTTGTGGAGCAGGACTAGCATTGAGCCAAGCATTTTTATCAGTGATATAATCCCCCAACTTATAATATGCCTGCCTGATATTAAATGAATGATGCATATTAAATGAATGGACCTAAATTATGATAATAAAAAGAACCAATTTTATCGCTTCTTCAATCGGCAAAGTAAAAACCAACAGAATATTACCTGATGGAGTCTCCCAAAGTCCTCCACATCGTCAAGTATGGGGTCTCGTAGACCGCCTTTCGCTTGTTGCTGCTTACTCTTGCAGTTGGCGGCAATTTTCTTCTCTGAGTTGGCAGACGTGAAGTATTGGGTGCAACCGTTCTTTAGATACTGAGGACAAATTGTGTTTTAGGTGAGTTTGTTTGCATTATGTGATGTTTTGAAAGGATTGTGAAAGAGGCATCAATAGTAGTACATAGCGTAGTGTATAGTGGAGAGCAGTGGTGGCACAGTGGTAACGGCCGCGACTGCCAAGTTGTGGGTCGTGCGTTCGAACCCAGGCAGGTGCTTTACTTTGTGTAAATTATTTCAACACCACTGGGTTCCACCTATTTAAACAGGAAAAAACATTTGGGCCCCACAATCTGCCATAATTTTAATGTAGCCAGTGACACTCGCAAGGTTAGGACGAATCGATTGAAGTAAGGATCAAATCAACGCGTTTGGTCTCTAGAACGCTACATAGGAACAAACATACGTAAATACATGGACTGATAAATACATTACCCTCCTTCGGCAGTAGGATAAAAAGGGTCTGTTTTTCATCGACACGCTAAGAATAAGAAGAATATCGTACAGTTGATAGAATACTTTGCTACATTATAAGTCTCCTAATATTTTTTACACATCTTATGCAACATCATTGTATCGGTAATAATGATAATACAATGATCATGTTTTTCAAATATTGAGTGAGAGTATTAAAATTGTCTTTCCCTTTTGTAGTTTAGCATGTCATTATTTGGTAAATATGTGGATACTTTGAAACGTCTACACTACACTACGATACCGAGGGTTTGGGTAATACATAAGGCACTTGTCCCACCTTCAACAATCAGCGAGAGGCGAGTAGAGCTAGATACTAAAAACGAGTTGGCGAGAAGAGAGTGTGTAAGTCCGATAGTTTTGTCGCTCGGTTATTAGCGAGTGTTATTGTGAGACGGGCGAACACTCGCACCACTCGCTGGGGCGCCTAGTCCTGCGCAAACTTGCACGCGCTACTATTTGGTCTTTCGGCGTGTGTTCTGACCGCCAAGCGAGCATCGCCGAGCGAGTATTACCTTTGATAGCTCTTGTCGCTGCGACAAACTTGTGGTGACAGAGTACCCGCCGGCAGTGTGAACAGCCAGCGATCAACTATTAAAATATGTGTCTTTTTTCTTGACACGGGATCTTATACTTTTTGTACGTCTCTTCAGCGAGAAAATAGTCGACAACTAATCGCTTACTCGTCGGCGGTTGGACAAGTGCCTAATGCCTGTTTTCACCGACATACCCTCAGCTTAAGGGGTCCCCTAAGACTGCTTAGGGGGCTGTTAGAAGGTGGTTTCTATTTCATCAACATCAAGGGGTCAGTCAAACGCTAAATCGTCCCTTAATTTTTTTTCATCACAAAAATGAAATTATGAAATTAATTAAAATATGAATGAATTAATTAGTGTCCAACCGAAACTGGTTTTTACGGCCGAAACCGAAACCGAATTTCGGCAACAGTCTCAGTTTCGGCCGACACCGAAACTTCCTTACAAGGATCGTGTTTTGCGGGGAAAATAAAGAAAACGTTAGGGGACGCCATAGAAAGACATACATAGACTTTATTGGTGATGTTCTTCTGAAAGGCCATGTTCGCATTACTCATAACTGGCGTGTGTATGACTAGATGTATGAATGTGAGTGAAGCAAAAGAAGGATGTAAGGATCGTAGCAGGTGGCGTTCTGTAGTTTCTGCCTACCCCCATGGGAAAAAGGCGTGACTTTATGTATGTATCCCATACATAGGTGGTAGTATAGTGGATATCGGTGAAAACGAGCATAAGACAATTTAGAGACACGTATAAAATCTCACTTGACGTGCCTGTCGTTGCCCGCCTTTAAGCCGGAACAGTATTTAGTTAAGTATTTTACAATGCATGTCCTCGAAAAGATCGGTTTTCCAAGCAGCCAAACTGTGCGTTTTTACTTTCCTGTATTTTTTTAATTTTTAACTCCAACGTCAGCCCGGCGCATAGAGTTTTTATTATTTGAGAAAAGTTTTAAAAATTAGTTATGTACAGATTATCATTCATATAAAAGGTAAAATAAAACTAATACTTTATTTTAGGTGTTTTTAATTACTCTAGATTTAGATTTTGATCAATAAATTAATTTTAAATATTCATTAAATATGTTTGGCAGAACGTATATTTTGCTCGTGCCTTATTGCGTTACGATGTGACAGCTATTCGCACATGCGCAGTAGATATGCCCGAGGAATTATTAGTTAATCTGTGGATATGCTGAACGCGGTTGAATAAGCCCGCCATTTTATTAATTTCATTTTATTAATTTATTTATTTTCTCGCACAATGCATAGTAAAATTTTGTATGATACACGTACGTAAGATGATTTCCGACTTGTGTCGATTTATCCACTCACTCGCTTCACTCGCTCGTGAATAAAAATGCCACTCATCGGAAATCACCTACCTTCCGCACTTGTAGCATAAATAACTATTTTTTGGTTACTTAATTGGCTGTTTTTATTGACAAATTATGTTATGCAATTTGGAAGGTGACTGCTAGATGACTTTGAAGGATTTTAATACGGTCTGTTGCACACATCTTAAAGAATGACGCTTATGACGTAAATAGTAATAAATCAACACTAAATATTAAAAAAAATTGTTGAATCTTTACGTTTAGATACCGTTTTTGTAAAATGCCAATTAATAACATTTCTGAAAACATAGAAGTTTTTTTTTTCACTTTACCCCACACTTGGAATTTCTTCATGTATCGTGGGTGCGTTTACAAACATATAAACTCACATACACAACACCCAGAGCCGGAACAACTATCTGTAGGTCATACATATATTCGTTCCGTGCGGGAATCGAACCCGCGACGCGCAGCGCAGCAGTCAATCGCTTAACCACTGCGCCAACCGTGCGCCCGTTTTAGAAGATAAGTAAGAATTCCTTTAACATCTTATAGCTTACTCACCAAATAGTCATCAGGCTTGGTAATCTTCAGCGCCGTTCTGAGCTCCTGGGGCGCACCGGCACACAGCAGATAGAACACATGGTAGTTCCTCTCCTCCGCGCTCTGGGTGCATATCCTGGACTTCTCCAGCAGGTAGTGGGAGATATGACCCCCTACCACTTGATATTTGCTGTTGAAGTGAACCTCCATGAACTTGCCGAATCGAGAACTGTTGTTGTTGCGCGTTGTTTTAGCGTTGCCGAAGGCTTCGAGGATTGGATTGGCTGTGGAAGGAGAGTTAGTAATTAATAAATCGCAGATATTTCAAGACGTATGTCATCCCCCAACCCGCGTTGGATATGCTTGGTAAATTACGGCTCACTGTCTCTCAAAGAGAGGAGGCCGGTGTCCCAGCAGCTGGGACATTGCAGAGTGATCAAGGTTTATGTTTTTGATCAGATTTGCTTACTTGGAAGGAAAAGAGGAGACCTTTGTCCAACAGTGGGACACAAATAAGGCTAGTAAAAATGCTTTATGTGCAGTTTGACGTTATTTATCGAAACTATCGTAATTAAAATCCATTTGAATAATTATGATGGTTTGATCAATATACTGTAAATAAATGTCTAGTAAAACAAAGTAAATATTTGTCCAGGATGGATTATTTGCCTATGAATTATAAAATGCTTTCAATTGCTAAACTTATAAATCTCACTAACTGAAATTAGGATAGGATTGAAAAGGAACTGGTTTCTGGTCAATCTACTTCACTAGCAACTTTTATGATTCATAAAACAAATACTTACTTATTTGCACAATCCAACTTTGCATATTAATTACGCATTTGAATAATAATAGAATAAAATTATCAGTCGTTTAATTAAAAACTATTTCTGTCGTTTAATTAATTATACAATTAATAGAACTGGATATGATTAAGACAAAAATCAAAATAGAATTGACTGGTGCATCAATGAATCCATTTTAACTCTGTGTGCCTTAATACAAAAAGCGGTTTAACTAAAAACCCAGGTTTAAACCTCTAGAATGTACGATGTAAACAAGGTTTCGTTTATTTACAAGGACGTTAACGGATTTCGGTGAAACTTGGCACACGGATACATCATGTCCTGGATAAGTACATAGGATTTTAATCCCGTTATTTCCTCCCCTTTGGAATAATTTCTAATTTACACACAGGCGAAGCCACTGGCAGAAGCTAGTTAACAATAAACTATAATTATACCATTAAAACAATAAAAAAATAGTAACGTGATATGAACAGTGCTCTATGAGACTATGATCTATAAACATGATATTATGGACATTGCAACTGTTCCACAAGGCCGAATCGTCTTTTATTTGCATAATGGTTAAAAAACGACCTTCCGCGGAATTTATAGAAAAAAAAGTAGATTAACTGGATTTAAGAATATGCAACAAAATTGTTTTGTTATTTGACAGTCTGTCTAAACAACGTCGTGATTTAAGGCCCTTACTCCGCTTTAGTGCCGTAAAACGGTAACTTTCTAAAGCATACTCCTCTAGGTTAGGTTTGTAAAAGTATATTTATTATTGATTCATGTATATAAAATTTGTGAAACCTGATTTTTTGTATGACTAAATACTTTTGCTTTAAAAAAATAATTAACAACACGATATTTTTTCGCTTCTTTTGCATACTCTTCCAAAACGACTTGGATGTTTAAAATGTTTTTACACAGAAAAATTAATGGTTAGAACTTCTTCCTAACCTACATAGGATATGTATGTTGTAACTGTTCAATATGAGATCCAATATTGATATTCTGGCACCGAAACGGCGCACGGCCAGTACCGCGTTGACATTGGGGCATATATACGTTTTAAAATGGCCTTATTACGAGGTTATTACCTATATAACTGGGGTCTAGTATAAGTAGCAATGAAGACGTGAAGATGAGGTTCCCAGGCGCATCAGAATAGCCATGAGTGCCACATCACAACACAAGAGAGTATGCAAGGACCGCTACATTACAAGACAAAAACACACTGTCTCAAGAAACAGACATTGTCTGTAGTCAACTCCCATGTGTTCTCCATACTCTTGTACAAAGCAGAGACATAGAGAGTGGACGGCACATAGGAAGAACATTTCGTTACTGCAGAAGCTCAAAATTGCAAAAGTCATGATACATACATAAACTCACGCCTTTTTCCCATGGGGGTAAGCAGAAACTACAGAACGCCACCTGCTACGATCCTTACATACTTCTTTTGCTTCACACACATTCATACATCTAGTCATACACACACGCCGGTTATGGGTACTGCGCACTTGGCCTTTCTGAAGAACATCACCTATAAGGTCTATGTATGTCTTTCTAGACAAAAGTCATGATGACTACTATAATATTCCTCTTCTTTTCCGTGTGAGGATTTAGTCACCTCTGGTGTCAGAATTAATTAAGCCGCCTCTGGGAACCCCACAGGCCTCTGACTTGGCTATTTCAGACTTACATTAGCCATATTTGAAATTATTACCATAAGATATCTTAGCTGAATATAAAAAGACAATAAAAAAATATTTAAAATATCTTAGTAAATTTTACCGAAGAAGAACAGGATAAACATTAAAAAAAAATATACATCAATTTCGAAGAATATCTATCACACACAAACGAATCAACAAAGATATATCAAAATTGATTATGTATTTATGTCAATGATACAAGTTTCGGTATCGGTAGGTATTATAGTAAAATACGAATATAGCAGAATCATTGCATTATATTGTGCGATGTTTATTTATAAACTTGAAATGTATTCCTATTAACACATCAGCTGGTTGTCGAGACAAGTTTTAGAAACAAGTATATAATGTATTCAGAGAAGCGTAGGCGATTAAAATTGCAAGCTGCAGCTGATTATTTCTGCACATTATTGTTTTGTGTTTAACAGACAATAATATTGCTTTTGGACGTAGGTGGTGACTGCTATGAGAACTCGTCTATCGCTTGTAAGGAGGCTTTTAGTGTTAGACAAATAGAAGTAAACAAGGATACAATGGGACCCAACTTGTAGCTAGTAATAAAACTTAAAGGCCATAAAATACAGTTAATTTTATCGAAAAAAAAATCACCTCACATAAGCGGTAAAACCTCCACACCCTCAAAGATAGAGTAATTTTAGTACCTAATTGACTCATTACAACAACCATATAGTTTAACAACCATAACTATGGACATAGGTCTCACAGAGGCGTAAATCTATATAGCATATAAAAACTAAGAAAATATTCATCTTATACTTAAAATATAAGATATTTTTGTATTGGTCCATAAAAGACAAATTTTAAACTTTATTTCACGTGTTTTGATTGAATTTACGAATTTTCAAAAAAAAATTTAGGAATTAACACACGTCTATTATGGGTTTTTTGTTAGTCTTTGAGTTGGTCTTCACACTGACATAAAAATCACAGCTCTAAGCCAATTAATTTTAATTTTATTATTGCCTAAAAATAACCTGCACATCTTTCCTTTATAATTTCTGCAGAACTTTAGGAAATGCAATACAAAATTGTGGGGACTAAACCCCTTATATGGGGTGTTTTTATCGATAAAATTAAGTGTATTTTACACACATTGTATAATGTATTCAGAGAAGCGTAGGCGATTAGTTTGCAAGCTGCAGCTAAATATGTCTGAACATTATTGTTTTGTATGTAACAGACAACATAGCGTTTGGTTTGGACGTAGATGGTTAAAACTTGCAGGCGAACATCTCGGACGCTTCTAGAGAATTTTATGATTTATTTTTTGGTCGGTAAGTGAATTTGATAGATGGATATAGACAGAAATCGGATCAACCCTAAGAAAGAAGAGGAAGGTGGACAAAAATTACCTATTAGATATTAGTTTTTGTCCAGAAATCGGATAACAACGATAGGCTACCAAAATAATCTAACAGTTTTGATCACTTGACAAGTTAGCATTGTGATTTGATTTTCTTTTTAAATTTTACTCTTTTGCATAAAAATACACTACCTACGCATGAGACCAGTTCAGTATTGATCAGGAGTTTGAAGTGATATTTTTATATTATCTTTTCGTCTATGCAAAAACTGTTGCATGAATGACTATTGCGAGGCCAGCGTTAAGATGTTTAAACTCCCCAAAGTTAACGTAGCCAGAATATCAATATTGAGCCGTATCAGTTTTGTTTGCAAAATATTCTTTGATTTACATATGCTTTTTCATTTATGAAGAAATTCTAGCCATCAATATCTCTGTTTTTTTTTAATCCAAGTCGTTTTAGAGGAACGAAAAAAAAACCGAAAAGTATCCTATAAATATCGTGTTTTTATTTTTTTAAAGGAAAAGTATTAATCATACGAAAAAATCATGTTTCACAAATAGTGCACATGAATCAATAATATATAAAAAAAAAACAAACCTTTTAACGTAGCCGTTACTAAGCAGTAGGTATGCTTTAGAAAGTAACCGATTTATGATACTGAAACGGAGTAAGGGCCTTCAACATGCAATCATCGACGCGAAAGATTTCTGCTGTGTTACATTGAGTATTAGTTGACAAACTTAAAACTTACCATCCAAAATCTTCTGTTCCACTGGTCCAGCGCCTTTAGCCCACAAGTCACACAGGTACTTGAGGATATACTTGGTGGACTCAGTCTTGCCAGCACCTGATTCTCCGGAGACTATGATGGACTGTGATTGCTTGAGAGACTTCATGTCACGGAAGGCTTTGTCGGCTGGAAAGCAATAAGGATGGAATTAGATTGATGTTATAGTGGGTAATGAGTTGGCCGAAGTTATTTTGGAGTTTCAGCTTTGGTATTAGTTACACTACGCAAGATATTTATTGACGTACTGTTCAGGGGCCGTACTGCCAATGCCATCATGATTCCGTTGTGAATATTTGCGAATTTATAAAAAGTTAATAAACATATAAAAAAACCCGACTGCTTAAGAAGCGAACTAAAAAGACGTAAACAAGAAGAAAATCATGCTGTGCAGTTGGAGGATACATATTTGCGAGCTGGCTGACCAAAACCAGATGTATCCTCCGACTGCACAGCATGATTTTCTTCTGGTTTACCTACGTCTTTTTAGTTCGCTTCTTAAACAGTCGGGTTTTTTAATTAACTTTTTTATTTATATAATTTTAGTTTTTTTTCTTTTTTTTTCGGATTTTTACACATATAAGGACATTTAATTATATAATATATATTTTTGAAATCACCTCTTAAAACCCTTTATTTTGATACCCCGCACAAAGAGTTAGGAAGGAAAAAAATATTGGACCCCCACAATAAGGCCCTCAAAATCCGTCATTTTTCTATTTTCCAATTTTAATGTACCCAGTGACACTCGCAAGGTTAAGACGAATCGATTGACGTACGAATCATCGAAATTGGCCAAGGTGTTTGGTCTCTGGAACGCCACATAGCAACAAACATACATAGACTGATAAACACATTACACCCCTTCGGCAGTCGGGTAAAAATGGATTGTGCTATTCGTCTTGTATAGCTTCGACTCTCTTACACAACGGAATCGTGATGGTTGCTAGTAGGGAACTTGAACGGGCTTGTATAAAATGTGTATTTTTTTAAACGAATATTATAAATTGACATTAGAGTAATCATATAATGAGTTGATATAGAAGTCATTTCTGGAAAACACCGGTAACATTTTGCACTACCAAATGCTTAGCACCTTAACAGGAAATTCAAAGAAACAGGAAACTCAGGAAACTCTTTAGATCCCAAAGAGCTGCGCTTACTCATTGGAAATGACGTAATCCAAAAATGTTATAAGTCGGTTAATCCCTCGGAAGAAAAAGTATTGTGGTTTATAATTCCGAAAACATAGAATCTCCATTGCAGGAAAACAGGTGTAGTAATAATTCTTATGAACAAATTACTGTTGTCTTTAAGCCCAATACATAATTCAAGCTATATGGCCGTCGAGTTAAGTTCGTCGATGAAGGGAAATTAGAGTGAATAATACATTAGTGGTAATTCTTGCTTTCTTTAAATTAAACAGTACAATTTCTTTTGAAAGTTGGCTAATGAGAACAAGTACGCAAATCGCGGGATTACTGTCTTATCCTTTCTCTTTTTCTCTTAAAGTGGGGTCAACCCATCCTAGGGCGGGGGAGATCCATGAACATAAGCAAAACAAAAAAAACATAGTACCATGGCCTGTGGCGGCAAACTGCGAGGAGAGCATTACTATGCTCTTTAAGCCGCCCCCTAACTTGTCTATAAAATGAAACTATCCAACGTGGGGTTCATAATCTCGCTTGCCTCGAATTCGAATTTCCTCGAATTATGTACCTATTTGTTTTTGGAAAAAAAAGTGTCTTTGGTAGGTACAATTTTTTTTCGTTATTCGTCCAAAAAGAAAGTTATGTTTCACTTTGTAGTGCTTTTATTTGGCATTCGGTAGTATTTTTTTGTAAAAAGCTTTTTTATTTTTTAGTTGTACCTAATAGGGTCCTTGTCTTTATTAAGGTACCTATAATGCCAGAATAGATTACCCGAATACCACGAAGCTTGAACATAACCGGTGAAATGAGAGTGTCCCAAGGTGAACTGTACACATCTGGGTACCTCTTTAGAGCGTACTGGCGTGATGTTATGTAATGAAATGGTATAATCAATAAACAGACATGCGATTGCAGCAATCCCGAGAGATTTGCCCTCATTTATTGAAGAGTTCTATTGTATATCTCCGAAGTTCTTCATCAGATCTTCACCAAATTAAAATGGGTAACCAATTTCGGTACATACTCTTTCAAAGAAAAAAAGAAATTTCATAATCGGTCAACCATTGAAGGAGAAATGGGTCCGTGGCTTACGCCCCCAGTGGTCGATGCACCTGTGGCCGACGCCCCCGATTCGATTAATTTATTTCAAAGCAGTTTTTGATCAAATGTACTGTCAGGCACAAAAATGTTGTACAAAAATAATAAATGTATATTGATTGTAAGTTTAAGTATAATATTAAATCATAATTATATTTATAATAAAGAAATATTGGTTGTATCTTTTGAAAAATGAAAATGTTAGTTGTTTTTCATTATTTATTTATAAGATAATATAATAATAAGATATATAGTAAAAAAATATAGTAAATAAATCACAGTTTACATCACCTATAATCACCGAGAATCATTTAACTTAATTACAATAATCAGTCTCAAATGTAATAAAATATAATATAATAGTGATAAAGATAAAATGTCTATGTGGTAAGTTATTATAAATGTATATTAACAACATTCACTAACATTTTATATGAAGTCTTTTTGATTTTTTGGATGTTTGTACATAATAAATATGCTTTTTGAGAAAAAGGTGTATCAAGATAAGTTTAAGTGGCGATCTATTCTCTCTGCTATTCTATAGATAACTTTTGTTTAGCAAGGAAAAATACTTCATTACGGTGAAACACTTTTCTCATTTATTGTACTGAGCGAAAAGGCACTAAAAAATAATAATATAAAATTAATCGAATCGGGGGCATCTGCCACAGGTGCATCGACCACTGGGGGCGTAAACCACGGACCCGAGAAATGGGTCCGTGGCTTACGCCCCCAGTGGTCGATGCACCTGTGGCCGACGCCCCCGATTCGATTAATTTATTTCAAAGCAGTTTTTGATCAAATGTACTGTCAGGCACAAAAATGTTGTACAAAAATAATAAATGTATATTGATTGTAAGTTTAAGTATAATATTAAATCATAATTATATTTATAATAAAGAAATATTGGTTGTATCTTTTGAAAAATGAAAATGTTAGTTGTTTTTCATTATTTATTTATAAGATAATATAATAATAAGATATATAGTAAAAAAATATAGTAAATAAATCACAGTTTACATCACCTATAATCACCGAGAATCATTTAACTTAATTACAATAATCAGTCTCAAATGTAATAAAATATAATATAATAGTGATAAAGATAAAATGTCTATGTGGTAAGTTATTATAAATGTATATTAACAACATTCACTAACATTTTATATGAAGTCTTTTTGATTTTTTGGATGTTTGTACATAATAAATATGCTTTTTGAGAAAAAGGTGTATCAAGATAAGTTTAAGTGGCGATCTATTCTCTCTGCTATTCTATAGATAACTTTTGTTTAGCAAGGAAAAATACTTCATTACGGTGAAACACTTTTCTCATTTATTGTACTGAGCGAAAAGGCACTAAAAAATAATAATATAAAATTAATCGAATCGGGGGCATCTGCCACAGGTGCATCGACCACTGGGGGCGTAAACCACGGACCCGAGAAATGGGTCCGTGGCTTACGCCCCCAGTGGTCGATGCACCTGTGGCCGACGCCCCCGATTCGATTAATTTATTTCAAAGCAGTTTTTGATCAAATGTACTGTCAGGCACAAAAATGTTGTACAAAAATAATAAATGTATATTGATTGTAAGTTTAAGTATAATATTAAATCATAATTATATTTATAATAAAGAAATATTGGTTGTATCTTTTGAAAAATGAAAATGTTAGTTGTTTTTCATTATTTATTTATAAGATAATATAATAATAAGATATATAGTAAAAAAATATAGTAAATAAATCACAGTTTACATCACCTATAATCACCGAGAATCATTTAACTTAATTACAATAATCAGTCTCAAATGTAATAAAATATAATATAATAGTGATAAAGATAAAATGTCTATGTGGTAAGTTATTATAAATGTATATTAACAACATTCACTAACATTTTATATGAAGTCTTTTTGATTTTTTGGATGTTTGTACATAATAAATATGCTTTTTGAGAAAAAGGTGTATCAAGATAAGTTTAAGTGGCGATCTATTCTCTCTGCTATTCTATAGATAACTTTTGTTTAGCAAGGAAAAATACTTCATTACGGTGAAACACTTTTCTCATTTATTGTACTGAGCGAAAAGGCACTAAAAAATAATAATATAAAATTAATCGAATCGGGGGCATCTGCCACAGGTGCATCGACCACTGGGGGCGTAAACCACGGACCCGGAGAAATCGGTGAACATACATTAAAAAAAAAAGACATGCATAAAGTCGAACCTAGAACCTCCTCCTTTTTGGTAAGACGGTTAAAAATTTACAGTGGACTTACAATTCTGTGTATCATTTACCCTTGTTGCATACAATATTATAAACGACTTTAAGAAAATAGACAGATGTAGAGGGTCGGACTCACACTTGGTTCAGTTTGCAAGCTAGACAAAAAACTAATGAGTACAAAAAGGTTAAGAGCTAGGGATTGGAACGGTATGGCCCATATATAGCAATCCAATGGTGTACCGTTTTAACGGCATTACATTCGGACTAGGTTGACTTGAATTTACAATGAATTCTTGAATTGAATCTAATTCAACGTTCTTGCTAGTCAGCTTGACTGGACTTGTGGCTTAATACATCAGCTCCTAGGGAACTGCCTACAAAAAGTGGAAATGGTTTCTTTAGACCAGCTAAGTCCTGCAGCCTGCGTAAGTGAATTCGGCAAAGCAAACGATTTGACCCCATCAATCGACCAATCACATAGTCGGAAATCCACATCGGGTCTTTCACATCGCTAGTGATTGGTCAAATTATAGGCTCAAAACCTTTGCCTTGACGAATGCACTTACGCAATAAGGCAGCAACTTACTTGGTTTACTATAGCAATTTGCTAGCTAGATTCACATGGCTATGTATTGCTGGACTTTGCGCACTGCTAAGCACACGCATCTCTTTTTCTTGTGTCAGGCTCATCTAGGTTACCATTACGATGTCAAACATGTAGTCAGTCTATCTGTCCACCGGACGACCATGTGGTGTCAAATTGTGCTAAATCCACACAAACATTATAAATTGTTTAGTAACTATGTCTGTCTGTCTGTTACCTTTTCACGTCTAAATCACTGAACGGAATTCAATTAAAGGGGATTGCCCATACACAGGTCCCCTATGAGGTATCGTGTCTGCGATTTCAATATTATCCGAAAATAGGATTTATATTTTGTGTTTTTTTCCATCCGTGTCCTTTACTTTATATGTACAGACAGCAACAGATCAGGTTCCTTCACTTGGACATTTGTATGCACCTTATTGCATTGTAATAAGGGTTCATTTCAAGAACAGAAACATCGTTATATCTCGTGTTCCCCACATAATAAATGAAAAATGTTTTCTAATTATGAATATAACGTGTTTTCTCTACAATATACAACCAAATTCATCAAGATACAACCATTTTTTCAAAGGGGCCCAAGTTCCCTTACAAAATGGGCATTCTCCTTTGGTAAGAAGTTAGATGCCATCCTGCGGAAGGACATAGGCAACTTTTGAAAAGAAAAAAAAAAGGTAGATATAGGGGTACGGTAAGGTAGAGTAGGTAGGTATATAGCGCAGGGCAGGGTAGGTCGGATAGGTTGGTATGTAGGGCAGGGTAGGGTAGGTAGGTAGGTAGACAGGTAGAGTAGGGTAAGTAAGTAGGAAGGTAGGGTAGGTAGGATAGGGTAGGGTAGGTAAGTAGGCAGAGTAGGAAGGTAGGGTAGGTAGGATAGGGTAGGGTAGGTAGGTAGGCAGGGTAGGAAGGTAGGGTCGGAAGGTAGGGTTGGTAGGTATGGTAGGTAGGATAAGATAGGGTAGGGTAGGTAGGTAGATAGGTAGGTAGCCAGTCGACGGGAGCGAAGCCGCGCGGAACAGCTAGTTTACCTAATGAAACTGGCATCATTCTGGCACGCTACAACATACCCTAATACAACAATGTGGTCCTAGCCTCTCCCTATGGGGAAACCGACATTGTTTTGTTTATTTGTTGTCTAATTGTCTTACCTATAGCAAAAACATGGGGCGGCAGTTCTCCCAACGACTTGCCCTGGTACTTCTTGATGGTGTTCGAAGAGTACATGTCCTTGATGTCTTCATAAGGATTGACGGCTAACAGGATATTTGCTACGTATGTCTGTAAGAGAAATAGGTACACATTAATGTTTATTTACTTTTGAAAGATGAGTAATTGAGAGTTTTTGTCTGTCACTGGCGATGTCTATGGTCGTAGTGTGTCTCGTTTGTTTACTATAGATTTATAATGTTAGGTGTTTACTCAAACAGTCAATCACAAGTAATAGTATTGCCTCATTTTCTTCTTTGGAACCTTTTTACCAAGAACATCATATCAGGCAGTAGCGAAGAGAGTTTCATCTTAATGGTCCTTTGTTACAATCAGAGTATTTACTGGTCACTGTCTACCTGTATTATTGCTAACAATCATTACGGGTACTGAAAAGTTACAAGATTTCACACCAGTCTTATCAAGGGATACCATGTTAACCAGTTACAATCCCACCGCATTATTCCCAAACCTCTGCAACTCCTGAAAGCCAGAATCAACAGTGGCGACCACCAGAAAAACACCGAGGCAATGAAGCTCGACGAAGTCCCGGCGAATGACGGATGATGGCGGAATTTAACTGTCTTGGATCCCGCAACGAAATTAATCGGCAAAGAATAAAGAAGGGAGTAGGAAATCAAAAACATAATTTTCACTTCCCTCTATATGAAGCAGGAGACAGAACAAACAAGGCCAATAGGCACAAACGGTCGTTTACAACTGGGATAAGTAACATTAATAATATTGCGTCCTAACATTGTGACCTTTTATTTATTTTTATTTATTTATTTATTGGCCCATCTACAATTGTTATACTGTTAATTCTAGTAATACAACCAATATGATACATGCATAGTATACAATATGATGCGATAGACACAGCATGCAAAAACAAAAAATTACAACATCTATAAAATTACAATAATAGTGCAGAAATAACACTTACAACAACAAGTGGGTAGTTTTAGAAACACAATAGGTACAGTGATGACAAGAAAAATAAATAAAAATATGGTAACTACTTTTGATGGACTAGGCGCTTGAATTTTTGAAGTGTTGTGGAATAAATATCTATTGATTCATCGCAATTATTAAAAAGCCTGCAAAGTCTGGGGATAGGGGAGTTGGATCCCGATACAGTTTTGCGGAATGGAGGACGTAACAGTTTGATAGGGTGACGCATTTTCTATTTGATTCCAATAATAGGTATGGCAAAAACCATGACCAGACCATGTTAACCAGTTATTGGAGTGTGGAGATCATACAGGCAGTCGCCATATCACGTGCTGCTGAGCACAGCGAGGCTCACGGGAGACGGTTCCCAGTCTCCTCAGGGACGTGCCCTAACAGGCGTTGCACAGAGGCGGCTCCGGATTGGTCTTTTAAGAGGTAACCTTCCAAGTGCTGGTGGTGATCACCGGGGTGGTATTAGTGAGGTAAAAATTCCCACACTACCTGTTCTTTTCCGCAAAGTCCAGGCGCCTTTTGAAGGTTTCCAAAGTCAACAAAAAAAGGATGTCGAATGATGTAAATACCGGTTAGAATGGCAGCCGAGCAACAAACAGTTGGAAAAAGGCTAGCCAGATTGATTGTCACCTTGCATCATAAAATAATTGCTAGGCAAAGACCCCCATGCATTTAAATAAATAATCAATATACTATATAAGCTACGTCGTAGTAAATACGGCGATAGTAAAAACCAAAACACAGGTAAAACCAAACGAAATCAATACTCCACAATTACCTACGGTAAGCATAAGCACCTACGTAAAAATTTTCAAGGTGAAACTTCAGGCATTTGACATGAGTCATTGTAGGTAAAATGTTTACTTACGTAAATCTTATTTTTCTTGTATCGTGTGAGGATATTGTTTAGCAGAGTTGATTCGTTGAGGAACATCAGCTCGCCTGGAAGGAAAAGATTAAGTTAGACAAGGATTTTATAATACAAATGGGTAGTAAAGGTCTAAAGATACCCATCTTATTTTGGGTTGCAATTTTTTTTTATTGTCTTTAGGCTCGCACTTGACCACTATCTCACCTGATAGTAAGTGAAGATGTGGTCGACGGTGAACCACGTTTGCCTATTCACTCTTGACTTAAAGGCCCCTATAAGATTGTAGCTATCGGGAAACACAGCCTCCGGCAGGGAATTCCACTCCATAGCTGTATGCATAATATAAGTGTTCCTAAAACGTTTTGTGTGTATGGGTGGGATGTCCACCATGAACCGATGGCGCATTGCCGTTCGTCTTGTAGTCCGATGATGAAACGGGCTAGGCGGAATTAGATCGTGCAAATCCATCGCACATTCCCCGAAATGTAACCGATAGAAAACCGACAAGCTGGCAACTCGGCGACAATGTTCAAGGTTCTGGAGCCTTGACTTGATCAGTGCAAATATTCCTGGTAAATAATACTTGGTATAGCACCAATTTTAGTTTGATTATGAGTTGATATTTAATTTTATCTAATTTTATTTAATTGTAGTTTGATTATGATTTGATATAACTAAGATTTTAATTTGATTATGGTTGATTTTGATTTCATATAACTATGATTTTAATTTGATTATGATTTTAATTTGATTATTTTATTTTATAATTGATTTTACTTTGATTTTGAAATTTGACTCTTATTTGATTTTAACCTGATTTTGACTTGATTTAGTTTGGTTTTAGTTTTATTATAATTTTAATTGATAATTTTTTTTTTTAATTAATTTAATTTGGTTTTGATTTAAAATGTTTTTAATTTTTCTGATTGTATTTAAAGTTTTAGTTTTATTATAATTTTAATTGATTCTGTTCTTTTAATTAATTTAATTTGGTTTTGATTTAAAATGTTTTTAATTTTTCTGATTGTATTTAAGATTACCACTAGGCAATGTAGCAACACATCTCATATTAATACTTTTTTAATTCTTCATATTAATACCATGGTTCACTAGCCCCCAAAATACAGGCTCAGGCCTAGTTTGGGAGTTAGCATCATCATGTTACGTGTTATCTTTGTGTCAAATAAACATTTTAATTTTTTTAATTTTTATGTAAAATTTAGCGATCGATAGGATTTCCCATCGGCAGAAATGACGAAAATGTATACCTTTTCGATACGATAAGATTAGTCACCTTAACAAATGGCACTCTTGTGCAAAATTCCAAGACTAGACCTATAGCGATATTTTTTTTTCGACTTCGCATTGTCTGTCTGATTTTATTAAGTAGATAAAAAGTTCAAAGGTATGGTTTGGCATCGAAGCTTCACCTCGACAAGTTTTGTTTATTTTATTTAAAAATAGACCACGGCCTCGTGACCCGAAGAGTCAATGGCTGGATGTCGTGACCGATGATATATTAAAGTCAGTGAATAGAAAACCATTGAGGACGTAAATATAACGAAACAAATGAAGGCAGTATGGGCATTGAGTAAAAGCCTCGATCTATCCTAAAATTATAAAGAGCTAAAGTAAATTGTAATTGTACAAATCTCTGGAACTACTGACTGACAAATCCATGCCTAGGAGCTCGAGCCGATCAGTTACAGGAACAGATGTACCCCGAAAAGTAGGAGTTTGATCGAAACAACTCCTTTCGACACTAAACAATTGCAGTATTCACGCCAAGACGCAGGCAGAGTTTGAGAAGCAAGCTATGTAAAACCAGGCGGCCAGGTAGATGAGGAAATAAGGGAAAAAAGAACAAAGATTCATTCTACCATTTCAAAAAGTAAATCTCTTAATACAATCTTAATTTATTCTCATAAAGGTATTAAATTGCCTGTAATCAAGTACAAGCAAGGAACAAGATTAATATAAGAGACCATGAGAAAAATATATCTAAACTAGTTTGAAACAGGTTCGATTCTATTCCAGGAGCTATTAGATTGCAGGGATCGATTTCTATGCCGCATCGAAGTTAATCGCTTTAAGTCGTAAGATGATTACGTCAATTAATTCTTGTCAGTAAAAAGGTACGATGCGAGGGAGGATGACGGATGTTGCATTCATTTTAAATGTATTGATCTTGCTCTGAGACGTGGACACTTCCAATACGGCTGGTACGTCAGTTCAAAGTTGCTCAGCGAGCTATGGAAAGGGCTTTGCTCGGAGTCTCTCTAAGGGATCGAATCCGAAACGGGTGATCCGGCAGAGTACCAAAGTTTTCGACATACCTCACAGAATAGATAAGCTGAAGTGGCAATGGTCCAGCCATATAAGTCGTAGAACCGATGACCGTTGCGGTACACGTGGGGTAGTTGGCCCTCAGGCTAGGTGGAGTGATGACCTTCGCAAGGTGGCTGGATGACAGTTGCCGAAAATCGAACCAAATGTCGTGCAATTGAAGAGGCCTATGTCCAGCAGTGGACTGCTATAGGCTGATGATGATGATGATCTTGCTTGGTAATTTTGTATGAAGACTGGGTAAAAAAGTTACCAAAAAAAAAACCGACGAATTGAAAACCTCCTTCTTTTTTTGAAGTCGGTTAATAATATAAGGTCGAAGCCCATTAGACGCTGTAGCACAAGCATATTGAGCCTAAAAAAGTTCCCACTGCAAGCATAGAGGCTCCCTCTCTGTGAGAGGAATTGCGCTATAATCCACGACCACTACCATCCCGGTGCGGATTAGTAAATGTTAAAAGACTTAGAATTTTTGGTTCCAGGACAAGCTTTCGATACTGCTTTAAAGTAGCACAAGCTCAAAAATTCTTAAATTGAGATGTCCCTAAGCGCCTTTTGAATACAGTCTACCTTAGGTACCCTCAGGTTTAACCATTCCATATGATCAATAGTAATAAACGTGTCTTCAGTATTGTTTAGAAAATATTTTCTTATTCCTGCTGTTTCCTATCTTTAAATTTTTCAATAGCCCTTATAATATGTAAAGCATCCCATGAAAGAATCTTGCGTATAATTGCATTTTATTTAGATTTACCCGTTAGTGCAACTACAGAGTAAAATAATCGTCATTTACTTGTACCGCTTAAGTGAATAAGCATCGTTCATGCATGTTTGTTGTTTAGGTACTTTAATGGCTAAGTGACGGTCATTGCAATGATCATCATTATCCCCACTTCATTCTTACCCGACGTTGTCATTTTGTTCTTCATATACAGCGTTACTGATACTACGTAACTCCGGTAGGTTATGGTACTGTGACCAATTTGCAACAGTAAAACTCCCCAGGAAGCTTATAATTTTTGTTTTTTTCTCAGAATGCGTCGTTAAACAGCATATTTCTTTAAAACAACAGTTTTCAGATCAAACAAATAGTAAATTGAATGGTCTTCAATAAACCTGAATTCGTACAATTTCTTTATATTTTCCTCTTTGTCCTTTAATTTGTGTATTATCGGACAAAAAATCAAAGGATTAAAAGTACAATAACACATAAAATAACCAACTCGTTATCACGTTTTAGTTTCAGCTATCTTTTGCACGATGCGTCATCTAATTCGTGTCACTGTTCAGCGATTTCAGTACATCATTCATTTATTAACTCATTATCATTCTAGCCTTTGTTAGTACTTGCTTTTAGTCTACCTACATACATACTTGTGCACTGATGTGAGTAGCAATCTCCATCTATTTCCAGATTAACTTCTTCTTTATTTCTCGATACCTGTATCTCGTTTCCTTTAATTAGTCTAAGTACCACTTCTTAGTCCTCTTTACCTCTACAATTAACATCAACTATTGTATACACTCAAGCAGCCAATCTTTCAGCCTTATTTTTGTTCATCTTCTTTTTATAGCTTTTACATTACATTGCGGGTTACCGAGGTACAATACCATGATCAATCACTCGATCGTGCTCTGTAATTGCATGCAAGTTGGTCGCAGTTGAACACTTGCTTCGATGTTGGTTGCAGGTAAAGAAGGACACAAGGCATGAAGGACCACCAAATACAAACACGCAATACTCACAGTTATCATCAACATCCTTCCCAGGATCACCAGCAGGGAATATGTCTTCGAAGTTGCAGACTCTCTTGGGGTACTTGTTGTCCACAGGGAAGACGTCTGCTTCCTCCCCCATGAGGTCGTGTAGTCGGGCGAGGATGAACCCCTCGTTGGGGTCTCGCACCCAGACCAGTTGCTTATCCATCGTCATTGTTTACTGGAAAGGAGAGAGGAATTTTGTTAAAGTTATGGTTGTTTAAATTTGCAGACATTAGCTAGCATCAGCTTTTACGGAGTATACTGCACCAGTAACATCTCATTTATTATTTATGGTAATACATTTATAATAGCGTCCCCCACGCGAACGCTGTACGCCAGAGCCATCCTCTGGGACTAATCTGAACAGGTTTGCCCCCTTGTCACGCGCCATAAGATTTTTAAATATTATATCAAATGAATTAGATAGATGTATTTCACTGTAGCCTGATGAAGTTGGCAATCGCAATATCAACATGGTACAAATATTGTAAATTTTTTGTGACTCTTTTTTCCCACTTAATAAACATATTTAGTATTTGCCACTAGCATTATCCTCATACCTATTATTAAAGCTTTTATTTATAATTTGCTATCAGCGGCGAGTGGCATGAGATATGGCAGTGATGATACAATCGCGCGTTTTCCCAGTAAGCACTAGATACAATGGATTATAAATATAAATTAGCTAAGTATATTATTTTCAGTTATTACAGCTATTTTAAAGTCAAAATCTACAAGTCCGTGATTAGACCTGTTGTACTGTATGGATCAGAATCTGCATTGGCATGCGAAAAAGATCTTTGAAAAGAGATTGCATGTAGCTGAGATGAGAATGTTGAGATGGATGTGCGGAGTGACGAAAATGGATAACGTGAGAAATGAGTATACTAGAGGATGTTTGAAAAGGCGCCAGTGACAGAAAAGTTGAAAAGAAAACGTTTGTCTTGGTATGGTCATGTGGTGAGGAGGGGTGAAACGCATGTTACTAAAATAGTTATTAATATAAATGTGGATGGAGAGGGAGGGGACGGGCAAAGAAAAGATGGATGGACTGTGTGAAGAGTGACATGAAAGAAAAGGGAGTCAGTGATAGCGTGACGGGGGATAGGACGGTATTGAAGAAGAAAACGTGTTGCACCGACCCCTAGTAACATGGAATTAGTGCAGGAAAATGAAGAAGACAGGTGTTTTAAAGTCTATCAAGTTATACAGAAATCTAAAGAAAAAATAAACAGTTTTCCTTAAACTTAACAAAATCATAACGCAATCATAAAAATATATAATCTAATCAACTTTGACTCAGTCGCATCTCAAAACACAACGATAATATTAATCTCATTCTTTTAGCGTATAAGGTCTACTGCACTGCACGTCTGTCAAGACCGCATATCATACAAAGAAACCTTCATAAAATATTAATTAACCAATCTTCATAATTGACAGAGCATCTGCAACTTGTGCATTCAACACACTACTCCCATAACGCGATAATTATAACTGGGACTAGGAAGCATTTAGACGAACATGATAACACCAATTACATAACTAAACATGATGCTGTACACATCATAATTGCTATAATTCCCTGAACATAAACCATAACGTTAACTAAGAATATCATTAACTCACTTTCGGAGCAGCAACGCGTATATACTGTAACACTTTCATATATACAGTGTTACGTAATTGGTTAAATAGTAAAAAAAAAATAACAATGGTTGCGCGGCTGTTCCGCTGGATGACGCCCGGAAGCAAAAAATTGTTCTATCTATCACAATATTTAAATAGAGTAGTGAAACGACTGAGAATGACCTAACACGGTCGGGTGGTACGTGGTAGCTTGGACACGAGAGGTATTACGAAAACTGTCACATAAAGAACACAGATAGAATCTAGAAAACTAATAGAAGATCCCTCAAAGCGTGGATCAAGTTCCTTTGTTCATTATCTAGCCAGTCTTTTCCCAATTAAGTTCGGATCGGTTAATCGGATCGAATGCAACTGTATACCAGTATTTTAAATGGATTAAGTTTCTTTGATATACCTACAAATGAATGAGGATGGCGATATCAATCAAAGTACTGAAATTCTATTGAATATAAGAATTCACAAAGTTACTACGACTAAATCAAACAATACAAACGCAGACAAAGTTGATAATATGCAAGAAATTAAAGAGTCACAAAACTTAAGTGCATCCAAAGGATTTAAAGAACCGAGATGTTGGACCGTTATAAGAAAAATTCCAGAAGTTATGATGACACTGATCCGGCATGAAATAGGCTTAACAACGGTGAAAGGATTATACGAATCGGTCGAGTAACTTTTTAGATTAGTTCAACGGAACTAAATTACACAAGACCTTTTTTATTATTTTGTTTACTCAAAATGTTCAATTGCATCTCAGGAAGTGTAAACATTTCGCTTTCACGTGAAAGCTATACATAAGATAGAGTTCTTCTCGTTATAAAACTGTTCACTGTTGTTATGATCTTAAGAAATTCAGCAATAACTTACTATAATGAATAACATCACTTCATTCAATTCCACCTAGTTGAAAAGGAAGAAGCAGCAGAAGAGCGGCCCGATGTAGAAGAAGATTAAAGCACTAGGCACTGATCCAGACCAAAAGTGATCGATTTTTGACGGTCAAAGATATCAGAAGTGGAGCAACGAACTGTGAAATGATATACTTGAAATTTCAATGGTTTCATGCTCCACAATCTATCAGCTGATTTAAAACGAAATTGTATTAATGTGACGGAGACTAAGCAGAATCGGAGCAGCTACAAATTTTCAACCTTATGTAGATCACATAGTGAGGATTTTAATAGGTCAGTAACAGCTAGATTTATACACGGTGAAAGTCAGATAAAATTAATCCAGCTTATCGGAAATGATGAACTAGATAAACGTTTGGTGGCGGTGTCGGTTACCGTGAAGTTTTGTGTCAAAACTGAAGGGGAATAACCAAAGAGTTTGTTGCAAGAGAGGCCTATAAGAACTGCTTTTAGTTGCAATGCGGTCGTTTAACGGAAGATCTCACTTAGGAAAAATTGCATGTTGCATTTAATGGCGAAGGTGACTGGCGAGCTAATGGCTGAGTTATTTATGTCTTGAGTGGATACATACTTGGACCAGATTGAGTGTTTTGTAAAGCTGACAGATATTTCCTATAAGATTGTGCTACCTTGTAAACACTTTCAGAGTTTCCCTAATGAACTCAGTTCTTAATTTATACATTCACGTAACACATCCCCCTTAGCATTCTCATCTCAGCTGCATGCCTTTCTTTCGTCCCTTGTGACAGCCAATCTATCAATTCTAAACGCAGTTTACGCAAGTTGTATAGTTTCGAGAGAAATGAGGAACTTAACTGGTAAACAATGGGGTATGTTGACATATTTTTTCGTAGAACTAGTACACGACAGCACGAGCATACTTTATGTCACATATGTCGGTGGAGTAATCGATAGACACAATTTATCATAATAAACCTACATGTCTATTGGATGAATAAGAGACAAAGGAAGCAGCTGAATGTGAGAAACCAAGAATACAAACAAATGAAGAGCGATTGGAGAACAGTGGACTGCTATAGAGTGATTATGACTTAGAGACAAAGATAATCCTATAAGAAGTAGTAGATACAGGAGAACGGACAATAAATTAGATTGCTATTACTGGCCTTTGCTAAAACAACAGGTACTGATAGCAATAATCTGCTTTGTGCGAAATAATAATTGTGATCTATATTTATCAGGATTATGAAACATCCGATAGAACCAGTTTTTACCTGGATGGTAACAAGTAAATACAATATAAGAGATGCCTACGCAAATTCGTCAATATTGATGTTATGAGAACGAAAACTAAGGAAACTGCAGTGTGAATTTCAGCGAGGCTCAACAGAAAATGTTTTAGACTTATTTCGTGTCTTGCAAGAGCAAAACGATAGCGATTTTTGCGTAATTTTTGCTCTTCAATACCGAAGTTTATTGAGTTTTTGGCGGATTCATTTGAAATAAGTGCATTTGACAAACAGCGACCGATTAGCAAACAATCGTGTAGGACATACCTACACTGTAGGTAAATCCGACTTTTATGACTTAAAGCGTTTGATCGCGCGATGATTGCAGTTTCTTACGTAATAAGACTTTTTTTTTTGGGTCAATCCTACCGCTCTATTCCCACACCACTGCAACTCCTGAAAGCCAGAATCAACAGTGGCGACCACCAGAAAAGCGCAAAGGCAATAAAGCTCGACAAAGTCTCGGCGAATGCATTTAACTGTCTTAGATCCCGCAACGAAATTAATCGAAAAGAATAAGGAGTAGGAAAAATACAAATTTCCACTTCCATCTATATCAAGAAGGAGACAGAACAAAAAAGGCCAATAGGCAGAAAGGGTCGTTTACAACTGGGATAAGCCCACGGATAAAATACAGTATCATTACGTAATAAGCCTGCGGGAAGTCTGTGAAGTATTGACTTGAAGGTTTTTATCGTCAAAATATAAACCGACGAGGACAATATTTTAATACGATTTACAAACGAAAATCAAGAAAAAAGTAACTGAATACTTTACAAAAAAGTGAAACTGAATCTATATTTGGTCATAGCATTTCCCTTCGTAAAACCACAGCCGTTCCGTCAGAGGCTCAGAAAATTATTCAAAACCATCAGAAGAAAAGCGCAAAACGTATGAATAAGCACAATACGATAGCGTAAATAAACGGATGCAAATTATGCAGCCCAACGAGATAAAACGAACAAGAAAAGCGTACGAAAGCGTGATTTGGACTGTCACGGGAAAGAATCGAGGTCAAACCACGGTCTGGTACGAGAGATTTGTACAAACGGGCTCATAGAACTTTTGGAACCTTTAACGACTGCACTGCCTATTCATACAATGATCAATGCTAATGAGTCTTTGACGCACATTGAAGATACAATTATTTTAATTAATGTCTTAGGATTCAAACTTTAAAATTCCCCTAGTCGACGGCACGAACTATTTTGTGCGCGGGGTTAAAATGCATGCTATCTCATCCGACAACACGTGCGAAAGAGATTGATGCTGCGATGAGCAGTAAGAATCTAGTTCTCGTACGAATTAGCACTTTTACAAATTTGTATCGAAATGGATGATGATTTAGAACGAAAACGAGCGCGCGGTAATTTTATAAACAGACCTTTGGGAGTCTAGATATCATGAAAAAACTACTAAATGTATATTTTCAAAATAAAATTATTTGCATTGTTGAATTACTAATCTATCCCTGTATGGAGGCCGTTTTGCAATTTTCCTTCTACTTATGGTATTTATTGCCACCCAAAGATGCGTCAAAATTAGTGTTGAAATATGGAACTTTCGACGCTCATAACTTTCTAATATTGTATTTTTTTACTTTCTGTTTCCATACAGGGCTAGATAATGATGAGACAAATTGATATCATTTTTTATTTTGAACGTACATCGTCAAACAGTGGAGCAATCTCCAGAATACGTTTGTATGGAAGAATTTTCAACTAGTGTAACCTTAAGACGTATTGATTACAGACTATTGTGATAAAGCCATACGATTTAGCGAACTTAACACTATAAAGGTTGTTAAGGATAAAGTTTATCAACCTACTAACCTCTGTGTACATGAATGAAGAATTCTGTAGCGAGGAATACACTCACTGAACACAAACCAAAAAAATATATGCGGGCACTGAAACAAAACAGCAACTCCGTACACTTTATAACGAAAACTACCACAACCCAATCAGAATCTTCTTCGACTTTGCAAAAGGTTTCGGTAATCTTATCGATTCGATATCGAACAATATCAGTCGATGCGATACGTAGTAACATGTAAGCGACTGCAATCAATTCAATGATCATTGTATTATAATAATCGTCGGCAAGATGTAATAACTGTTAAATTATGAATTGTTCACGTCTTGACCTTTCTAGAAAGTTGAAAGATTTCCATGTTTGTTTGTACTTCTATCGTTCTTGAAAGGTGGCTGCATGTTTCCAAGGTCTCCGTTATTGTCTGTAGAGTGACTCATTCATAGACACATCTGTTTTAACACATGTAATCAATAGAACAGACGTTTGGGTCGAACATGTTATTTAAGGTTGGATCCTTCACCGATGTCTGTTTATTTTCGACGTCACTTTACGAGTTTATTAATTATTTGTCATGGTTGTTATTCAATAACATCTTCGTTAGTTCATTTCTCATTTGTCACACATTATACCTTGTCCAGAAATTCTCATCTACAGATAGGAGGTTCACGGTTCAGTGCTGTTACATGTTTGGTTTTTACCCGACTGCCGAAGGAGGATTATGTGTTTATCAGTCTATGTATGTATGTTTGTTCCTATATGGCGTTCTAGAGACCAAACGCGTTGGCCGGTTTTGATGATTCATACGTCAATCGATTCGTCTTAACCCTGCAAGTGTCACTGGCTACATTAAAATTGCAAAATAGAAAAATGGCAGATTTTGGGCGACATATTGTGGGGGCCCAAATTTTTGTTTTCTTCCAAACCCATCGTGTGGGGTATCAAAATGAAGGGTTTTAAGAGGTGATTACAAAAATATAAAATACTTATATATTTAAATGTATCTAACTTAAAAAAAAAAAAAAAAACGTTACAAATAAAAAAAATAACCCGACTGCTTAAAAAGCCAACTAAAAAGATGTAAACAAGAAGAAAATCATGCTGTGTAGTCGGAGGATACATATGCGCGAGCTGGCTAACCAAAACCAGATGTAGGTACCTATCCTCCGACTGCACAGCATGATTTTCTTCTTGTTAACGTCTTTTTAGTTGGCTTTTTAAACAGTCGGGTTTTTTGTTATTTTTCCATTAAATTTTTGCCTGCATTCAGTTCACACATTTCAATGCGACAATACAGTTACGCATTGTGTATACCATTGTCAATTGGGTATTGTACAAACAATAATGTTCAAAATCTCCCGGCATTCTGTATTACAAGACGCAAAATGATGTGAATCGTACATTGTTCTCCCAACAATGACCCGAATGCATTCTTTAGCAGAACTGCGTTGCGTATTCACATGAACTGATAATTATCTTGCTATAACCTTGATACTTAAACCTATAATAAGAATTGAATCTAAGTGAACTCGCAATAAGCCTTAATTGTTATCTCAAACACAGTTATAATACGTTTAAAATCTTAGGGTAATTAGATTGAATGAGATCAGAAGGTGGTTGATCTAAATTACAGAAGCAGAACTAACTTTTAGTAAAGGTTTCATCTTACTGTTTGACATAACTTTCCAATGGAGACTTTCTTCTTCCAGTGGATAAGTACTCGTCTACTACAGATTTATATTTTAGTTCAAATAATTTTCAGAGTGGCGCGAAGGTTATGGATGATAAAAAAATCTTCACATAAAACCAGACGGCAACGAGTTCACCCAAACCTTGTACAAACAAACAAAGCATATTTAAGCAACTAGATTTGCTAAAACGCTTATCTTCACCATATCTGCCGCGTCGGGTCGAACACCTTATTAAGCAGTATTGTCGATAATTATAGTAAAACCAACAGTACCATCAATCATCGCAATGACCTTTCGTATTTTTAGACCATTTGTATTACAATACTTCTCCAAACCAACCTTCGAAGATCTTCAAATAACCCTTGCCGTTATAATCGCTACCTTATTGTCTACTGTTACAGCTCCAAACGCCTTGAACTTTCAAGTTCATGGGTGTGATATTTCTGGTCGTAGTGACCTCGCAACCTCAATCTGTGCCCTTTTCAGGGAATTGATCCGGTAGACCGCACCTCCCTACTTTCCTATGTCAACTGCTGTTAATGATGTCCAACAGACAGCTATTCTGGGATATAACTGGGACAAGGTACTAAAGGTTAAGGGAGGGGTGAGTTTAATGTGTTTCTTTTTAAAGCTATAAATACTTCTGCAGAAAACAGTCATTGAGCAAGTTTAAATCTTTATTTCGCATCACATGTTTCAATCTTTTTGATAAAAAAAAAACAAGTTTATCTTGGACATCACAGGCAACGGTGAAGGAAAACATCGTGACCCTGGCCAGGACTTATATAGCTAGTGTAAGTCTGAAATAGCCAAGTCAGAGGCCTGTGGGGTTCCCAGAGGCGACTTATTCAATTCTGACACAAGAGGTGGCCACATCTCCACACGAAAAAGAAAGAAAAAAAAAACAAACCGACTTCCAAAACAAAACACTACAAAACGAAAATAACTTTCTTTTTCGAAGTTAGTGTCGAAAAACGGAAAACAATAGGTACCAAAAACACCGACACCGGTTTGATTATTTTGTTAAGTAGTTTCTTACGTATCTTTGTTAGTTTTGGTAGGTACATCCAATTACCATGAAAACCATTTATAGCCAAAGTATATCCTCACGAAGATTCCAATAAGCCCAAACACGACTAGGATACATTATTTTATTTCGGAGTTTCAGTGCCTACCTTCATCACAGTCGGTTAACTTTTCGAGATATCTTATACCCGTGACATACTTAGCATTAAGGAGTTCCAGTGGCCATCTGTGGTCTCCTTCATCAGTTTCACTTCGCTAAATTATACTTTCTGAGTGCAATTGTTTGCATTGTTGATTAAAATACCAAAATCGCTATATGCCTATTGCCTATAATATTTAAGGAGTTCCCTCGATTTCGCCGGCATCCCATCATCAGATTCTAACCTAATGACCATGGGGACCACCTGGGATATACCCTTACCCCCCATACCCTTTAAAAAAAAGGAGGAATTTTCCAAATTGGTCCAGGTCGCGTCTTTGAGTAATCGAGTAACATAAATAAAAAAATAAAAAAGATTCCGACGAATTGAGAACCTCCTTCGTTTTTTGAAGTCGCTTGAAAATAAAACAATTGCATCAGTCGTATGAATTTATCTCATTGCGATCCCAAGAAAAAATATTTTTCGTATCTAGGAACATTTCAAATCCAGATTACAGTGCAAGGCAGACATGAGAACAGTCTCACTTAAAAAGCAAACCATGGTTGAATAAAGAAGAGTGTTTTGAGAACTTCACGTGCAATGAAGTTCCCAAAGCAAATACTACTGTAAAAGGTGTTCAAAGCAATTGAATATTTCGCAGGCCAAGTTTCGTAACAACAGTCTTGGCCGAAACAAAGCACGTTGATAATGCGGTGCACAAACAACAGAAAAGCAAACAGCGGTGGAATTTTGTAATCAATTCAGACTGTTTTGAAGGCAGACGTGATAGGATATACATTTCCCAGGAAGCGTTAAAAACAATTTAGTAGAAGGTAATACGATGTAAAGTGAAAAATGTCCTAATTTGGTCATGAAACAGGAATTTAGAATCCATTTACCTCTCCCTGAGAAATTTTGTCCAGGTCGCTGTAAGTCTAGAAAATACATAATTATAGCTTTTAAAAATAAACCTTACTATATTATAATATTACAAATATGAAAGTTTGGATGGATGTATGTTTCTTACGCAATCGCGCCAGAACGGCTGAACGGATCTGGATGAAATTTGACACAGGGATAGATTGTATTGATCCCGGTATAATGTTCCCTTGGGATAAAAAAACACGCCGCGTTTTTACGCTGGCAGAAGCTAGTTCACTGATAAACAATTTATTGCATTAAAATAACAAACATAGCAAAAGTTTTATGCAATAAATGATAGTAGGTAATTATTTTCAAAAAACAAGTGTTATTATTGCATTTGCATTGTTTTCAAGTAAAGTCTACCTACACTAATGACGCGTATAGAAATTCTAAGAACGCCATGGCTACATGGATCGTTTATGAGATAGATGTTTTTATAGCAAACATAAAACTACAAAAACATTCATAATAACAAACATACAGCAAAACACACGTTAGCGGCAGAATCAGACAAAAACGTTTTGATAGAATCCGCTAGAAACTCTAGTAAATATGTCAATGAAATTGATCATAAAGAAGCTGTCGAAAGGAAAGAGAGTTAAAACAAAGAAAGACAAGGATTTAACCATACCGTCAGTACCGCTGAGATATACTCGACAGATACGAAACTAGAAAGTAAGCCTGCTTCAGATGACAACACTCATAGATATTATGTAGAATTGACCAATGGCTTCTAGAAACTTGAAGAAGTATCGGATCATTTCTCAGATATGAACAGTCGCAAACTAGACAGAGTTGTTGGATTCTTTGGTATCTGAATCGGAATCATCATCGTCGTTAAAGACGTCCTTGACTGAACATAGGCTTCCCCCAACTGCCACCACGTCGGACGGTCCAGTGCGTCTCGAATCCAGCTGAATACCTAAACCTTAACCAGGTCATCGGTCCTCCTAGTGTGGATCTGCCTCTCACATATGTAGCTATATAGTTAGTAAAGGTGTAGGTTGTGGGTTCTACCGAGGCAGGCACTTTACTTTGTGTAAATTATTTCATAATCACTGCTATCAAAAACGGTGAAAGAAAACATCGTGAGGAAACCGGCATGTCCTAGAACCAAAAATTCGAAGACATGTGACATTCACCAACCCGCACTGGGCCCGCTTGGTGGATTACGGATTTACGGCCCATTCCCTCTCACAGAGAGGAAACCTGTGTCTCAGCAGTGGGAACAATAAAAGACTGATGATGATGACTTAGTAAAGAGTAACATTAAAAAGTTTATTTATATATCGTGCACTGTCAGACCGGAGTCTTCTGCTTCGTCATAATTCATACTATTTATGTGGAAATTGTCACGAGTGCCTGCTACCGTGACTCAGAGCGGTGCAGAGCTAAATTGCTATTAGCCGACCTCCGGGGTCGGGTTGCGATTTGCCCGCTACTTATCTCGTGACGAAAATTGATCTGAATTACTTCTGGCAAATTGATGCCTGTAATTTGTTTTGCTTTTACCTGCATTATTTTGGTAATTGTCTGATCATTGATCATGATCTAATTTTTTACCCCAGACGGAAAAAGAGGGGTGTTATAAATTTGATGTGACCTGTGTGTTTGTGTATCTGTCTGTAGCATCATGGCTCCAAACGGATGAACCGATTTTGATTTCGACTATGACGAGAGTGTTTTAAATTTTACTTGTTCTAAAGAGAAATTGACCTTCAAATCTTTCTGCCTTTTCTTAATATTAAAGAGATTGGATTTGTATGTGCATGCACAAAAGGCTACGTACTTAGCTGATTACTCAAAGGATGACTTGACTGCACAAGTCAAGAGACTTTAAACTGTGTAATTTTCAAATCAAGGCATCATATATTTAATACAAATGAAAAATGTACAAACCAGACTACAATTAGTTACTCTTTTATCTTATCGCTGTGAAGGATAAGAAACAATGAAATTCTCGAAGATATTAGTTTCCATATTAATCAGTTTAAACCGACACAGACCAACATATTTCAAATTACATAGACAGGTGGAACAAGTAACTTATATAATAAACAAGATAAAATTACGTACGAGGAAATGATAGAAAACTTTCGACAGTTTAAGAGAATGCGGTGGAACAGTGAAAATCATGTCTGCCGACTTGCTGAGATAAAATCTGGCACGCGTGGTTGCAACGATGAACACTCCGATAGAGTATAGACGCTAAAGTTGTATTGTGTAGGTGTCAGTACATTATTGAACACCTGACTTAAAATGTGCCAAGCAAACCGGAATCCGTTCAACACCCACAGCAGAAAGAGATGCTAAGTGCTGATTTAATCAAGATATACATAGAAGCAGAAATAATGCACTCCGCAATTAATTTTACATTGAATACAAAAGAAACGGTTCGAGCAGGAAAACTTGGTCACGATAAGCTCAAGAAAACACAGTTTGATAAAAAATATGACGTAATGCAAAGCATACAAAGTTTAATCGACAAGACCAAACATAAAGGTGTCTGGCTCAAACTGCTGACGTGAAGCAAGCAAATGCAACATGCGTTATGCAAAACAATTAACACCCAGTCTACAGTGATTTATGGGACTAGTTCCAAACAGGCAACTTGGAAACGCAATTTACACGCACACTGTTGCTAATGCTATAACTACTATTACGAAATAAAATTTAATTTCCATCACGCAAGGCGGCTCGACCATCACTGGACGTAACTTGTGGGTAAAAAAAGCAACGTGCGAACATTAGTCATAGAGTTCCCTCAATGCCAAGGTTGGGCTAACGCCGGTTTTGGTACAACGTCTATAGAAACTGGTTCCACACAAAGTCGGTCAGTTGGACCTACTGTACCGACAGCAAGCGGTAAATGTAACGTTCGAAGAATCTCACATTTATTGCAATCGCTGTTGAGCGGTCACTTAAAACGGTTAAGCATAATATCCGAGATCGAAAATGCAGTTTGAACGGTGCCTTAATGCATTCGATCGCAAAATCCAAGCCCACACAAATGGTAACCCAGACACTGATGTCAATTGAAATGCAAATTGCAGAGGCCGTGTGGAGAATACTATTAACTGATATTCTGAATATCAGCATCAGACTATAGGCGAAAGTCTAACTACACGAGCAAAATGTAATTTGCCTAGATGAATAAAGGAAAGTAGGTTCTATAAATCACATTATGCTGCGTAAAAGCTGATCGATCTTATTCATACATGTTACATTTTCCCTTCATTAAGTAGAAATTCCAAAAACTAAACCGTCATCCTGTTATGACGAGAATTTAAAAACGAATAACTGGTCTTGAAATAGTGGTCGTACGTACATAGCTGGTTAGTAAGGGGATTTTGAGCGACATAACAAATGCGATTGTAGCGTGTATAATAGTGGAGCAGGTTGCGAATAAAAATGAAATGCATAATTACGACAATACGGACGTACATATTCGAGATACGTGAACTGATACAACAAACAAACCAGTCCACCGGCGGCATGGAACGGATTTAGTATTTCCGCTTGCAATTTTAAATACGAGATCATTCCTGTTTGGAAGTAGTAATTTATGTAATGAACCTGAAGCTAAAGGTGTGATTTAAAACAGGATTGAGGATGTTGAAGATATTAAGAAATATAAATAAAACGTAAGAAGGAGCAAAACTTGAAAGATGAAGATATGCAGGGGGCTTCGTAAATCACTCTGTGATTCCCGAGTAAAACATGACATCAGATATTTCTCTTCTTGTAATATTTTAACGAAGGCCTCGGGCCTGCAATGTCTACCGCTAAAGCGTCATCTTGCTGTACACAAAAGCGCACAAGACTCACAAGTGTCATAATTTAAGCATTTACTTGTCTTACTGAGACCGTTACGGTACATCAACTCTGATTGTTAATTCCAATGAACAATATGGTAGAAAAACACACCCGCGTAATGAAAAAAATTTTGGTCAAGGTTTCTTATACAAATTAAATTTAAGCAAATTTTTGTTTGTTAATTTCTTCATGATTATTAGTTCCATTCGGTTGCCATACTTGCCATGCCGTACTAATGATGTGGTCAGTATTTACGTATTTAGTGTAAGTTGGGTACTTGCAATCTCCAGTCTAGTCGAAAAATCAAAACCCGTTACGAAATAATTGTATAATAATGACACAAATTGTTCCAATTATAATATAAGAAGTAACGGTAGTCTACGCGGATTCGAAGTGATGACTGATGATGAAATAAATGTGGATGTGATTTTCTACAAATGCTGTTATAATGTGAAGGTTCTTTGATCTAAAATGATTCACAAACAAGAAATATGTTACGGTCTTATACTTGAAGGTTAATTAGTAACATAAATCAATTATAATTAAGCCAGTAACACTTGTAAAAGAACAAAGTGTGACAAACAACTATGACAAATATCAAACCTTTGTTCCAAAAAGTATGACTAAAGATGCATTTTCATTAAATGATCAAGACTCAAGTGATTCCCACGAGAAACAACAGTTACTGACAACCGCAGTTGCTACTATAAAATTGCAATATGAAAATAATGGCGTCAACGTTGATCTTGAAGTCAAAGAAAAACTTGGAATGTGTTTGAAGACTGGATTGCTTGTCATTACACGTATTATTGCAAAAACTATGAGCTGAGGAAGAAACTATCTTCCATTTGCATTATTATGAAGCATATATAGTCTAAGAACACTAACACAAGGGAATGTGAAACAGACATTATAAATAATGCTATAGTACACTACTAGACCCAAACTATCTAAGAATTTACCATCGACACGATAAGAAGAAGAAGTATATCATACATTAGATCCAGATCAATATAGTCTTAGCACATGCTATTAACAACCAACGTATCAAAGGCAATTGCCAATTACGAATGTCACCACCAATGAGGTCAAGCTGTATCAATACAGTGCAGGTTAACGAATAAATCAGCCTGGGGCGAGCACAGGGCCATATCCAGCGTTGCCAGAACGTAACTTTTGTTACATTTTACGTAACATTTGACCGTCCCACGTAACCTCCATGTAACACGACTCACAATGTAACTTTTAGGACTTACTAACATTTGACCGTCTCACGTGACCTCCATGTAACACAACTCAAAATGTAACTTTTAGGACTTACTAAAAGTATTTGCTAGCAAACAAAAAAATATCGTGAAACGGAACACATCTAAGAAAGCTTTTGTTCATCGTGTTGTCGCACCTGTGCCCTGACTTTATTCACTCACTCACTCATGTGTATTTCTAAATCTTCTATCCCACTTACTCCGGCAAGCGAGTTAGGGTCGTGTTTTGTTTGCTAAAGTTTTATTATCTCCAAAGAAGAGTTAATAAATACGAAAGTTAATATCTGTGGATGTAATTTTATTAAATTTATTTCGTCAATAGTGTAGTGATTAAATGTTATATTTATTGTAGTTTTAATTTAATAATTAATTATTTAGGGAATCAGTAAATCAACAACAAAGTCGTATTTGCAACTGAAATAAGTTTATTTTTGTATCAATAGTCAACTAAATATCAAGATTATCAAGTCAAATAGCATAATCTATGTGTGCCATGCACTGCACATAGCTTCAAGAAGTTCATTTAGCTATTTATTACTCATTGTTAAGTAACTTTGGTTTCGTTTAAAAAACTAGAGTGGGATGAGTACCTACCGGCCGGCGTAAACTAGATTTGATTATGTTTATCGATCTTTTCGCTAATGCGACCAAGTAGGTACCTAGCTACATAGTTGTTTCTCGTTGTAATTTGAATGTTCTAAACTAAACGTAACTGATTTACCCGTGGAAAACGCGGGGGAAGGTCCGCCCGCGCGAAAATTCAAATAATGGGCACGTTCCGGTAATTACAAAGTAGAAAAAAAATTACAAATTGTAGTATTTTATTATTTTAGTGTCGTTTTCCTCATAAAATAAGGTAATGTTACTTTTCTCATGAAAATGTAACTTTTTGAGACGACTCATGTAACATTTGAATATCTGCCCCTGGCAACACTGGCCATATCAATTGATACCCGACTCCCCTAGCAGAATGACGTGGTCGAATGACGGAAAACTGAATGGCGCAGCGCAGTTGAATATAAATAAACTGAGGGGAAGATTCTGGATGACAATGAAGTGGGAAACAACTGGTTTTAAAAACCGTAGAAGGATACAGATTGAATGTACTCGAGCCAGCTAAGGAAGGCAATAAAATTAAATGTTCTTCAATTCCGTTAGAGAAAGAGGAAATTCAAAATTAATGTTCATGGTAGTATTAACCTTGTTAGCTTTTTAGAAATTCGGTAAAGTAAAGAAGCGAAAAATATAACAAAGAACAGTACTATAGTGGATACTTATAATAAAAAATAGGAAGTAACGGTACAGAAACGGAACAACAGACATAAAAACCAGAAGACATTATGTAACGGAAACGTGGTACAACAACATTGCGCTGAAAATATGATATAATTTAATAAATAACCAAAACAAAGGAAACTAGGTGAGTAGAGTGACTCGAACGTAAAGTCGTATTATCCGCTTTACATTAACTGTATGTACGTGAGTAGTGTATTATTGGGCATTCTATGCCACTGTCGGCAAGTAGCTCGGCCAGTGCGCCTCGCTACGCGACAGTGGCATAGAATACCCAATAATAAACGATCGACTCGACTGTGTAGTATATTAGTGTACTCACCTGAAGATCTTGTAAGAAATACCACTGGCTACCAGTAGCTGGGCGAGTACGCATTACTACATAAAGTAACGCTGAATAATGTAAGTACGATCGCTTCTCAAACGATCACTCTATCGTGAAAAACATGACTGTGTAGTATATTAGTGTACTCACCTGAAGATCTTGTAAGAAATACCACTGGCTGCCAGTAGCTGGGTGAGTACACATTACTACATAAAGTAACGCTGAATAATGTAAGTACGATCGCTTCTCAAACGATCACTCTATCGCGAAAAACACAACTGTGTAGTATATTAGTGTACTTACCTGAATATCTTGTATGAAATACCACTGGCTGCCAGTAGCTGGGCCTAATACTTCATCGCAACAGAATGTTTGAAGTATGTAAGTAAAACAACAGTCTATTCATTAAACTTTAATTGTATCCAATAACGTTACAAGTTTTCTCATGTGTGTAACAACAGTCAGTTATCGTAAAATTTTGGTTGTTCTGGAAACAATGTGTCAGCCGAACGGACGAACTCTTGCAGTTTTCGCCACTGAGACGAATCCGCGTTGCTCTGGAACTTAACACGAACGAGCGCCTTCTTCCATAGCTCTTGAGAGTCGGTGAGGCGCGCGTCGCTAGCCTTGTAGACCTTGCAGTCTATGTAGTATTCACCGACCGTACTTGCTGTTCGACGCTCGCAACCGTTGGCCACACGGCTTACGAAGTACGATGGCAGACCAGATGAACCCGTGCTGTGCTCTGTGTCATTTTCATGGTTGCGACTGATACCAAATATATCAGTGCTGGTATTTGATAATTTGCTGAAAAATAAAACTGATGTTAATATGTTATCCTATTAAACAATTTATATATTTATCATTTATACTAATTAGGGTAATCTCTGGAACTACTGAATTGAAAATAGTTTCTCTACTAGAAAGCTACATTATATTTCCTGAGTGACAAAAACTGTATTTTGTTTAGAATTACACCTGTGCAAATCCAGAGCAGGGCGTTAGATTAGGATAGAATATTAAGAACACATAAAAAATACACAAAAATAACAAACGAATTATTTGTAAAATCTATAAGACATAAGACTTAATTAATAGAAAGCAGCATTAATAGAGTTAATTCAAAATAAAAAATCGTTTACCTTGTGCGAATTGCATGAGTCGATGGTGAATCCGACTTGCGTTTCCCACTGACTTTTGTTGGTTTGCGAGTTGGTTTAGTTTTCTGATCAAGTGTTAGAGCTGGTTGACTATATTCACACTCAGAATCAGACCTGAAACAAAGATATGAAATGTTTTGTTTAAATCATGGCATGCTATAAATATACAAACAGATCACGGGTCTCAGTAAACACTTAAAATATTTTTACCCGACTGCGCTAGAAGGAGGGTTATATTATACTTACATTTTGCCAATCTGCAGTTAGAATTTCACTGAATTGATTTGATGAATATTAATACTGGTATTGACAACAACTCGAGATTTACACTATCTAATTATAACTGATGGTACAGAACTTCTTATAGACGACTTCCACACTTGCAAACTGCAATTAGATTGTTTAATGTACTCCAAAAACACGTAGCTTATAAAATCGATAACGCATTATAATTAATTGTTTCAAAAATTACCTCATTCAATCAAATGTGATACTATAAATCGTCTTTTTTCCTCGGACGTATAATACCAGTTCAAAAATAAAGACTAAGCAGTTATTACTCGTATACCTAGTAGCGGATGACGATTTGGCGATGCAGCGAAATAACGTAGGGTTGACGAAACGAAACAGTACTTTAGTAACAAATCGGACGGTGAGCTATGGGCAGCTCGCTGTCCGACCGTTCAGAATCCGTCTGAATCGAGCCCAAGTCGTCAACGGCGCGCCCCTTTCGTCAATGCATGATTTTTTGTAGAGCATTAAAAAAAGAAAAAAAAAAAAAAAAAAAAAAAAAAAAAAAAAACTTTTGTAACAAATAAAAAAGTAATCAAGTGACTTAAATATGACCTTTAGTTTATTGTAAAAATGCATAGCAACTAAGTTTATTAGTAAAAAAGAGTTTTTTCATATTTTTCATTCTCTGAAAGTAGGTCTAAAGTTGCCTATGGAGCAGGATGAAAGCTATACTTTTTATCCCTAGGAGTTCTATTTCAACTGAAAACTGTCAAATTATTAAAAAAAACCAAAGGAGCATAGATCGGGCGACTTAGCAATGAGATTCTTAGATATCCTTTGGTTGAACGGAACAATAACAACGTAATTATCTGAATAGGTAACATAATGTTGAATGCGTGTCAACCCTACCTAAAATAGATGATTGATGCAAACGACACAAAACGACTTAGTTGACCCAAAAAAACAAATACTTGCGCAATAAGTATTATAATACAAAATATGATACTTATACATCTTTTAAATTTATTACCTAAAATCAACGACGGAAGCCTGCTCAAAAGACGTTACTTATGGTTAAATATTTTTGTATTAAATTAATTATTTACCTAAGAATTTGGGCAATTGACATCTGGATCATTCTTAGGTATAAACATTTTGCAGGTAATTTTATACACTTTTTTTTGTATTTTTTTTATTCTACTATCTGAGGGACGAATTATTATTATTATTATTGTGCATTTCTCTTTCCAGAAACAATTATTTCAACAAGCTTCTCGAATATTTTATAAAGAAGAGATTATTAAACTAGAGGACTAGCAGCAAACTTTCTAATCTGGATGACTAGACTATCCATTTTATTGAAGGTAATTTTGTATACTATATTTACTATAATTATTTGAACTGGGCGCCTAATTAATAATATGCTTTTCTCTTTTCAGGACTATTTTGTCAAGCGACTCGAATCTCGCTAAATAAATAACTACAGCAAATTATTGACCTCTGGATCATGCCTAGGTATAAATATTTATATTTTGCAGATAATTTTATGCACTTTTTTGTATTTTTTTTTTTTTAATTCTTAAATCTGAGGGGCAAATTATAATTATTGTGCATTTCTCTTTCCAGAAACAATTAATTTGACAAGCTTCTCGAATATTTTATAAAGAAGAGATTATTAAACTAGAGGACTAACAGCAAACTTTCTAATCTGGATGACTTGACTATCCATTTTATTGAAGGTAATTTTGTATACTATATTTACTATAATTAATAATAATAATAACATTCCAAAACTTTCACACAACGCTTTCTAGTCCTAAACTAGCAGAGCTTGTGTTATGGGTACTAGACAACTAATAAACATACTTATATATTTCTAAATACATACATATTATAGATAAATTACACCTAGACACAGAACAAATGATCGTGCTCATCACACAAACATTTGTCCTGGGTGGGAATCGAACCCACGACCTCCGTCACTAATCACTAGACCAACAGGCCAGCCAATTGAACAATTATTTGAACTGTGCGCCTAATTAATATTATGCTTTTCTCTTTTCAGAACTTATTTTTATTTGGATGTCAATAATTAGGTAATCCTCCTAATACTTTCTTCAGTTACTGTATACTTTTACTTTTTCTCTTTATTTCTGTAGTTTTTTTTTTTTTCTACTTTTTTGTTTGATTACTTTTACAAGATCACTAATTTTAGTTCTTAGTATTATTCTTGTTATACATATTATACTTAGAAACTCTAATCTTTTAGTCAAACGTTAAGTACGTTATAGTAACGATAAGTTATATTAAATTAATCAATAATGCCCCATTGTTCAGTTTGTAATATATTGGTAGATAATAGTCGATGGTCTGGTCATTTACGTAGTAATAATCATAAAACCAATAGTGCGACCACTGTTTTTGACAATGTCGCAATTATTAATTCTGCATTTAAAAAACGAATCGTTAGTTACAAGATCACCGCAACTGGCGAACAAATAAATAATTTTCCTGAAATGTTTCTCATTAATATTAGTAGACAAGTTAAAACTTTAATAAATCAATCATTATTGAAACATACAGCTCTGAAAATAAATTTTGAACTTTTTTCTTTTTTTCTAATGTTTAAAAATGATCAAAAAGAAATAAAATCATTCGCCACAAAAAACATTATTGTTAATTTTAATTACGACTTTGATTCGATTTATAAAGCAGTGATTGATTTATTGTTAAAGAAAATTGAAGAGTTTCAGGAGAGAGATAGCGGTTGGACATTTTTAAGCAATTCCCATGTAGAAATAAATATTAATAAATATCAACCTCTCGGCGGATCTAAATTTATAACTTTACCGAAATGTATAAAAAATAAAAAAGCTTGCTTGAATATTCGTAACAATGATGAGTATTGCTTTTTATGGTGCGTAGTAGCGGCTCTGTACCCTACTAGCCAACATCCCGACAGAGTTTCATCTTATCCTTACTTTCAGGATGTTTTGAACGTTGATGGTTTGACATTTCCGATAACATTTTCAGACATAGCTGTCTTTGAGAAAAATAATCCGTTTTTGAATATTTACGTGTATGGTTTAAAAAATAATAAAACTATCGTTGGACCTTTGTATTCTACATCGAATCATAAATCTAAGAGCATCCATCTATTGTTCTTGGAAAATAATACTAATACTCATTATTGTCTTATCATTGATTTACCTCGTCTAGTCAGAAATCAGATAACCAAACACCATGGTAAACTGTACTTCTGCGAAACGTGCTTATTGTTTTTTCCAACGCGCACCCAAATTGATTCACACCTATGTGGAGGGATTGCCACGGTATTACCAGAAAAAGGAACATTTTTAAAGTTCAAAAATTACGATAGAAAACAAAATGTTCCTTACGTCATATATGCTGATTTCGAAACGATACTTGAACCGATTTCCGGCGAAGATTTCAACACCGCTAACACGTCATATTCTCACCGACACGTGCCGTCTGCGTTCGCCTATAATATAGTGTCATCATTTAACGATACGGTTGGTGACTATAGAAGTTATCGCGGAAAAGATTGCGTTTCAAAATTTATACATTTACTGACTGAAGATGCTAAAGCAATACACAGAATTCTCACTCAAAACGAGCCTATGATATTCACAGATATAGATGCTCTTGATTTCAAACGCGCTGTTAAGTGCTACGTTTGTGAAAATTTACTGTTGAAAGATAGAGTTAGGGATCACTGTCATATGACAGGCCGGTACCGGGGTGCAGCACATCGACACTGCAACCTACAACTCAAAGTACCAAAATTCATCCCAATATTTTTTCATAACTTATCCGGATACGATTGTCATTTATTTATTAAAAAGTTAGGCGAAATACCTGGACAAATTAAAATAATACCCAAGACTAAAGAAAAATATATATCATTTACAAAGTTTATTCCTATTGCTGATAACGAGTTTATACAAATAAGGTTTTTAGATTCCTTCAACTTTCTAGGAACTAGTTTAGACAAACTTGCTAAAACATTGCAAACAGATGATTTTGTTAATCTTAAATCAAATTTTTCTGATGAAACACAATTTAGTTTGCTGATTCGTAAAGGTGTGTACCCGTATGACTATATTAAAGATTGGAAATGTTACGAACAAAAGTCGTTACCTTCTAAATATTATTTCCATAATTCTTTGACTAACGAAGGTATTAGCGATGAAGATTATAGTCATGCACAAAATGTTTGGGCTGAATTCAGTATTACTGATCTGGGCGAATATACAGATCTATACTTAAAAACAGACGTGCTTTTGTTGACAGACATATTTCAAAATTTTCGGAAAACATGTAAACATTATTACAAACTCGATCCCGCCTTTTACATAACTGCACCTAGTTTATCGTTCGATGCAATGTTGCTAAAAACAGGTGTTCAGTTAGAACTGATTTCGGATTTAGCTATCATCAGAATGATTCAAAGCGGTATACGAGGCGGCTTGTGCATGTGTTCCCATCGGTATGCAAAAGCAAATCACAAATACATGCCAGAATATGATGCATCACAGCCTCAGAGTTTCATAGTATATCTAGATTGTAATAATTTGTACGGTTTTAGCATGTGTCAGTATTTACCTTATTCTAATTTTAGATTCCTTGATGAAAGTGAATTAACTAATTTTTGTGTAGAAAATGTCGAGGATAACTCTGAGTGGGGATTTATATTAGAAGTCGATCTTTTTTATCCTGAACATTTACACAAATGCCATAATGATTTACCATTTTGTCCCGAAAAATGTATACCTCCAGGAGGTAAAACAAAGAAACTAGTTGCAAATTTACATAATAAGTACAACTACGTAATACATTATATTCATTTAAAAAAGTGTTTAGAACATGGCTTAACATTACGTAAAGTTCATAAAGCTATTACTTTTAGACAAAGTCCTTATTTAAAACAGTACATAGAATTAAACACTCGGTTAAGACAAAAGGCAAAAAGTTCTTTCGAACAAGACTTTTTTAAATTGTTAAACAACAGTGTTTTTGGCAAGACATTGGAAAATACTGAAAATAGAGTAACCGTACACTTAGTTAATCAATGGTGTGATCAATCTAATCGAACTAAGAAATTTATATCCTCCGAGAGACTTGTAGCCAACCCCTATTTCCATAGCGCTTCAATTCTAACTGAAAATTTAGTTGCTATACAAATGAAACCTGACCAAATTATTTTAGATAAGCCTATTTATATTGGATTCACTGTATTAGAACTTTCTAAGACACATATGTATGACTTTCATTATAACATTGTAAAACCTTTTTATGAAGATCGAGTGCAGCTGTGTTATACAGATACCGATTCGTTTGTCTATAAAATATTCACGTTTGATTTTTATAGTGACTTAAAGTATAATTTTTTACAATATTTCGACACCAGTAACTATGATGACAAAAATAATTTTAAAATACCAATTATTAACAAAAAAGTTCCAGGTTTGTTCAAAGACGAAATGGGAGGAAAATATATATCAGATTTTGTTGGTTTGAGATCGAAACTTTACTCAATAAAAACAGTCGATAAAGTCATTAAAAAAGCAAAAGGAGTAAAATCAAGTGTAATAAAAGACTTAAATATAACAGATTACGAAAATATTTTATTAAATGGGGGAATTATTCGTGGAAAAAATATTATGTTTCAATCTATAAAGCACGAAATATTTACTAAGAGTGTCAACAAAATTGCCTTATCTCGAAATGACGATAAACGCTTAATATCTGTAGATCGAATATCAACGCGAGCCTGGGGTCACTCGCTTATTTTAAAACGCTAAAATTAATTTGAATGTAATTAGTAATAGAGTTAGAATATGATTTATGTAACCTATGTAACATAGTTCTTGATCTTTAATGTATGATAAATATAATTCATAGTTTTAAAAAGCTAAGTTTATGTAAAGATATTAATTTAATAAAATGTGAATGATTATGACTACTTGTTTAATTTATATTTTAAGACATCATCCTCCTTTTTTGTAGTTGGTTAAATAAAATGAAACCCGACCAAGATTTAAGGGTGCCACACACGACTAAGGTACTATAATTATTATTTTATTTGATTTTTTTAATAAACTAGTGCGCCTCATCTTCAACGATTGCATTACTGCTTAACATGAGGTGGAATCGCAGTCAAGCACTGGTTTATAAAAAAATGTCTTAAGATACAATATCACTCGTCATACAATTCAATGCACCATTACACACGACGAAGATATTTATTTAATATTTTCGTTAATAGGTGAATTGTATGGCGAGCAACATTGTATCTTAAGATAAAATATTATAGTATCGTAGCCATGTGTAGCGCTCCTAATTTGCAACATGATATGCATGTTGAAACATGAATCGTTCATTTTACGTAAAATGTATTTTGTACGCTATACAATAAGACTGATTATACAAATTTCAAATAATGAATAGTTGCATCAATTGCATAACGCTGATCATGCAAAATAACTATTACAAAGACATAGCAGTGCATTACCCTCATAAAAGCTTAGTTAGCATTTTAATCTAAATTGGAACATGTTTCGCCATCGCAATATATATAATTTTTAGGGTTCCGTACCCAAAGGATAAAAACGGGAGCCTATTGCTGAGACTCCGCGGTCCGTCTGTCTGTCTGTCTGTCTGTCTGTCTGTCTGTCTGTCTGTCTGTCTGTCTGTCTGTCACCAGGCTGTATCTCATGAACCGTGATAGCTAGACAGTTGAAATTTTCACAGAAGATGTATTTCTGTTGCCGCTATAACAACAAATACTAAAAACAGAATAAAATAAATATTTGAGTGTGGCTCTCATACAACAAACGTGATTTTTTTTGCCGTTTTTTATGATAATGGTACGGAACCCTTCGTGCGCGAGTCAGACTCGCACTTGGCCGGTTTTTTCAATTTACGAAATAAAATTCGTCTTGAGTACTTGTATCACGCACACAGTGTCTTGCGATCATGTCATCGGTAAGTTTCTCAATTTTTTTTTATATTATTTATAAACTAGCGATTTATGTAGTGTGAATAGTGTAATCTGCTGACAATTCGTGTATGCATCACTATTTTTAACCGACTTTACAAAAAGGAGGAGGTTCTCAATTCGGATGTTTGTGTTAAATAACGAAGAGAAAAAAAAAAAACTTTAATAGAAACACCGACTGCCGAAATTAAAGTTATTTTGCACTTTTTGGTGAAGTCGGTTGTATTTTTTTTGTAAAAAAAAGTTTTCAAAGTTTTCTTTTTAGTTTAAATTTCATAGGTGTCTATTTTTGTTCCAGATTACGGAATCAGAGGTTATGTTTAGCCAGTACGCTCAAAATCCTTATGAAGGATTCTCCGAAATGCTTCATGACGAACCCGGGCCCAGCAAACAAGTGACGAAAGAAAAAAAATCAAAACAACGAAGCAGGGAAAAGTCGAAGAAGCACAATCCAACTAAATCCTTTGTGATGAGCCGATTACAGCGACGAGGCATCAAATTAATTAAAATATCGGTCCTAGATCTATGCAATAACAATCCGCAAACCAGTGAAAGTGACAGTGACAGTGAAAACGTTATTATAAGTGCTCAATATATCGTTAAAGACGCTATCGACAATGTTATGGACGAAACTGAATCTTTAGTTAAAAAAATATCTAAATCTTTGATAGATAGTGATTTTTAGTACTTGTTTGTCTAAGAAGTTGAGTACTTATTTGTGTTGTTTTGTTTAATTTTAAAGAAGATTGTTTTATTTGTAGAAGTTTAGGTGTTTGAAATAAAAGCAGTTTTACAATACATATAGTTTTTTATTTATGAAACCAATAAACTTTAACCAGGTACACATTTATAACTCTAAATACTTTCTAATACATAACACATTTTTAAGAGCACAATGTTTTAAATGTTTTACACAATTTAAATTAGTTCTTCCTTCACAGTATTTTTTATGTAAAATTAAGAAATTAGGACATCCTTCAGTACCAAGGTCTGATACTTTACAATTCTCACAAAGTTCCTTTATCCACTTTACTTTCTCCAAACCATTAACAACGATTTCCTTATTTTCTAGATAGGGAACAATTATACGACGAAATTCTTTATAGTCGATATACCCTTCATTCCAATAAATACCTCTGTTTCTTTCCAGCCACTTAACTTGCCTCTTTTCTTCACTTGTTAAGTATTTAAACAAGTATGGTGGTTTTATCAAAAATGTTTGCGTATAATCACGGGTAGCAAAAGCCAACTCTTTTATTATAAAATTATTGTACAGGTCTTTAAACCCTTGAACATCTAATATAACAATATTAGGATTCATGATATTTTCCTGACTGTATTACTTAAAGGTTTATATTCAATAATACAATCGTTCAATATAAGACAATACGCAGAAGTTTGATCTGGTATTTCCGTATCACTCTCAATTTCCAGTCTTACGTCTACAACGGGCCCAGTCTTTAAATTGTCAGCTTGCCTAGAGCAATCGATAACAAATAGTGGCGCTAAATCTTTAAATTGTTTTTCGCTTAGTAAGGGCTGCGGTCGACGCCCGTAATAAGACTGCTGAAATCTAACGTATTGCTCATATAATAAAGCGATTCTGTTATTCGCGAAACTCACATTTAGGTTTTCATACGGGAAATAAGTAGAGTTGAGGTACACTTTTACATCACGAACATGACAATGATCGAACTGAGACATATCAGAACTGGCATTGTTTTTTCTATTTGTCTGTAGTCCCATAATAATGTATCTTGGTTTCTCTATTTGCGAGGATGTTTTGATTGACCAGGTATGTTTTGTAGTTTTAGGTAAAGCCGGATATTCGTACAGATCCCAATTTCTGAATACCATCTGCAGTGGTCGATCTTTTTCTAATAGTTTCAATAAACTTATTTTCTCTTTGTCAGACACTTTAACGTGCGGTACGCGCCAAATGATTTTATTTATCTGAACGTCTTCCGCAATTTCACCGGTGTTTAGTTTTACAGCATTCAGGTTAGTGTTACTTCGTAGCAATATCAATTCATGCTTACAATTTATCACGACTTTCTTGAAATCCTCTGCGAAACCAATGATATTACAGAGGGGTATAGAAGCAGAAAAATTACCTCCGTGAATGTTTTTTGTGCCATCGATATTCCAGCCCCATGAATTCGATGTCTTTGATTCGTTCTCATTCATTGATATTAAAGATTTCATGGTGGTAGTAACGCCAGCATTTTTTATTTTATCAATCTCTACTCCATTCAACTCATACCTTATATCTTGGAACAAGTAAAGGAGAGCATTATTCGTAAAATGAACGCTAGAAGCCTTGTCTTTTGAGTCCTTTTTGCTAACAATTACAGTTCCTTCCAAATAAAGAGTGCTAGCTGATGGTAGTACATATAGGTCCTGTTGGTTGATGGGTATGCGAATTTCATCATTTCTATTAAAACTTGTAACGTAGGGCTTGTAGGAATGAAATTCGATTCCTTCAACTGTATTGTCGTAAGTCGGAGCGGATAAAACGTCTAAAATATTCATTTTAACAAACCGATAGCTTTCAGGAATGCCTTATTATTATTGGTTAATTTTATTTTTTTATTAGAGCGCGCTCTTATTTTCTTGGTTGCTAAATTAGCACTGATATTTTTGACCTGGGGCTGCTCATATTTATTATAGTCAATCATTTTTTCGTCTGAGATGTAAATATAGTTGTACTTCTTCACCACGTAAATTTATTAGACGATTGTTAATATCTAACAGTCTGATATGTATACAGCTTATGTTGTTTTGATTGATTGGAAAGTATATTGCGTTCTTCGGGATTTCTATGATCCTATATCCAGGCGGCACATTGAGTGCAAATTCGTGGATAATGTGACTCGGATCTCCGTTTATGTAGGATCCGCTTATAATATCACATTCAATCCTGATCACGGTCGTAGGTAAAATGTTGACGGGAAACTGTGATACATGCCATTTACTACCTTTTAATATCTGCTTATCAAACCCTAGCAGACGTCTAAAGGTGTTTTCTTTTTCAAAATTGATGTCTTTCGTACAGTGTATAGTAGTTTTTAAAGTATTGTTATTGCAACCTAGTTTTATTGATGCTCCTTTTATCTCCGATTTTAAATAATCACTGATATCTTGCAATTCATAGGTTCCATCCGGTATTTCAATGATTTCGGAACCATAGTAAAACTTGTTATTCGTTTCATCAATGTTTGGAATAGAATTAAATGTTGAGAAATGCAATAATGCACACTCATACTGTCCATTTAGTTGTAACGTATTAGGATAGTACGTGGATAAGGTAGACGAGTTTCCGGTTATCGATAAAGTGAGTGACATTTTGCAAATGATTGAAATGAAAGACACACATTAATTTTATACATCTTTATTCCAAAATTGCCACAGATATTCTAAACATAGGTGACCGCAATTTACTGTGTTAAACTTTTGATATCTTGTGTAGTTGTAATAAACAGTACAATTCTTAAAATATCGCATTAATTCCATTGGAGGTTTCAAGTCTCCATAACTATCAAAGTATTCACAATAGTCGGCTACTTTAACATAAGCTACCCAATGCGTTCCTTCATTTTTAGATTCGTCCAAGTTAACAATACCACATTCAATCTGTTTTGGCTTTCTTGGCAATAGATCCTTCATGTACACTCCTCGAAAGTGTGGGATGTCTCGTGCATGTTCTTGGATGTCGATATTAGTCAGTGGGCGATTAGGTAGCTTCTTCATCAGTTTTTTGGATGTTCAATAAATAACCCTTTACCATTTTTATGCGGTTTAATGTATAAACCCTTACCCAACGCTAAAGCCTCCATAGTCTTATTATGACGTTCTGTTTCTCGCAAATTTTGTTGAGCTGATTTGTAATCATTAACGGTTTTTGCAATACCCGCTGCACCACCAGCCAAAGTGCCTAAAGCTGATAAGCCAGCAAAAATTGGAATTAAAGGCAAAATACCTCCAGTCTTTGGTATTGGTATGATTCGAGGTACCCGAATTTTCTGAATTTTTGGAAATATCTTTTTTGCTGCTAAGTAAGCAGCATTAATTAAAGCTTTACTATCTTTATGTTTAATTTTCTTAATTTTTGATTTTATCTTTGATACAAAATTTTGAAACGTTTTAATTCCGGCACCAGACTTTAATTTGGCTTTCATAACTTTGCTCACTAGCCATGAGCTAAATTTTTCACCTTTAGCAGCATCTTTTGATTTAAGTCTTTGTTTTGCCATATTCATTAATTGTAAATCAGCTTTGTGACGATGTGATAAGTCTGTGTGGTTAGCGTATGCAATGTCGTGGTGCATACAAGCTTCATCCAACTTATTAATACCTCGGTCACCACGTAATAAACGTTTCTGGAGTTTTGTTCCTGGTCCGCAATAATTATATCCAGGCAAATGAAGCTCGAATGGTAGATTTTCTATTATACTATTAACTAGTCCACCACCTTGCATTGTACAAAGCGCAATGGAAAAATATTTAAAAAAAAAATGACTATATACTTATTAACTCAATCCACTAATGCAGCTTTGTCAATCCAACTATTTTCGTTATTACTAAGACCCAACCATTTCACGTAAATTTTAGTTCCTTTCTTTTTTAAAACTTTCTCTATCAAATAAACACCAGGATAGTTTGATTTTTGAAGTTCTTGTTCATAAAAGGTTCCTAATATAGTTTGTTTTCGTTGATCTTGTACATGGTATGTCACTGGTATTGTATTATTAATCTTCTTTACAGTAAAAATTTCTGTTGACCAATTTGGAGTATAACCTTTCTCAAAATTGTGTTTGTATTTACTGATACGAACATTATCGCCAATTTGAAACTTAGGTTTATATGGAATAGATACAGGTTTATGTACTTTTAAAATACTTTCTTTTATTACTTGCTCATTAGATTTGTTTACATCGATTGGTTTTAATTTAATAGTTCGATGTTTTGTGTTGTTATACGATTCCAGTGTAACTTCTAATGGTTTACCTAGCCACTTATAGTTTCCATTAAGGCTAAAATATTTGTACAATTTATTTTTTATGGTTTTTATTAGTCGTTCAACAATTGATGCTTTTTTGGTAGAAAACGATGAGTAATGGTTAATTTTGTATGTTTTCATAAGCGCTTGAAATGTGTTATTATAAAACTCTGTTCCCATATCCGTTTGTAAATTATCAGGTTTTCGATTACTGTCAAGTAATATTCGTTCAAATGCATGAGTGACATCAAGTTTATTTTTTGATTTTAACGGCTGCGTCCAAGCATATTTTGAGAAGCAATCGATCACTATTAAAATGTAATTGTAGCCTTTGTTATATTTCCTTAGATTTTGCATATCCATCAGATCAGCTTGCCACAAGTCATCGATTCCCTTTAGAATGACATGACGTCTAAGGAAATTTCTTCGTGCTGCACTGTGTATTTCATTAACAATTTGCTGTTTTGCCATTACTGATTTTTTGAATTAATTTATCAACCTCTTCTTTAGTATAAAACTTATCTTGCAAATGACTTACAATTGCAGGCATCTCGGCTTTTAAAGAAACCTGAAATGTTTCCCGTGCGTCTATAATACTTTGTGAACGCAATGTCCCTATAAGTGTATTAAATTCTTTTATCATATTAGCAGTCATTCGATCTACATAATCCTTGTTCACTGCATCGTCAGCTTCTACTGGATTTTTGATTCCTCTCAGTCTTGATGTTTTTAAATCAAAATCTCCGTTTTTTGATTTTAATAATGTATTTTCATTAATCTCAAATAACTCTGATAATCGCATTCTTTTATGAATATGATGTCCGAATTTATCTACGTTCATGTTTAAGGTGTATTGTGTTGTGAGGTTTATAATAAAATGAACACACCTTTTAGAAAACGTAGATGTATTATTTATTTATAATTTTACTTTCACGTAATTCTTCAATGATAGATATAATTTCATTATCTAATCCTGTGTTACCAGCATCTCGAGATGCGATTAATAATTTTAACCTATCCACCAGTTCATTTGGATCATTCCAATATACAAAATCAACCTTTTTCTTCCACATTTTGGTTAAGGGTAGTCCTTTTCCCTTCGATTGAGGAGTCTGAACAGTGTTTTGTATTTTGAAAATAGGCTTGATAACTTGCATATACTTTTGACCTTTATTGCTTTTTATTGGTTTATCCGGCTCATAGTCTCGTCGATGTGCGTTTGTATCAAGTAGCATTGACTTATAATGCTGCATATCACTTTCTGTAACCATGTTTAAATCTACGTTCTTTTTCAGTAACAACTGTTTCAAACCAGACGTATTTCTATAATTGTGTCCAGCTACTGTGATAAATTCATCGCCGATCGTTATACGAGCAGAACCTAACATCAATCTCCCATTTTCTACTCTGACACCGAATGGAACATCTGAAAGAGCTTCTGAGGATACTGACCAGGATGACGTGTCACGAGCGGGGTTGTTTTCAACTAATGATTTATATGAAGAGTCACTTTCGATATCAGATTCATATTCATTTGAATTTTCTTTTCTAACATTGACTTCTTCGTTCTGCAAAGCTTTATCAATAAACGGAAGTTCTTCTTTTTTTGTAGGACACAGGTAAGAAGTCTGCTTACTGGCATTAGCAATCTGGTTGAGTGGTTCTGTTACAGGCTTGAAAACTGATTCCAGTGTTTGCTGATTGTTATTCTCGACATCTCTCATTTTTCTTACTTTTTTCTTAACAGCTTCAGCTGCAACTACTATTTGTCTTTTTAAAGATTTTTCCATTGCGAAAAAAAATGAGCTGATAGTGATTGATGAAACGATGTCTGAAGAATAATAATAATATCACGAAGGTAACGGACTTAAATAACCCTATTCTTAATCAAAGACTACAAAGGTGTCAAATTTGTTTCTGTAACATCCTTTATTTTTTAAACAATCTTTATTAATTACTACATAACTGAAGGGCTCGTTCCATATTTTTGAACACATTTCACGAAATTCATTCCATGTCATATCAGTGTTGACATGTTCTTCATAAATATGACGCAAATTAATGTCATCTTGTTTGAAAAGTATGATTAAGTTCGCGTTGTCTCTTACTAACTGCTTAGGGATTTTACTATAAGTTTGATTTAGATAAAAACAATCGATGAACTTGTGTCTTCCCATTGCAAAATAATCACGCATGCTATCTTGATTTTCGCAAGCCACATCATCAAATATTATCACAGAGTTAGGTTTTGCGTCTTGAACTCTTATCACTTCCTCATTTCCATTATATTTCTGGAGTAAAGTACCTGGCACTCGTTGTAAAACTTTTTCTAAAAACATGTATTTGGGTTGATACAGAGTTTTCGAATAAACATAAACATTTTTAAATCTTAATCCATTTTCGTGTATGAGAAGACCAATCAATAAATTGGTTTTTCCACAGTTAGACGGTCCGCATATGATACATCGAACTGAGTCAGGTAACAATTCTCCGTGACGAAAACTAGTCTTACTAACATCCTCGCAGATTGTTGTAACATGCAGTGATTGTGGCTGCTTTACAAACTTCATGATTATACTTGGAAACAATCTGATTGGTAATGAGTAAAATGTATCTGATACATTAATATTTATAAATTGAAATAGTAGTGCAACCTTTTTCGCGATAGAGTGATCGTTTGAGAAGCGATCGTACTTACATTATTCAGCGTTACTTTATGTAGTAATGCGTACTCGCCTAGCTACTGGTAGCCAGTGGTATTTCTTACAAGATCTTCAGGTGAGTACACTAATATACTACACAGTCGAGTCGATCGTTTATTATTGGGTATTCTATGCCACTGTCGCGTAGCGAGGCGCACTGGCCGAGCTACTTGCCGACAGTGGCATAGAATGCCCAATAATACACTACTTACGTGTGTAATGGAAGTAGTACAATACTGCAATTCTCAGTGACGTAACATAAATTAATTACTCGAATCACGGCAAATCTCAGCTGTTCTGCACGCTACGGTGATTTTAAAAATAGGAAACTGTAACGTTGCTCTACAAGAAATGCCTCGCCGCTAAGATTTATGAAATACCAAATTAACAAAAACAAAATACAGTCGAGATAAATTGGACGATATTCACGCTAAACATGGACTTTTTACTAGAGATGGAAACTACTAAACTGCAGATGAAACAGCGATTAGTGCGATCGCATGCAAATACAGTATTCAGAGTAAGAGCTTCATTGATATAAAAGCAATGTTGGGTGCAATTAGTTGCACTGCAACTTAGTTACAGAGTTGCCATTGAGATCGTAAAACGGATATCATCCCGTTAGTGCCAGATAATCAGCTCGACCGGCCGGGGCCCGATACGGTAACGGTAAAAGAGCCTTCGGACAAGAAGGCAAGCTGAATCGCTGTAGCGTAACGTACAGAAGCCTTGCAAGAACGATCGATATCGTATAACGTGGGAATGCTGAGTCGTTTGGAGATGTTGCAATAACCAGGCAAAATACGAAAACTGATCATTCCGCAGCTATTTTGCTTAAAAATTAACACTTTCTAAACAGTAAGGTCGTTACTATCGGAGATTTGTACGCTAATGTTGCTAAATCATCGTTCCGAAGTGGCGATAGCCTCGACGGAGAACTTTACAAGTTGTTTTCAAAGGCTTTCACTACTGATAAGTATCGTAAAATTATCTTCATATACTGTGTGTATGAAATGAAAAGCAATGAGTAAACGGTTTTTTATAGACTCCTTATTAAACTTTCGAAATATTATGCAGTTTTGCTTCTACATTCACAACGACGCATATTATCTTGGTGACGTGAATAGGAATTGCTGTACATTTTTCTACAATGAGCTGGTAAAAACCTTTTATTTATCAAGCTATAGACGCTCTTTGTTTCAATTTATCATGTCGGACATGTACAGAGTGCTTTAAAAGTGTGACTGTAGCCTCATTTGAGGCCATTGACGACGGCGAGACGGATCAGCCAAACCCACTCGACATTGAATTTTGGGATGCAAGTGGGCTTTAGCACTAGCCAAGCAATACTTTCTCTTGTTTTAACATTATGCTTATTAGCTATTGTTGGTACAAAACAATACACACGCGTGCGTGATAACCCGTCTCTGTTACTCTTGGGGACAAGTTAGTGTTGTCCTATTCGGATATCCGTATTTCCGCTGGTATCGGCGCGTGACCAGACCTTCCGCTGTGGGGTGCTGACACGACCGTGACGGACAGTCGCAGTCGTGCTAATGACTGTGACGTCAACATACATGGAATTAATATTGTTAATAATGTTGTAAACATGCAAAAATTGCCTTAATTCCGTCATTACTTTAATGATGATGCATTAGGCAACATTATAGCAATGTTCTTGAAATACCAGACTGTCCCCTAGCTGACCACAATTCTACATAAGATTATCTACTTCATTCCATTTGAAAAAGAACAGGTTCCTCATCATCTAAGCATCCGCAGACGAATATAAAAGTAAAATAAACATAGGAAATACCGGAGATTGTCAGACAGCACAACTATTATTGTGGTCCAGACATCTCGTTACAATTCTGATGAATCACTTGCGATTGTCAATTTAGAAACTCTTGCTAAACCATCTTGATTGATTATTGAAGCTTTCTTCTCTATTGAATGACAAGACAACTATTACTAAGCAGGATCCAACAAACATATTAGTCTTGCAATGGGCTTAACGAGCGATTTAGAAACAAATGCAGTCTTGCAAAACCTGACAAAAACTATCACTCGTTTCACGACTTAGTAGATTATCTTCAAAGATATTGCTATTATTATCCATCACTCTCTTTACATTACTCCGTATCAAAGGATCCGACATTTCCTTTTCCAATGAAATACAGCAATAACCATTAAGTTATTAGAAATCATCGATTACTGGCACATTTTATCTCGCTTGATTGTCCTTGATAGCGGTTGCACGAGTCTAGAATAAATTTTGTTACTGCAATCTCAAAGCTGTTTTTGTACCTATAAGAATGATTACAGATTACAGCATGTTTTTGGTTCATATAATTGCAGTTTCCTTGAGACTTGCAATATCGGTATTGTTCTATGCAGTCGGCGGATATAACGACACGGTTACGTAAACCATTCTCAATTCTCAATAGGTATCCGAACGTAGTTATCATTTGTAGGACAATGTTGGGAGCTCGTGCTAAGCCTTAGCAACGGCTGTGGTTGCAAAAGTTAGATCAATATTAGATGACGTCATCAAATAACAAGGTACGAAGTTACGAACAGGGGAGCGATTTCCCCTCGACATTTAGCTAAAAGGTGAAACGGTAACTTTGCTGGTAGACCTACTAAATATTATACTTAACAAACTTTGTTGGTTTATTTTATCGTAACTTGCGGAATTTGCTCAAGTCGAAATCAGATTAGATTTCTAATTACGGTCCTTTGGAATGAGAAATTCTAATATCGTGTAATATCGCCGACAAAACAAAATGTTTTGCAAGCTTACAAGGACGGAATAACTTAACTGATAGGCATTTCTGATTGGCGTTTCAAATTAACTTTTGGATTTAGATAATCATGTTTTATCAGTATCACCTAATTCAATATGTTGTTGCACTGAAGCTTAGTTATTCGAGATTCGCATTTTATTAATTCTTCTTCATTAATTATCTACCGCTAAGCCAATTTATTTGGAATCCTGAAGCTTCTGTTAGTCTTAGATGGAATCAGAGCGGCATGTCTCTTTCTTTCGAGACATCTTTCAGCAATAATCCACTTCAATATTCACCCTATTTGTAGCCAAATCTTCCTTCACACTGTTCTTCCATCGTAATATTTTTCTTTCAATTTCGAATTTTGAGTCCCATTTGGAGTCTACTTCCTACTGTCAAGCTTCATCTCTTTAATAGTCCAGTTAGTGTTAGTTAGTACCAGACTTATTGTTTTGAAAATTCTTAAATTAGTCATGAGCGGATACTACTGCCACCTTTGTAAATATTTTACCAAGCTGCAGTTTCATCACTGTCTTTCAGTTTAGAGGTCGTGGTAATAGCAGTATTTTACAGAGTTTTTAAAATAATCTTAAGTAGTGAGCAAAATTAGCCTTTGTGTCTCAGTTCTCTGTTATATTTTCAAGGATTAGTGCTAGCACTGGCTGCATTGTCTTATTGCCTTGGGAATATGAACAATTATGTCACTTCTCGTGTGAATGTCATGTGTAGATTGAATTAATTCTTTTATCTTCATGTCCAGTTCCTTGAATCGCGTTAAATACTTGCAAAATTCATGCTAAATGAAATTGATAACTTGCTTATTTTATTTCTGGTTAATCAGGGTGAAATTACTAAACTCAACTGAAGTTAAAAATAGAATTAATTCTGTTTATAATGTGTGTAACGGCTTCCGCTCATTCTAATTTGTGATGGTCAGAGTTTATTCACTCCGTTTCTACAGTATTTGGGTCTACTTAGATCACCGTTTTTCTTATTTCCGTCATGAAGAACCGTCTCGCTGGTCCCAGTGGTCGAAAGGACTACAGATGGACCTGATTCCGGGGTTTGGCAAGGTATTATTGGGTTCTCTGGCATTTCTTAGTAGCTGCTAGGTGCCTGGTGGTGGAGAGCCTATTACATACATGGGGGTTAAACATAACTGTTGAAATGTGGATGTATGTGTAGGTAGATGTAGGTGCATCCTTACTCAAAATTTCGATCATAAAAGCATTATGTTATGAATTAAAGTAACTACCTACTGCAAATCTGCCGTGGTATAAATCAGGGAAAGTATTTACTGACGTCATCAGCCTTTTGATTTTTAGGGTTCCGTACCCAAAGGGTGAAAACGGGACCCTATTACGAAGATCCGCGGTCCGTCTGTCTGTCACCAGGCTGTATCTAATGAACCGTGATAGCTAGACAGTTGAAATTTACAGAGATTGTGTATTTCTATTGCCGCTATAAGTACAAATACTATAAACAGAATAAATAAATATTTAAGTTGGACTCCCTTACAACAAACGTGTTTTTTTGCCGTTTTTTGCGATAATTGTACGGAACTTACCGTGCGCCAGTCCGGCATCGCACTTGGCCGGTTTTTTTCTTATCTCCATTCAGACTAGACGTTAGTGTTATCATCAACAACACTTTCAAGTTATTTAATAAGTCGGTGATTCTAAAGTTCTGATATAAAACAACTGATAATTTATAATCTAGGCTTTAGAGGAAATTAATTTTTATTGCTGTAATTAATACTTACTGTCGTCAAGTTAGATGATAAAAATGCTAATACAAGGTCTGGGAAGTCGTAAATAGCCCTTACCTTTGGTAAGAAGCAACAAATATGAAATAGTATGTGGATGTTTTATAAAACAATGTCTGTTATAGAGTAAAAAACAACATTGAAGATAAAGAAAGTTTAAGAAATAAACAATGAAGAATGACCCACTTAGTAACAAATCGACCAAACACTTCAGTCCATTGCAGTAGTGCAAAATACTTGTGTTATCTAATCTGAGATTACGTTAGCTAAGACCGAATAACCACACCTTGTTTTAACAAATGAAAGGCGAACATTAACAAAAATACAAAATATTTATTACATTTTAATCAATATAAATTAAATAACATTAACAAATTACATTTGGCGTCTGCCGCCGAATGAGATGCCGGATTGCTGGCCCTTGTTGGTGCCGTATTGGAGAGAGATGACGTTCTGGCCGGCCTTCAGCTGCTCATCACTGAACTCACGGACGTTCTTGTCGGCCTCCTTAGGTCCGATAGAAGGCTTACCGAAGTTTCCGGCTTTACGGCCCAAAGACTGCAGGCACACGACGACGGAGTACAGGTTCTGCTTCTCCCATAAGTCGATGGTCTGGAAAGTCTCCTGCGGTGGCACACCCAACTTCTTCACGGCATCCAAGAAAGCGTTGATGTTCTCCATGCACTTAAACGCCATTGTAGACTGGTTGACCTTCTTCACTGAGCCCTCCTGCAGAGAGTTGACGAGCTTGCATAGCAGGGTCCCGTCTTTCAGAACTTCGTACAGATTCTCGGCTGATCCAGCGGTGTTAGCTGGTTCGCCGGTCAGCAGCTTGATCCATTCGAGGGTCTCGTGAGCGATGTCATCGTTGTATTTGCTGTGGATCCTGGCCTGAGCCTCAGCGTTGATGCCAGCTTTGCCCGCACGATAGTCGCCCATGTTGGATGTTCACTAGTGTACTGACACGTAGCCACTGAACTCCTTATGATAAGCGTCCTTACAATATCAGGTTGACGATATGTTTGATAGCGATTATCACTGTTCTACGAACGTGTATTGGTGTATATCACACTGGCGTTATTATCTTGCGACATAAATGATTTATAATTATGATGGCATTTTATACCTGCACGTATGTTTTGGAATGTCAGTGCTTCATACATTTAACGATAAGAACTTCCTATTTCGAAATTACTGGGAAATAAATCCAACTTTTAATAGCGTAGGTAATTCGACATTCGTGTCAATGGCTTATGTTGTTACAGGGTGGACTCCTGCACATTTCTAAATAGTTAACGAGAACCCGAATAGTGAAATTTGTAGAAAAAAGCACCTACCTTCTTAAGCATCAGGCCACGTCTGTAATGACTCCGTATTTTGTAACCGGTATCGATTAAGTGACTTTTACAAATTTCGATGAAGACTATGTTAATCAACAGTATTGTTTGGAAGCCTCTGGAATATTACTTACTCATTGGTCATACTTTATCTTGTTGATAAGTTGTACGTAGGTGTTTGCTTGATATCAAAAGATAGTCTTGTGATAGAGACATACCAAAATATATAAAAAATGTATGGTCTTCTTTAAATAATATGTGTTAAGTCGGTGTCTGCCTCTGTCTGTATCTCCTCGTTAACTTCTTCTAAACGCATCGGATTTACTCGGTCGTAATCGGACAATCGAGGAAGGCTAGTGCAATTATAATTTGTCCCGTGAGAAGTCTTAGTGCCAGTTTCCCAGCTCAAAATTATCGGAGAATTAATGTGACAAATTGTCAAGCACGCGTTATCTGCTGTGATTGGCTGTTGACAATTCATTCAACCAATCACATCAGTTAACAAGTGCTTGACAATTTGTCACAATAATTCTCCGATAATTTTAAGCTGGGAAACTGGGGGTTAGTGGTTTACAAATCAATTCTGGTCTAGCAGGTGACTAAATCAAGCAGGCTGTACTCCGGACGTCATAAAGTCGATGACATCATTATGATTATACCAATTAACGATTTCGATATCCACGAAAAGGATAAGCCTAGTGCTTATATATTGAACTGTAAACGATATCTGCAATACCTATGTACAGACTACAAAAAAGTTTCGTTATAAAAACTCGCGTTCGTGAATACGTTTTCAGTAAGAAATTGAGAAAAAATTGCGTCCGTTGACTAGGTACCAGCATTGTTTTGGCATGTAAATTGCGGTTTCGTAACTTTTTCCCTTTTTCAGTTAACATTGAATTACTATAAGATTCTTTCTTATAAGATCCTTATAAGAAACCGTTTTAAAACTAATTAAATCAAGTCTAAACTACTCAACCAGAACATTCAAATACTCCATCACTATTTTCCCAATTTCAGTACAAAATTACAAAACTAGCCTTGTGGCCCCGATGTGCCAATTTTTTATTGTGTTTTAGTGTTGGCCACAAAACAATGATCGCGCGGTTGATTGTTCCGAACAAAGACTCGCTATCAACTCTAAAATGATAAAATCATTGATATGATCTTACAAACATAATAATGCTGATAAAGATGAGGTCCGTTTCCTTTTTGCTATTGAATTAGCAGAGCTAATTTTGAATATAACACTGTATTTTTGGAGTGTCATTAAAATGACATCATTGTTGGAAATATTTTATTATTATATTTACATTTTTAAGGGAAATTATTAACCGGGTGAAAAATGTACTGAATGGGCGACCATTATACTAACTATTTATCTAGTTTGAGTAATATCTTTTAGGAGGTTTTTGTGACCTGCGGTAATAATATTGATATGAAATATATTGAATAGCAGAATAACCGACGAGGCGACATCGCTGTGCAACGGAGTTCGGGTGTATTCGTGTTTTTAACGAATTAGTCCAAGAGCGAGCGAAGCGAGCTTTGGAACTTAAGGCACACTGACACGGATAGGTTAGGTTCGAAGGGGATGACGGGAACTGAAGTGAGCGAGCAAAATGAGCGAACTTAGCTCCCGTCATCAATTTGAATTTATTTTCACTTGTTTAAATACTATCCCATTTTTAATGTTTATCAACTAAAATAAGTAGGTAGGTGCACTAATGCAGCGAAGGGGCAAGCAAGGAATATTAATGAAGAATATTTATACTAAATCATCATCTGCTCTTATCCCATGTTACTATGTTGAAGTCGGCGCAACACATTTTCTTCTTCCATACCGTCCTGTCCCCCGTCACGCTATCACTGACTCCCTTCTCTTTCATAACACTCCTCACACAGTTCATCCATCATAATATAGAACAGTTAAATAGTTTGGTAATATTAAAAGAAGCAGGATTCAGAATTTTTAAATGCATGGAAGCTTTAATAAAAGATTTTTCAAATAAGATTTGACAATACAATGTTAGATAATAAAAATATACATTTTAGACAAACAATTAATTTCTTTTGTATTTGACAACATTGACCTTTAAATTCTATTTTATTATCAAGGATTAAAATTAGTCTATACCAATATTATAAAGAGGAAAGATTTTTTTGATTGTTTGTTTGTGTGTTTGTTTGTACCGAATAGGCACCGAAACTACTGGACCGATTTCAAAAATTCTTTCACCGTTGGGAAGCTACACTATCCCTGGATGACATAGACTACTTTTTATCCCTTTAATCCTTCGGGAACGAGAACTACGCGAGTAAAACCGCGAGGCGTCTGCTAGTTTTATAATAAAGACATTGGTGATTAGGATTTTGCTGAAATTGGGGATGAATGCTCGGAGATACATGGTTGTCAATTAAATTAAATAAGTATGTGTGAATAGGGACAGCATTATCAATTAGTTAATTTTTCTACCAGGTTTCTATTTAAATTAGCGAGGGCTATCTGTAGCACTCGCTTATTTATAGGAACCTTTTAAAACAAGGTATTATGGTAGGTAAACAAGGTACAGAACTCATCAACTCTGGTTGATGATGCCATGTGTAGAAAGTTAGCTGCAATCTGCAGCTTTAAGCTGCCTGTTCACTTGGCGCAGAGCGGAGAAAAGTGGAGTGGAGCCAACCACTCCACTCATTCAAATTGTATGAGTTTCGCAGCAAGTGAACTGGCAGCCTAAAAGTGTAGCCTTGCAAAGGGGCTCCTTTCATACAAAAAAGGTTGACCATAAGCTTGCTCAGGTCTGGGAACTGGCCATAAATAAAATAAAAATACCATTAAAAAAACATTTTGCTACTGTTACAAGACAAATACACATTACATTATCCTACCGACCTCAACATTAATAACATTCATCAATATTTAGGTACCTAGATGCATTTTATTTGTATATTAAATGCACAAAGCACTCTGTTGTTTAAGTTTGTTTTTTTTTTCAGTTAAGTTAAAACTTTGTTATCATTTTTATGGCAGTAATAAGTGAATAGAACAAAACGATATTTTTTTTAATTTAGCTTATTTTAGATTAATATGTAAATGATTATTACTAGCTTTCTGAAGTCAGGGACACAACTATCACCGCTTCTAAAACAAAACTTCATGGCAAATAATTTCACCACAATCTGTAATATTTTTATCTAGTGTAAATATTCTATGGTCACGACGCTAATTTCGTAGGTGAACAATCAACGAGCTGGCGAAAAACAGCCGAAAGAAAAATTAAAAACATAAAACGATCACTCGATAACAATTATTTTTTTCACCCACCTGCATTCTAACCAGATTCTCTCAAGATTACTGAATAAACAGCAAAAAAATTACCTACTATCGAGCTATAAATTCTTGATAAGATTGCGACTGAATCAAACAATACATCGGCCAGGTAAAACATACTTATGAAAAACTGAAAACTTGATGTAAACTAAACTTACCAAAACTTTGCGAAGTAATAAATACAACACTTTGCACAGTAATGTGACAATTAATAAATAATATCCATTGTATATTTCACAAGGCACTTCACATTCACAAGTCGAACTTTATTTTATTAGAACCGGCCGCGTCACGAGAATTTGTTAACAGCGCGAGACTGCGAAACAAAAAGTTAGCTACGCTGCCTTTTCCGTTCGGAAATCGCTCTCCGGCATTCCCCTCCACGTGACAAATGACGTTTGCGGTCATCGCTGATTGGTGGACTCAGCTTTGGTAGGGATGGGATACGCAGATATGAGTCAGCAGTGAATGTTATCGATAGAAACTATTCCTTACAATAAACAATATATTGAAGGATTGTAGTTACCTATCCAGTCACTAAAAATTAGTACTACAGGACCAACACTAAAACCGCGAAAACAAAATCTGCTATTCTCTACGTTTTGTTCATGATTAATTGTTTTAAATAGTAAGACTAACCGGTCGATGTGGTGACACTAGGGCTTATGTTTAGCAATAGAGTTTTTTCGGATGAAATGATGATGATGATCACTTGGTTACCCGAAATAAATAAATAAACATTATGCAAACCGATAATAAAGGTAAACAGCTGTTTTCTTAATATTTTTCAGTGTTCCCTTAGAAAGAGACGAAGATGTTGTCTATATTCGTGAGTACTTTTACTTATTTATACACATAGTAAAACCACAGAAAATATAATACTAGCATACAGATGCCTCATCCCATACAAAGACACCGTGCCGACGTAACTAGCGTTTTTCGTCTGTTTATTTTTATATAAGTACTTCGATCGCGTTCGGTTTCGTTCCACGGCTATTGCTGATGTTAGCAGTGACTTGCAAGAATATGGCTTTTCTACGTTCGTGAGTATGTTTTCTAGTAAATACAGTGAAAATTTGTTTTACAGTGTTTTTTTAACGTTTTACAGTTTCATTGTACGAAAATGTGTTACAATACAAATAAAAAAAATCGAGTGGCATTCCTCAGATATTTAAAACCATGCCATCTATTGGAATCAATTTTAAATGAACGGATCATTTGAAATGGTTTCAAATAAATTTGAAACCATTTGGGGAATATTCTCGAATTAAAATAATATTTGGACTGTGAGTTAAGAGCCCAATATTCCAAAATTTTGTCCTTAGGAGAGTTGATTAAACAAGAACATACATTTTTTATTAATTTTACACACAATTAAATAACAAAGCGATGCATATCGCGCCTTCAAGTGACATTTATTTGAACAAAATTTTCTTTGTTAGCGCTGGGACCCCGTGGTAAAACATAGTTTTACAAACAAATATTTTGAGTTTGACTTATACTCCTTTGCTCTTGCTCTTTGATAGGTTTATTATATCGACATCTATAGTTAGGTAAAATACTTTTCAATCATCGATATCGAAAATTGATGGTGTTCTACGTAACTACTGGTTGCCATTTTCGATTTTCGAATCCAAGGTTCGATGGGTTCATGGGTTCGTTCAAAAACGACACACAGACTATAAAAATACCCTTTTTAGACTAGTTTCAGTGTAGTTCCACTAGAGGGAGCTACTCGGATAATGTTATTTTTATTTGTCTATGGGCAGGCTTGCCAACTTAAGGCTTTTAGCCCCAATTTTAAGGTAAAAATATCCATGTTGGGCTTTTTCTAGGGCCCAAAAAAATTTAGTTCTATTTTCCCAATAGCTCAAATTTTTTTATGGGCACAAATAATATTTGTTGCTTAACTAACGAAACTGGGGGGTAACCACAAGCTCTTAGAGTAATGTTATTTTGAGATCGAGTAAGGGACAGATGTATCTGACTTGTATACATCTGTCACTTACTCGATCTCAAAATAACCTTACTCTAAGAGCTTGTGGTTACCCCCCTGATTGTTACTAGAAAGGCTGCTAGTTTAATGATGTCACGATTCATTTTAAAACTATATGGTGGATCACAGTTGTTTATTGTAAATATGTGTTGTGTATGAAGTTGAAACTTAAACGATTTATTAACAATTATTGTAGATCGTTAACTCGTTAAAATAAGTTCTAATAAAAAGTAATTAAAACTAAGATATTCTTAGTAAAACGAGATACTCATTTAAACCATACCCTTGAATAGGTAGGTACCTAATGCATGGTTCTTTTTGGGGCTTTTGAATATTGCATTTAGGACTATTTAGGGGTAGGTATTTCATATTGATCTTAGGTGTATTTTTTTTAGGAGTTGGTAGCCCTGTCTAAGGGTCGCATAAAATATATTATGGCGGGAAGGGAAAAAGTTACAAAGGATTTCATTTGGAAAGGAGATGTTGAAAAATTATTAATTTTATTATATTATTACTAATGTGAGTGCCTAGTAGTAGTCCAGAATAGATTGGAGGTGTGGTGGCACAGACTGGAGAGTGTTGGCCTGAAAATGAGCAGAACTAAAATGGAATTTGAGAGATTTTTACGGTCTCCTCTCCAGTTCCGTGCCTAAAGCTCTCGCTGGAACGTCCATACCGATCTGCTCCGACTGCCGGTACTTAGGGTCGCTTGTCCAAGGGGATATTGAGGTAGATCGCGACGAAACCTACCGGATCAACTCAGGATGGATGAAATGGCGACAGGTCACTGAAACAACTTGCAGTCGACGGCACGAACTATTTTGTGCGCAGAGTTAAAATGTATGCTATCTGATCTGAAAACACGTGCGAAAGAGATAGATGCTGTGATGAGCAGTAAGAAGCTAGTTCGCGTACGAATTAGCACTTTTGCAAATTTGTAGCGAAATGGATGATCATTTAGGACGAAAACGAGAGCGCGAAATTTTATAAACAGGCTTTTGGTTTTATGGATATCATGAAAAACGACTAAATGTATATTTCCAAAATAAAATTATTTGCATTGTTGAACTACTAATCTATCTCTGTATGGTGGCTGTTATGCAATTTTCTTATTTTATTGCTTATGGTATTTATTTCCACCCAAAGATGCGTTAAATTTGTATTGAAATACGAACTGTCGACGCTCATAACTTTTATTTTTATTTTTTTGTTTCCATAAAGGGCTAGATAATGATGAGAATTTTTTTTTTTTTTTGAACGTACGTTGTCAAACAGTTGAGTAATCGCCAGACTACATTTGTATGGCAGAATGATAGACTAGTGCAACCTTAAAGAGGAAAATCTACAAGTCCATGATTAAACCTGTCATGCTGTATGGATCAGAATGTTGGGCTATGAAAAAGATGGATGAAAAGAGATTGCATGTAGCAGAGATGAGAATAATTGAGATGGATGTGCGGAGTGACGAGAATGGTTATAGTGAGAAATGCTTATAATAAAGGCAGTTTGAAATTGTCGACAGTGACTGAAAATTTTAAAGGAAACCGGTTGTCTTGGTATGGTTATGCTTATGGGATGAGAAGGGATGAAACGCATAATACTAACAGAGTTATGAATATAAATATGGATGGATAGAAGGCCAAAGAAAAGATTGTGTGAGGAGTTATATTAAGGAAATGGAATCAGTGATAGCGTAACTGGGGACAGGACGGTATCGAAGAAGAAAACGTGTTTCGCTGACCCCAAGTTACATGGGATTTGGACAGGAAGATGATGATTGCTAATTTACTAATGTGAGTAAATAAAACAAAGGAGCTTGCGGCGATTTGGCGATTTCTTTAAGGTAATTTTAAGTTTATTACAGACTTAAAAAAAAGAAGGTAATCAATTCGACACGTATGTAGGTACCTATGTTATATATATATGTATGTTAGTCCACGCATTTCTCCGAAACTACTTATCGGATCTTGATCATTCTATTTTTATTGATAGGATCCGAACTCCTTAGCGACAAACAGCACGAATGTGTAAATAATTAAGTTATTATAGCTTGCTGAGGTCGGTCCGTTGATCACCATCTTTACATAGCGAGTTTCGTGCCTCGGAAAGTACGTTAAACCCGGTCATTTGAAGATTCGGTCCCGGCTGTCATTTGAAGATCTTTGACAGTCGTTACGGGTAGTCAGAAGCCTGATATCTGACACCAGCCTAGCCAAGGGATGTCGTGTTACCCAGTTAGGTCTTATCCCCATCACCACGTCACGAGGTCATCAACATGGAGCGTTGCGGTGACGACAAAAACACAGTGGAACGACGTGTCGTACATCTTTGATGGCGGTACGTGGCGATGCGCATTGCGCTCGCTCAGTTGATTTTTAAATGACTTAGCGATCAGGGGGGTGACTATTAGCTCTTAGAGTAAGGTTATTTTGAGTGTGTGTACAGATGTATATGACTTGTATAGGTACATCTGTCACTTACGCAATCTCAAAATAACCTTAATCTAAGAGCTTATGGTCACCCCCCAGTTGTACAAAAAAAAAACCAGAAATGCTGTAACTGTCAGAAACTACAAGAAACTAAACTATTATACTAACGTTTTTTATTTCAGTCAGAAATGCTGTACAATGTACCGGTATTTTACAAGGCACGACAACGTGTAACGTTGCGGCATCGTGACGTGCATTTTAACGACACGGTTATCGGTTAAAATTTCGGTTATGGGCCGTTGATTTTTGGCGCGGGGAGAGTGGAAGGAGGAGGGGGTAGGTTTGTCTACCCCTCAGTACCATCCCCACCACTCGGAGCTGGTTACAATAAAAAAATCTATAAATGTCCATCGATTTAAGGGGCGCGGAGGGAGGAAGGGAAAGGGGGGTAGAGGGGCTACCTCACTGTACCATCCCTACCCCACGGAACCCCATGGTTATGGAGATATCCACGGTTAAAGTTTAAGATTACTATATAAGCAATAAAGTCGACGGAGCTCCACTGCGCGGGGCTTCTATTTCTGTCTGCAGGGTGTAAAGTAACCTGGCGGTGGCGACCTCTCGCGTCCGGCCCTGGTCCAGGCCATGGTACGGAGCGAGAGGGCATGGGAAGCTGTCTCCTCCTTCTGCGAAGCAGTAATGCTCGCAAAGGAGGAGGCGGAACGCGTGAGGGAGACGCAAAGGAGACGCCCTCACGCCTCTAGCCACCGCAGGAGTCGCCCCGGGCGTCGGGAGTCGCAAGCCGATTCCCGGCCACCGTAGGCACGGGCTTGCGGACGGCAAGTTATGGGTAGCTTACCGTCCGATAAGGACCAAGCCCGAGTTTACGGCGCGTAGTGTTCCACGCGCGCCTCAAAGAGATGTCAGCAAAAGTGACGGGGCCTGATAGGACCGATGCCTGTCTGAGTCGTGGATAAATTTGAAAGAGAGTTACCGCGGCCCTGGCGCAAGAAACTGAAGGAACACGGGTGGGTTTTCAGGTCAGTAAAAGTCTGACACGCCCTCCCCCCGCTTCACGCAGAGCGGGAGAAGTCATTGGATGATTTCCCACCCAAAAAAAAAGAAAAAAAAGGGTGTAAAGTAACCTATCATGAAGGAGATGATGGGAGCTGCGTTCGCTGGCTTTGCTCGCTCACTTCAGCTCCCGTCATCCTTCCTCTTATCTTATCTCTTCTTATCTATCCTTCGAAGTTCGAATCTAACCTATCTGTGTCGGGGTGCTCTAAGTTCCCGAGCTCGCTTCGCTCGCTCTTGGACTAATCTCATTTTTTTACCTCTCAAAAACATAAAATTTCCGGGTCTTGAAAATTTGTAGAAAGCTTTCTATATATGAGTACTACTTGTGGTACTACCTACAAAATAAAATGAGCTTCCAAATCAACGGCCCATAATGGAAATTTTAGCTCGGTTATCTAAATAAGCACTTACTGGGTTGTGGTTTTTTGGGAAGGAAACAATCTGTTTCTTTCCCAAAAACGACTTTTTGTATTGCGGAAAGTCGTTTTTGGGAAAGAAACAGTTTGTTTCCTTTGCCGAATTTTCTTACACAATTAGGCTGCCGAACGATCAACAGTCAGGCAACGTTGATGGAAAACTTCGTGGACTTATATTATTGTAATGTGGAATAGCCAATTCAGAGGCCTGCGGGGTTCCCAGAGACGGCTTAGTTAACTCTGCCACCACAGGTGGCCACAACCTCGCATGGAAATAAGAAGAATTTATAATTTTTTTCTCATTACATTTGAATATATATCTATATAAATAAAAATCAATTGCTGTTCGTTAGTCTCGCTAAAACTCAAAAACTCGGCTGGACCGATTTGAATAATTCTTTTTTTGTTATGTTCGACAGAATACAGGGAAGGTTTAAAAACAAAAAAAAATATGGTTGGTTGGATAGGGTAGGCTAGGTTAGATAGGTAGGTAGGTAGGTAGGTAGGGTAGGGTAGGGAAGGGTAGGGTAGGGTAGGGTAGGTAGGGTAGGGTAGGGTAGGGTAGGGTAGGTAGGTAGATAGGGTAGGTAGGTAGAGTAGTGTAGTGTAGGTAGGCAGGTAGCGTAGGGTAGGGTAGGGTAGTGTAGGGTAGGGTAGTGTAGGGTAGTGTAGGGTAGTGTAGGGTAGTGTAGGGTAGAGTAGTGTAGGATAGGGTAGTGTAGCGTAGGGTAGGGTAGTGTAGGGTAGGGTAGGATAGGGTAGTGTAGGGTCGGGTAGGGTAGGTAGGGTAGATACATGTTTGGTGTTTTTATGGCAAAACAAAGTTTGCCGGGTCAGCTAGTGTGGTATATATTTTAGGGTAAGGGTAATTGGGTAATCATTTATTTGCTAATATGGGTAATTACATAAGATTATTAAAAATATAGCACAGTCCAACCATAATTACACCTTGAGGCATGCAAATCACAAGCTTTATTAATTTACTTGCAACAAAATATATTTTGTTTTGTTAATTTCTCCGTATGGCAAATAACAATGAAACATAATAAATGAAGCTATCAATAATGCCACTAGAAGAATTAAATTTAAAATGGCATTTAATGAAAATGTCAAGATACATTTAAGAAAATTGTTAAAGTAGGAAAATGTAATAGAATATACTTGATTGTACACTATAAAAGTTAGACATATCTTTTACAAGAAAAACTTAATTATTTATTTAATTAGGACCTCCAACGAAAGATGTACACAATAAACACAATGAATCATCAATATGAAGTAATGACTAGTGCACTCCCTCAATAATTATAGGCGGCCACAGCATGCATTTTAGATACCGAATAAATATAAACTAAATTATAAACTCTTATTACAAGGTAATAGTACATACTTATATACATATAAATTAAAAGAAAAACAAACCAAAACATACATACTTATTAAAAAAAAAGACTTTCCTTAAATATAATTAACCTTAGGATTTACCAACATTATGGTAAACCAGGCAGCAAAAAATCTACATGAGTAAAAAAGCCAATGTAAACTTTCACAAACACTAAGTTAAACAATTTTAAAATGAAAACATAATGGTAAACAGAATTGAGAAAAAAAAAGAAAAAAAAATTTACTTTTAAAAGAAAATATAAAATTAAATTAAGATTAAAAACATAAAATAATAGTTTAACTTAAAAATAATTATACGGGTGCAAAGGCGGTCTTATCGCTGACAGCGATATCTACCAGGCAACCTTTGGATGGACTGAAAGAACGTGGAACGTCGACCACATCATCACTTACCATCAGGTGAGATTTTCATATATAAAAAAAGTACTCCGTGGGTGAGATAGTGATCAAACGCGAGCCTATCGACAAATTAAAAAAAGAACTTGGAACGAAAAAGGGGGTACTCTGTGGTGTACTGATATTACATTAAAACATAAATACAAAACTTTATTGTTATAATAAATATACTATCCATAAACTTATACCATATAAATATATTATATCTTTGACTTATACACATATATTTACAAACATATATATATATATACTTATATAAATACATATATAATATTACATGTTGTCAAATTCAAAGAAAGGAAGGACAAAAAAAAAATATTTTGGATAATGATGAAAGAAATTAGCATTAATAATTAAATTCGTGCATTATTTGGTAATTTCAATACGGCACAAATAGGTAATAATGAAACACATTAATCATGAAGCAAATAATATAATGTCACTAGCTCAGATTATAGAACAGGCAGACACATTATCAGGTGAGTGAGGTGCTAAACAGCGCGGCAGGCGTCAGTTTCACTTCCACAGACATAATATATCTGTCATTCCCACATACATAAATCTAACTAGATAACGCAAGTCCCTCTATCTGTATGAAAACCAAGCGTGCCACTTTTTCACAAACAATTTAAAAACAAATTTAGTTACCAAGCAAGGAAAACATTTCCAATGCCTCGGCCAACTTTTTCTATACATTCTATACAGCTCAATATGGCATTTTAAGGCATTTTTCTAGATTTCGGTGGATTTCCGGTGCCGATAATGTTAAATGAAAAGCTCAGTTTACGATCATTGATCGTAACTTTACTCCGTTTTTTGGCACGCGATACATACAATCGCGTCATCTAGTTAGATTTATATCTGGCTCATTTCACATTGAATGGATGGTTTGACAGCTCACTTCATGTTCACTCCACCTAAGATTTCGGTGAGAGCTTTACAGAATATCTCTACAGTAACGCAGGTATGAAGTACTTAAATCGGTAAAGCCGCAAAACTTCCAGTCTTACCAGATGCAGCTGCAAAACCAGCAATTCATATGGAGCGAATTTCTATCTGACCTTACCAACTCAGTAACTGGATAACACGATACATCTTGGCAAGACAGATTAATAGATTTTCGGGCTTATAATTCTTACTAGGGTTGTAACGAAACTTCACCTCCACCTCTGCAAGTACGAAACTTCCATTACATTAAATTGCATTTGTAACCAACGAAACCGCTGAATGACACCCCAGTGGTGTCGTTGGAAACTCCACATCTGCCTCTGCAGCAGTGGATGCGAATCACTATCATCAGCCTTATAATGTTCCCACTGCTGGGACACAGGCATCCTCTCTGTGAGAGAGGTAATGGGCCTAAATTCATCACGCGGGCCCAGTGCGTGTTGGTGGATGTCACACGTCTTTATTTTTCTTTGGTTCTAGGACGTTTCTTCACGATTTTTTCCTTCCCCGTTTTGAGAGCATACATACAAAAACTCACGCCTTTTTCACATAGGGGTTGGCAGAAACTACAGAACGCCACCTGCTACGATCCTTACATACTTCTTTTGCTTCACACACATTCATACATCTAGTCATACACACACGCCGGTTATGGGTACTGCGCACTTGGCCTTTCTGAAGAACATCACCTATAAAGTCTATGTATGTCTTTCTAGGGCGTCCCCTCCCGGCGTTTCCATTCACGTCTGCCTTGTAAATACCTTTCGTTAGTCGACTTTCATTCATCCTCTCAACATGGCCAAACCATCTTAACATACTCCTTTCAATTTTAGTCACTACATCTTCTTTTAAACCACAACGTTGTCTTATTACATCATTCCTCAATATATCAGTTAAAGTTACACCACACATACTCCGCAAGGAGCGCATTTCTACTGCATTAATCCTACTTTCATGTCTTTTTTGCCATACCCAGCCTTCACTTCCATCCATAAGTGTAGGCACCAGCACGCTGTTGTGAACGGCGAGTCGAGCTTCCGGAGACATCGACTTGCTGGTCACAACTGCATGCATAGCACCATTCACTTTATTCCCTGCATTCGTTTTGAGAGCAGTGGTAATGAAATAATTTACACAAAGTAAAGCGCCTGCCTGGGTTTGAAATCACGACCCACAACACATAAGTCGGGGCCCGTTACCTTACCACTGGGCCAACACTGCTCTGTGGAGTGGAGTTGTATTGGAGCCGCAGGTCTACTAAGTGCAAATCCACGAAATTAAAAGTTGCTTAGTTAAATCTTCGAATTTATATAATAATTATAAATTGAAGATAATAACTCGAAGTTATTTTTTTTTCTCGCACTACTAAGCTTATATTCTAAAAGGTGACAAAGTAGAAAAACTGGTTTTGCTTATAAAGTTTGTTAACAACTTATTAAGTTGTAATGGTAATGAACCCCTTCATTACCATTACCAGTAATTAGGTCGATTTTTCTTTGAAACTATGAATATATTTTTGTTTTCTCATTTTTTGCGCCCGCCTCTACCCTCGTTATCTTCCGCATCCGTGGAGGTCACTCTGCAACTCTGCCTCTCCATCCACCCCCGATATAATATTGCCTCTGTTAAATCCCTAAAGGACAGAACCAGAGACGCAACGTGATAGAATACATAATTATATAGACGATATAGCAAAGTTATTTTAATATCCTTTTGACCTAGTGGTCACGGCGGGCAACTAACAAAGAGGACTGGCCAAGACCAATTACACAGTTCATAAAATATTATAAGTACTCAAGCGCACAGTGTGTGCAGACTTCATTTCCCTCGTGGCATCTCGTGGCCCGATGGGACGATAATCTGATGCAAACGAGGAGAGATCAGAGGTAGCGACACGTGCTTTTCGAGTCTCGGGGACACTTCGGGTAACACACTGCTAATTTGCTAGCTCCACCGCTGCTGGCAGGAATTCCTAGCCAATACTACTACTACTCTCAATAAATTTACAATCACTCAAAAAAAATTGCCATTGATATCAGTAACATACGAAAGTGTTTAGTGAAAGGCAAGTTTAGGTATGTACCTACCTACGGTACCTAACTACCTAAGCCACAGAATACATACCTAAACTAAACTCGCACGTAAATATTGATAGTACATGCAATATTTATTACTAATACTGTAAGCCACGCGAAGTGCATTTGGAGGTTAGGTATTCGCAACACCGGAGGCATTGCGTCGCGATGTAAACAAAGCCGGACAGCGCGGGCGCCGGGGTCGCTGGCGCGGCAGCGGCGGTGCGCATGCGTGAGGGGATGCGCGGCGCGGGCGGCGCTTGCGCAGGGCGGGCGGCGGCCGGGCGTCAGTCCGCGCGCGTCCTCGCCATGGCTCGGTGGCTGAAGGCTCTGACGGCCGTGCTGCTGCTCACCGCCGCCGCGACCGCGCGTAAATCCCCCGCCCCGAGCAAACATGTCGAACCCCAGATCGAAGAGGTCACCGCCAAACAGTTGGAGAGAGTGCTGGAAGACAAGGATTTCGTCGCGGTGTACTGGTGTAAGTGGCATTCGCCCGCCGCCTGCCGACCGGCGCGCGTCTCCATTTAATTTTGCGAGCTTTCGAAAGCTGGCGCCAGGCCAGCGCGGGGGCGGCCCTGCCGTGTCGAAACGTCTGCGACGGCGCCCGTCCAAATGGGTTATCGTCGAGTTAATGATCTTCGGACGGGCCGAGGGGAAGACCGCTTCGGTGGACCCGAGCATTCGGCTGTGCGCATGATATTTTCGAAGCGTGCGGCTCGGTTAGCTATTCGCGAGTTATGCAACCGAGCCGCGGAGACAATAAAACTTGACCCGGCCGCCGACCGCTGCGGCCGTCGGCGCGGCCTAAAATGGTACCGAGTCTCATTTTCCACCGTTCCACCGATGCTGGCTCCGCCAAGGTCGCAAGGCGCCTACGCTCTTAGCTCGGCTAAAACTGTATGCCGCCGCATTTGCCGCTGAAATAGACTTTCATTACGTGGTATCGGCATTCCGACTATTTTCTTTTGTCGCCAACTGTCGATGTGATCTGTTTGTTGCTACGTCACATTCCTCACAATGATTTCGTAAAAGTGCAAGCTGTGCGTGTGTGCTTATGAGTGTGTAAGTTGGACGCAAATGTAGCCATAAGCTAATTCCTCGGATATTCATTAATTATTGTGACATATATGTGGCCGTTGCCATGCAAACAATGAATCTCTCACTCATCCGAAGGATGCAGTGGTTGGTCTAGACAAGACACAAAAAGTGACATAAATCACTGTCGATGCCGGCACCGATGCAAGATTGTCTCTTGGCTAAGAGACTAAATTGTTCTGAGCTAACTGTGCGTGTATTAAGAAAATCGTTTTTATGCTTTTATTAGGTTCTTGTTTAAGACGTTCTCCTGTTAGTCAGAAGTTAAAATTGAACTAACCACGTTGGGAAAGATGCTGCAAATATTGATAGATATAAACAAAAACATAAACAAAACATGACTCATCTAATAATTGATACTTAATTAATAGGATTTGAAAATATACCTAACTTGCAAATAGTTAACATAATAATAATGAATGATTAGCCGAAATTAATGAAATTACTAAATAATGATCAAGATAGTAACAAACCATTGATCTGACAAATGAAAAACAACAATTTACAAATATTGATCACGACGACAGAACAACTAAACACGCTGACCTTACTTAAGAGTTTTAAACAACGATTAATAGAATCATTTGAACATCAGATAAAATCAAACAGATGCGGCCCCTTGATAGTGTGAAGCCGTCATGAAAAGTTTTTGTGTTACAAAAATAGGCCCTGGTCGGCTGTAAGTGTTACAGAAAAGACATAATTACGAAAATGTGCTGGTACAACTGTTTCAATTGGAATACTTCCAAAATCAAGAATGCTAGCATTAATTCCTGGATTAATGAAAATTGCTTCAAATCTTGTACAATAATACATTAATTTTAACAAATCAACGAGAGCTATTGATGGCTTTCTCGCTAAAAGTATAAGCTAAATTGATTTAGGCCTACTGAATTAAAATGCAGTGTTGTTAAACCTTGGTATAAAAGATTTATCCAAATAGTGTCTGAACGCTGTTCCTTTGCTGAAAACTTTATTTTCATTCCATTCAATAAAAATCCGTACACTACGTTATTTTTTTCAATTTATTAGTTTAAGTCCGTAGCACGTGGCACATAAAAGTAATCTATTTAATAATCCTTGTTGCTAGTAAAAACTTATTTTGATGTCTGCAAATGTCATTGCCTTGTGGTACTCCACGTGTATAGACTTGTCAAAGGCTTTCTATACATTCAATCACATATTACATTATTATGAAATTTTTATCTTTGGTTCCAGGGTATTTATACTTATGAGCGTTTAACCATTATCTAGAACATTCGGTCGGGGAATTATTTCAAATATATTTATATGTCACATAAATTCATGGAATTCCATCTGGATGAAGGTCGCCCCTGGCCTATTATATTACAATAATACCAACTAGTAACTGTCCGCGTGCAAGGCAAAGCCCTATTCTCGTACAGAAAGATGTGAGCATTAGAATCCATCCTTGCTCAAAGCGGGTTGGCGATATCAGACTAATATTAATTCCTCACCATGTTTTCCTGTTATGTTATTAATTGAAAATACTTAGCAGCCTCAGTCTACACCACTAAAGAGAGCAATGTTGATTGTTCTGGTTCATTGACGTACTTCCTCATTCCACATTCCGAACCTATCAAATATTGTCTTGTTAATGCCAAATGTCATTCTGGCATAGAACGGTTGCCGTCATTGATTTGGTAAAACGCGTTTATTCATCAATCGTTTTGTTTTTAATTGGGGCAATCCCACCGCACTATTCCCAAACCACTGCAACTCCTGAAAGCCAAAATCAACAGTGGTGACCACCAGAAAAGCGCCGAGGCAATGAAGCTCGACGAAGTCCCGGAGAATTAATTTAACTGTCTTGGATCCCGCAACGAAATTAATCAGAAAAGAATAATGGAGGTTTAGGAAAACAAATTTCCACTTCCCTCCATATCAAGCAGGATACAGAACAAACAAGGCCAATAGGCACAAAGAGTCAATTGTTCGTCTATAAAGTGGTTAAATATTTCTCTTTAACTTATTTGATCATTTGTGAGTCTAAAATTTTATGAAAAACGCATATTAGTGGAATGTTAATCCATTGGTTAACATATTTATAACCATTAGTTGAGTTAACTACGGATTAAAAAACTGAGTCTAAGTCGTGTAATTTATAGCCGTGCGTGTTACTCCGCAAATCATGTCAAAATGGTCTTTTTTATCGTTCACTTTTTTGGGATGAAATTTTTCAGGCACTTTCAGGTGTCAATCGAATATTAGGTAAATATTAAAACCCTCGTTGATAGTATTTTTTTGTAAACGACAATGCTTATAATGAAAACTGAAAGCTACAACACAAGCTTATGAGAAAAACTCAAAAGCTCCTTGTCATTTCGTACCAAATCGCAATTATTTGGTTGGTTCACTAAAACTGCCTGTTTTTGTCATTACTTCATTATGGGGTATTATTACACAGATCATAGTTATATGAGTCATATTTATTTGATAATATAATATAGACATATGAATCATATCGTCTTTGATAAAAGATTTTTGTAATTTTTTATAGAAAGACCTATAATAATAGCTCTATCCCTTTTTCACTGTCGCACTATCTGAGGGCACAGCCATACCATCCTGTTTTCGAAGCCATTCAGGACATTTTTGACTCCCTGTAACTTCGTTATGGATAAAGCTAGAACCATAAATTTGTGACTAACAGAACAAAATATAACTAGTCATAATCTTAAACCATACTTATGCGTCGGCGCAGTATCAATATCAATAATTTCAAAATCAATCATTTTTATTTCACATAGGCCTACATGGGCACTAATAAAACGTCGACAAAATGTGCACGGTTCGGGATGGTCGATTCCTATGGAGAAGAATCGGCAAGAAACTCCATGGGTATAGTATGTCGAAGGCAAGCGATGAGATTGTGATTTTGACGATCTTATAGCAGACTAAATTTAGTTAGATTAGAACATAGACCGTAGCTGACTCACCAGAAATACAACCCGGATAAAAAAGGAAAACTGCGTGCAAAAAAAAAGTTAATTTAAAAACTCAAAAACCCGCTTTTTAGTTCGCTTCATAAGCAGTCGGGTTTTTATTTTTAAATTAACTTTTTTAATTTATACTTGATTTTTAGTTATCATTATTTTCGAATTTCTTTTAAAATATAAGTGGTGTATATTTTTGTAATCACCTCTTAAAACCCTTCATTTTGATACCCCATTCGATGGGCCTGGAAGAATAAAAAAAATTGGGATACGCACAATATGGCGTCTATAAACCGCCATGTTTGTTTTTTCTTAATTTCCTCCTATCTTTGAACACTTGGGCAGTCAAGACGTATCTAACGACGTCTTAATTATATAAATCTGTCTAGCGGTTTGGAAGATATGAGGTAATAAAGAATATTACATACATACAAACAAACATACAATATACGATCTAAAAAACATAACCCTTTCCTAGCAGTAGGGTATAAAGAAATGAGATCTCATCAATTAAAAAAAACATAACAAAAAATAACAAAAAAAAAAATAACATATAAAAACACAAGTCTCGCGGCTTTTTTTTTACCGCAAAAAGTAGTGATATCGGATTTAAAACATTAGAAGAACACACTAATTTCGACCCCGTCTGTAAAAATAAAACCGAGTCGGTTAATATTTTTGTTTGTGAATGGAGCAACTACCTATCTGATCTCCACAACCCAATAACTAACAATTGCTACCAAATATGGCAAAAAATATGATCAAAGAACTATGAAAAAACACAGATATGATTCTAGAGGTCATATAATATGTAGGATAAGAGATAGGATCCTATTTCTTTCTAAAAAATTTCTAAAACAAAGCAAGCAAGAGCAGTGGTGGCCCAGTGTTGTCGGCCGTGACTTACAAGTTGTAGGTCGTGGGTTCGAGCCCCAGGCGCCTCGCTTTACTTTGTGTAAATTATTTCATCACCACTGCTCTCAAAACGGTGAAGCAAAACACCGTGAGGAAATCGGCATGTCTTAGAACCAAAAATTCGAAGACATGTGACATCCACCAACCCGCACTGGGCCCGCGTGGTGATTTATGATCCAAGATGATAGTATAATACCCCATATAGTGACTGTAGTACTGATGTTCTAAATTTTGCAGAAAAATCTTTTTCATTCTTTATCTAGGCGCATGACATTATTGTCAATGTCATCCTTATGCAATCGTACACTGTCTGTACAGGAATCTTACCCTGAACGAAACAGACATACTGCCAATTAACGTTGTCACGTCATTGAGAATTTCTTACGCATTTGTTTCTCCTCACCATATGAATCAGAAGACACCGAAATAACTGAAGACATACGAACGGGGTCGGTGGTCGCGTCACTCTGATATATGTTCACAAATAAAAACTTATAAAATGCTATATTTAAGTTAGTCCAGGCAGAAATGGAACGTAAACGTTCGTGTTGCTAATACATAAATATAAAGATCATGCCACGTGGATATGATATGGATTTTTTTTGTTCATTAAGTTTGTAAAAGGTAATCACTGGAAGAACTAGTCCAATTACCAAAAAATCTTTCACTGAAAGTAAGCCTTTGTGTCACTATCGCTGCATATATTAAAATGCAAGGGGTTAGGATAAGCCACGGGTGCGAAATTGCGGGATAAAGCCAGAGACAGCGGCAAACTGAGTTATTCTACTCTAATAGTTATAGAAATTAACTTCATGGAAGTGGAATTGAATTAGGAAATTGACGCATTTAATATATAAATTGTATGAATTGTAACAAACAAAAATTGTTTACATCTAGGTTCGATAATGTTTACATAGAAATATTGATTAGGCTCTAAAGTGTTATGTGAGTGATCGCTGTTTAGAATAATAATTCAAAGATTATGATGAGAGAGAAATATAAAATGAATGATTCGTTTTAATAAACAATAAATATTTTCTTCTTCGAATTTACCGAGTCAAAATCTACTGTAATGTTAATGCTACTGTACTGTTGTAACATGGAGACTAAAAAAAACTTCAACTAGCTTTGTTGATTTTCAATAAATCAATTAATATTTACGTAAGTATCCTTTAAGTTATGGATGAAAGATTATAATTATAATAAAAACGATCATCAGTAATAGATGCCTACTTAAATATTCATGTGAAGGATGAAATTATCTTAACATATATACTCTTAAAGATCAAATAAATATTATCTCATATAGTCTATATTTTAAGTAAGCAGATTTTATTAATTTTCCGAGCGCATTAACTTGGAAAAGTGTTCGACATAAGTTTTTCCAAAAAACCAATAACATTATGTTCATGTAAGCACACGGAAAATTTTTTCATGGTCTAAACCCAGTGTGTCTAGATCCAATAGAAAAGAACTAAAGTGTTATACTTACTTAAGTATTATATGTAATGTGAGCAGAAATTAATCTGTACCTATGCTTCACTGAGGGACGCCAAGAACCCATTGTATGAAAATACCTAAAAATACTCTGGGATTTGAAACTTCAGACTTCGTAAGTCAAAAATAAATTAAAATGTAACTGGACACATCTAAAGAGAATTTGATACAGTGACAGCTTCAGTATAATAGTAAGATGTTCGGGGAAATAAACAAAAAGCTGGAGATGAAATAAATGGTCCAGAAACTGAAATAGACGTTATGTTTCGGAGACATGTTGCAATAGAATGGAATCTTTATAATTTTGTCGTATAGCATTCAGAATGAAAGAAATTACATAGGTATACTATAGCTGTACTTATACTAAAAAAAACTATATTTCCAAAGGATTTTAGACAATATTTTTAGTGCTGGCTTAAAATTTGCAGCGTAGCACCACACAAAATTAGACACGAAGTTGCGTTGGGCAACTAATGATAGGTACATATTATGAAAATTAAAGCTTCTATATAATAGCACACGCATATATTATGCAACTACTAAAAGATAAATACGAGTATAACATTGTCAGTCGTCGAAAGGTCACGATTTAAAAAAAAACATAAATGCAAAAGTAGTGTTTCTCATTTCAGTTAGGATAAGGACAGACAATAATGACTATAACGTAAACTTTGCAAAGCAATATATACATGAGTATAAATCCGTTTCTGAAAAACCGTTAGCATGACCTAGTTGAACTGGCGGATGTTTGTTTTTTCACCAGATCAAGAAGTTAATTTTGTACTCATGAATGAAATCTACACAGCAACTGCATTCAAAGCAAAGCTCCTAGACTGTATCTGGCTCCGTTTGTGAACTTTTGGTCTAATTCCAAAACATTTCACACGTGTGGATTTCAGGAAGGCTTTTGCCACGGTAGAGCAATTTTCTCCGAGCATTATCCGAAAGTTCTAGAAAATGATCGCACATAAATCTAAAGTTTCTGCGCTTTTGTTCTAAAGTTTTATTACCTACTAAATATACTCCGTGTTCTTCATCACGTGTAAAGGCGTTGTAATTGTTTTGCATGTCCTGCCTACTCATGCGGCGTTGCAACAGAGCTTTGGCCGCGCTATTATTAGTTTCTCTAGTATTATTACTATTGTTATACAAACACCTTTAATGACTCAATATTTTATTATGCATAATGTTGTGTTAGGTCACGGATGAACAGCTGTGTTTATTGCATATTGGAGCGTTGAATTTTATTTCAGTTACAGATAGTAAGCTTTGAGATAATTGATCCCCTTTAGCGCTGATGATAACCAAACTCATTCGATTCCTCTGTAGTCCATTCACCGGTTGCCTCAACGTCAAAACATTTAGATAATTATGTACCTAGCCAACAACTCGACATCGTCCCACCAACTAGTAATTTTCCGTGCACGTATGTTGTTGTTTTTAGAGCTCTATCTGTAGGCTGTCAGTGCGATGCTATTATGTCAGTAATACATTGTGTTATGAACTTATTAATACTTTATACGTTCTTTATTCTCATTTATATATTTTTTTGCAAGTAATTTTTTAGTCATTCGTTACTGATGCATTGTAAATTGGAAAAGATAAACTTAGGGGTCTTGAGTCTTTCACACACTTTGCTATATATGGGTATCTTAGCTTGTTTTGCTGATGCATAGTTATACTCGTTGCATAGCTACATATATCTAAGTTGTTGTTTATTTTGCATAAAAATATTTCTCATTAGATTGTCCGAGATTGGAACAGTGCCTAATACATGGCATTGACCGCCCCCCTTAAAATTAAAAGACCTACTCAAACGAAAGCAAAACGTATACTTAGCGAGTTTTATATAAAATGCTATAGGTACGCATAACATAAAACATAGGGCGGCTAGAAGCTAAAACTGAAAAATGTGGATGTATGAAATAAGTATGAAATTCAGAATTTAGAATATTGTGTGAAGTGCTGGTGCTGCTTACTACGAGCTAAGAATTTTAGAGAGTAGCTGCCCAATACCTTTAGCATATGGCAAATCTGAATGCATAGTGATGCAACTCTTACAGAAATAATTGTAATGGATGTATGATGTTCGAATGGTTACACAACAGACGGAAGAGCCAAAGCACAGAGCTTAGAAAATTAACTTTTGACAAACAAATCTTGGCAGTGTACTATTAAACTAGCCAGATGCTCAATTGCACTTCTATTACACACAAAAATAAACCACGTATTTTAACTAAGAACAAACATGCCTTCATGTGGCTCCAAAAGTCCAAACTATCACCACGTGTTTGGTTAAATAATTTCAGTAGGCGATGAATAATAATTTGCTTACATGTACGATGTTGTACTAGTAAAACGTGTTCATACTCTTGAGGTAACATAAAACTGGCAAAAAGCTATTAAATTAAAAGCAACATCGGCCACGAATTGAACGTTATGTGGGCTCGAGCATATGCTAGTACATCGTAAATATAAACTAGGAGCTGTCGCGACTTCTTCATTTGCTATATTTATGAGTTTATTTTCTTTCACTAAGGTTAATGATGTTTATTGCGTCAAACGTGTAAAAATCAACAACGGACGCAAACGGCTGTAAAGTAAAAGAAACAATAGATACCTGTCAAACATAGAACTTGAATGTAGTCCAAATGGGTTTCAATAGCATTGGAGAATAAGCATGACGTGAATACTGAATTCATTTCTGAATTCTGGATCGTTATTGTCAATATCGCAGCGGGGGAATTCTCAGACATACATATTTTGCTCCAATATAAACGATTTTAATACTTCATAGAATTGTAAACTATCAAATCTGTTTTGAACTGTACGTATAACTTATAGCTTCAGATATTTTTGGACAATCATAAGTACGCAACAGCTGTTTCTTATCCCTTCGTCTAGTTCGGGGCATGTCAGTCATGGCATATCTCTATCGGCTACACAAACTAAATCACCATGCTCGACATAACTGATTTCGGGCGCCAAATTTAAGACACGATTAGTAACATCAGTCATCACTTTATTATTCTCAGTCTAAGAATAATACGCGTTATATTAGTAAAATATTTTGCTTTAGCAATAAATTTTATCTGCCACGTGTTTTTTGAGATATTCTGTTTCCACAATTGAGACATAAAATTTTATGGAAACTGGAATAATATTAAAATCTTATAGTTATTAGTAGGTTTTATAGCAATCATAAATTTGTATGTTCTATTAAAATCATTGTGATGGGAGGATATACGATATTGTGTATTTTTGCTTCAAAGATATGCCAAAGATGCAGACTGTACGCGACTTGGTATATCTGAATGAATGGCATCACAAAGTCGCTCTACAAATTAGTTACTTATTTATTTTATTTTATCTTAATAAAATTAAATTTTATCTAGATCTCCACTAGATTAAAATAATTCCACGTCTGACAACAATTGAGAAGACAAATCATTTTTAAAATTGACAATAGCTTTCGACTTCTTATTTTGTGCTAAAGAAAAACACAATTATTCCAACATTTCTGTGTAGGAATGTGTAAGGATCATTGATTTATCGAAGTATTCATAACATTTATACTGTGTCACGAACTGTATGAACGGAATATGTCGACTCGATAGCGCGTAAATATTTAAACTGTCTAAAGTCATGTTTCCATTTTTCATGGAAACCTTGGCATCAGTGGAACATGTTGGATATATCTGCCATATAAATTATAAGTAATTAGTGTTTTCTACTTATTAATTCAGACATATCAATTTTTCTTGGACTTACAGACGGCGGCATAAAAACTGAAAACACTGCTAATCATGATATAGAATATTTCGGTATCCTTCACAAATCATTTTCTTAAACAGATGCAAGAAGCTGTGTAACGTGTGACAAGGTACTAGAAGAACTTGAGAAGATAGATGATGACACGGACACATTCGGAGTGGACTTCGTCAAGATCAACGACAAGCGGCTGGCCAAGCAGTATGGCATCACGAAATTCCCCGCCCTCACGTATTTCCGTGAGAAGGAACCGATCATTTACGAAGGTCAGGCGGTCATTATTATTATTTTTTTGTAATTGTTTTTTTTTTTAATATCCTTTGGTTTTGGCTGGAACAAGAGCCGTTTCAGTTTGCCATCGTGGTGAAAAAAATAGTCAGCTAGACTCTGCAATTTCAATTTTGATCTGTTATTAGCTTTCGATCTCATAAGCTATGCAGATAAAGAAGTTTTTTTCTCTTGAGGTTGTCATGGGTTAAAAGTTTATATTAGGGTTTCAAAAAGAGCATCATTCAATTATAAATTATACAGGCATTAAAAGTAATTTGATGACAATCTATTTAATGTAGCTCTTCCATAGAGTAGTAGTAACTTTAAGAGGTGTTCTTTTCTGAAATCTAATTTATGTTTAATTAATGTTTTCAATTAGTTACATGTAAGAGGAAACTAACTGCGTGGTCTGAATGAATGACGAGATCAAGTGCCTAAAATATAAATTAAATCCGGAGAATTAGCCCATTCATTTTCATAATAATATATTCTGTTCTGAATACACAATATATTTTACAGCTGTAAGTGGTGACCCAATATGAAAGCCATATTTCATTTAACATAAATCATGCGGCTAAAATTAATTGTGAATCAGTTCTGAGCGTATTTCATTATTGTTTGTAATTCAATAGCCAGGACATAATAAATATCTTGTCCGAATCCTGTATATTTGCCTAAAAAAATACGAGGCATATTTTAAAGTGGAACATTTATGTTCAATTAAATGAGCTCTTAAAACTCTGCGAACATTAGCTGACGTTTTATTATACTACTAATTATAAACGGTGATTCAAGAGAACTTCCCTTGATTGTTAAATTTATAACTGGGCTCTTATACCGGATTTCATCTATTTATAAAATCCGTGATTTAATCTCACTGAATTCTTCAATTTGTTCTGCAACGACCTCATTTTAATTTAACCATGCTTTTCAGAATCTTAGCGTCTTTAATTTATTTTTAAAACAGCTAATTGGAGTGGTAAATTAGAATGGACATTTGTCCTGTAGTGAGACAAATCGGACTAAGAATAATTGAAATATGCACATAATTCCACAAACAAGCTTTACTATTGACCTATGTATGAAACAATATATTATTCTTTGTTCTAATTATGGTCGTCAAACCTTGTAAATTCTAGGAGATCTCATGGACGAAGAGAACGTCCTGGATTTCTTGACGAGTTTAGAAGCAATGGACCTTCCCGACCGGATAGAAGAAGTCAACCAAAAGATCCTATCGAAGATCATTGATGACACAGACTATGTAGCCGTTCTCTTCTGTAAGTATTGGAGTGTTATCTTCTGTGTTCTTGTCATCGTATCTTAGCAATTGTGGTAAATTCGAGCCATTTTTCAACTAACCATCGTATAATCAAATTGGTACTGTAAATTCTTTAGACGTAGCCCTGTCGAGTAGTTAATCTTCCTCTCAGTCGTGTACATCATAACTGTTAGTGGAGGTTAGAACATGCGTCTGTATATTGTGCAGTGTGTTTTGATTGTGTTTTTGACGTAGGTCCTGATCACAAAAGTTGCGGCCCGTCAAACAGTAAGTAAGATTCTCAGCTGGCGGCATGCCTCCTTCTGTCAGCTTGGCTGTAATTCTTCTCGCTTATGTAGACTAGTATTTGTGTACTTTATGTCATTATACGTGCTTCTTGCTTATATTGGAATCAGTAGCGATATTTATATAATTATTATTAATTGGTGCAGTTCATAAAGACCCCGTTATGTAAATCAACAATCGATGATGAATACGGCTAATTAAAAATTTGGCTCAGATACAATATATTGAGACGATGTGAATCACAGCAAATTATATTCAACCGTCATAATATAGCGAGTATTTATTAATCATTTTAATTTTAACAATTACAGATACAACCATATTCAAACAAAACGCTAACGTTACACACTTCAATTGAACTCTGCGCAATAATTGCCCGCCTATCTAGAATTTTACCTTTTCTTTATTGAAGTTGTTCGTATATCTGGTCAAAGGGAAAGCTAGAATCAAAAACGCGTTTGCATTATCGGGCCGTGAGGCGAGCTATTTCGGCTGTGCTATTTGCGTCTCGCCAGCAAGCTCGGATTGACGGACCGACATGTCACGACTACAGCGTCAGAAGAATATTCTCTCCCCTTAACGACGGTAAAAATAATTAAAAACAAATCTGTGTACATGATAAAACATACTGCCATATAATAATGGAGTACGTTAGCAAATATTTCCGAAGACGAGATCATAAGATGACCTTGACCTAAATATGTGATGCAGAGTGCCGTATCTATGGCAGGCAGTCAAATAACATTGTTTACAATGTCTTCCTATTTATAAACGTTTGAAATAATGCAAATGTTCACATCATCAACAGTGTGCTAATAGTGCTTAACAAATAAGAAACTATTAACGCTGCTGTGGCGATCTTGTATAGACCCCGAGGACATTGATTTAATTTAACTGTTTTATCTACACGATGATTTCTGAGAATCCCATTAGATGTACACACTCGATATAGTCCCGCTTATAATAATAATAATTCGACATATAAGATTTTTTGGCAAAGCGGCACCCACCAGCCCACCACACATAAACCTAATAGGTTTTTGCACGACACAAGCTTTAATTGCACACTAAATTTTTAATTTTAACACAAAGCCAAATTCAAAGGCAATAATTAGGCACCTAACTGCACCGCTTCACGTCCGCGGCATGAACTAGAAGATATTCGGGCGAGTCATAAAATTAAGTAGAATGTAATGTGTTACAGACAAGCCGGAATGTAAGAAATGTGCGAAGGCTCTGCAAGAGCTAGAGAACATTGACGACGAGGCTGACCAACTCGGAATCGGTTTCGTGAAGATCCACGACGAGGAACTAGCCGAGGAGTACAATCTTGGAGGCTTGCCAAGACTGGTGTACTACAGGCATCAGATACCTATTATCTATGAAGGTTTGTGATTCATATTTTACGTTTCACTGACGCTCGCTTCGCGGAAACGGGATGGTGTTAATGATGATGGAGCTGGTTTACGTCAAGTCTCACCACTTTCTTTTGTATATAATAGGAATTGTAATGGAGATTTAGGCTAATGTTAGATAGTAAACTGTAGAACGTACTAGTAAATTACTGGTAATAGCCCAGACTTCATTATTAGCAAACCCGTTGCTTGTATTTTGGGATACATTCGAATTCAGAAATACTTTTGCCTACGAGTTTTCAGTTCTGTTTATTTTAAAATCCGAAATTGGCTAAAACATCTCGGTGGATATATAAAACGTGCCGCCATGTGTGTTTCAGGTGAGCTAAGTAAAGAAGAGGATGTACTGGAGTGGTTGATCGCTAACAAGTCTACCGGTGATGAAGAGGATATCATTGAAGATGTTACAGCAAAGACTTTGAACACCTTAATCGGGAATGTCGACAACCTTGTCGTACTGTTTTGTGAGTATATCATCATCACCAATAAAGATCTTTTGTAAACTTTGCCCGAATATTTCAAAATAATCAAACACTTGGATCTAAATAGTCGATATTTTACCAAATAACATCGGGTTGTATAGTTTCCCTCAGAGACCTTTTCCAAGGATCCTTGAAAACATTCTAAAAATTATGTTATAATTCGCTACGGCCAGACGACCACGGCGACGAAGAATCAATGACGGTCCTAGAAGAGCTCGAGAAGATAGACGATGACTGCGATCGCCACGGTATTCAGTTCGTTAAGATTGATGACGTCAAGGCCGCCAAGGACTTCGGTATCGATGACGTTCCATCCATCGTCTACTTCGAGAAGCAGATTCCAAACGTTTACGACGGTAAGTTTTATGGGAATTTCTAGATCACTGTTGTATTTGCAAGGTTTTGTTTCTTAAGAGCATAAATAACCATTACAAATGTTTGGCAGGTGACCTTGAGAATGAAGAAGAAATCCTGGAGTGGCTCGTCGACCAACTAGAGAAGGACGAAATCGAAGATGTCACCGATGAAATGCTAGACCGTCTCATCAAAGACGGCAAGACTGTCGCCGTGTTGTTTTGTAAGCATAATTCTTGGCAAAAAATCGATCATAAATGTCCCTTGAGATTTGTTACTGAAGGCCATGTTTTAATGTCTCTTACAGATGATAATAACGACCGTAAATCACAGAAGGTACTTAACGAACTGGAGAATATTGATGATGAGTGTGACACGCTTGGTATTGCGTTTGTGAAGATTGATAACGATGACGAGGCTAAAGAATACGGTATTGAAAAGGTGCCCACGCTGCTTTACTTTGAGAAGGGCATACCGACCTACTACGAGGGCAACTTAGAAGAGGAAGAGAAGGTTCTGGACTGGCTCAGACATCAGACTGAGAGCGATGAGATCGAGGACATCACCGACGAGATGCTTGATCTCATCATCGACAAGATGCAGTACGTCGCCGTCCTGTTCTGTAAGTACTTTTTTAAATTTTATACGCACGGCCTTAACATTGGCTGTGTCGCTTGAAACAACGCCAGCTTTTTAAATTGCCACACGTCTAAAAATAGGGAATTTCATAATTCAGTACAGAACACTATCAAGAACTGACATATAAATGAAATACAGTTCTTCGAATTTATTACAGACGACAAGGACCAGAAGAAGAGTCAGAAGATCTTGGCTGAGCTGGAGAACATTGACGATGAGTGTGACCAGAACGACATTGCTTTCGTCAAGATTGATGATGATAAGGAGGCTAAGGAGTACGGTATTGAGAGTATTCCTACGATGGTGTTCTTCGAGAGGGGAATTCCTCACGTTTATGAAGGTGACTTGATGAAGGAAGAGGAACTGTTAGGATGGTTGCTCCACCAGAAGCGTCACAGCGAGATCCCCGAAGTCACGGACGAAATGATGGACAAACTTATTATCAGCACCCCTTACTTGGCCGTGATCTTCTGTGAGTATAAATTGAATTTATGTTTAAGACCGAAAGAATCGTTATTTAGAATATTAATGAATGTTGCATGCGTAAGTTCTGACGTAAAGCTATAAAGCAATTGGGGAGTGTGGGTGCACTCCCCGCTTTAATTTAAACAAGCTTTGGAAAACAAAATAACTATTTCATGACTTTATGATGTTTTGTTCGCTTGAAATGTGATATTCAAACGAGAATAGACGTTTGAATATCACATTTCAAGCGAACACTGTGTTTTTTGAGAAATAAACTTAAACCAAATTGCAAGTACTTCATTATTTTACGTGTTTAATTCAAATGGATTAGGTTCATCAAAATAAAAAAGAATAGTTTAAGAACTGAAAAATATCTAAACTAATTCATAAATAATATTTCAGACGATAAAGAAGACAAACAAGACATCAGAATCTTAAACGAACTAGAAAACATTGATGACGAACTAGAAAAGGAAGGCATAGTCATCGTTCGCATGGACAATGAGAACGAAGCTAAGGAATATGGTATCGATCATCTACCAACTCTCGTGTACTTTGAAGAGAATATCCCGGCTATCTATGAAGGAGATCTGATGAATGAGGATGAAGTACTGGAGTGGCTGATTGAGCAGAAGAACAGTGCGACCATCGAGGAAGTTACTGATGAGATATTGATTGATCTCATAGAGGAACATGAATATGTGGTGGTGTATTTCAGTAAGTATTGTTTATATTGCACACTAGCTGCGCTCCGTGGTTTCACCCGCTTAAGTTTTGATTCCGTGGTTATATCGGGATAATTGAATTAGGTGTAGCTCTATAAAGACCTGTTTTATTTAGTTGTAGTCCTTAAAAGAAAGGGGAATATCTACAAGTCCGTGATTAGACCTGTCATACTGTATGGATCAGATGTTGGGCTGTGAAAAAGATGGATGAAAAGAGATTGCATGTAGCAGAGATATGTGCGGCGTGAACGTGATTGTATAAAGTGAGAAATGAGTATACTAGGGGAAGTTTGAAATTGGCGCCAGTGACAGAAAAGTTAAAAGGAAACCGTTTGACCTGGTATGGTTAAGTTATGATGACGGATGAAACGCATGTTACTAAAAGAGTTATGAATATAAATGTGGATGGATGAAGAGGGAGAGGAAGGCCAAAGAAAATAATAGTGATATGAAAGAAAAGGAAATCAGTGATAGCGTGACAGTGGACAGGACAGTATGGAAGAAGAAAACGTGTAGCGCTGACCCCAAGAAACATGGGATAAGGGCAGGAAGATGATGAGTCCTTATAATAAAAGGCAATATCGCTCGCAACCGCTACGTAAGGAGCCGACCACGCGTCTGAGCCACGCGTGTACTTACTCATAGACGTAACCCCTCCCGCACCTCGGCAACGACTACACACAACATCGCAGCGGCGTCTTGATAAAATTAATTTTCGAGGACCACGATTTGATATGTTCCTTATATGGTCTTTATAAGAGATTTCTTAATGGTTTTTATCAAATCTCTTATGAAGAAACATGTTTTTTTAGAAACCCAAAAGAAAAACCAATACCTAATTAAATAATATTTCAAAATATTTTGAATGAATTATTCTGATAATCAGCGTTTTTTCAAACAGCCTTTCAAGAACAACATTAACGAAATACCATAAACTCTTTCCAGGTGGCAATTGCGAGGAAGGCGAAGAATGCGACAACATTCTCGACGAGCTGGAGAATATCGATGACGAGCTCGACGAGACCGGTATCATCTTCGTCACCACTGAGGACATCTCGTTGGCAAAGAAGTACGGCATCAAGACCTTCCCTGCGCTCGTGTTCTTTAGGAACAAGGACCCGCTTATTTATAAGGGTGAGTTTTGAAAGTTGAACCACATATCGCCTCCTTATTTCGACTAGCTAGGTAGGCCATCCAAGGTCCTTATGAAGGCATGAATTTAAAAAAAAAACGAAAACTGAGAACAATAGTATTAGTAGTCAACCAGTTGCCCTTTACTCAAGCATTTTAAGAAAAACGTGGTTCACGTAGATGAAGAAAGTTATTAACCGTATTATTAGTCAGTAATCGCAGACTTGCTTTGATAATGATAAAATGTAACTGCCGAAAACTTTGACTTCTACATGTTTGTTGCATGCTTCAGTCTAGCATATTCATACTTTCAATACAGCATCAAATTTTGGCACGTTCTCTATTAAATATCTGGTACCTAGCTATATACATATTTTTTTAACATACCACATTTTCAATTTTAGGAGACATCGAAGATGAAGACGAGGTCCTTGCCTGGTTGACTGACGAAGACACGCTGGAGATCCCCGGCAAGATCGAGGAGGTGAACTCTAGGATGTTGGAGAAGATCTTAGAGGAAAACGACCACGTCGTTGTGTTCTTCTGTAAGTATATTCTTTTTATGATGGTAATTCTTGATATGCTAAGCGTACAAAAAATTGCTAAGTAAATAAATACAAAAGCATGTTTGTATTTATTTACTTAGCAGTATTTTTCAATTATTTTTTTGTCTACGCTTTCGATACTGTAGATTTCAAAACTCTATTTGTAGTAGTATGCTATTAACGCATTATTTGAACAGCAACTGTCTTGTAAATTTGATACTTGTATGGCCACCGAACACATAACTACCAATAAAATATATACGTAAAATAATTAACGTTCGTTTACGTAACTTGGTTGGTGTCTCTCAGGGAGGAATTTTATGTCCTGCATTTTTTACGATATTTATATTTTTTGTTGTTTGAAATTGGCTTCGTTTTGTCCACTAAATGAAAGATAAGATTTTAAAAGGTTATTTAATTAATCCTATCTAACTATAATGGAGGATGGCATGATACTTTGTCAAAATATTACCAAGAAACAATTGATTAAATCCCTCAACTTTATTTTACAGACAAGGAAGGCGACAAGAAGTCCCATAAGATCCTGAGCGAGCTTGAGAACATTGACGACGAATGTGAAGAGAAAGACATCGATTTCGTCAAGACATCTGACGATGGCATTGACAAGGAGTATGACCTGTCAGAGTTACCAGCCTTAGCCTTCTACAGACATAAGTTCAGGACTATCTACGAAGGTGACTTGACCCATGAAGAAGCTATCCTCAAATGGGTACTGGAACTCCACGACTCCCAGCCCGATGTCATTGAAAACGTCGACCGGAAGACCTTGAAAGACCTCATCAATGACGTAGAACATCTAGCCGTCTTTTTCTGTAAGTGTGAATCTCAATTTAATAAAAAAATATAAATATTAAGGAAGACATTTGGCTATTAAAATATTAAACACAGTAAATCATTTTAAAATATTATGTGGTCTGGCAGTTGCCCAAGTAAATACCGAGTTTAGAGTCTTCTATTCGTGTAATGGCGTACGGAATCGTCTAAATACCACAGACTACTGTATATTCCTTCACAATTATGTATTAACTGTGAATGTTAACATGTGGCCAACGTACTCGTAGATGACCGCATAGGAGAGAAACTAACTACTTAAATATTCAAGTTCAGACCGCCTAAAAGCCAAATCTAAACTAATACGAGGAGGGATCAAAAAGTAGTGAGAATGAGATAGAATATAATGAGTATTGATAACTTAATAATTAATTTTTCTACATAGTTTCCGAGTCTATCTACACACCGAGTCCAGCGCTATTCCAAGGCTTCAATCCCTTTCACAAAAAAAGTTTTGTCTTGGTCCTGCAAAAAACTCTCCACGGCATCCATCACCTCGTTTTCGTCTTCTTCAATATGGGGAACAGATAAAATCGCTAGCCGGCAGATCTGGTAAATAAAGGGTGTGGTCAACCAATCCGAAGTCAGCTTGCTGAATGGCAGCCATCGCAACTACCGACCTGTGCGCGGGTGCGTTATCGTGATGAAACAGCACGCCCCTTCAAAGTTTCTCTCTCCTTTTCTCTTTGATAGCATTCCTCAACTTGGAAATTAAAGCTGCATAATATTGGCCTGTAATAGTGGTTCCACGCTCCAGGTAATCAATCAACAATATCCCTTCTGAGTACCAAAATATTGAGGCCATAACCTTGCCAGCCGATGCCACGACACAAAACTTCTTCGGGGTCGGTGATGATGGCCGTTTTCATTGTGAAGATTGCTGTTTTGTCTCGAGATCAAAATTATGGACTCATGTTTCGTCCATTGTTACGAAACGAGACAAAAAGTTTTCAGAATCTTCCTGAAACTTGTCCAACAATATCTTCGAAATGTCAAGTCGATTTTGTTTCTGACTGTCGGTTCACATTCTCGGCACCCATCTTGCGGAGACTTTTCTCATATTCAAAGATTGTTTCAATATGGATTGAACACTTCCATATGAAATGCCCGTTTCTTGAATTAAGTATCGGATGGTAACCCTTCGATCGCTCAATACAATTTTCTCGACTTTCGCAACATTTTCTTGGGTGACTGACGTCGATGGACGGCCGCAACGATGTTCGTCTTCCGTGCTCGTTCTCCCTACTCGAAATTGAGAAGCCCACCTTGCGACAGTGGAATACGGCGGAGCAGACTCTCCTAACGTTGCTTCCAAATCGGAATTAATCTCTTGCGTCGTTAACTTTTTTTAATATTTTTATTTTTAGTATTTAATAACGGCTCGCACTTCGTTTTTCTCCATTTTCGAGAACACGTTTTGACACGAAGCAAACAAATGACTACATTCAGAAAAAAAACAAAAGAGAATCGAAGAGTTTTTTCTTTATTAATATTACAAATATGTATCTGAGCTATGCCTGCCAGTATATTTTTTTTTTCTTACCATTGAGTATGTAGTTCTCAATACTTTTTGATCCCTCCTAGTATAATTAAGAGGTAAAGTTTATAAGATTGGTTGAGGTGCTTATCTCCGAAGTTTCTCATCAGAGTTGAAAAATCATTCCTGATAGTAAGCCGCTACAATATCGCTGAGGTTCATAGCCTACTTTTTATCCTAGAAAATTGCATGACTTATCTATACCAATATTATAAAGAGGAAAGATTTTTTTGTTTGTTTGTTTGTTTGTACCGAAAAGGCTCCGAAACTACTGGACCGATTTTAAAAATTCTTTCACCAATAGAAAGCTACATTATTCCTGAGTGACATAGGCTATTTTTTAATCCCGGAAACGGGTCCTGTGGGGTGGCCCACGGCAGCGAAGCCGCGGGGAACAGCTAGTGATAAATAAAGCTAATCAATTTTCTTCTTCCTCTTACAGATAGCGAAGACTGTGACACTTGTGACGATATCCTCGAAGAATTGGAAACAATCGATGACGACACAGACAAGCACGGCATTCAGTTCGTTAAATCCAAGGACTCCAAACTCGCCTCGGATATCGGCATATTCAGCTTCCCAGCTTTGGTATACTATGAAACAGGTGTTCCTATCATGTATGACGGTAAGTGATCCTCTCCCTGTTTGTAAATGTTTCTTGACAATGCTATGTGTATATATCCTAAATATGACTTTTTAATATTGGCGTCGGCAACTATATTTTGAAGGTGATCACAGAGCACGGAGACGCTTCGGCGGTCACTGCTTGAAGTATTGTTATAACTTTCTATATAAAGCAATCTACCCATAACTGGCACAAATGACGTATAGAAACTGACGGCTTTGCGCTAAACGCGCTTTCAGCACCATGAATATTATTAGTACGGCCGTCCTTTGAAGCTACTGGCTACGCGATTCCGTGCTCTGTTGTGGTGATTATGATGATGTAGTATGAAATCTAACTTTTATCCTGTTTATAGGTGATTTAAAGAACGAAAATAAGGTTCTGCAGTGGCTTGTAGATCAAAAAAGTAAGAATCCACATCCATATAATAAACGTTTCTAATGTTATATCTGTTTAAGGGCGAGGGAATTATTTAATGTTAAAATATTTATCTAAAATATTATGAATTCAAAAAATATTACATGCATGACATCATTCTTTATATATCTCTATGAAACAAGTGTTACTACTATACGCCTAAAATGCTGGATGTTTGAGCTACGTCATTTTGCATGACAGTTACTAATGCCTGCAGGTGAAGGTAGCCACCGACATAAAAAAGCTAATATTAAATCGAAGGCCAATGCAGATGGTGATAAAAGATCATCGGGGTTCACGAAAGGTGATAATGTTGATGCATTAAAGAGAAACGCCCCGAAAAATGTGAAATCTGCTCAATGGAAAGCTACGGAATCGCTGAAGGCTGACACTGTTGATAAGAAAAGTCTTCAACGAGGCAAAGTGAGTTCCAAGAAGGAGGATGATGATGATGACGACGCTGACGTTGACGATGATGATGATGATGAAGATGACGACGACGATGATGATGAAGATGACGACGATGACGATGACGACGACGACGACGACGACGATGATGATGATCAAGACAACGCAAAACTATCGGCCATCAAAAGTATACTAAAATTTAAAAACCCAAGTGATGACGCCACTTGGAAGAAAGTCGGTAAACTCACAATTCGTTACCCTGGTAATAAATCTGGGAAACGTTCGGCTAAGGTTGATGACGATGATGACGTTGACAATGACGAGGACGATGACGATGATGACGACGATGATGATGACGATGATGATGATGGTGATGATGATGATGATGATGATGATGACGACGACGACGACGACGACGATGAAGATGAAAAAAGATCTTGGGCTCGTTCAAAAATAGGTAAAGTCAGTCGTCGCAAGCCAGTCGAGGATGATGATGACGACGATGACGACGACGATGATGATGATGATGAGGATGATGATAGCGATGAAGATAGTATATTCAGTAGAATAAGACGAATGTTCCCAGGTAATTAAGTATGTAGGCCCCGGGACCCCCGCATCACATCTGCATGGTCCGACTGGCCCGCATGGGACCCACTCTCTAGCTATCGCCTGCAGTCATTCGCGACCGCTTAATGACCAATAAATGTTTTCAATTCTTATACTTACTAACATTATCATTAGAAATAGCGCTTAACTGTTGGCGCAACGTTACAAACATGCACTGTATTAACGCAGTTAACCGTTACTTGTACTTACCGTATATATACGGATTGTAAACGAGATTTTTACTGACTGCAGGCGATCGCTGTTTCTACATTGGATTGGGGGCGAAACCGGCCGTCCCAAAACTGACTTACGAACCCTACCAGTGCTGTCCCACTAAAGTTCAGAGTCCGACAAAAGTAGCGAAGGCCACGCCGACCAAGGTGCCGAAGAAACTCGACAAGCAGCCGCAGAAACCTGAGAAGCCGGTCAAGGGCAAAAACAAGGCCCTCGCCAAACCAGACAAACCGTCCAAAGGGAAAAAAGGTTTAATCGAGTCTGACAATAATATTTGGTGGTGGTAAAGTTAATTAATGTTAGAAGTATCTTGCTCTGATATCCTCGGATATGAGCGCAAGTAGCGGCGTGCACGCTAGGCATCAAGTGGACACGAACGTTATCGTTACTGGCCCTCAGATTCTGATCCACCCAGCTCTAATAGATCACTATGTCTAACTTTGCATCTCTGTCATGGCTATTAACATTGCTAGCTTTTCAATAACCTCGTGTCCCTTGATCCCTGCAAGCACTTAACAGGGTTGAATGTTGTAACACGTTGCACATGGGACTGTACTCGCACGTGGTGTCGTGTGATCGTGTCTGTCTACGTACGTACTGCACCCGCCAGCTGCCACGAGCCGACCTGTGCGAATACAGCCCACACTGATACATCCACAAATGTGCTTTACTGTAAATTCAAGACCATGAGCGGACTAAATATTGGGATGTCTAGAGACATTGTAAGCAGGTGTACAAATCGTTATTTTTCATTGTAAATTGATTCCAATATTTAGAAATTTAATGTAAATCGAGACGTAACAATAACAACGCAAGGCATTTCTCAATGTATTTTGCCGTGACATCTTGGAAGACTTATAATTTGTTGTAAGGATTTCATGTTCATATAGTTTTCTAGTCTTCATGGAATCTCATTATTTTGTAATGCTACATTTGATTAAATAGTACTTTTTATTACTTATAGACATAAAAACTATAGTTCTTAATATTTTGTATCAACATTAAACTAATGAATTACTTGATTATTAATTTTCATAAGCACAGTGCCGGATATCAGTGCAATAAATCTACTCATTTATCATTTGTTCAGTAACCTATAGGGGTCGGGCCGCATTGGGCGACTTCTGTCACAAGTCGATCTACATTTTATAGGTATTTAGGTGACTATTGTTAACTATGTTTCCATTGAAGACTAATGTTGTGATTAGAGTCGTCTAAAGCTTTCCGGTCGAACAGTGCTGGCGTTGTGTGACAAATATGTCGATATGTAAGTTGTATTGTTTGGCCGAAAATTCGCATGAATGTTTAATTTATTTATTTGTTACGTTGAATTGTTGAGTCGGCGCTGAAACAACCTTTTTTGTTAAATAAATACATTTTTCTATTAAACCAAAACTGTCATTACTCATTTCACACACGAATGATGTCAGCATGGTATTGCCGTAGTTGTATCCGCGCATGCCAATTATTGGATTTTACTGGTGAGTTTCCCAAATTATGAAATGGATGTGGTTTCTTTAAATAATTTGATTACTTCATAGGGTTTTCATCGTGAAGTATAATGTGAAACTATTTTAGGGGATCTTTTGGATGAATCCGAGGTGTTGGACTGGATGGTGAAGCAGAAGGAAGATGAGAGTATAGAGGAGATTGATAGAGAGCAACTATTCAAATATATTGAAACTAAAGAATTTCTGGCGGTTGTTTTCTGTAAGTATCACGACAAAACATAAGATTCAGAAAAAACGCCCACCCAAATCTGGGCAGATTATAACCAAACAACACATTTCAGACAAAGAAGAAGATCCAGATAGTCCAAAAGTACTTCGACACGTAGAACTGATAGACGATGAAGCAGCTGAATATGGAATCAAAGTAGTCAAATGTGCCGATCGGTTAATGGCGAAGAAATATGGGTTCCGCAATCCACCAGGCATCACATACTTTAGGAAAACGAAGGCTATTAACTATGACGGTGACATTGATGATGAAGAGGAAATACTAGACTGGTTAACTAATCCTGAGAACATGGAGCTGACAGACCATATCGAAAAAGTCAATAAGAAAATGTTTCAGAAGATAAGGCAAACTTCGGATTACGTAGCGGTATTCTTTTGTGAGTTTCCTTTAATCACATTTATATTCTTAAATTTTCAAAGATGTTAAAAAAGATTGTAATCTAAAATGTTCTTTAAAAAGCTGATACTCACAAATCCAATTGTATTGCACATAATACATGTTTTAGACAGTAATGACTGCAAACAGTGTCCTAAAGTGCTAGCGGAGATTGAGCACATTGATGATGACGCCGATGATTCCGGTATCAACTTCGTGAAGATTGATGATAGGCAGATGGCTAAGGACTTCGGAGTGTTTGCTCTTCCTGCAGTGTTGTTCTTCAAGTTGGGGTCGAAGGATCCTGTTATTTATGCTGGTAAGATTGATTTTGTGGCTTCATATGAGGTTAATGTCAGACAAGCTTGAGTGAATATGTCTTCTTATAACGTTATGATATGATTTTGACATGGCCGTCTTACTGATAGTAAGCCGTTCTTGACAGTTGGTGATGACAATAACAATGTTAACTTTGCAGGCGATCTATATGACGAACAACAACTCCTAAGTTGGTTACTAACTCAGAAAAACCCAGCTGGTGACGTCATAGAAGCTCTTGAAGGCCAAGATCTTCTAGATTTGATAGAAGAATCTGGATCACTTGCCGTTTACTTCTGTAAGTTGCATGCTAGTGAGCGAATTATACATTTCTTTACTGCACAAACAGTACATCACAGAACTAATTTTAAACTCTGCTAAGTGTTGACAATCTAATCAATGTTTAATATTTAAGAACGATGAAGAAAGATGTTGAAGAAAATTGTACATAAATTAATTAACATATTTATGTATCCTTTATTAATGATTCTTGCTTTTTATTAGGGAACAAAACGTTATGTGACATGTGCACTTCGAATTTGATGAAAAAATCAACGAAAAAGAAAGTTGTTGACCCGGAGGAGGTTGAGGGACTGGATTCAGAGGGTACTCATATCCCCTTAGAGCCGTGCCCATTGGCAATATGTTCCCTTGCAATCGCAATCTTTTCTAATAACCCTATGTCTGTGTAGCCATTACTTTTGTTGCATGTAGCATGAGCGCACTAAGAGTAGGTACTTAAGGTCTGGTTATTATGATTAGTTCATAGGTATCGCCCCAGTATTCACACCCACTTATCTTTGTCAGTATTTGAAGTGTTCATCCCACGATCGCATCCGAATTGTATTTACATAACGCATATGGAATGATATTTTGTTTTTGGGTTTTGTAGCAGCCAGCACAGTTTAAATTATCCATAATGCACACAATAGTACCGAATGACCGAACAATTTGTCCATCCAATGAGGTTTGCTCACAAATTGTTATTACACTTTAATTGGCAATAGATCGGGATGTTACAGATAGCCTGGACTGCGAGCAATGCGCCGGGATATTGGAAGAACTGGAGAATATCGATGATGACTGCGATAGACATGAAATCAAGTTCGTTAAGACTCAAGACTTTTCCATCGCTGAGTCTTACGGAGTGACAGATTTCCCAGTGCTTGTGTACTTTGAGAACAATGTACCGAATGTGTATGAGGGTTCCCTCGCTGAAGAAGAGGAAGTACTGCAGTGGTTGATTACTCAGAAAACTGAAGACCGTATCGAATTAATCACTAGAGTGATGTTGGAAAAGATGGTAGAAGAAACACAGTATTTGGCTGTTTACTTCTGTAAGTATAGCATACGCCACAATATATTTTGCGCTTAAATATATGTATCTTTCTTCGTCACTTATGGTGAATATTTAATGTTCGTCAGACAAACTGAACTGCCACATCTGTGACCATATTCTCGACGGGCTTGAGGGCATTGACGATGAATGTGACGTCTACGGTATTCACATGGTCAAGATCCAAGACCCACAACTCGCTAAGAGATATTCGATCAAAACTTTTCCTGCTATGGTCTATTTCAGGTAATAATATTTTACCATAAGACATAGAATTGTATAAATATTGAACTGAAATGGCTTAATGAGAAGATGTTCTTTTAGGAACGGCAACCCTCTTCTATTCGAAGGTGATTTACAAAACGAAGAGTCTATACTAGAGTGGCTCATCGATGATGATAACAGAGAATTGGCTGATGAAATTGAGTCTGTCAATGATAGAATGTTAGAGAGATTGCTGTACGAATCACATCTGCTGGTTGTCTTTTTCTGTGAGTATATTCTTTAGGAAGCCATCAAAAAATTGTTAGATGAAAAAACAGCAGATAATTTAACGTCCATTTCCTTTTTAGATGACGATGAAGACTGTGCAGAATGCGAAGAAATCCTCGAATCTCTAGAACAAATTGACGGAGAAGTCGACCAATTTGGTATTGATTTCGTCAAGATCGCAAGCCACGAAGCAGCTGCTACATACAACATCGTCAATATACCTTCTCTGGTATACTTCCGTAAGCAAATACCGATGTTATATGACGGAGATCTTCACCAAGTGGACAGGATCTTACAGTGGTTAACATCTCAGGACGTCTTTGAAATCAAAAACGAAATTGAGGAGGTAAACCGTAAGATGTTGGACAAATTGTTGGAGGAGAACGAATTCTTGGCTGTTTACTTCTGTGAGTAGACTTATAAATGTAGATTTTTTACAATTTATTTAAGTGACAAGGAATCTTAACCGGCTTTTGAGTTGTTTCAGACGAGAAATCAACAGAAAGTCGCGCTGTACTAGACAAATTGGAGAACATTGACAGTGAAACTGATAATTTGGACATCACGTTTGTGAAGATGGAAGACCCACGGTATGCTCGCAAGTGGGGAGTCACCAAGCTACCAGCTATTGTGTACTTTAGGAAGAGATTCCCTAGTATATACAGAGGTAAGACAACACAGAACATGGAAACAGACTTAGTATTTTGAAAAGAATATCAAAAACTTCTTTATCGCCTTCGGAAACACTTTCAGCTGAGTGTTCATTCTACTGAGTATATTATCATAACTTTCGAAACCCCTTTATCAAGTCTTGGTGTCCCGAGTTGCCATAATTTACCTATGACATTTATATATCGTCTACATTTACAGGAGACCTCATGTCCGAAGACGAAGTACTGGAATGGCTCCGAAAGAACAGATTCCGACAGCCTGAGCTGAACATATTTATGTATGCATTGATAGTTCTATCAATAGCGTTCGTAATGTACACGGCCTTCTTAATGCAGTGCTTCAAGCCTGCCCCTCCAGCGCCCGCACCGCATCCGAAGCAAGCGTGAGCTTCGCAAGACTCTAGTCTTCTTTATATAGATTGTGACTTATAGGCCAAGCGCCTCAGATACACCCGACTTTGACAAATGATCAGTTAGTCCTTGACGATCCACCGATGCAAACTTTCAGACATGGGCTAAGGATCAACTTTACATTTACGTTCTTGGGATCAAACTTTTATAGAGATTTTTAGTGAACGACGATAACAGTGGATTGAAACAGACATGTTTTATTGATGGGTTTGATGATAACTTTCATTTCTTGTTCAATGGTATTTTAAAGAACGATCGTTTCGTTAAGATCGTATTCTCGGTAGAAAACTGTATGGAAATAGTAGTGTGAGATGTACCGTTTTCCATTATCCAATCCGTGTTCAATACAATGATTTTTACCGATAATGTCTTCTTGTTACTTAATGTCTACAGCCTTTTAGGTTTCGTTGAGCCTTTGTTAAGTTTGTGTTTGAGTTTTCTGAGCTCTCGAACAATATTACTTATCAATAAAAATCATTCTTGACGTTCATTAAAATTGGGACATGTGTCTTTTTAAATCGTTGTTAAAAAAAATCCGGTAGTAAAATCTTGCCGCGTGTTTATAATAGCTGTCTCGTAAATTGTATGTTACAATGAGTTTTATAGTTCTTTTGTCGGTGATTTTGTTTTAGAGCTCATTTTTTTCGAGTGACTGTCCAACTGGCGGGAGCTGAACCGACGCCCGCATGGTACTACGATACTTCATTATGTTTATTTCTTTCATAATTGAATTTTATATTTTATTGTTGTGCGAAAATAGTTTAATCGATGTTAGAATCTTGTATTATTATTATAAAAACGTTGATGATTGTGTAGTTAACCTTCACGCTGATTTGAAAATGTATCTTTTCCATCAGTTACTTCATTTTCTTTCTATCTTCTTCTTTCTTCTGACACGTTGCTCATATTCAAAGACACCCCCGCTTTTCATATTCTAGCTATGTATCATCGCCCGTATCCATTGCATTGCCATCAAACTCTTTAATTTCAACTGCATCATCATCAATGTGTTATTTCTAAGTAACGTAGTAACATGCCCGATATACTCTGTATCATTCCCGCTCGTAATGTAAATTATTGTGTATAATTATAATGATACCTTCATCACGAAACGTAAGGGAGGCATGTTGGCTATGAACGCACAAATGTGACGACATGAGGATTAAAAGCGTAGTTCGAGCGAACGCGATAAGCTTATAAGAAGCATAAATAAGAGAAGAAGAAGATCTTATAAGAAGAAGAGAGAAAGCGGAAGAAATAATAGTGAACGAGATAGTAAGTATGCGTAGGTAAGCTGAGACGATCAAAATTTTACAAGTGCTACCTAATTAAAGTAATTCTGAGGCAACCATTTAGACCAAGACGGGGTTATTTTCAACTTACCGCTTAAATGTCTGTAGGACGAATCAGTATTTTAGAATTGTTCATTTTGTGCGTCCGCAGTGCGTCGTGTTATTTTTGTGCGTTCATAGTCGAGTAATAAAAATATGCTCAAAAAGAGTTGTGCGCGAAAACATGCGCATTCGTTAATGTTAACGTTGTATATAAAATGTAAATAAATATAAAATAAATAAAAATAGTAAAATTGTATTATTTTCATTCATTCTTTTGTGGTTTATGCAGAAACTCTTCCGAAACTGAGCCCACGGGCCAGGTTCCCGTTTTAAAAATAGACAATGTTAAACTGGTCCTACATAATTATTACGTTTAGCTTTTGCGAAAAAAGATAGAGAAACATTATATTGATTTTGAAAAGACCCGTGGGCCCAGTTTGGTGTACGAGTATCCCAATAACCCTCAATTGTGAACCCTTATAATATCACGCTCACACACACATACTCATATCGCTTGCTTAAACATTAACTAATTATTAAAATATAAATTCTAAACTTATCACTTGTGCCTGCAGCTATTAACTATGTTTATGTTAGTTCCTAGGTAAATAATAATTAAATCTTATAGGATAAAAATCTGACGATTGTCTGTAAACTTTGCATATACTATTTTTTTTTTTAGCACTACCTTCTTTGTATATTTGTGATCACGTCTGTTCGTAATTTTGTTAATGCAAATGTTCTGATACCTACCTGTTTACATTTAACATAATATCACAGATTCATAATTGTTATACTGTGAAAGAATAGTGGTTGCGTTAAGAACTATTTAACTGTGTAAAAGGAAGACTGTCCTACCGTGATACAGTTTCGACTAGTACGGAGGACAGTGTGAATCGAATGCTACAACCTAAATAACAATACCAGTGTAAGTAATTATTAGTGGGTGGTTAGTGCTTCAGTACGTACTAAATAATTATCATTGTGATGAACAAACAACACTCATAAAATGCTCGAAAAGTAAGAAGTATCACATATAAAGCTAGTGTTTGAATACAAGAATCTCTTTGTTTATGTATGTAGTGTCTACCTACAAAATGTCAAAAACACCTAATTATCTGGTTGTACTATTTTATGATGCAAATAAAGTTATTATTATTATTATTATATTCTTATCCTTTTTTAACCCCCGCCGGAAAAAGAAGGGGTGTTATAAGTTTCACGTGTGTTGCTGTGTATCTGTGTGTCTGTCTGTGGCATCATAGCGCCTAAACGGATGAACCGATTTCGATTTAGTTTTTTTTTGTTTGAAAGGTAATTTTGTCGAGAGTGTTCTTAGCTATGTTTGAATAAAATCGGTTCAGCCTTTCAAAAGTTATGGGCATTTTACTGTTTGAATCGGGGTGTTTTCGCAAGATAAATGCGTCGGGGGTTTTTGAAATTGTGAAATTTTACTTGTTATTCCTTTAATAGTGAAATAGTATAGCATATGTGTGTTTGTAAGCCTGGATCTAAGGTCGGTGCCGATGTCAATACGAAACGTATTCTTCTTCTCAGTGTCGATGATTCCTTCACTAAATTTTCTTGGACCAGTATTCAGCCACGTCGATAGCCTTAGCGCTGGTCTCACAAAGGGCTTGCATGGTGCAGGTGTTTTTACATAAGGAGCAGGACAGGAGATGGGGCATCGTCTGTGGGGTGGTTCTGCAGTCACACTGTGGCTGATTCGAGTACCCCCATCTGACAGTTATGCCCACAGCGGCCCACTTGGCTTCGTAATCGAAACGTATTTGGACATACACGACCATCAATCGTTAGTCAAATGAAAATACCCTTTTACAACATATAAAAAATATTTTATTCATCTACCCGCTTATTTATAACAAACTTATAACTAATTCATATAATAATATCAATCAGTCTATTATAAAGGCAATAGTATTTTTACTAAATTAAATGATGTATGTACAACGTAAATATATTGAAAATATTTTAAAATTAACATCATAATTTAGACTCATATTCAACAAAAACGTAAACTTATTGGAATTGACAAAATATTATATTCATGTAAGTGGAGCGATAATTAGAAACGTACAGTAAAGGAAAAAAAAACTTATTTAAAATTTTAAAGAAAAAATATATGAATAAACCGAAATCCCTAAAACCCAATGTAGAAATTTATATCGGTCTATTGCATCTAAAGGATTATGAGGACGTTCTGCCCGAATGATCCCAGAAATCCGTTGGATCCATAGGCATCTTAAAGGGCTTTTAACAAAGGTTGATATGATGAATGTGTAGGTTGCAACCGGAGCACGAATCTAGGACATATTGTCTGATGGAGCCGTAGTTAAAAATTCGAGTAATCGGCTTGCAGCTGACATCACCGAAGTGAGATCCTGGCTGCGTATTCTGTTGCGCTAGGCAAGTACTGCAGTATACCTAAGCTACAAGGTCTGAACGCGCACATCAGTTTCGTGTTATGGCTTAGCTGGACCGCAGTTTTTTTTGTCATTTATGAACGTCTTTTATAAAATATACGCATCGATATTGGACCCTCTGCCTCTGTCACTTCGTGATACGGCATAGATGTCTGCGAAAAGACCTTAAAGTAACAGTAAAACAAAGTACTGCCTACGTGATGACAAGTTTGGCCTCTTCATGGTATTTCAAGTACTTGACCTTCTCAGTGTCGAAGAGAGTCTTTAGGCGCTCCGTGAACTCTGCATGCACTGCATCTATCTCTTCGATCGTTGGTTCTAGATTTCTTGTTACTTCTAATGGTGCTCCAACTGGAATTTAATAAAAGGAACCGATTAGTTACTTGAAAGTTTCTAAGTTATTGATACATTAAGTAGAGAGCTTATGAAGGACTGCAATATTCAACGTCATTGCAAAGGCAAAAAGAATTTACATTAAGTGAACTGTCATCTAGCTATGGTCCTGCTAAATATGCTATTTTAACTAGGTACCCGGTTTAATATTACCTTATTAGAACAGAATAGATTTATCTTTATTCAAGTATGATATGAATCAAAAATTATTAGTAAGACTTACGACTTTATTAGTAAGAATCGCAAAAAGAAAACAAATAGTAGGGGATCACCGTTGTGGAAACACTGGAAACCCATGAGAGCACAGGTAGGTACTGCCTGATTTAGGTATTTCACATCGTACTCAATATTAGGCGACTTAAACTACGATTTCATGGTCAATTTCAGATTTGAAAGTTGTTGACCGTATAACTTTATTTTTGAGTTTATTATAAGGACTCGCCAGTAACTTTAAAGTAAGTCGGGTATGCCTAAATATTTGGAATCACTGTCTGAATAGATATTAAAACGAAATTTCATTAAAAGTATCATATTTTTTGCACTAAACTTACCAACAGCAGTGACAGGCGCCCTCATAGGCAGCACCCCATAAGAGTACTGGAACATGCCCCGTCCCATGGGGAACATGGGCGAGATGCCAGTGTACTTGCGCACCTGTTCCTGGAACCGGCGCAGCAGGCTGTTCTTAGGGTTGTTCGGGGGACGGAACAGGTCTGTTTCGCCAAATGAGAATACTGGCACTAGGGCGGCCCTGGAATCGAGAGTGTTACTATGATTAGACATCAGAGTAGGTATTTTAGGTTGTATATTGATTGAGAGGGAGAAAGAGGCCAAAGAAAAGATGGATGGATTTTGTGAGGAATGATATGAAGAAAAGGGAGTCATTGATATCGTAACAGTTGACAGGACGGTATGGAAGAAGAAAACGTGTTGCGCCGACCCTAAGTAACATGGGACAAGGGCAGGAAGATGATAGGTTTTATATGTATGGGTCTTTTTATGTTCGACGTTGTTAGTTTTTTTTGTATAATATGATTGTTACGGTTGTGTTCAAGTTTCATGATATTCGGTTATTTACTATATGTACTTACCTATGTACAACTAAAAACTGTTTTTTTTTTCAAATTAATACATCTGACTTCCAAAATAAAAACACTAGAAAGTGAAAAATAATTAACTTCTTTTTCGGAAGTCGGTCTCTTATAACGAAGAAAAGAAACCAGGAACACCGACTTTCGAAAAAGAAGTTATTTTTCAGTATCTGGTGTTTATTTGGAAGTCGGTTGTATTTTGTTGTAAAAAGATTTTTTGACTATCTTATTTGTTTCTTATGAGATCAACCGACTCATAAAGACAAGACATGTACGTGCTCCAAAACTAAATAAAGAATATACTTAGTAATCAAATGGAAAGGAAACTTACCCAGACTTCATAGCAACACGAATAAATCCCTTCCTCCTACTCAAAATCACTTTATACTCCTTCGGATGCGCATCTAACGCTTCTGCAGCCCCGCCAATGATCATACACGCGCAGTTTCCTTCATATTTCTTGCTATCCAGCAAATGTAGAAGACTTTGTTCTGAAGAGGAACAGATTCCAAGGGATAGAGCTAAATCTCTGAAGAATGGGATCAAGAAATGTCCTCCAAGAGTGATCAAATGGCAGGTCATTCCAGGGAATAATTTGTGGAAGCCAGTAGCGTTAGTGCAGAAGCTTCCAAATGCTCCTAAAGATATGACGCCGTGTGGGAAGCAGGCAAACATGTAGTTCTTCGAAGGGTCCAAGTCGACTGTCTTTACGAGTTTGATTGGGAAGTAGTCGCAAAGGTAACGCCACCATATCCAGTTTCGAACCCATTCGGACCTGGAATTTGAAAACCTTGTGTTAGAAACTAATGGTTTTTTTCTTCATCTCTCGGTGCCACTTTTTTAACCGACTTACCAAAAAGGAGGAGGTTCTATGTTCGACTTCTTGTAGGTTTTTTTTTTATGTATTTTCACCGATATCTCCGTCAATTGTGGACCGATTTTGAAAATTATTTTTTTGTTTGAAAGAGTATGTTTCGAAATTGGTCCCATTTTAATTTGGTGAAGATCTGATGAAGAACTTCGGAGATATACTACAGAACTCTTTAATAAATAACGGTAAATCATTCGGAATTGCTGCAATCGCATGTCTGTTTATTGTATATACCATTTCATAACATAACATCACGCCAGTACGCATTAAAGGGGTACGCAGGTCTCTCATTTCACTGGTTATTTTCAAGTTTCATGTTATTCGGGTGATCTATTCTGGCGTTATAGAGTACCTTACTAAACAACTTGCCTATTTTAGGTAGGTACAACTAAAAAGGGAAAAATAAAAAACTTTTTTGCAAAAAAATGGGAAAAAAGAAAGACACCGACTTCCAAAAATAAAATTATTTTTCACTTTGTAGTTTTTTATTTGGAAGTCGGTAGTATTTTTTTGCAAAAAGGTTTTTTATTATTATAATAATAAAATAAGCCTTTATTCAGAGACAGAATTTTACATATTTATACCTCTGGCGAGTCGGTGACACCGAAAACCCGCAGCAATAGGGCTGCGGGTTGTCGAATCGACCAATCACATGCGAGATGAATGACGCGATGTGGCTTTCCGTCTACGTGATTGGTCGATTTTTCATACTCTTTGCCCTTTACTCTTTCCGAATTCATTACGCAATACGGCTGCCGGTCTGTTTGCCCAACTTTGGCAAACAGACAACTGTTTTATTATTGAAGACTGGCAACTTCATTACTTCCGTAAGTATTTAGTTGATGGAAATATATACGTAGTGTACATTGAGATAATATGTACTACGTTCTACATTATTATTACCTCAATGGTAGTGAAGAAAATACATGGGAGTTTTAAATAAGTAAGTACCCATTTGTCTGTCAGCTAAACAATAAGTTCAACTAAAATATTAATGGATTTTTTTATGTTGAAATCTTTATTCTTTAGATTATCTATTAAAAACCGACCAATCCGGCCGATGGGGCAGGAAGGTTCTGGAGTGGCGACCGCGAACCGGAAGACGTTGCGTTGGAAGGCCTCTCACCAGGTGGACCGATGACCTGGTGAAGGTTGCGGGGATCCGCTGGATGCGAGACGCACGGGACCGGTCAATGTGGCGACGCTTGGGGGAGGCCTATGTCCAGCAGTGGACGTCTTTCGGCTGATATGATGATGATGATGATGATTAAAAACAGTGATTACTAATGTTATGTGCTGACTAAAACTAAAACGCTCGGCAGAAAACCTGAGATAACAAAACTCAGTTACTTCCATTAAAAACGTAGAGCTTATTGGTGGACCAGTACCTGGATCTCTCTAGATGCTCCCAATGCTCCTTATTCAAAATTAGGAAAATATCCTAAGTAGTAATAAGGTAAGTTTTGTATAAATACTCACGCTCGTCCGCCACGGCTGCAAATCTCAATATCATTAACGAACCAGACTCCATATAGAATCGCCAACCACCAAAACCTGGAGTACACCAACTGTATAAACAGGTATATGGAGACAGCTTCTCCAAAGAGTATGAGGTAGATCCAGAAAAAGGCGGCCAGGGTCTGCAGCCGACGAGACATGGGGACGTCTACGGGAGCCCATTGTATACCCAGCAGCGCTGAGATTTGGCTGGAATAGAAAAAATGCTTTGATAAAATAAGTTTTTTTAGTATACAAAATCGACCAATCACATAGACGGAAATCCACATCGCGTCTTTCATCTCGCTTGTGATTGGCATTGAGGTAATAATGTACTACGGTGATTGGTTGATTTTTCATACTCTTTGCCCTTTGCCTTGTCGAATTCATTACGCAATAAGGCTTCTGGTATAAATGCATAGATAGCTATTAGAGATGAGAACACCATTATCCACAGAATTGCCAATATTGTTGAACTGTCTCCCTATGTACAGGCTTTCCTAATATGTAAGTTTTCATCGACTGTACATGGATTTGGCCAATAGCGTATTTGGAAAATTTCGTAATTAGACAAATAGACAATTTGACGAACTACAGCTTTGAACAATATCAAATTCGACGGATTACCGATTTGACAAATATCGGACTTGACCAATGACGTTTAACCCAAAATCAGCGAGTCTTAATCCTCTATGCTATTTCGATGTTTGTAAGTGTATTGCAAGTGTGATGATGGAGTAGGTGCCCACGAGGACCAGTGCCTGTAGCACAGGTTAATTCCTAGCGCAGTCTTGGCCTTGCTCTACCCTCTGCTGTAGCGCGCTTCATTCATCTGCTTTATTTATGCGGTAGTATTTAGGAAGGTCTCCCACTAGTTTGACCGATGAACTGGTGAAGGTTGCGGGAATTAACTGGATGGGAAACGCAAAGAACCTGTCAATGTGGCGACGCTTGGGGGTTGGTGTATGTTCAGCAGTGGACGTATTTCGGCTGAAATGATGATGATGGTGATGATTTAGGATGTTTATGTACCTACCTACTCAAAATTTGTTGATGGATACATTGAAATTAAAATGTTGGTGTACAATGAAGAAGGTAGGGAAAGTATTCTTTTTAAATCTATCTCACCCATGCAATTATTCGTTGTAATTTTGTAACAATGAACAAATAAATCTCTTCTTTTGTTTGTATTGTTTTGGATAAAACTATGATTAGATGAGATTTTCCTTGACGATCATTTACCCTGTCAGTATCCAGACTGTTACCTATTACATTATTTTTAAAATCTGCCAAGCGTGAATTAAAACGTTAGGTAACGAAATCTCCCCTTACGTTTTTAACCGACTTCCCAAAAAGGACGAGGTTCTCAATTGAAGAAGAAGAAGAAGTAAAGTGTTTATTTGACACAAAACGATATACATACAATATAAGAACATACTTATGCTAAACCCTTAAAAATAGTATCTATTAGTAGTACTTAAATTATGTTAGTAAAGACGAGAAATAAATCAAACAAAAATTACATATACTACCTACGTTTTGTTATAATATAAAAGAAATAGGGTGAGGAAGATGTTAGGCAGATGCTTGTCGTGACTGTGGCAAGAAGGCTTCCACTCAGCATAATGCTGTGCCGTCGCGTGGGGACCCACAGCACGGCGCTGATTTTCAGTGGTCGCCTAATTCGGATGTTTCTATTTTTTATGTATCATCATCATCATTTCAGCCAAAAGACGTCCACTGCTGGACATATTTTTATGTATGTTTGGGCATAATTCCGTCATAAAATATATACGTAGGTATAGACGGATTTGGTAGACTAAACGAAAAGAACCGCCTACGACTTAGAGTTAAAAAGTACAATAATCCTTTAGACATTATTGAATTGGATTAACTAGGGAAAAGATTTGACCGTATGGCTACGACTTGTTACAATGCTCACATTGCTGATATAGAGAAAAAAATTGCTTCAAACCCAAAATATTTCTGGAATTACTTAAAAATGAAGAAAGGCGGTACCAGTAACTACCCCAGTTCCATGGTATAAACACTACTGATAATACCATTGAAATATGTAATTATTTTGCGTCCCATTTCTCTAAGGTGTATAGTAGTGGTGGAAAAGGTGTGCATATGATCGCAGGTGACATGGAAAGCTGCCTAAGCAATAGCATGTTAGGCCAAATAACTTTATCGCAAGATCAGATCCGCAAAGCATTAAAAAAATAGACGTCTACAAAGGGGCTGGCCCTAATGGTATACCTGCTTAACTTTAAAATAAGTATTATATTTAATCATTCTGTGCTTCGGGGTACTTTTTCGACCATTTGGAAGGTAATCAAAATTTTGCCTATTTTCAAAAACGGTGATCAGACCGATGTGAGCAATTATAGGCCCATTGCTATTCTCTTCATACTTGCAAAGGTATTTGAGGCCCTCATATGCCCTGTGCAAGCTAGACATTTATCACAGCTAATAATAGACAACCAATATGTATTTATGAAGAGGTTGAGAGTATTGTTGAGGTGGTTGATCCGGGTGTCAAGGTTGATGCAGTGTACACCGACTTTAGCAAGGCTTTTGACACAGTAAACCACAACATACTCGTTAAGAAGCTTAACATGTATGGCGTTTCGGATCCTCTCTTAAGTTGGTTCCAATCTTATTTGTCTAGTCGGATGCTCAAGGTTGTGGTAAATGGTTGTTCTTCAGATTCGTACATTCCAACGTCGGGAATTCCTCAGGGATCTCATTTGGGTCCGCCTTTATTCACTCTTTTCATAAATGATATTTACAAATGCTTCCGGAACTCGAACTTATTATTCACTGATGACCTCAAAGCCATAAAGTCTATAAGTAATCCTGCGGACTCGACTCTATTCCAAAGTGACTTGGACCGGCTGACTAAGTGGTGCGAGAACAACAAAATGTTACTGAATGTAAAAAAAATGCCATCACATCAAATTCATAAGAAAAAAAAATATCTTGCAGACAGTTTATAAATTGAATGGTGAGCGGCTTGTGGAAGTTGAGACTATACGTGACCTAGGTGTTCAGCTTTTTTTTTTATTTGTTATATGCTCGCGTTTGACCACTATCTCGCCTGATGTTAAGTGATGATGTGGTCGAAGGTGAAGCACGCTTGCCTAGAAGTAACCTATTCACTCTTGACTTGAAGACCCCTAGGTTGTAGCTATTAGGAAAAAAAGACGCCGGCAGGGAATTCCACTCCTTAGCTGTACGCACAATGAAAGTATTTTCAAAACGCTTTGTGCGTATGGTTGGAACATCCACCATGTACCGATGGCGCATTGCCGTACGTCTTGTATTCCGATGATGGAAAGCGCTAGCCGGAATCAAATTGTGCATTTCCATCGCACACTTCCCGAAATGTAACCGATAGAAAACCGACAGGCTGGCAACTCGTCGTCGGTGTTCAAGGCTCTGGAGCTTTGAGTCAACCAGCGCATCGTTACCGATAAGTCTCTTGGCCCGTCTGTCAATCGACTCAAGTGCATCAAGTTGGTACCTGGCATATCCGTCCCAGTGATGAGAGAAGTACTCCGTGCATGACCGAACTTGCGCTTTATACAAGTTGAGCAACTCTTCAGGCGTGAAGCACCGTCTCACCTTCGCAAGGATCCCCAATTTTTTTGCAGCCAATTGAGCCTTTGCCTCAATTAATGGACCAAAATTGAGGGTCGATGTTAACGTAACACCAAGAAGATCGAGATGGTCCATTATCGGCACGGTCACACCACGGAAGGTTGGATCCGGGTGGAATTGGCTCTTTTTTGCGGGAAAAAAGACACGCCTGGGTCTTAGCAGAATTGAAACTGACTAGATTGACACTGCCCCATTCGGAGACTGCCTCCAAAGACAGGTACAAGCGCTCAACCATGGCCTCCCGAAGAGACTGGACTTGAAGCCCAGTCGCCCGTGCGCCAGACACGTATCTCTCAGCAACAGTGCTGTCGTCTGCGTACCCAAAGGTTCCGGGTAAACTCGATAAAACGCTAAGGTTTGTGGAGCATATTGACAAAACTGCATTAAAATCATCTAAGATGCTTGGTTTCGTTATTAGAGAGTGTAAAAAATTCAAAAAGCCCAACATTTAAAAAATTATGTACAACTCGCTAGTTAGAAGCCATCTTGAGTATTGCAGTGTAGTCTAATCACCTGAGTATAAGGTCCACATCAAGCACAACGGCTGCAAAAACGGTTCTTATGGCATCTTACCTATACCAATAATATGGGTAAAAAGCTCAACTCGTACCAAGAGAGACTGAAATATTTTGTGATGGTGTCGCTGGAGAAACGCAGGCATATGTTGGATTTGGTTTTCTTTAAGAAATTAGTAACAGGCTCTCTGAACTGTCCGGATTTCCATAAATAATAAAATGTATACTAATTTAATTTAATTCAAACTATTCTAATTTAATTTAACCTGTTCTAATTTAATTTATTTTAATCTATGTTACTAATTTAATTTATTGCAATCAATTTAGCTTTTAATAGTTTTTTTATTGCATTTAATTAATTAATTCTGTACTTATCTCCGCATAAGTTAGTGAATGCTGTGCTTTTCTTTAAGTGATGAGGCACTTAGACTTAAGTTTGAAATGTACAAATTTATAAAGTAACAGTGTACTCAGTGTTGAAAAGCCAAATAATAAATAAATAAATAAATTTACAAAATCCTTTTTTGTTGGAAGGGTAATATACTCTCGAGGTGGTCCCATAGTCACCAAATCAGAATCCGAGGATAGCATGCCATGGAAATCTATGCTGCCGTGGTATAACTGAAATGCAGTTATCCGATATCTGGTTGATTTTTTACTTTTGATGCAATATTAATGAGAAACCAAACAATACCTTGAATAGTTTTGGAAATTCGCATACACAGGTCGATAGATATTTTTTTCTCAATAATATAGCCTCAAAAGTAAAAAATCGACGATGTTGGATAACGCCATTTTAGTTATACCACGGCAGTATGGCACTTCTCAAATATTAGAGGCAGATATTATTATTGCGATTTTGATATTTTCAATAACATGGCAAGCATTTGCACTCAGAAAGTATTATTTGGTGAATTTGATGATGAAGGCGGAAAGTAGACCCTGGAACTCCGTAAAGGTATCTTAGTCGTGTTTGGGTCATTGGAATCGAAATTAGATGTACTCTGGCTATAAATGATTTTCATAGTAATATGATGTTCATCATCATCATCATCATATCAGCCGAAAGACGTCCACTGCTGGACATAGGCCTCCCCCAAGCGTCGCCACATTGACCGGTCCCGTGCATCTCGTAACCAGCGGATCCCCGCAACCTTCACCAGGTCATTGGTCCACCTGGTGGGATGCCTTCCAACGCAACGTCTTCCGGTTCGCGGTACCCATTCCAGAACCGTTCTGCCCCATCGGCCATCCGTTCTGCGACCAATGTGCCCTGCCCACTGCCACTTAAGTTTGGCAATTCTTCGGGCTATGTCGGTAACCCTGGTTCTCTTGCGGATCTCTACATTTCTGATTCGATCACGCAAGGAAACGCCGAGCATAGCCCTCTCCATTGCCCTTTGAGTGACTGTAAGCTTTCTGATAAGACCCAACATGATGTTGGTACCAAAATAAATACCTAACTTTTTGTTTGTAAAAGTTTTTAATGGAAACTTTTGTCACATCTACGGAGCGCAAACGTGGTTGTTAACGAAACATCAAAGTACGTTCTCGGGGTATGCCAGCGAGCAATGGAACGAAGTATCTATTCTCGGTGTCAAAATCAGAGACCGCATTCGTTCCAAAACACAAATTTCAGACGTAGGCAACACAGCCGCCGAAATAAATTGGAAATGGACAGGCTACATCTGCCGCATGTCGCAACAGAATTGGACAAAAGTAGTCTCTGACTGGATTCCGAATAACAAGAACCTATAGCCCAAAGAGATGGCGTGACGAATTTGACGCCTATCTAAAGGATTGACCAGATGCAGCAAGAGACAGCAAAACATAGAAAGACAGAAAGGAGGCCTTTTTACTGCAGTGGAACACAACAGGCTCATAATAATAAAAATAAAATTCGTTATTATCATGAGCCTATCCTACCCAACCATGTAGAGGTCGGCTGCCATACTAACCGGATACAGGTGAATTCGAACATTTTACCTTGAGCGACTAGGAAGTGTTCTTACGTCACTGAAATCAGCCCGGTGATCACCATCAGCACATAGAAGGGACCCGTTACATCTTAAAAGACATCCCCGGAAAAACTTTCGTGCAACGCCTGTTAAGGCATATTCTTTGGCCTTGATTGTTCTTTCTCATGCTTGATGTAGGGGGAAGTGGCAATTAAGTTATTGTTCCTACTCCTCCGTTATTCTTTTCTGATTAATTTCGTTGCGGGATCCAAGACAGCAAACTTTTTTTCTCTAAGACTTCGTCGAGATTCATTGCCTCGGCGTTTTTCCGGTGATGCCACTGTTGATTTTGGCTTTCAGGAGTTGCAGTGGTTTGGAAATAATGCGGTAGGATGCTGTTTATATCCCTGAGGATACTGTAAAGGGGTCCGGTCGCAAGCCTCGCAAGCACTACCTACGTACAAATTATTCAAATGTCTGCTTACTTGACTTCAGGTGAAATTAGACCGTAATTTCTCAATCTAGCATAATTAGGGATCGGTCTCAGTAGGCATTATTTGTATAGCTTTAGATTTTTCATTAACAAGTAACTCTTCTGTTACATTTTTACTTAAAATTTTCTATTTATTTCATTGTTCATTGTTTTTACATTGTCACTAACGAAATTATGTGTAATCTAGGTAATCTAGATGGTTTATATATTGCATTCTTAGTAAGCCATTTTGATGTTAGTGATAAAGGTTTTACTGCTTGTAGGTTAATCACTTTAATTTCTCTGTAGATTATTTTTATTGCTTATTCAGGCCGGGACAATTGGGGACACGGTTGGCGCAATGGTTGAGCGATTGACAGCTGCACTGCGTGTAGCGGGTTCGATTCCCGCACGGAACAAATATTTGTATGACCTACAGATAGTTGTTCCAGCTCTGGGTGTTGTGGTTGTGAGTTTATTTGTTTGTAAACGCACCCACGATACAGAAAGAAACTCCTAGTGTGGGATAAGTTTAAAAAAAAATGCTATATCTTTCTATATGTACAAGATAAAGCTACAAATAGCTTCAAGTGACGGATTAAGTAGGTTTTATTGCAAAAAACGCTCTCGCTCCGCTTGTGAATTGACCCACGGTCTATTTCTGAATGTAGAAAAAGGTATTCTCGTAAAAAAAACTGCTAGAAATTTGAAATAAACCATGTCTGTCATTCATTATAAGCAGTGAGTTAAATTGGTTCAAAATAAATTAAGAGTTTGCGTATTGATGACTCATATCATAATGGAACTTGTAGAAGTAGTTCCTTGATATTTAATTACAAAGAAAACTTATGACGAATTATGACCTTTGTAATATCATTAATCTATCTTTGACCAAGGAATACAATGAACTCTGTCCAACCGACGTTATTTTTATGCTCTTTGCTTTATCAATTATGCTCTTTATTACTCATAAATGCAATGAAAAACATTGATAACACAATGATTTAAGTACCTAATGCTGCAGTTTTGCACTTTTGACCTAAATATTTATACAATGATGCGATTAAGAAGAGGAAAGATGAGCAAGCACAAAACTGGTTATCATTAATAGAGTTGAATGTGGTTTAACTACACAGATACTGTCCGATACTGTCCAAGTAAGTCCAAGGTAACGCCAGTAGATTATTTATTAAGTAGGTACCTGAGCGCGAGGTCACATAGAACACTGCAATTAACGGTAATAGGAACATGGAAAACAGACTATAGTTGTAGGTTTTGCTCATAGATACAAGAGAATTCCTGTTGCTCATAAGAGCAGAAGATACATTTTTCCTATGTGATACCAGACTTATTTTTAACCGACTTATAAAGGAGTCTCGATTTCAATTCGACTGTATTTTCTTTTTTTATGTAAAAAGTTCTGTGGTAAGACACCACAGGTGGTTTTATATGGATTTACTAGGTGAACCGATTTTGATTATTATTTATTTGAAAGCTGGTGCTTTGCATGTGGTCCCATTTAAATATGATCAAGATAAGAAGATAGTTTTTAAGTCTTAATAATTTATTTTCATCGTAATTTAAGGTACCAAAACTAAAACGTAAAATAAAAACATTTTATCAAAAAAAAAAAACAACAAAACAAAACACTACAAAGCGAAAAATAACTTTATTTTTGCCAGTCAGAGTCTTTGGTACCTATTTGGAAAAGAAAGTTATTTTTCGCTTTGGTGTTTTGTTTTGGAGGTCGATTAAAGTTTTTAACAATGCAATCAAAAACTATAAACAATATGGTATCAATGGCTATGCATTGTTTTGCAGCGTTGTTTTACTGGTCAAGAAATAAATGAAAGGGACAGATAATCCAAAGCCATACCAGAGTCCCTAGAGTAAGATTAAAGATGGAACAACCTGGAGTCTCTATCTGAGAAAGTCCGTCTGGATTTTCCTCAATCGTAAAGGAATCCATCACGGAGGTCTTTAAAGAACTATACGATTAAACTTCATAAAAGATAGCTTGATCTCTGAGACAGTTGTCAGTATCAATACAGTAACAATAGCGCTTGACAGGATAACAATAACATAAACGTCAGTTTGACACATGTCGCAGAGATCAAGCAATCTTATATGAAGCATAGACAGCATAGTTACTACCTGAATGCCGACCCAATAAAACTACTTATCAGTCATGAACCTTGCACACGTGTAAGAAAGTACTAAGGTATGTCGAGGTACGTACGATATGTTATCAGGTGTGCTATCGGGGACAAGTTACGAAATGGTAAACGGACGCCTATAATCCGTGAGGAATTTTTCTATGCATTACTGGTTGATTTGATTGAATTGTTGGTTTCAGACATCGACCTGGTTTCAGAGCTTAAGCCGAGGGTGCAGATATTGCCTATATTGTGTCTTTTAGTCTGTGCTAAATAAATGTATTTTCTTTTCTTTGTTTTCTTTCTTTCTTTTCGTTCTTTTCTTTCTTTTCTTTCTTTTATTTATTTTCTTTATTTTCTTTCTTTTCTTTCTTTTCTTTCTTTTCTTTCTTTTCTTTCTTTTCTTTCTTTTCTTTCTTTTCTTTCTTTTCTTTCTTTTCTTTCTTTTCTTTCTTTTCTTTCTTTTCTTTCTTTTCTTTCTTTTCTTTCTTTTCTTTCTTTTCTTTCTTTTCTTTCTTTTCTTTCTTTGCTTTCTCTATTTGCAGAGTTACAAAATTACTTCAGCATTTCAATCTTAGCTAAATTAACCTATTATTGGTCTGCACCCGGGACAAACGGTTCGGGATGGATCATTATTGTCTTCGGTAGTTTGAGGGCCAACAAATATTCATTGTGCCGTCGATACAAAGATGGCAATTCTAAAGTTCTATTAAAATAGAATAAGTTTTTTAAATAACATAATTTTTGGAAGTCGGTGTCTTTCGTAGGTACCATTTCTTTGCGATATGGACACCGACTGCCAAAAATTAAGTTATTTTTCACTTTGTAGTTTTTCATTTGGAAGTCGGTGCTATTTTTTTGCAAAAAAGTTTTTTTACTTTTCCCTTTTTAGTTTTACCTACCTAATAGGCAAGTTGTTTAGTAAGGTCCCTATAACGCCAGATTAGATTACCTAAATAACCTAAAACTTGAACTTAGCCGGTGAAATGAGAGATCTGCGTACCCCTTCAGAGCGTACTGGCGTGATGTTATGTTATGAAATGGTATAAACAATAAACAGACATGCGATAGCAGCAATCCCGAGAGTTTTGCTGTTGTTTATTGAAAAGTTCTGTTGTATATCTCCGAAGTTCTTCATCAGATCTTCACCGAATTAAAATGGGACCAATTTCGAAACATACTCTTTCAAACAAAGAAAGAATTTTCAAAATCGGTCCACAACTGACGGAGATATTGGTGAACATACACAAAAAAAAAAAAAACAATCATAAAGTCGAACATAGAAACTCCTCCTTTTTGGTAAGTCGGTTAAAAATAAAGGAGTACGATTAAAACCAATAAGTTGCACCTGCCATATTTTATCTCTGCACCACCCTAAGGTGGACTGGTAAATGCCTAAGGCATTAATTCTGCCTTTGTACTTGTGCATAAAGTTTTATAAATAAATAAAACCTACATAAGTGCACTTGTACGATTACCTACTTTGTACAGTATCTATCATCTTATTGGACAAGGTAAACGAGGTAGTTAGTGTGATCTGTGGAGATAAATAAAAGTTAGCCTTACATATGCTTTGTACAAAAGGGTTATTGGTGATTCAAAATCTCTTTGGGAATAGCCAAAACTAAATATTTCTAATATTATAACCCTCTTACAAATAAACGCAGAATAAAGTTATACCAGGTATAAACCTATGAAAATGTATGGGTATACCTTTGTTATACCTGGTATAACTTTATTCCGTGTTTATTAGTAAGAGGGTTCTACATGTTCAAGTTTGGATGGATGTATGTTTGTTACTCAATCACGCCAGAACGGCTTAACGGATCTGGATGAAATTTGGCACAGAGGTGTAGTTATAGTCAGGAATACAAATAATTTCTTATAAAAAATAAAATTATTTATTTATTGTTATTAATTTTTTAATTTAAGATATTTTGATTTTAAAGTTGATTGCGATTTTATTTTAATTATGACTGTGATTACATTTTAATTTATAATTGATTTCAATTTTATGTCATTTTGAATGGAATCTTAATTTTTAATCTTTTGATTTAATTTAATTTTACAATTATTTTATTTATTATTTTTATTCTGATTTTAATTATTTTATCCTAAATCTTTAAGCTGTTAGGAACTTGTTGTAATAATATTTTTTGGAAGAGTGAAGTGCTCTACTACAGGCTATTTTTCCCTAAAAGAGCACTTCAATTACCAGATGTTTGTACCTACATACTTATGAAGGAATAATAAATTATTTGTTTTTGTATTAGGATTAGCACGATACTTTTTATCCCGGGAATATGCTCCGTCGGAATAATTTTCGACTTACACGCGGGCGATGCCGCTGGCAGAAGCTAGCGCTTAAGGAAGAACTAGTCGACGGCACGAACTATTTTGTGAGCGGGGTTAAAATGCATGCTATCTTAACCGACTACACGTGCGAAAGAAATATATGCTGCGATGAGCAGTAAGAAACTAGTTCGCGTACGAATTAGCACTTTTGCTAATTTGTATCGAAATGGATGATGATTTAGGAAGAAAACGAACGCGCGAAATTTTATAAACAGACCTTTGGGAGTCTAGATATCATGAAAAAACGACTATAAGTATATTTATAAAATAACATTATTTGTTTTGCTGAATTACTAATCTATCCCTTTAAGGAGGCCGTTTTGCAATTTTCCTTCTTCTTATTGTATTTATTTCCGCCCAAAAATGCGTTAAAATTAGTGTTGAAATATGGATCTTTCGACGCTCATAACTTTCAAATATATAATTTTTTTAGATTTTTGTTTCCATACAGGACTAGATAATAAGACAAATTGATATCATTTTTTATTTTGAACGTAAATCGTCAAACTGGTCAAACAGTGGAGTAATCTCTAGACTATGTTTGTATGGAAGAATTTTCGACTGGTGTAGCCTTAAATAAATAACATGGATGTGATAAAATAATAAATTTTATTGTGTTAACTTTGGTAGGTATAATTTGAGTCCATTTAATGGACTTATACGGCTGAGCAAATAATATGACTAAGTAAGTCAATAACATTTCTCAGTCACGGTCGCCTGATTGCATTTGAACAAGATATTAGGTGTCGTCTAAATTAGAAGAGAACAAATTGAGCATGATTAAAACTAATGGAAATAACGATCTGGCCAGCAAGTTTCTTCACACGATATGCTATGCTATGTAACATCAATTATTCTTACATTATATAAGGGCTTCAAAATCTGTTATCCAGCTCCTTCAGTTATAAATTTGGAATGGAAATTACTCAAAATAATACGTGATTTCGAGGCTTATTATCAAGTCCAATTTCAGATTGACAAAACCATGTAATTTCTGTGTGTATGTAACAATCTAATCTTCAATATTTATTAACTAGAAAGTGGTAATTTTTTAAACCAACTGCCCAAGAAGGAGGAGGTTATCAATTAGACTGTATTTTTTTATGTGTCACCTCAAACCTTTTTACTGGGTGAATCAATTTTGAACAATATTTATTTTATTTGAAAGCTGGTGCTTCTCGTGTGGTCCCATTTAAATCTGATCTAGATCTGATGAAGAACTTCGGAGTTATACAACACAACTCCTCAATAAACAACGGCAAATCTCTCGGGATTAGATCCTGCAATCGCATTTCTGCTTTATTGTTTACGTTTTTTTTTTTACCATACCATCACGCCGGTACGCTCTAAAGGGTTACGCACATATGCAGTTCACCCTGGTACATTCTCTTTTCACCGGTTATGTTGGTTTTATGTTATTCGGGTAATCTATTCAGTCATAACTTTAGACATTATAGATACCTTACTACTGAACTTGCTCATTGTACCTCATCTAAAAAGTGAAAAATATTTTTTTACGTAAATATACAACCGATTTCCAAATAAAAACACCACAAAGTGAAAAATTACTTCAATTTCGGCAGTCGGTGTCAAAAAATTTAGAAACAAAAACAAGAAAACCGACTTCCGAAATAGATTTTTTATTGCCGAAATGAATTTTTATTTTGGAAGTCGGTTGTATTTTTTTGTAAAAAGTTTTTATCTTAGCTGTCTAACATTCGGCTAAGTAACCATCAGGGGGGTGACCACAAGCTCTTAGAGTAAGGTTATTTTGAGATCGAGTAAGGGACAGATGTATCTGACTTGTATACATCTGTCACTTACTCGATCTCAAAATAACCTTACTCTAAGAGCTTGTGGTTACCCCCAGATATCTTTACCGTGCCATCACTTCAAGGATGATCTTTAATTAGTCAATAAATGGTAGGTAAATGGATGTTACCAAACTAAAATATTTATAACTACCCACCTAATAACAATTTTCTATTGTTGTAAATCATCACAAAGACACGCGTTCGAGATAAACTATGAAAGTATCAAAGGAGAGTAATCCTTAATAGGAAGTCCTTTGCATGTTTTTGAATAGCATGGTGTATGGGGGCCCTTTATAGCTTCATTCGATCGCTACATTACAAACAGATGTGCCACAGTTTTTATACGACTGTAAGATATTTCTAGAGTTGAATATCTATTGGAGAAAAGCTATTTTACGCTGGTATGAGATTTAAATATTTACACTTAGTTTGTTGAACTTTCTTCTGTCTTATTATTATCAATTCGTCTATGGTTTTATTCGACTACCTTCTGTCAGCGGCTTCGCCCGCGTGAAAAGTGTTTTCTTATCCCAAGGGAACATAATACCGAAATGTAAAGTAGCCTATGATCTATTTCCGACTATAATCTATATCTATGCCAAATTTCATCTAGATCCGTTCAGCCGTTCTGGCGTGATTGAGTAACAAACAAACATCCACACACATCCATCCAAACCTTCACATTTATAGGTAATATTAGTAAGATTAATTGACGAACTTCAAGTTAGATTTTTACAAAGTTATATTTACAAAATGTTGTTGCTTATATCTCATATATACCTAGTAGCTAGACATTATTATAATGCCCGTGTATAATATAATGACGCTAATATCTATCAACACACAATCATGTTTATCTCTGTTCGCAAACCAATTTCCGCTATTTACAAACTTATCAATGACTAGATTTAACCTTCACAGAAAAATATATATTTGTACTTACCGCATAGGCAATAAAGTCTTAAAAAATAAATGAACGAGCTTAGGTACTTACCTAAAAATTTGAGTCACAATATCAATAACGTATGAAATCCGTTGCAGCATTTTTATTCACGTTTGCGTTATCAACTTATCACTGACCGACTCATTGGCACGAGTGCCCTGTGCGACATCTAACTTATGACTGAATAATAAGACAAGTAGAATCTAATTCTCAATGTCAGCTCCTGCTAGTCGTGAGTCGAAACAACTTTGTTTTATGGAAAACACTCCGTCGAATGGTTTTGTAGTCGCCTTTTCCCGAATTCCTTTTGTTCTTTTTTATTTCCTTTATTTTCCTTATAACTGCCATCATTGCAGAGATAAAATGCCGTTGTTTTTATGAATCATATTTACTAGTTTAGGTACAAGGTATTGCTTGCGATAATTGCCCGTTTTGTGGGTAGGTAAAAGAGTAGGTGTAATTATATCGTTACCGTATAATTTATTGACTTATTTGGCTTGTATTTTTTTTTTTTTTTTGATAGTTATTGTGAATCATACATCCTTGTAATGTTTGTCATCATCATCTTCCCACCCATAACCAATACTATGTCGGCGGTCGGCGCAACACGTTTTCTTTTTCCAAACCGTCCTGTTCCTGTCAGGCTATCAGTATCAATGACTCCCTTTTCTTTCACATCACTCCTCACACAGTTCATCCATCTTTTCTTTGGCCTTTCTCTTCCTCTTCATCCATCAACATTTATATTCATAACTCCTAGTAACATGCGTTTCATCCCTCCTCATCACATGTCATGACCATACCAGCAGCCGTATTGCGTAAGTGAATACGGCAACGCAAAGAGTTTGACTGCTATCCAATCGACCACAACAAATCAAACAGACGGAAATCCACATCGCGTCATTCATCTCGCAAGTGATTGGTCGATTGGATAGCGGTCAAACTCTGCGTTGCCATATTCACTTACGCAATACGGCTGCAGGACAAACGGTTTCCTTTCAACTTTTCTGTCACTGGCGCCACTTTCAAACTTCCTCTAATATAGGCACTCATTTCTCACTTTATCTATTCTCGTCACTCCGCTCATCCATCTCAACATTCTCATCTCTGCTACATGTATCACTTTTCATCCATCTTTTTCACAGCCCAACATTCTGATCAATCTCATTCATGTAATTTGAAAGTAACTACAGTTGGCATTAAAACTTAAATAATATATTTATATCAAGCCATTTACATGCCTTTTGAGTTGTAGAGGTCGGTTACTCTATAAAAATAATTAAATATATTTGCTCGTTTCAGAACAGAAGATTTTGGTGGTGGAGAACACACAGGAAACTCAAAGGATATTCTTTTAACATGGGTACTAGGAATAGGTACTACTGGTATTTGAGCGGTAAAAAGATAAATCTCTCTCGCACTGGGTCCTATGCTCAATTCTAAGAAGTCAACCTCGCAGACTTTCAAAGCGCAGTCATTTACCTACTCAACACAAGGAGGAGAGCCACCAACTATCACCTAACGAAATTCATAAGCTCCTTTCATAAAGATGCGTTTACACGGCAAACTGAAACTAGGCAATAGGGCAGTTTACTGAAAATTTGTTTTTTGTCCGTCAGGTAGTTTTAATAAAAAACCGCCCAAGTGCGAGTCGTACTCGCGCACGAAGGGTTTCGTACCATTATCGTAATAAACGGCAAAAAAATCACGTTTCTTGTATGGGAGCCCCACATAAATATATATTTTATTTTGTTTTTAGCATTTGTTGTTATAGCGGCAACAGAAATACATCATCTGTGAAAATTTCAACTGTCTAGCTATCACGGTTCATATACAGCCTGGTGACAGACAGACAGACGGACCGCGACGTTTTAGTACCTAATAGGGTCCCGTTTTCCTTTGTTCGCATTAGGACAGATTCGCTTTAAGACAGATTCTTTTTACAACAGATTCGCTTTATGACAGATTCTCTTTACGGCAGAAATTGTACAGTCGTGTTGAAAATATCAAATCATTATACCAAATTTAAAAACTAGAAATGCTATAACGGTAAGCTAAGTAAGTAAGCTCAGTTAGCTGCAAAAAGTTGGGCAAAGGTGAGACGGTACTTCACGCCTGGACTCAACTTGTATAAAGCGCAAGTTCGGTCATGCATCGAGTACTGCTCTCGCCTCTGGGATGGATCAGCCAAATTGGTATTTGGCTGATCCATCCCAGAGGCGAGAGCAGTACTTGAATCGATTGATAGTCGGGCTAAGAGGCTTATTGGCAACGATGCACTGGTCGCGTCAAAGCTCCAGAGCCTTGAACATCGACGCCGAGTTGCCAGCCAGGCGGTTTCTTATCGGTTACATTTTGGGGAGTGTGTGACGGAACTGCACCATTTGATTCCGCCTAGCCCTTTCCATCATCAGCCAAGACGTACGGCCATGCGCCATCGGTACATGATGGACATCCCTCCCATAAGCACAAAGCGTTTTGCTAATATTTTCATTGTGCGCACAGCTAAGGACCGGCACTCCCTTCCCGAGTCTTTGTTCCCTGATAGCTACAACCTTGGGGTTTTTAAGGCAAGAGTGAATAGGTTTCTTCGAGGCAAGCGTGCTTCACCGTAGACCACATCATCGCTTACCATCAGGCGAGATAGTGGGCAAACGCGAGCCTATAGATTAAAAAAAAACTACTGTATTGCGCGATCAGTTTTCATTATTATTATTTTTTTTTTATGGTGGGTTTGCTCTTGACTCTAGTCTAGGTTAGAGGTGACAGAGACAGAGTCTACGATGGAGTGAGCTTACCCAGAAGAAGCCTGTTCACTCTAACTTTGAAGAGATTCGGGTTGAATGCGTTCGGAAACACAGACGCAGGTAGTGAGTTCCATTCATTCGCTGTGCGGGTTTATTCCCATCGGCCACCCCCCATTTGCCACCCCGGTGGCCGATGGGAATGATTTAGTGAAATTTCCTACCTTCCTTTATTCCCATCTGCCACCGGGGTGGCGGATGGCACTAACTAGTGGCGTTTGCCACCCCGGTGGTCGATGGGACTTATTTAGTGAAATCTGCCACCTTCCTTTATTCCCATCTGCCACCGGGGTGGTGGGCGATTCTCATGACATTTGTCACATAAAAGTGAATGTTGATGCTGTGACCGGTTTACTTTGTTACTTGGATCCAACTGGTGCTGGCCCTGTTAACTTAATAATATCATCTAAATTTCTAACTAAATGCGCACCTTGCATTGCCCTATTTCAATTTTGGTTTTTGGAAGTCTGACTCAAGGTGTTGTCCTCATATTATAGAATTCTGTTTTTATTTCACCCGCACATAAGACAAGAAAAAAGTTGACGATTAAAAAAAAAAAAAAAAAAATATTGCAGACTCAAAGGTCCATAGTTTTGTTAGTATTACAAATTACTTAAAAAATATGTTAGTATTACACTTAGACACGTCATTTTATTTATACTGTTAGTACACAATACTTACAAACTATGTTAGTAACAAAACAATCAATTCATGTATCTGTTGCGGTCACCTGACGCACCGGGCACAAGCACGTTTACATGTACCCAGTGCGCTATGATGGCGCAACACGGCTTATCACGGAAAAATAGTCAAATATGAACCTTGAAAACTTTCTTGATATTTTTCTATTCACCCCGTTTTACGGTCATGAGAATCAACCACCCGACTAAACTTATGAAGGTGGCAGATGGGAACAAATCGGCAAACGTCACTAGTTAGTGCCATCCGCCACCCCGGTGGCAGATGGGAATAAAGAAAGGTAGGAAATTTCACTAAATCATTCCCATCGGCCACCGGGGTGGCAACTTGGGGGTGGCCGATGGGAATAAACCGCTGTGCGCAAATATAGATGTGATTAAGAGTTAGCAGGAATTAAAGAGTTAAAGCCGTAGGTATATCCCAATGCCAAAGTTACCGATTGCTTCTACCACTATTAGAAAGCGCTCTCATAAAAAGCTAAAATAGGTCTGAAAAAGTCGATGGTGGAGAACGTAACGTATTACAGAAATGTATATGTAATTGGCATTGTTACCATAAATTTTGATCCCTGAAGGAAAGACACCTTCAGAATCTGAAGAATATTCGCATTCCGGGACTATTTCTCAAAGTAATGAATGTGATTAATTACTAATACATTTAGTTGCTACAATGAAGTATTCAGAACGAATAACCCAGATAAATATATAAAAATTGACATGAAATCAAATTTCAGTTCTGGAATGTGTGCACCTGTTTCGAAAAATTTCATTTGTATATCGAGTTCACTGTACTTCTGCCGTAAAGCGAATCTGTCATAAAGCGAATCTGTCTTAAAGAGAATCTGTCTTAAAGCGAATCTGTCCTAATGCGAACAAAGGCCCGTTTTTACCCATTGGGTACGAAACCTTAAAAATATTGGATACGTATTTTGTTCTTTTGACACGTGAACATAAAGTGAAGACGACATAATGCGTTGAAATATCATGAAACGTCACGCTGCTAGTATACTTTATACTGCCTTAGTGACGTCACAAGCCCCCACTTCTGAACTTTGATGCGCTATAACTTTGTATTTTTTTATTGATTTGGTAAAGCAAAAAATACGTGTCCAATATTATTTGTTAATCTCACTGACGGAGTAAATAGAATTATCATTTTTCTACCCAGGAAACATCCCTATTCTTGATTATTTCAATACACTCTTTGTTCGCCAATAGGGGCAAGCCTATTTATTAACAGGGCACAAATCCTGACTATGGGGTGCTACTAAGAAAGCCCAGATAAAAAAAACGATAACACTATTACCCTACCGGGGAATCGAACCCAGACTTCATGTTCAACAATAGCGGTTGCGACCACTAGACCAACGAGGCAGACTACATATTAAACCACAATTGCCAATAATTGAACTGTGAATTCCCACGGATATGCAATGACTATGTGCGAGCGTATGTGACCAAGTTTTAAAGTTATTGGAAACTAGCGGACACCTCGCGGTTTCACCCACATAGTTCCCGTTCCCGTGGGAATACAGGGATAATAAACACATTACCCTCCTTCAGCAGTCGGGTAAAAAGTAGCCTATGTCACCCGGGGATAGTCTAGCTTCCCAACGGTGAATTTTTTTTTGAAATCGGTCCAGTAGTTTTTAAGTTTATTCGTTACATACAAAAATACAAATCTTTCCTCTTTCTAACATTATTATTAGTATAGACAAGCTTCCGCCTAGCATCAGAGATCTAGATACTTTTAGAGTTATGTATTTAAGTATATATCACTTAAACTATATGTGTATGATTTCATATCTTAGGTTAGTCTTTCACTTTTTTTCTCTTACTGTTCTCACACACTGTTTGTCTACATTTCTTCTTCATTTCTCCTTTTCGCGGGTCTGCTGGTAGAAATTTATTTAGAAATAAGCAGTACCTTTGTTCTATATTGTCTTGTTGTGTTTACTGTGTGTACATTAATAATAAAATAAATGAATTGACAAAATAAATAAATAAGATTTTATGAACCTACAAAATTGACGAAAAAAAAAAACACAAATTATTAATAAACATCGTTTATTACAAAATTATAGAAAGAATATTAAACAAAACAAAAAATAAACAACCTACCTATCTCACTCAGCAGTTAAATAATAATCATTCGTTCACAATTGAATAAATTATTTCATTTGAACACAGTGTTCAGAAACCATAAGGTCACTGGGAAAATAATATGAGAAGAGATGTTCCACAACACTGGGAACTACGGGAAAAATAATGTCTTTAGACATAATAGCCTAAGAGCCCACTGTTATGATCTGAAGATAATTTTGTTTATGATATAACTTAACCTCTACTGTTGTTGTATATCCTCAAAAATGCACACTTTGCATATTGTAATAAGGCTCTTTCTCGTACCTTCCGTATCCCGCCGCCCTTTATAGTTTCTTCAACTGTTAGATAGAAACATCAATACAGTATGTGTTGTGTGACGTCACAAGTACACAAGTACTACCACGAAAGTTCCGTTTGGACATATTCTCGCCCTTATTCCCTTAGCAATTAGGGTTGTGAATATTTCGCAGGAAAAGCTACGCGTGACAGAAACATGTTTTGTTTTAAATTAAGCATCACTATCAATAATATTTCGGAATTGTTTGATCCTCTGTTCCGTCTCTTTGATGGACTCTTTCATATCCTTGTGTATCTCGCTGTACGCCTTTATCGACTGGTTCGTTTCGGTAAAGATGCTCTGCAGGATTTGTAGGTGGAGAATTCTGAAAATAAGATATTTGGTTTAGAAAATGTGTCTGAACCGAACAGTGAGGTTGCTCCGCGAAGACAGCCCACTTTGCAGGGGCTGTTTTTACGCCGAGGATCTAGCCGCCCACGTCACCCTGGAATGCGAGGCATCACATTGTAGGTATTTGAATTATTATGATTGGGTTTATTATTTAAATTTTACCACTAGTTTTACAATTTTAGATTATTTTTCATTATTAATTTGATCTGATCTATTGTTTTTTATATTTTTTTTTATTATTTCATATATATTAATTTAAATTATTGTGATTTCGATTATAATTGAAATTTTCCAATTTGATTTTAATTTTACAATTTAATGCCCAATTATTTATTTAATTTAATCTAGTTTAATGTATTTTAATTAATAATTATGATTTCGATTTTTATTTTTATTTTACGAATATTTTTTCACCTACTTTTTTATTTCTATACTAAGTTTCTTGCGTCAATGTTCCTAAGGGTGGAGCTTCATGCCGAAATACAGGCTCTCACCTAGTTCGGCTGCAGATGATCCCTCTGACATTATTGTACACGCACGTAGTTATAAGTCGTTTAGTTCGGTTTTCTATAAAAAGCGTGTTTTTTTGTTTTTTTAAACTATTATTTATTTTCTACTTTTTAGTTTGGTTTATTTTTAGTATTATAGCCTTGTTAGTTAACGGAATCAAGATATTTTGCATACTATTGTCGAGATAATTTAATGGAGATTAATTCTATACTTTCTAAAAATTGATTTAGTGCAATAGAAACGAAAAAAAAACATCAAAATAGGTCAAAAATTTTCCTGTCTGTCATGTATGAAACTCCGGAAACACTGTAACTTATGAAAAAAACAATTATTTGAGTATTTTTTTTTTTTTATTCTAATCGACAATAATTGTAGGTCACCGAATGCGAATGGCTAATAAATTCAGTGTCGCTTAATTACAATTAATAAAAAACGAAAACTACAAGACTGTATATCTATTATCCATGTAAAATTAACATGGATGGTGATATATATCTATATCTAGAAATATTATGTACATTTATTCTACCAGGGGCGCTTGTGCAGTACCTTCCTAGTATATAATAGCTGTTTTTTCGGCTACTAACTTTGAACAACTTATTTTTTTTTTTCAAATTAGTGTATTGTCATCGGTCCTCGATAAATCTACAAAGTAAATATCTGGCCGTTTAAAGTGGGTCAAAATCGCGCCCAAAGAAATCGGTTACAAACATACATACAGGTGAAGCTAATAAAAAGCGTGTAAAAAATGATTTTGGTTTCGCCCACAAGTTATTACATGGGAATTGAACATAACTGGCGGTATGTGGATGCCGTGAACTAAAGGTGAACCCCTGCCTAACTGATTGTGAGTGATTTTAAGTTATAAAAACACCATGCCAGCCTCTATAAATCATACAAATAATTTGTTGTCGTTAATAATCATATTATGACGTCGTCGTCACTATCGTTTTTTAAAAGTTTTACCCCTGGCATGAAATTAATGTTTTCCAGGCATTTGTTCGTGGCATCACAATTAAATTTAAAACTAAACAAAGGACGGAAAAGGCGGACGGAATGTGGCCGCGACGCAATTGGTCAGTCGATCCTTGGGTCGACTGACCAACCAATCGCGTGCTCGGAACGATCACAGTATAAATATGGACGAACAGTCCGGAAACTACCTACAAACGCTCGAAACGGCACACTCACACAAACGTGCGCATCGACGAGACCCATAAGCGGATGTCGCGATGCTGTCAGTAGTGCGAGCCGCTTAGGTTAGGGGTCTCGTCGGTGCGCATGTTTGTGTGTGTGTGCCGTTACGAGATTTTCTAGGTAGTTGCCGTTCTGTTCGCCCACATTTATACTGTGGAACGGTGCTACCTCGTTCCCTGCGTCCCGCTTTATAACCAAAGAGATCTAAAAAACAATTTGTGCATGATGAGCATTTAACGACTCTTGCTAAGTTACGTGTGACTGCACACTGTACTAAATAATAAAATAACTGATCTAATTGCGCCTTATGAAATGTACAGCGCAACAAATCACTGTCAAAAAAGTAGCCGACCTACCAAAAAAATAATATTGTGGAAATATTCAACATAAATTAATTTTGGACCAGAAGAATGAAAACTTTATTTACGGAAATGTTTTTTTCAGAAATAATTCCATTCTATTTCGAGAGCATAGGCCATGGTCTAGCATAAACAAAAGATAATATTCTTTAAGCCATGATCTTTTAATGAGTCGCAATTAAGAAGACAAGTGATTAGCTGTGTTAATGATCTGTGTGATACTAAATAGTTGTCACAAAAGAACATTGTTTTTTTTTTAATAGGTAGCTCGATGATCATCATGGATTTAGTTACTAACTTACATAATTAGGAAGCAAACTTGCTACCTCATACTAATTGGTAGGTACCGTGTTTTTTTTTAAAACGCTTATTACTGACGTAGCGCAAAAGGCTGCAAAACTAGAGTGGCACTGGGCAGAATATGTCTTTCAGACGCCGTCTAAGCTGTGGGCCCCACTAGACAGGGTCGCGGCGGACCGAGGAAAAGATGGCGGGACGCCTTGGATGACTTCAACACCGAAAGATATGGAAGGAATGGGGTAGTGGCCTTTCCCCAGGAGTAGAATAATCCTTCAAATAAAGAGAAGTAGAAAGAGACTACGGAGGCTTTAGCCATGCAGGGATTTTATATAATAATATACATATTGATTGATTCTGTTATGTTTTAACCAACTAATTATTTTCTTTTGTTTATTTTTTTTATCTTTATAGGCTCGCGTTTGACCACTATCTCGCCTGATGTTAATTGATGATGTGGTCGAAGGCGAAGCACGCTTACCTAGAAGTAACTTATTCACTCTTGACTAGAAGACCCCTAAGTTGTAGCTATCAGGAAACATAGACGCCGGCAGGGAATTCCACTCCAAAGCTGTACGCATAATGAAAGTATAAAACGCTTTGTGCCAAACGCACAAAGCGTTTGATATCCACCATGTACCGATGGCGCATTGCCGTACGTCTTGTAGTCCGATGATGGAAAGGGCTAGGCGGAATCAAATTGTGCAGTTCCATCGCACACTCCCCAAAATGTAGCCGATAGAAAACCGACAGGCTGGCAACTCGTCGTCGGTGTTCAAGGCCCCTGGAGTTTGACTCGACCAGCGTATCGTTGCCGATGAGTCTCTTGGCCCGTCTGTCAATCGACTCAAGTTCATCAAGTTGCTATTTGGCAGATCCATCCCAGAGGTGAGAGCAGTACTCCATGCATGACCGAACTTGCGCTTTATACAAGTTGAGCAGGTGTTCAGGCGTGAAGTACCGTCTCACCTTCGCAAGGATCCTCAGCTTTCTTGCAGCCAACTGAGCCTTTGCTTCAATGCATGGACCAAAATTGAGGGTCGATGGCAATGTAACACCAAGAAGGTAGGTGGACCGTTATCGGCACGGTTACACCACGGAAAGATGAAGCCGGGTGGAATTGGCTCTTTTTTGTGGAAAAAAGACTGCAGGATTGAAACTGACTAGATTGGCATTGCCCTATTCGGAGACTGCCTCCAAAATAATAAATAAATAATAAAGGTTCCAGGTTTTAGCAGGTCATTAATGTGCAGCAAAAACAATGTTGCCGAGAGCACTGACCCCTGAGGGACTCCAGCGTTAATACCTATCTGACCGGACGAGCAGCCATCGATAACTACTCGAATGGACCGATCCCTCAGGAAGTCTACAATCCAGTCACACAAACTACTAGGCAGACCGAAGGAAGGAAGCTTACCAATAACGCTCTCGTGCCAGACCCTGTCAAAATTCTTCGATATGTCAGGAGACAGCAAGCGCCTCCCCGTGCTTCTCGATGGCCTGAATCCAGATGTGAATGGCATACGCTAGAAGATCCCCAGTTGACCGGTTTCGGCGGAAGCCGTATTGGCGGTCACTAAGGATGTCGTTGTCTTGTCTTGTTCTAGGCATGCCACGAGCTTATTATTCAATACACCTTCCATACTCTTACAGAGGATGGAGGTTAATTTTAGTTTAAGTTATGTTTTGTTGGCCGGGTCAGCACGACTACCCTTCTTGGGCACGGGCTGAACGTTAGCTTGCTCCCAAGCTCGGCAGTTTTCCAGTCACTATCGAAAGGCGATATAAGCGTGTCAAGATCGGAACAATTCAGGCGCACAAGTTTTTAGTACAATTGCTGGTATCCCGTCCGGGCTAGTGGCCTTGTTCACGTCAAGATTACGCAGCACCCTACAGACCTCTCTCTGATGGATGTTTTAAAATGATTATTCAATAGTTATATACTCACTTAGATTTATAATCGAGGATCTTAGTCTTCAGCGTGAGCATTTCACTAGAATCCTGGCTGAACTGCGTCACATCTCGGAGCCTGTGGTTTAGCCACTCCATCAGCAATTCAACTTTCTCACTCTCTTGTTCTTCTAGATTGTTCAGTTTGTTATCAATACTGGCCTAAAAGAAAGAAAATGTATTTACATATTTGCAAACTACATAATATTATCATCCCTGTATACCGCGAAGGGTTGGGCAGAGAGGCAGCTTTTATCAAATAGCTTTTGCTTTCGTTAGGTGTGTAGCACTCGCAACCAGTGTGTGTGTAAGACCAGAAAGTATGAATGCAAACATGGCCCAAACGGCATGTAAGGATCGTCATAGCAGGGGCATGGATAGGATAGGATAGATGGACCCATTGTCCACATTTGGTCCGTTGTGCGTGCAGGCCTCCTCCCTGTGAGAGGGATGGGCCGTAATCCACCACGAGGTCCCATTACGGGTTGGTGGATGTCACATGTCTTCGAATTTTTGGTTCTAAGACATGCCGGTTTCGTCACAATGTTTTCCTTCACCGTTTTGGGAGCAGTGGTAATTAAATAATTTACACAACCTACTACTTGAAAGTCGCGGCCGTTACCACTGGGCCACCACTGCCTTAGCAGGGTCATATTGTAGCTTCTGCCTCCACTCCACGTGGGAAAAAAGGTGTGATTTAAAATTATTATTGTGTGTTTAGGTTTTTGCAAAAAATCTATAGATAGATGAAAATCGAAAAATATAATCCCCGGCAAGTAAGTTGGCAAGAGTCACAGAAGTAGTTTGTCTCTTTGGTAGCGAAGCCGGGCGTCGAACGTTCCGAGCGCGAGATTGGTTTATCAGTTTATACAAGGATCTACTGACCAATCGCGTCGCATCCGCGTTCCGTTCGCTCCATGAGATGGTTGGTCAGTTCGCGAAATATGCGCGAACTTATCCCCACTACGCCTAAACCTTGCCAACTCACATGCCGGGGACTATACCAGGTTATGTCTTTCTCTCTACCTAATGCAGGTCATGGTTTAAAGTGTGCCGAGTTTCATCTAAATCCTTTAGCCATTAAGGCATGATCAACTATCTTATTTATAATACTAGTAGGCTTACTATATAGGATAGAATAATTTAAAACCTGCAGTTCCTTCTTCTCATCAGTTTGAGGTTTCTTACTGCTAGTAGACTGTTTCAGGTGTTCTAGCTCTGAAATGAATGCTGGCAGCTTTGTTTGGATTTTGTGCAGTACTGCCTGGTTAAATTCTGATTGTTCATCAAACGTTAGCTCAACTGCGGTTTGGTGCATGAATCCTGAAACAAATAATTATGTTGTTAAATAAAAGTCATCAAAATTATTTATGTTTTGATGCTCTTGAGGTTACTGAAAAGTTAATATTTTTATCTCTGTACATATGAGCTTTTCAACACAGTTTGTGTAATTTTTAGAGAAAGACTAAAAAAGTTGCGGGGATCAGCTGGATGTGGGATGCACGGGACTGGTCAATGTGTTGGCCTTGGGTGAGGCCTATGTTGAGCAGTAGATGTCTTTCGGCTGATATGATGATGAAGCTTCTCACTGGCTTATGTATATTAAGAGAGTAGCAGATGCCTCACGGTTTCACCTGCGTAGTTCCCATTCCCATGGGAATACAGGAATAAAAAGTAGCCTATGTCACCCAGGGATAGTGTATAATACTCACAACGGATCTTTGTGGCTCTGAATTGGCTGCAAGAGGCTGCGCACTAGCTATTTTTGTGTCAATATTGAATGTGAAAATAGCATTGTATAACTGTCTCTTTCACTCGCATACGTTTGCCGCATCATCCTATCTCGTTTACTCTATGCAGTTAATCTGTTTAGTGCGCAATAGTTGACAGAGCCAACTTCAAAGCCACAAAGATCCGCTGTGAATATTATAGCTTCCCAACAGTGAACGAATTTTTGAAATTAGACCAGTTATTTTCAAATTTATTCATTACATACAAAAATACAAATCTTTCCTCTTTATAATATTAGTATAGTTATAAGAGTGATCTGCCTGCTTCTATTTGGAAACCTTGTGTCCACCAGCTCTTTCATAGAATTGGATTGGGGTCTTGGTTGGGTCGTAGCACAGTTTTCATTAGGTAAGCCTAGTCAACAAAAAAAATCGTATTGCGTTTCAGGTCATCATTCAGAGTTGATAGTAAATTCGTTGTTTCTTACCTAGCACAGTAGCAGTACTCTCATCCCCTGTACTTAGCCTGTGCAGGCTAGAATAATACGAGAGATCACAGTCAGCGATGATCCTGTTCACTTTTCCCTTCAGTTTTTCTGACAATTTGTTTTCGCCACAAACTTCTCTGATTATCTCTAGCAACATGTTCTCTTGTTTCATTTTTATGTCCATGGATACGTTGTCCGTGCTTGTAACTGAATCCATTGTTATTTTAATTATAATAAAAATAACAAATTATTGAAGCACCTTTGAAGAAAACAATTCTGAAATAATTTATAACAAAACAAATCTGTAACCACGCACGACAACCGTTGTGGATTTGAAACTGAAAGATGATTATGACATTGACAAGAATGACAAGAGGATTTTTATTTTATTAAACTAATAAAAAAATATCAGTTTTGCTTTTTCTTGACTAAACTCATTTATATAATTGGGTACTTTCTAAATTTGAAATAATTAATTAATAAACTTTCCATTTTATCGGTGTTAATGTTTATTTAAGAATGTGTATTTGTTACATTTTATAAAAATATAAATTACAGCGCAGCGTCAAGTAATTTTCGAACGAATATTAGTCTTCCAAATAAAATAGCACAGTCGTCATGAAAAATTATTTGTTTCTCTCTTTCTATCAGATGTAAATGCACGCAACAGTAGCGCTATAAAATAGTGATGTTTGGTTGTCCTATTTTATTTACCAGTATTATTTTGTATGAAAAACAGAAACATTTCACTGTGTGTCTGTGTGTGTGTTCACTGTTGTTTCTACTTTGCGTAGATTTTCGTATTTTATTTAATTTAAGAACTTTCCTACACATTTTATTAGTAAAATGTGAGAGAGTTTATCTGTTTTCATCGATAAAGCTGATAAATATTAAAAATGTCGTCAGGAACGGCAGAATCATATAAAAAATCCTCGGAGTCAGAGGCTGGGCCTAATAATGCTCACAACAATCAATCGGAATCTCAAAAGCCGGGAGACAATGCAGACAGAAATAAATCGAATAAAACCTCCAACGAATCTCAAGGAAATTGCTACTGGTGAGTAAACTTTCGTTGTTTTACTTTCTTTTTCAAATTTCGAAAGAGGTTTACTATAACAATAACCTTTGTTTATTTTTTTTAGCGGGAAAGATCGAAACCTGAACATAGCAGAGTTGCTGTGTGCATCTTGCAATCGATGGTTTCACGAATCATGCATTGGCTACCAACTAGGGAAGTTGGTACCATTCATGACAAACTATTTGTTTATTTGCAAGAACTGCTCTCCTACGGGACTTGAAACATTCAAGAAGAACCAGGCTCGTGAGTATTTGGCTGTTATAACCCTTTTTTTCTGATTTTAGGTCTTTGTTTATTAAGCATAGTCACACGCATAGGCGTCATTCAATGAAACCGTGATTTGACCTTCACCATTAACTGCTTAAGATGATAAATTAAGTAAATATTTATAACTCTGTATGTTAGTTACACAAAACAAGTACATAGGTACACAGTAAAATGTGGTACAACACTTTATGAGAATTTATGGAAATTATTTACTTACCGAAATCTTTGTACAGTATCAAAAGTTACAATAATTTAAAAAGCTTGAACAACTGCCTCATCAGTACCACCAATAAAATAAAAAGCAGCCAAGTGCGTGTCGGTCTTGGTACATTTAGGGTTCTGTACCAAAGAAAAATCTGATATAGCAATATTTCAAGTTCAAACGTAAATAAAAAAAATCTTTCGAATAAAATTGTGTGACAGATGACGGACTGATGGACACGAGTTATAGCATTAGAGCTCCGTTTCGACCCTTCTGGTACGGAACCTTAAAAAGTCAATAATAACCATTCCAACAGAGGGAGAAGTGAAAGGATTATGGCAAGTTTTTACTCATATTAAGACATTATATACAGGCAAAAAAATAAACACGCATCTCTTTTACCGACTTATCCAACAGATAGGTGATTCCCATTTCTCCTAAGATAAAGATATTTATTTTTGTAAAACATGAGTATACTATAGATTTGCATGGTCTTAAAATAACATTTGGTAATAGGATCTACATGTTTTGCCGTTCAGAGGATACAAAAAAAAAATTTGGTCATTTAAACCATTTGAATTTATATAGGTAATTAAAACAAAAACAATTATATAATCTACTGTCATGCAGTCGTTTGTAAACAATTTATAGACAAACTTTAAAACTAAAAAAAGGTACAGTTTTGAGATTAAGGAAATGTCATAATGAATGGCATTAAAGTATGATCATTTAAATAATAATAATAATAATAAAGCCTTTTATTTCCCAATTAACAAAGGTTATTTACTTACATAACATTTTTCTAAACTAACTTAATTATTTCACTTAAACTATAGGTAATGTAATGAATTATATTTATTGTTCTAATCTAATATTTTATTTTATTGGGGAATCCAGATTCGGACAAAGGCCTCCTCCAACTCATGCCATTCCGTTCTATCGGCAGCTAGCCTTGTCCAGGTTCCTTTTGCCACCCGTATGATGTCATCGCTCCAACAACGTCTTGGACGGCCTCGATGATCATTTAGAAAATGTAAATAGTACTCTTAACTGTCCATATTGCCGAATCGGATTAAAACAATGGTAATTTCTATTGTGTCTGCTAATTGACACTTGAAGGTGTAGATTAAGGAAATGTCATAATGATAGGCATTTAAGTACGATCATTTAGAAAATGTAAATAGTAGTATGTAGTTAATGTATCACCTTGTTCACAGCATTTCCTCAGATGTGTCTGACAGCTATAGCAAACCTGAAGCAGGAGACCGTAAAAGATGGCAGCAACAGACTTCTGTTCAGCAAAGACCGTGAGATCATACCTTACATAGACCAGTACTGGGAAGCCATGACTACTATGCCAAGACGGTAAGATTTATTTGAACTACTAGCTGTTGCCCGCGAATTCGTCTGCGTAGCATTAGTACTGAATCTATATATATAAAAGAGATTTTACATGATAGTTTTTTTTTTTAACGTTGCAGCGGGCAGAAGCTAGTAGCCTGTATTTTTATATTGCACAATAATATTGTAAGTGTGTGGGCCGTCTTGCTTGGGAAATTATTACAAACTGCCTACCCCTTAAGGATTGATGATTTCTGGGATAGAAACTATCCTATATCCTTCCCAGGATCTCAAACTATCTTCATATAAATTTTCATCCACATTGGCTCAGCGGTTTAGGCTTGAAAAGGTAACAGACAGACAGAAAGAGTTACTTTCACGTTTATAATATTAGTATGGATTTTTGTCTGGTTGATCAAAACTGTCTACTAAAGAGTTGTGTTCCACATTAAGGTTCCTGGGTTCCACATTTAGTACAACAACAACAAACTTTGAAATTTGTAAAGTCCCAGCATTATTATGATTTAGAAATGTTTATTTCAGGTCCATGAATCAGGTTTGAAACTAATTTTACTCTATTTTCTGTTAGAGTAGAATTCTAAATATGTTAGTTCTTTTTTTTAATAATATCTTCACTCCCACTTTTTAATAGTACCTATTCTGTATTCAAAAATAAAATAGTGGTCAAACACGAGACAATAAAAAAAATAAAAACAAAACAGTGTGTTGGTGAGTAGGGCTGCTCAAAAAAGCCGAAGAAAAGTTTAGTAGTCTTTTCAGCAACTATGTATATAATTAACACTGGCAGCTCATAAACTTTATTTAAAATAAAAAAAAACAAATGAAGTTGTCAACTTGTGTCAATTTCAAGAAGTTGCAAGAAATGTACTTAGGAGAATAAATTATTGATTTTCTGTATTCAGGTATTGGTATATATTGTTATTAAAACAAATTGCTATTTTATTTTATATTTTCATAGTTTTTTTTTTGTCATAGCCCATTTTGTGTACCACTGTTAGGTAAAAGCCTCCCCGTTTCCTTGCAAACCTCTCTGTCTTGCTTAATCTCCTTTTTATTTCTCTAAATTATTAGATCCTCCCTTCTTGCCCTTCCATACTAATATAAATTTCTGTCTTAGCTCCCATATCAGTTCAAAACTCCAGAATCTCTTTAAGATTCCACCATATTTGTTTAAACAAACAATATATTTCAGAGTAACCCAATCCTGGTACGCGACTGTGCAGCGGGCACTTATAAAAGACATACAAGTACTGTTCACCTACGAAGAGGACGCCAACCAAGGACCAATGTTCGGGTTGTACAATATGGAGTTGACAGCTATCAAGCCCAACTATGAAGCTATGATCAAACAGGGGCAGCTCAAGGTTACTGATATGGGCATAGCAACAAGTAAGTTATCATTTTTACTAGTCATTTTTTTATCACTCGTCATCAGAGGAGCTCGGTCGATCGAGGTTAAGCGACGCTTGACGAGGTCGGTCCGTGGATGGGTGACCATTTCAACATTCCGAGTTTCCTCCAAAAGCATGTTAAGCCCGGTTGGTTCCGGCTGCCATTTGAAGATCTTTGAGATTGTGGTCAAGCGCGAGCCTATAGGTTATAAAAAAAAAAAAAAAATCTTTGACAGTCATTATGGGTACTCAGAAGCCTAAGTTCTGACACCAGTCTTGCCAAGGGGTACCGTGTTACCCAGTAACTGAGTTGTGGAGGTCAGATAGGCAGTCGCTCCATGTAAAACACTGGTACTTAGCTTAGCTGAATCCGGTAAGACAGGAAGCCGACCCCAATGTAGTTGTAAAAAAAGGGTAAGCAGACTTGATAGGCTTGCGCTTGACCGCTTTCTCACCTGATGGTAACCGATGATGTTGTTGCACGCTTGCTTAGAAGTAATCTATTCACGCATGACTTAAAGACCCCTAGATTGTAGCTATCAGGTAACAGACTCCCGCAAGGACTTGCACTCCTTAGCTGCAAGCATAATGAAAGTACACATTTCGAAAACGTTTAGTGCGTATGGGTGTCCACCATGTACCGATGGCGCATCGCCGTACGTCTTGTAGTCCTATGATGAAACGGACTAGGCGGAATTAGATCATACAATTTCAGTGCTCATACCACGAAAGGCAACCGATAAAAAGCTGGCAACTCGTCGACGATGTTCAAGGCTCTGGAGCTTTGACTCAACCAGTGCCTTATTGCCGATAAGCTTCTTGGCCCGCTTATCGATCGACTCTATTGTACTCCATGCGCTGAAATTGCCTTTGCTACAAAACTGCTTTTAGTTTTCTGACTATGTTGTATGTATATGTGTGTATTTTACCAAAATGAGAGCTTTTCTCTAATGTACTTAGAATCAATAATGCGAGCGTGTTACTGCCCCCCCTGCAGGGCTTCTTTTTATAGGACCAAGATGAGAGAAACAAATTGTTTTTCAATCTATAAAAAAAAAAAGTTTGTCATAAATAGATTTGCATCAATCAATCTGCCTAGCCTTTTCCCTACTATATTGGGGTCGGCTTCCAGTCTAACCGGATTCAGCTGAGTACCAGTGTTTTACATGGATCGATTTGATAGATTTGCATCAATTTCGTCTATTCAGAACATTCAAGTCAAATTATCTTCGCACTATATCTGGTGAATGCATGTTACTGTAATTTAGATTAGCTAAAGGCCTAATAGAGCAAAAAAAAAAACGGCAACAATTTTCATTTATCTGAATGGCAAAACCATAAACAATATCAAGGCTTTTGAATGATACAAAAAAAGTGTTTTTTAATTCTTAATTCATATTCTCAGACAGCAACAATACCTCCTGCATATTAATTTATTATGCAAAGGAGTTGTCACGACCGATTATATTATTAAAATTTGTTTTTAAAGGAAGCACGATAATGTAAAGTGGGAATTAGGAATATTCCATTTGTACCCACAATTATCACCACATGACAATTATTCTCTTAAAGACAACGACCCTCTTGAACCAATTATGAATATAATAATGTTTATTTTTAAAATAAATCATTAATTTACCCACCTATAAGGAATTAACCTACAACAATATTTACACTCGCAGGCAAGATTATGACAAGCGCGACCTAAAAACCTCAATAAAATAACGTCTGGTTAGAAATTGTTGAGTGGCATAAACACCTTAATTGACCGACTGACATGTCGCTTTGGAAACGATCCAAAACACTGAAAAACGTACACTAGTAACGCGCGCGGTGCATACAAAGAATTGTAAAGTCAACCACAAAGACATGTTATTGAATAATGACATTGTTCTTTATGCATTGGTGTATGTAAACATAACCGCGACGCACACAGCGGCCGCATTAAAACACTATATTCTACGTTAGTGTGTCCGTATATTCGCCGATAAGTACACATAGGACCGTCGCGTTAGCCGCGCGATTTCTCCTCTATTGATTTTAGATTTAAATAGTTCACTTCATAATCACCTTGAACTTTATGGCTGGTAAGTTACGTCCTATTTTTGTTTCTTTCTTCTCAAATTCACTGTGAGAATGTGCATATATAATTAGTTTACACGACTATCTGTTATCAGAATCGTAATTTGCCTTGAATAAATGTTTACATTTATATTAGTGGGTATGTATTGGCGTCGCGTTTCCGTCTCGTTAAAGTAACGTACGTATAAGGCGAAAACTATTTTTTATTCCTTATATGATGTCGGTGTGTTGTTTATGTTCGGCGTTCCACATTGTTGTGTTGTTTGTCACGTAAGACCCCGATGTAATCGCGCGTAGCTTCGTCTCGATACGTGTACCTACTTTATCTTATCAACACTTGCACTAAATATATTTGTCAGTTAGTCCAGTTATCGGTGCTGACGACATGGATTGTAAGTTAAGATTTTAATTGATTTTAGTTGTGTATTTAAATGGCTCTTTGGTATGGTGTTAACGTCCTCTTGCATAAATAATTGTTTCCTGCAGTTATGCGATTGGTATGGCTGGCGTGTTATAATGAAGTCTCTTCTTTATTCAATTAGGATTTGTCCGTGGTCTTAGCAATACAACTGCAGCCGTTTTAGCTGTTTTATTTCGAATAATAGCTTGTTGTAAAAGTGTTTATTGACACCATAAATATATTTTTCTAGTATAAAGTACAGTCTGATGAGGAAGTATTAAAGCGTGGCCAAGCCACAACCGTTATCTTTAGTGTGTAGGTAATATCGATGTCCACTGCGGAAAATGTATGTCGATGTTTTTCTTATTTTAACGAGCAATGTGTCGTATTTGTGTCAAGTCTAGATAATCGTGTTGTTTGAATTCTATGGCGTCGTATTTTATGACGGTACTGAAATTGCGGTAGTCTTCGGGAAATGTTGAAATGTGTCGAAAATCGATTCTTCAGGAAATTGTCAAGATTCTTTTCTAACTAGGGAGAAAACATACTTTCTACCTGCCTATGTCAAATCTTTTCTTAGAAAGCGTTACCGCATGTCAAGCCAAGGACAAATCCTTGTTCCACGAGTCCCATCCATCCACGAACTTAAACGAATATTGTCGAGATACCCACCCGCCTAAAAATTGCCGTCCTTTGGAGTTTACTTTTCTGCAGACATTTTTGGACCAACAAACTACTAAAATGTACTTTATGACATGATTAAGATAACGGCACAAACGGCGGATAAATAACGGCACATGTTGTGGATGATTTCGGGCATATTAAAAAGCTCAAAGCGAACCACTTTTTGCCATTTAGAAGGCATGTTATAAACGAATAAAGACTATTTTGGAAGACATTTTGCAGCGCCGCGAAATGAGGTCACAATGTTTACCCTATGACTGCATCACAATATGTCACTGTCCGTTGGCCATTATGCTCCAGTTTTCTTTTTTTTTATCCTCTATAGGCTTGCGCTTGATCACTATCTCACCTGATGTTAAGCGATGATGTGGTCGACGGTGACGCACGCTTGCCTAGAAAAACCTATTCACTCTTGACCCCTAGATTGTAGCTATCGGGAAACAGACTCCGGCAGGGAATTCCACTCCTTAGCTGTACGCATAATGAAAGTGTCCCCAAAACGTTTTGTGCGTATGGGTGGGATATCTACCATGTACCGATGACGCATCGCCGTACGTCTGGTAGTAGTAGGGATTCCCCGTTTCTAGATCAAGGAAAATCCTCGGAAAATCCTGTGGTTGTGGACCGGCTCGGCTACTAGTCCCACATGCCGCGAATAAAGTTTATTACACGTCGCGGTTAATTAATTTAATTACACACGCGAATTACATTTATAGCGCGCGAATCGACTTTATCGCGGACTACTCGCGGTTCAAATATTTTAAGGTAGTAGTAGGGATTCCCCGTTTCTAGATCAAGGAAAATCCTCGGAAAATCCTGTGGTTGTGGACCGGCTCGGCTACTAGTCCCACATGCCGCGAATAAAGTTTATTACACGTCGCGGTTAATTAATTTAATTACACACGCGAATTACATTTATAGCGCGCGAATCGACTTTATCGCGGACTACTCGCGGTTCAAATATTTTAAGGTAGTAGTAGGGATTCGCCGTTTCTAGATCAAGGAAAATCCTCGGAAAATCCTGTGGTTGTGGACCGGCTCGGCTACTAGTCCCACATGCCGCGAATAAAGTTTATTACACACGTCTTGCGTGCCTTACACCTCTGCTAATTCAAAGGTGGTGTACTTATACCTTGTGTGGACGACATACTTTATACACCGCGAATTAACTTTATTGCATGCTCATCAAACCTCTAATTATTTTATCGACTTGCGGAGGATCACATCTACTTACTACCTGGCCCGTACCTCAGACCTTTGCTTAGGACAATGGAATTCTACGGCCATTATGTTTTCACCGTTTCAAGGTATCATAAAAAAAGGTTTATTGCTCTCCAACGTATTGTTAGGCTTACTCATTGTTGCATCCTGTGGAGTAATTATAGCGATAAAAAAACTAAAAAAAACATTCCTTCAGACATATTGTTCTTACACATGTATTTGTTATTAACGTCGATTCCTGTCTGGCCCGTACCTCAGACCTTTGCTTAGGACAATGGAATTCTACGGCCATTATGTTTTCACCGTTTCAAGGTATCATAAAAAAAGGTTTATTGCTCTCCAACGTATTGTTAGGCTTACTCATTGTTGCATCCTGTGGAGTAATTATAGCGATAAAAAAACTAAAAAAAACATTCCTTCAGACATATTGTTCTTACACATGTATTTGTTATTCACGTCGATTCCTGTCTGGAGTGAGAAACCCGTTATGTCCCTATAAAACAGACGACCGAAAGCATACAGCATCGTATTATCTTCTGTGCTCTACACCAAACACGGTCTCCTGTTGTTTATATAGTGAAGTGGTGAAGCTGCTGAATAATGACTGTAAGTATCTCATCTTTGTTTAAAATATGTTCGTTTATGTCTCATTTACTGTCGATTTATTTATTATTGTGTGTTTACCATGTTGTTACGCTCGTTCCTTAACCAATTTTTTATTGTTTCAGTTCTCTGAAAATACGTTTAAGAGTTACTACTATCCAGAGCTGCACGACGAACCCAGTGACGAGGAAGGTACACTTGCCTACAAAGTGAAACAGGCAATATCCAAAAGGTCCAATAGCATCGATGACTTTTTTGAAAAACCGAAGAAGAAGAAGAAGCTTATTAAAAAGTCGTCGAGTGTTGGTCGTCGCTCATCGTCGAACGGAGGTGTTCAATACATCACCTCAAATAAAGAGGACGGTGAGAAGGCATCCCACCTTATCAAAATAGAGATATATGATCTCAACAGGATCAAGAATGTCGCACCGACGGACCACTGGAAACATGCAGACGTCCGTGTTAAATACTATGCAGAAGTCGAGGAAGACAAACACATGTTAAGTGTGAGAGATGTCATATTTGATATTACCAAAGAGTTGGCAACAAAAGACGATTGTGTAAAATATTTTATAGAGACTGATAAGTGAATAAGAGAATGTGTGTGTGTTGGTGCTTAGAATTTAAGTCTTTTTTAAGAACATTGTAAATTGTTTTATATTTGTGCTATTGTAATTTGAATTTCACTAGAGTTAAGTCATACTATCTATTCAGGTACTTATTTTTAAGAACGTTGTAAAGTGTATTTTATCAGTGCTATTGTTATTAGAAATTCGCTAGAGTTAAGTCATATTATGTATTCAGGTGCGAGACTTGTTTCGAAGAACTTTGTGTATTGAACATGTATAAGTGTATTTTGTTAAGAATTGTAAAGATAATAAAACTGCATATTTATTTAAAATTCGTCTTTAATTCATTTCTTGACTTCAGCAAAGTAGCAACATTACAGAAAAGGTTATCTAACAACTCTGCATTAGGCAGATCTGGTCTTGTGGGTTTTACTTTTAAAATATGAACGGAACATCTTGTCAACTAATATATCATTGAATAATGTATTACTGGTAAATAATTTAGTAAAATTCAGCATCGTACATCCGTGAAATTTATGTAACAAATACATTAAACAGTACTCCCCACAAACTAAAGTAAAATCATTCTGAATCCTACTTATATTCCAGTCCCATCTTTTGCAATTCCTTCTTAAAAATTGTAGATAATATCCGGTTGGTGCCCGTCCATAGGAATCAAAATATTGACCAACACCATTCAAATCAATATTTATAGCTACCCAGTGAGAGCCTGGTTTATCATCAGCGTCCAGGTTACCTATTATATATGTTGGTAGCTGGGTATAAACTGGTAACCTGTTTGCAGCATACACATTTTTTGCTAGACCTGGATGAATTTTTTTTAAGTGTTTCTGTATGTCTACTGTATCCATACTTATTAAACAAACGGTGAGAGCTATGACAGTACTAATCTATGCTGTGGGTAATGTGTAAATGTTTCATTTTAACTTGATTATGTATAATATAATTTGAGAACTAAAGTTTTCAATTATATATTTAGGGGGTAAATAAAAATGGAAATAGTTTTTACATAATTGTTTATTCAAAATTTCAGTTTATACAATGTTTTCTTATATCTTACACTATTATACATTTATTCTTAACTACTATAATCTACAGTTACATTTCTGTTTTTATCAATTTCAATTATATTATCAAATTCTGCATAAACAATGCAGTTAATTGTTTGTATAAGTGATGATTCAAAACGAACCTCTAATCTTACACTACCATGCTTAATGAGATTCCAATGTCCTGATGAGTTAGCTGATAAATCAGGTGTTAAATCGAAAGCCAACAGACAGTATCCTTTAGCATATTGCTCTCGAGATATTGCATTACCTTCATTAAGAAAATGTATACCAGTTCCAGAGAAAAGAGTGTGATAAGCAGATGTAAAAACATCTTTATCAAAAGATGGTTGTAAAGCCTTTGAAGGAACTTGTTGACCATCAATGTATAAGCTAAAAGTATTAATACCATAATTTTCAAAATTGAATGGATTTTTAGTAAGAGTACCATTAAAAGCAGCATTGCTTACGAACCCAACTATGCATCTTTTGGGTACCTGTCCTAGAAAAATATTATCAAGAGTTTTTCCCTGAACACCAGATGGAATTGTTAAGACTTTAACTTCAGCTCGAGTGATGGGGTATTTAGCTGTGGTAGAAGCTAAAACTTTCTGATGTGCAAGTAATACAGTTGGATTAATTCTTGCCCTTCGAACAATGAGAGTTGCATCTGTAATGCACACTTTAAATTTTGTATCGCTCGAAGAAGCTATCAAATTAAAGCTTTCTCTTGAACGAACCAATTTTACACACATTTCAACACCATTAATCATAAATTTTTCTTGATTAAATATATCACCATGAAGATGCCCAATCATTTCAATTTCTTTACTTTCAGTAGTAAGTTCTTGTCTTTTAACAAATCCTTTGTTTTTTTCATCTGTAGAATTCATTTTGCCTGCAGTATCCTCATACCAAAGACCACAAGTGAGATGAGATTGTTTAGCTGCAGGAGCATAGTTTAAAAGCGTTTCCATGTAGGCTCGATAGGCATATGTATTATTGGGTGGTGATACTAGTTTTTGATTCAAATAAACATCAAGCTGACTGAAGAGTGAATGCAACCAATTGTTTACTGGGGCAACCACCGTAGATGATAACAGGTTTGATGAATCCTGATTTAGTATCTTTGCCTTTATGTGGAGTAATGTGTGTGACAAATCTATGTAGTCATCACCTGTACCCGGAATTTGAAACTCTATAGGCCCATCATCAGCAAGAGATGAAATTGGTTTATAATGAATCCACAATCCATTTTCAATGCTCGTTTGTGTAGACGGTAAAGCAAACAAATCCAATTCTGACTTAACACACTCACAAGAATGATTGTGAAGAAAAGACATAATTAATTAGAAAATATATCTTTGATATTATTTGGTTTTAGACCTGATTTTTTCACAGCTTTCACTCTAGCAGTTAATGGTGGAATGAATGAAGACAATCGTTTTCTTTTGGTTATATACCCAGAGCCAGACATGTTGATTCTATCAATTTTGTCATCGGCTTTTCTTTTTAAGTTTGAACCAACTTGCTTGAGGCGAGCTTTAATCGAATCTTCCATGGGACGTGCTTGAGCTATATCAGTCAAGAGTCCTATTCCTGCATTTAGTGCTTCTTTACCAATAACTCTAGCACCACTCGAAAGTAAAGGTAAAACTGATCTAAATAATCCACCTAAGAAACTCCCGATACCGTGACCACGCTGGTATGATGATCCCTTATAAATTACTCCAATACCGGACCCAGCTTGATGTGTATAATAATTTTCGTAAGGGCATTTAGTATGATCACGAAGAGAATACATTACAATAATTTTCGGAAATGCAGTTTAATACACACGGTTCCAAACTGGAATGGTATTTTTTGTCCTGTGCTCGATCTTATATCTATTTCCAGTGTATCAAACTCTCTTCGCATAACAGGTAAGTAATGAGGTGGGGAGAAAACGTGCATTTTATTTGCACCATAAATGTATTTTGATGGATCTAATGAAATTATTCTTAATAAAGGAGTCATAACATCACCTACAATCTGAGGATCGATTATATCACAATATACAAATAGTTGAGATGGTAACCCTAAGTGTAAATTAGCAGGACACTTTCCAAAATTTCTCTCTAAGAGATTTGTATTTGGCTCATAACCTAGTTGTAAACTTAATTTTGGTGATAATGTTACGGATGATATTTTTTTATCCAAAACAGCAACATGCACAAATTTAGTTATTTCATCATAACGAAATCTTAAGTTCTCTTTGATACCATTTAACGCTTTCAAAATATGTTCCACGTTATCATAGTTGGTAGCTGGAATATGTTTTTTGTAGTACACTGTTGAGGATTTATCTTCATTAGGCATTAACATGGTTTTTGTAATATATATAACATTTTCATGATCTTGAACAGTAAACATGGTACATGGATATTGAAACTCAACAACCCCAACCGACCATTCACCTTCTAATTTAATAGCTTTTGGTAATTTTGTTGAAAAATTTGTGGTCTTGTTATCAGGAAAGTAATCCATTGAACTATTGCTGAGCAAAGTTAAATAAAAACTTTCTTTATTCATATTTCTTTTAAATCAGTAGCTAAAATCCAACTGTTAAATTTATTTGGATAACCTTTCCACTTCACTAACACTTCTTTTCTGATACCTGAATATCTAGAACGAATTATTTTATCTATTTTATAGTTTAAGGTGGGGTTATAAGACACCTTTTGTAATTCTTTTTCATAAAAAGTGCCAACGATTGGTTCATTTTCTAAATCTGTTATTGTATAAACAATCCATGGAGACCTATCAATTATTGAGGATATAATAAATACTTCATCACTCCAGTTCGATTCATAACCTTTTTGGAATACATGCTTATATTTTGTTATTCGAACGTAATCACCAACATTTAATTTTGGTTTTGGACCATTTAAAGAGATTTTGTTTGGTCCTCTGTCATAGAGATTAGTCCAGACTGTCATAATATTGTTAGAATTTACATCACAAGGACACATCTTAATACTGGAGTGAATGCTATGGTTATAAGAATATATTAAATCTTGTAAAACGTCTACGTACTTATATGTATTTTTATGAGTGAAATAACGCCACATTTTCATTTTCAATGTTCTTTGAAATCGTTCGACAATGCTGGCCTTAATATCAGGATTGTTAGTCGTATAGTAGTTAATCTGCTTAGATTTGAAGTATCGTTGTACATCTTTTGAAACAAATTCAGTACCTTTATCAGATTGTATGTGTGTAGGAGTTGTATTAGCTTCAGTAAATATACTTTCAAAACATTCTTTGGTAGTATCTGAATTTTTCTTTTTCATAGGTCTAGCAAAAGCATATTTACTAAAGACATCAATAACACAAAGTATATAGTTAAAACCATCATTATATTGAGAGTAAGATCGCATGTCACTCAAATCTGCTTGCCATAGTTCATTAATATTTGATAAAATATATTTATTTCGCGAAAACTTCTTCCGAACCGGTTTGTGAAGTGTGTACGTTTCTTGTGATTGTAACCAATTTTTTACACGTTTTTTGTCCATTTTACCATTCATAGCTGTTGTTAGTTTATCAATACTACTATAGCCAGCAGGATTTGATGGGTCATAATAAATTCTATTAATTTCTTCTAGTACGGAGTCCATTTTTCCCAATCAATCTTTTTTCTTATTTTTTTTATGAGCTTCTTATCCCCACTACTTGGTGTAGTGAATTCTTCAACTTCTGATGGTTCGCCTAGATCTTTTGTTTGAAGTTTATTGATGAATTCATATCTCTTTGGATTACCAATGTAAGTCAGTGGTACTTTAATATCTTTTAATGCTTTAGCAAATTTGTCCCACCCTATTGGGTCACTTCTTTTCAATGGTCTTAGTGAATCATTTACTAAATCAACAATATTACTTCCAGGAATTTTTTCATTGTCAATTATAACTGTACCTTCGTTGTCCCAATGTATTTTACTTTTACTTGATTCCACTAAATTTAATAGTAACTCACCTTTTTTATTATAAGTTTTTGGTATCAAACTAAGTATTTGGGAGGTTGAGTAGACCGGTTTTGTTGTAAAATTATCTTCTTTCTTAATAGGTTCAATGTCTCGCAACGAAGCTTCGTTAGTAACTATATGTTTATCATCCATTTCTTTATTTTTATAACTATTCTTAGATTCATTTATACCATCGTTAGAGATATCATTATAAATTGGTAGTTTATAAGGTTGACGGTCTTCTTCAGCAAAGTGGAGATATCTTTGTAGAGTTTGTAAATATAACATCCACTTCTTTCGATCTTCAGTATTACTTTTCATAATATTTTGCATTTCAGTGTCTAATCGAGATAAATTATTGTTACCCATGGTTTCATGTTTTAGTTTTTCAATTAATCCAGGTTCTATAAGTAGCATCTTTTTTGCATTTTCCATGTTAACTTTGTGAAGTAAAACAACTTACGAAAGCACTCAAAATTGATCCTAATATTATAGGTAAGAAAGCTCCTCCTTTTTGAATGATTATATTTTTTCTTAGTTTAGTTTTACACTTTCGCACCAATTTCCGGAGAATATTTTTATATTTATTTAATTTCTTCTTTTCTTGATCTTTGAGAGGTACCTTCCCTTGTAGAACGTTATGAATGCATTCACATAGAAAATTTATTTCTTTGTCATCACAAGATTTGATAATTGCTTTTTGATACTTCGGTTTAAGTGTATACAATGCGTTTAATAAATTTCTATACGTTGTTAGTCTACGATGCATTGTTAACAAATGATAGGAACTGTTTGATTCTTGAAGTATTTAAACCTTTTTGTAGGTACGTATACTGTGCAATACCCATTAAATGGGAATATTTTTGTTTTGATACGGCACAAGTCATTAGTATTCTGCTTTAAATCAATTAATAAATATCCATGGGCTTCTGATGTAGCATCCTTGTAAGCATCTTCAATAAATTTTGCATCATCTGGGGATACCTGTCTTGCTAAATATCGTATTTGAGTTTTATCACGAGGATTTTTAAAATAAATTATGTAACTTGAATTCAAGGAAATGTCCCTTTGCCCTTTACCCTGATGAAATAAGTTTTGTGATATATAAAACACGCTTAAATTTCTGTGGTGACTACCCTTGGTAAATATGTCAACAATTCTACCATCTGATTCTCTCATTAGATCATCTATTATAACGAGATGTGGTTTCTCCCCATCAAACATGTTAAGGTCGGGAATACCTTGATGATAGTTGACATTTTGTAAATTATACAAAGGTTGCATTTCGTCAAAGCACCATGTAATTTGATTAAAATCACAATTACATATTTCTTTTATAGATTTTATAAAATCCGTCACAAACTTCGATTTCCCACAAGCACTCGGACCTGCGACTATGGCAGTAAAGGGGTGGAAAAAATGGATCATTCTAAATGAACGTGTGAACTCTACAGGTGTATCGGAATGAATAAAACATATCATTAAAATTAAAGCTATTATATTTGGTCAAAAATGTTAAAATAAATCTACAACTAATAAAAAAGCAAGAATACATATTTACATACACATATTTTCATGCACATATAATTGAGAGGTACATCTTTTAATATACAGAAAATAATAATATTAAATGTTCTTTATTCTATAATGACCCCAAGCGAGAGTGTCAGTAGAATTTCTTAATAAATATCGTTTTGTGTCACTGTGCGATAGTGATATTTTGTTTATTTTTTGAGTATAAATCGCGTGTTTTATTGATTTAAATCTTAACATTTCACTATAACGAATTTTCTTTTCGAACAAACATGTTTTATAATCATTAAGTTCAAATTTATTTGTGATACATTTATTAATACCTTTTGCTTTAGCTACAAGTTTATTCTGCACATCCATTGCATACATTTTTGCACGAAGTCCTACAAATTCTTTGAGAATTTTACCATTATTTTCATCTTTAAAAAAGCCTAACCGTTTTTTATTTATTAATGGTAAACCATATTCATTATTAGGTGGATAGTCAGACGTATCAAAATAATATTCTAAGTTGTCTTTGATATCATCATAAAAATTGTATGTAAATATTTGATAAATCAAACTGTCAGTATCCGTGTAAAGTAGTTTGAGATTATCTTGATACTTTGATTTCATAAAATCATAATGAAATTGATACATTAAGGTTTTTGATAGATCTAATATACAAAACCCGAGGTAAATTGGTTTGTTATATAAAACTTTAGTTTTCTTTAATTGTACTGCGACTAAATCTTCGGAGAATATTGAAATACTGTGAAATTCAGGTCTTGCTATCAAAGCTTGAGCTCCTTGAGTTTTCCCACGATTCAACCAGTGGTTGACTAATTTAACATTCACTCTTTTTTGTACGTTTTCCATTGTTTTACCAAAAACAGAGTTGTTCATAAGTTTAAAAAAGTCTTTTTCGAAATCTGAAGTTGCCAAAGAACGCATGTGTGTGTTTAAATCTATGTAACTTTTTAACCATGCGGATTGTTCAAATTTAAGGATTCTATGAACTTTAAGTAATCGCAAACCTTTTTCTAAACATTGTTTAAGATTTCTATAATGAATAACATAGTTCTTTTTATTATTTAAATTTGGAATCAATTTTCGATCTTTGCTATCACCTAAACATATGTTTTGAGGACAAAAGGGTAAATCTGAATGAAAATCATGTAAATTGTTTGGATATTCTAAATCTACTTCTAAAATAAAACCGTGCTTGGCATCGTCGGGGATGTTAAAATCAGTGTTTACATCTACCCATTCAAATTTGCCGGTTGGGAGGCACTGGGACATAGCCCAACCGTAAAGGTTATTTGCATCTAGGTACATCAGAAAGGAAGATGGTGTACTGGGATCATATTCTGTCATAAATAAGTTATTTGCTTTTGCGTGTCTATTACTGCATTGAGATATACCACCCCTGATATTGTTCGCAATGAAAGCAATTTTATCGATATCTGTAAGAAGTTCTAAATTTATTTTAGTAAAAATTAACATTGCATCCCAACTTAATCCAGGTGCTGTATAATAATGAGCTGGGTCCAGACTATATGTGTTAAGACAAACGTTTCTAAAATTTTCAAATATATCTGCTAATAACAAAACATCCGTTTTTAAATAAAGATTTGAATAGTCACCCATGTTTTGACAATTGAAGTGTTTCCATACATCATGAGCGTGATGGTAATCATTTTCGGAGATGTGGCTATCATTCAAAGAACTATAAAATTTATCGCGAGTAGGAAGAGAAGTTATTTTTAAAGAATCAAATGAAGTCATGTATTCGTATGGATAAACACCCTTTCGTATTAATCTTTTGAAGTCTTCTTCACGTGGAAAATTTAATTTGAGCTCGTTAAATTGTTGGGGTAGTAAATTTTTAGCTAATTTGTCAAGACTACTGGACATAAATTTAAGTGAATCAAGAAATCTTAATTTCATAACACGGTTATTAATACGTAAAACCTTGGAAAAAGAAATATATTTCTCTTTATTCTCAGGAATGAGTTCTATATTACCCTCTTCAAAATTGAGACCATGAACTATAAAATGAGCATCATAATTACTTAAGTTGTGAAAAAATACAGGTAAAAAGTTTGGTGTTCGGTATTTCTCAGAACAAAAAGGATGGGCGACTCCTTCATACTCGCCAGTATGCCAATTATATGAAATTGTGGAATGACCATTTATATTATTATTACAAATATAACACGTGTTGCTTTGGCTAATATCTGTAATATTTTGACTCGTTAACGGTAATGGGCTTTTAACACAACTATTCTTTTTACAGATACTTTCTAAATCTTTTTTAATGAATTGCATAAATGTGAGTGCACAATCTTTACCAGTATATGTTCTATATATTGAAAAGCTATCATTATAAGAACATTTAAGATAGTACCCAAAACTATACATTTCATGTTTTTGAATATTAGAAGTTGATGATATACTCGGATCGTTAGAACAACTGTCGATTGGATTTAAAAATGCTTCAAAGTCAGCATATACAACAAAAGGAACTCTTAACTTACGTTCATAATTATTAAATGAGATTTGGTTAGATGGAGTTATTTCATTGAACCAATTTCTCTTACTGTCACAGTTAGATGGTAATTCTGTGCATACGTTGAAACAATCATTTTCTTGATGTCGCTGTAAATTATCGCGTGATGTAAAATGTAATAAACAACCATCACAAATATGAACTGCATGCTCTGATGCTGATAATTGTTTAGAAACTAATCTTGAAAGGTTTTTAATATAACAATAATGACCGTTACTACCTTGAGATAAGTACAATAAGTTTAAATGAGTAGAGTTCCTTTGTTTTGTTAAATGTAATGGTCCTACAACTTTATTCGCCTTACTTGTTAAATCGTATTCTAGACCAAAAACATTAATACTTATATTATTGAGTTTTTCAAATTTATGAATGTCATTAATTTTTAAAGGAAAGCATAGTTGATCAAATTTTAATTTATTTTTATGTTGCATGTAAGCTGTTACTCTATTACAGTTATTTTTAACTGGGTACAATCCTGACAATACGGCCCAACGAAAGCATTCGTTATCATTATTTTGAACGTTGATAACAGCTTTCTTATATTTTATATCTAATGGTAAATCTATGTACGACGATCCATGTAATGGGTTAAACTTGTTAACATTCATGTCTAAGTGTTTTATTTTAACTAAACTCCATCCACTATCCTTTTTCTCAAAATTTGAAATTTTATTTGTTATTTCAGTAACAATAGATGAAAAAATTATTCCCGTATCATCCCCACGACAAATAACATAATTAGACATTTGAAAGTCAAAAGTATTAAAAAGATTTTTGGTTTCTTGGGTAAAGTTGGCATTAAGAATAAAATTTACTTTCACAGCAAAGTGTTCTATAATACATCGTTCTAGTAATTTATATATTAAATCTTTAATATTTTCTAAAAATAATTCCGGTGTTTGAAATGGTTGGTCTGAATTTATATTCGATTTTATTCTGTAAGTAAGAATTCTATTCCCGAACGCACTTTCTATTATTTGTACGTTTGTTAATTCTTCATCAGATCTTAAAACATTGATTTTATGGGTATTACTCTTGAAATGGTTGGTTAAATATTTCCTTGATACAAATACGTGACATACAGAACATTCAATTTTATCATTATTTTCTGTACTCACATTTTGATTTATTGACACCGACGATGTTGATGTTGAAGGACTTTCATCATGTTTTTTCGTCCTCTTCTTTGCCCGTTCCTCTTCTATCAGGTCCGTTGTCGCCGGTCTTTTCTTTCTTCCTCCACCAATTTGAATAGATCTGTTTAAAAAAGAAACCAAAATAACATTAGCAAAATTTATCAACAATTACACCAAGTATAGTATTCACCGATTACACATAAAGTACTAACATGATTATTGACACCGTAAACAATACGCTTGCATTGGTAAAACGCCATCGAAATCATCTTGACCGGATTGAACACTGTGGTCAATGATTGTATGTCCTTCACATGGGGTATAATATGGAGTTATATCTGGATCTCGCAACATTGATTCCGGTAACACATTTTGTATGAACCAATACCGTATTAAACGATGAAATTTTTTTAAAATGAGACTTTTTCCCATACTTATAATGTCACTCTGAGATAAAATATCAAATTCAAAGCTGCGATACATTTTCTATCGTTGTAGTAACCAAAACACGGTCCAAAGAAACGAATGATTTCAAAACACGCTACTACAACTTTAAGTACTCAAAATTCCATCCCCTCCTCATCGATTACCAAAACATGTAGCAACAAGTTAATTTATAACACAAAAGACTACTCACGTTTCAAAATGGTCCTTTTCTGCTTCCTCACAGAGCTCGTATAATTCTTGATCGAAGCTTGAAGACATCAGTTCCAATGATTCGATGTCTTCAACAATCAAGATGAGCTCTGAGTTGTACAGGTCACAGCTTAGTCTATCCATGGTATTGGATGAATAAGAAATGATGAACTACAAGTTACTTTTTTAGCTTTATATAGTATTTACCCACACCCAACTCATTTAACAACGTATTGTTAATACAAAGTTCTTCGAAACAAGTCTCGTACCTGAATAGATAGTATGACTTAACTCTAGTGAAATTCAAATTACAATAGCACAAATATAAAACAATTTACAATGTTCTTAAAAAAGACCTCACTCCAGACAGGAATCGACGTGAATAACAAATACATGTGTGAACCTGTGTAAGAACAATATGTCTGAAGGAATGTTTTTTTAGTTTTTTTATCGCTATAATTACTCCACAGGATGCAACAATGAGTAAGCCTAACAATACATTGGAGAGCAATAAACCTTTTTTTATGATACCTTGAAACGGTGAAAACATAATGGCCGTAGAATTCCATTGTCCTAAGCAAAGGTCTGAGGTACGGGCCAGACAGGAATCGACGTGAATAACAAATACATGTGTAAGAACAATATGTCTGAAGGAATTTTTTTTTTTAGTTTTTTATCGCTATAATTACTCCACAGGATGCAACAATGAGACGGGCCAGGTAGTAAGTAGATGTGATCCTCCGCAAGTCGATAAAATAATTAGAGGTTTGATGAGCATGCAATAAAGTTAATTCGCGGTGTATAAAGTATGTCGTCCACACAAGGTATAAGTACACCACCTTTGAATTAGCAGAGGTGTAAGGCACGCAAGACGTGTGTAATAAACTTTATTCGCGGCATGTGGGACTAGTAGCCGAGTCGGTCCACAACCACAGGATTTGCCGAGGATTTTCCTTGATCTAGAAACGGCGAATCCCTACTACTACCTTAAAATATTTGAACCGCGAGTAGTCCGCGATAAAGTCGATTCGCGCGCTATAAATGTAATTCGCGTGTGTAATTAAATTAATTAACCGCGACGTGTGTAATAAACTTTATTCGCGGCATGTGGGACTAGTAGCCGAGTCGGTCCACAACCACAGGATTTTCCGAGGATTTTCCTTGATCTAGAAACGGGGAATCCCTACTACTACCTTAAAATATTTGAACCGCGAGTAGTCCGCGATAAAGTCGATTCGCGCGCTATAAATGTAATTCGCGTGTGTAATTAAATTAATTAACCGCGACGTGTAATAAACTTTATTCGCGGCATGTGGGACTAGTAGCCGAGCCGGTCCACAACCACAGGATTTTCCGAGGATTTTCCTTGATCTAGAAACGGGGAATCCCTACTACTTCTGGTAGCCCGATGATTTCAATCGCAAAGTAGGTAGCTGAAAATTTACGTCTGACTCGTCGGGTCCGTGGCTTACGCCCCCAGTGGTCGATGCACCTGTGGCCGACGCCCCCGATTCGATTAATTTATTTCAAAGCAGTTTTTGATCAAATGTACTGTCAGGCACAAAAATGTTGTACAAAAATAATAAATGTATATTGATTGTAAGTTTAAGTATAATATTAAATCATAATTATATTTATAACAAAGAAATATTGGTTGTATCTTTTGAAAAATGAAAGTCTTAGTTATTTTTCATTATTTATTTATAAGATAAGATAATAATAAGATATCTAGTAAAAAAATTGTATATAAATCACAGTTTACATCACCTATAATCAAGAGAATCATTTAACTTAATTACAATAATCAGTCTCAAATGTAATAAAATATAATATAAAAATAATAGTGATAAAGTGATAAAGATAAAATGTCTATATTATGGTAAGTTATTATAAATGTATATTAACAACATTCACTAACATTTTATATGAAGTCTTTTTGATTTTTTGGATGTTTGTACATAATAAATATGCTTTTAATGGAGAAAAAGGTGTGTCAGGATAAGTTTAAGTGGCGATCTATTCCCTCTGCTATTCGATAGATAACTTTTGTTTAACAAGGAAAAATACTTCATTACGTTGAAACACTTTTCTCATTTACTGTACTAAGCGAAAAACCACAAAAAAATAAAAATATAAAATTAATCGAATCGGGGGCATCGGCCACAGGTGCATCGACCACTGGGGGCGTAAGCCACGGACCCACTCGTCGGGTCCGTGGCTTACGCCCCCAGTGGTCGATGCACCTGTGGCCGACGCCCCCGATTCGATTAATTTATTTCAAAGCAGTTTTTGATCAAATGTACTGTCAGGCACAAAAATGTTGTACAAAAATAATAAATGTATATTGATTGTAAGTTTAAGTATAATATTAAATCATAATTATATTTATAACAAAGAAATATTGGTTGTATCTTTTGAAAAATGAAAGTCTTAGTTATTTTTCATTATTTATTTATAAGATAAGATAATAATAAGATATCTAGTAAAAAAATTGTATATAAATCACAGTTTACATCACCTATAATCAAGAGAATCATTTAACTTAATTACAATAATCAGTCTCAAATGTAATAAAATATAATATAAAAATAATAGTGATAAAGTGATAAAGATAAAATGTCTATATTATGGTAAGTTATTATAAATGTATATTAACAACATTCACTAACATTTTATATGAAGTCTTTTTGATTTTTTGGATGTTTGTACATAATAAATATGCTTTTAATGGAGAAAAAGGTGTGTCAGGATAAGTTTAAGTGGCGATCTATTCCCTCTGCTATTCGATAGATAACTTTTGTTTAACAAGGAAAAATACTTCATTACGTTGAAACACTTTTCTCATTTACTGTACTAAGCGAAAAACCACAAAAAAATAAAAATATAAAATTAATCGAATCGGGGGCATCGGCCACAGGTGCATCGACCACTGGGGGCGTAAGCCACGGACCCGACTCGTCAACGAGGAAAAAAATAGTCGACCTTATTAACAAACATCCACAAAATTTCTGAAACTTCAGGAAATTTCAGAAATTTTGGAACCCCCTCCGTTACACACAAATTTCTTTCTTTGTTATGCTAGTATTATATTATCTGTGGCTTTGTGTAGCTCCTCTGTTATACATACTCCTCTTTTATTTGAATACCGTCGCTTGCTACCGTATCTTATTAAGTTTACACTTGACAGAGCACACTTCCTCTAAATGCGATACCATAACAATAGACTGCCATGTTGGTTTACTCGTTTTAATACAGTTTCGCATGAATTTGTTTTACTAGAACGTATAGGTTTTATAGGGCCTGTGTTAAACCGGCCAAGTGCGTGTCGGACTTCGCACGTATATGGTTCCGTGCCAAATCGCAAAATTAAGTTGGTTGTAATAGGAAAAATGAGGGAATTTAAAAGATAACATCAGATTTCTCGGTATTTGTTAGTAAAATATACTCCCCCCTTTAGCTGTCTGAGAGCTCCTCTAAAATATTTTTTGACAATTCTATGGCTTTGGGTCAACAAGATGCTTATATTGTGAAAATTTGAAGACTAGGTCTAACCGTTTGGCTGTAAAACTCGTGTGACAGACGACGGACAGACGGACACGTGAGTGACAGCAATAGGGTTCCGTTTGGACCCTTCGGGTACGGAACCCTAAAAAATAAAAACTCATCCGTCATTATTATTGTGAGCCTGCAGATTTATTGCGTAATTAACTCAGCAAGGCAAAGGGCAAAGAGTATGAAAAATCGACATACAATCACATAGACGGAAATCCAAATCGCGTCTTTCATCTCGCATGTGATTGGTGGATTTTTCATACTCTTTGTCTTGCCCAATTCATTACACAATAAGGCTGCTGATGTGTCCCACTGCAGGTCAAAGGCCTCCCTTCCGTCTTTTTATTTTTCCTGACTCGTGCTGCATCTGACCAATCATTTAGATGGAGCCAAAGACATTAAATTTATACTTTAAATCTCTTTGGATGGAGCCTTTCTCGTCACGCCACGCCATCTCCTACCGCGTCGACAGTTCCAGTTGTTCCATTCGTCATTAGGGTAAACCACCCTATCGTTGGCACCCCTCCTGTTATCGGCACTTCTGAGTTTATAGGTTAAAAAAAACCCGACTGCTTCAAAAGCGAACTAAAAAGTCGTAAACAAGGAAAAAAAAAAAACTTAATTCAAAAATCAAAAAACCCGACTGCTTCAAAAGCGAACTAAAAAGTCGTAAACAAGGAAAAAAATCATGCTGTGCGGGCGGAGGATACACCAGGTTTTGGTCAGCCAGCACGCGAATATGTATCCTCCGCCTGCACAGCATGATTTTTAGGGTTCCGTAGCCAAATGGCAAAAAACGGAACCCTTATAGATTCGTCATGTCTGTCTGTCTGTCTGTCTGTCTGTCTGTCTGTCCGTCCGTATGTCACAGCCACTTTATTCCGAAACTATAAGAACTATGCTGTTGAAACTTGGTAAGTAGATGTATTCTGTGAACCGCATTAAGATTTTCACACAAAAATAAAAATAAAACAATAAATTTTGGGGGTTCCCATACTTGAAACTAAAACTAAAAATATGTTTTTTCATCAGACCCATACGTGTGGGGTATCTATGGATAGGTCTTCAAAAATGATATTGAGGTTTCTAATATCATTTTTTTCTAAACTGAATAGTTTGCGCGAGAGACTCTGCCAAAGTGGTAAAATGTGTGTCCCCCCCCCCTGTAACTTCTAAAATAAGAGAATGATAAAACTAAAAAATATATATGATGTACATTACTATGTAAACTACCAGCGAAAATTGGTTTGAACGAGATCTAGCAAGTAGTTTTTTTTTAATACGTCATAAATCGTAAACCGTAATTTAACAAGTAGTTTTTTTTAATACGTCATAAATCGTAAACCGTAATTTACCAAGTACGGAACCCTTCGTGCGCGAGTCCGACTCGCACTTGGCCGGTTTTTTTCCTTGTTTACGACTTTTTAGTTCGCTTTTGAAGCAGTCGGGTTTTTTGATTTTTGAATTAAGTTTTTTTATTTATAACTTTTTAGTTAGTTTTTTTCGAATTAGATACATTTAAACATATAAGTGTTATATATTTTTGTGTTACCTCTTAAAATCCTTTATTTTGATACCACACAAGATAGGTTTGGATGAAAAAAAAAATTTGGGCCCCCACAATATGGCACCTAAAATCCGCCATTTTTCTATTATCCAATTTTAATGTAGCCTATGACACTCGCAGGGTTAAGACGCATCGATTGACGCATCAAAATCGGCCAATTTGGTCTCTGGAACGCCATATAGGAACAAACATACATACATACATACATACATACATTACATACATACTTACATACATACATAGACTGATAAACACATTACCCTCCTTCGGCAGTCGGGTAAAAATAGGATAACCATAGATTACCATTGTTGAAATTTCTAAGCTAGTAATAGGATTTTAGATGCCTTTTTAATAATTAAGTGAATAAATATGTATAATTACTATTTCACTGGATGAAACCACTCTTCAATCAATCTGCCTAGCCTTTTCCCAAGTATGTTGGGGTCGGCTTCCAGTCTTACCGGATTACGGTTTGAATTAATTTATTTCTAAATTCAGCTGAGTACCAGTGTTTATCATGGAGCGACTGCCAGACCTTCACAACCCAGTAACTGGGTAACACAGTACCCCTTGGCTAGACTGGTGTCAGATCTCAAGTTTCTGACTACTCGTAACGACTGTCAAAGATCTTCAAATGACAGCCGGGACCAACGGCTTAACGTGCTTTCCGAGGCACGGAGGAAACTCGGTATGTTGAAAATGGTCACCTATCCACGGACCGACCTCGTCAAGCGTTGCATAACCTTGATGATCGACCCGTGCGGCTATTATTATTTAGCTACGAGCAAATAATTCTTAAAGATTATAATATTTGCTTCGATTTCATTATAATTATTATACTACACCTGCTCGGAAATGACCTTGATACTTTATCAAATTTACGGTAGAAAGTACGTCATTGCATATCGAACAAATATGCGGCGAGAAAACGCATCTGAGCGGGAGAGAAAAGTGTATGAAAATCCATTTCTTACGTGGTTTTTCTTTTTTAATTTTGGGTAAGACTATGCGCTGGTAACCTAAATATCAAAAGCCAAAAAGTTTTTATCTCCAAGTTCGCAAAATAACACTGGCCACTAGCTGTGTGTTGGATGGTGTCAAACAATTTGAAAAAAGAACATGTGAAAATTGCAGACGCCATTGGCGCCATTTTCAATTTGTGTGTTGTTTGAGGATTCAGTTTTCGTAGAAAAGTAAATTCCTCGTAGGTGTAGTATAAAGCACTATGTATCACTCGAGAGAAAGTGCGATTCCCGATCTCGGGTGTTTTAAACGACACCCTCGACGGTAATCGGTCACTTTCTCCTCTCGGTGAACAATGTACTATTGTATGCTAGTGCATTTCAATATGATTTGCTGGGCATTTGATTACGGAGCTAGACGGGAGGCACTCTCCTAAACTGCCAATAACTGGTTATCTTCACCTACCTCATTGTATTGAGTGCAACAACAGGTTAAATCGACGGCTGCACAAATATCGGTTTGCACGGAACTAATATTTCTATAGCCTACTGTTGTACTGGCGTCGATTTGTTTAAGCATGTGCAATCACATGAGTCTGTCTGGAAACTTAACAAGAAAACATTACGGTCGTTCTATTATGGCATATCAAAGTACCCGGTTGTTATTACGGAACTTCAAGGTTAAGAGCTTTCGCCGTCCTTTTCGTCCGCTCCTCCAGACCTACGTATATATAGTTCTCTCCAAAGCAACTTGTTTATTTACGTTTGGGTAGACTATTATTTTTTACCCGACTCCAAGAAAGGTTTATGTTGTTCGCGCGTATCTTGTATGTATGTAATAATGCTTTATTACCTCATATCTTGCAAACAGCTAGACGGATTTATATAATTAAGACATACTTACACATAAACAATATAATTATCACGGGAAATTTAACGCGATGATTTCGATTGTTTGTTTTGTTTGTTTTAATTGCCCGTGATAATTATATTGTTTTCAATTATGAAACGCGAAAGTTTTAAAGTTAATGTATTACACATACATACGTACATACATACGTTAGTTACGTCTTGACCGCCCAAGTGTTCTTAGATAGGTGAAGTTAAAAATATTTAGTTATCTGTGTAGCTACAATAATAGGAATTGTATCACCATAATCATACAGTAGCCATTAAATCTATTGTAGTACGCGAGCTGGCTCTAATTGCTATAGTATTCATTATAATAGCGGTGCTAATTTTCTTCTAACGCCTCCGTCCGTAGTTCGCGCTGATGAAAAATTATTTGTTTGTTTATGGTTCTACCTGCTCGTTTTTGTATAATGAAGCACATTCTAAAAATATAAGAAAAATACGAATCGTTGGGGAATAAGGTAATTTCTGCTTTGTATTTGTGATTTCTTTTTTCGATGAAAACCAATGAATCAATCAATCCCTCGGTTCGAAGTGTCTTAGCCACAAAGTTTTAAGTTCCAAATCCTTTAGCGTGGACACGGGGTCCCAGCGCTAACAAAGAAAATTTTGTTTCAAATAAATGTCACTAACTAACACTAACAACAGTTGGCGCGATATGCATCCATTTGTTATTGAATTGTGTGTACAATTAGCATTTTCTAGAATTGATCATACAAATTGTATGTTCTTGTTTCATCAACTCTCTTAAGCACAACATTAAAGAATATTGGGCTCTTAATTAACATTTTGCCCGTAGGGGTAGTCAGGATAAATTAATTAATAATAAGGTCGCGGATAAATTTGACAGAGAATTCCCGCGGCCCTGGCACAAGCAACTGAAGGAACACGGGTGGGATTTAGTCAGTAAAAGTCTGACACACCATTGTCACGCCACAGAGCGGGAGACGTCATTGGATGATTTCTAAACCAAAAAAAAAAACGGGGTAGTCAGGAACGACAGAACGCCATTGATTGCATCCTTATAGACTGATATCGTTTTCCTTATATGTTAATGCCATATCTTAATAAATATTTTATTATGACTTCTGATATACATATTACGTTTTTTTTTTTTTCCAGTACCTTTAGCGGGTAACGTAAAGGGCAGGCAGGGGAAGCGTCGTCCCCAAGTCGGTGGGCCGTCGGACGCTGGGGCCCCCGTCGGGAAGAAGGGACGTACCGCTGACCTGGGCTCCTTGAAACTACCCTCACATGGGTACCCCACGGAACATCCCTTCAACAAGGACGGGTACCGGTACATACTGGCTGAGCCTGATCCACACGCGCCTTTCCGACAGGTGAGGACAAAAAACGAAGAATATACTTACATAATAAAAACCTCATAATATTATTCCATAATTTCCTTGTAAGATTCTCATGCACCACGGGTAAGTAAGTGACTATCATACACCGTAAAAAGGCTTTAAATCCGGTGATTTATTTACCTTGTAACTTTGCACATTGAGTCTAAATTTTCCTATTATTATAAACGTGAAAGTTGGTGAGGATGGATGGCTAGATGGATGTATGTTTGTTACTCTCACCTAAAAACTACTGAACGGATTTTGATGAATCTTTACAGAAATCTAGCTTTTACATCAGAATAGCACATAGACTATCTATACCAATATTATAATCAGAATCAGAAATCATTTATTTGCAAAGAATAAGGTAACAAAACATAGTTTTGATGGTGCTTATCATCAGCATATACCCAACAGTACACTGCTGGACCTCTCCAATTGCACGCCACATTTGCTTTGATTTTCTCTCGTCCAGCTGCTAATAGCCACCCTGCTCGTATCATCGCTCCACCTAGCCTGAGGGCATCCTAATTTAAGTTAACCAGTTCGCGGTCTCCACTCAAGAACCCCCAACGGTCTATGTCAACGCGGCTGGAATATTATTTACTGTCATTTCCACTTAGAATTGCGCGAATTGTACGTAAGGTGGACAGCCTTATCTACAATTCGCGAAGTAGACTGCGAAACACTCCTTGTGCCACTGCTATAAAATCTTACATTTCATCTAGGAGTTCGATGAAAGCAACGAGTGGAGTGGCAAGCCGATTCCCGGCTGGTTGTACCGCTCCCTATGTCCCGGTGTAGTGCTGCTAGCGCTGCACGACAGGGCGCCGCAGCTCAAGATATCTGAAGACCGGCTTGCGGTCACCGGGGAGAAGGGATACTGTATGGTGCGGGCGTCGCATGGTAAGTTGTCAGTATAAGAATAACTTAACATTACGGCTGTATTCCAGGAACTGTTAGGCAGAGGAGAACCTGTAGTAGTGTATCTATCTCAGTCGCACGTTCGCTTAGTCACGGTATAATTACATACTCCGTATACTTTGCCTGGTATTCTCTTCCCAGGATGGCCTAAGACTACGTCACGATAAGTGTTACTATTGATTGTCCTTTTTAGAAAATTTAGGTACTTTCTCATGTAGTTAATGAAAATAAAATAAATTACTAACTAAAGTCAGAATTTTAATTCGATTCCAGATTTGACATTAGCTACTGTCATTTTGTGAAATAATGATACCACATATAATAGTGTAGTGATGAACACAAAAATCGATAAACAATCAGTGTGTGTGCCATCAGTGTGCCAATTAAAGACTAAATTATTGATTTTTATTTAAATAAATACATAATTATTCATAATAATTATTTATTAATCAGTAATCGCTGCTCTATTTTATAAAAAGTTAATATATTTGTTTTTATATTAAAAACAAAACTTATAATAAAAGAGCCTAGATAGTTTTCAGTATTGGCAACCCGTGCGCGCTCGTGCAGCTATCGCCATTTTGTTTATCGTGTCATTCGGCTTCATTCTCCCAGTCTGACTGCACGAATATCTTATTTAATTGCGAATCGATATTTTGTTATTTTGTTGGGTTTTTGTTAAAGTGTTGTTACGTTGTGTTTGTTGTTACGTTGTGTTTGTTGTTACGTTTATAGTTTATTGTGAACTTTGAGTGAATCTATTTGTTTTGGTTTTCCATCAAAATGGATCCTCAGCCAAGTACATCACAAAAAGACGTGGATGTTTTCTTGTCCCCAAGAAAAAAACGTCCACGAAAAGCTTTCACTGTTACTGAAAAAGTAATGATCCGCAACGCCTACAAATACGTGAAAAATGAAATTTCTGCGCAATTGGAGGCCTTTGAAGTTGTGGAAGAAAATGAATGTATGGGCAAAGTTGCTGACATATTGGGAATAACCTCACGCTCTGTTTGTAACGTTTTGAAGGAAGTAAATAAAGGTGCCCCGCCAACTCCTCCTAAAAAAAATGGACCAAAGCGAAGTTTCAAAGATAAAATTGATGAATTTACATTCTCTGCAATACGAACAATTGTTCATCAGTTCTTTTACCGAAATGAACCTCCAACCATTGCAAAGGTTAGTCAATCAGTCAGACAGTATTATTTTATACCTACATCTTTTATATATAAGTAATGATTCCTAGCTATTATAAAATTTACTATTTTAGATTTTACAAGTGATGAACGATGATTCAGAAATGCCCAAGATTTCCAAAGACACCCTCAGAAAAATTTTGAAGCATCTTAATTTTAAATTTGTTGCACGGTCACGCAAGAGCACACTTATTGATCGAAATGATATAATAACATGGCGCCAGCGTTACTTGCGATCTATATGTCAGTTTCGACGAGAAGGGAGACATATATATTCTCAAGATGTTGATTCTATATGATTTATTAAGATGTTGATTCGGAAATGTGTATGTGTGTATTCTGACTCTTTTTCTATTATTATTATTGGTAATCATTTGTATTGTATCGGTAATTAATTATATTGAATATTGCGAATCATATTTGTACGCCCCATGGCAAAACATAGAGAGTATCTTTAATGTTGTAACACCCCACACACTGCTGTGTAACCTATGTTTTACAAATAAAATTCTGATTCTGATTCAAGATGAAAGTTGGGTTAACGCAGGTAAGGCTAAAATTTATACACAAAATGAATTTATATACATTTTACATTAAATTTAATAGTAATATTGAATGTTCATGTACTATATTTATTTTAAGGTCATACTGTAACAAAAACTTGGGTGGACAAGAAAGTCACATCATCTCGACAAGCGTTTTTGGAGGGACTGACCACTGGATTAAAAAATCCATCTGGAAAAGGCAAACGTCTCATAATTAGCCATATAGGTAGTGAAGAAGGCTTCCTGGAAGAGGGGCTCATGATTTTTGAAGCAAAGAAAAATTGTGAAGATTACCATGATGAGATGAATGCAGTTTGTTTTGAGGAGTGGTTCGCTGGAGTCTTACCAAAATTAAGACCAAACTCAATTGTGGTGATGGATAATGCACCTTACCACTCCCGAAAATTGGAAACGGCACCAAAAATGAGCTGGAAAAAGCTGCCATTCAAGATTGTCTTTTAAATAAAAATATTCATTACGAACCAGATATGGTTAAAGCTACGCTTTTAGAACTGATTCCACATAACGAGTCTTTTAATAAGTACGCTGTAGACGAAATGGCAGCACAACATGGGATCACGGTTTTAAGACTGCCCCCTTACCATTGCGAGCTAAACCCTATCGAATTGATATGGGCGCAGGTAAAGGGGCATGTAGCTCAAAATAATAAAACCTTCAAATTGACAGACGTGAGAAATTTATTTCTGGAAGGCATTCAAAAAATTACGGCTACCGAATGGTCTAAATTCGTATCCCATGTTGTCAAAGAAGAGGAAAAAATGAGTAGGCTAGATATGTTAACTGACAATATCACAGACACATTTATAATAAATGTTACAGAAAGTGACAGCGATAGCGATAGCGATGACGGCGACAATTTATAAAATAAATTATTACCATAATACATCTATCTGTTTTATTTGTCATGTTCCTTCAAAATCATATTTATTTATTTATTTCACACACAAATATAAAAGAAAAGTCTCAGATCGTTAATTAATCGTCAAAACTAAATTATCGGTTCAGAAATATTTAATTTCCTGATATACTTAGTTTACGAGAGTAAAATTATAAACGAGAAGAATCGATCCAGAAATATTCCATTTCCATATCGAATAATTTCGCAACGTCACTATTTAGTACTTGTCATAACGTTGCAACACTGAAATTGTCAAATCTGGAATCGAATTAAAATTCCGAGTATAGCTTAACTATTTAGTAACTCATGTGATTAATCTATTTAGTGTTAAATTAATTTGTATATTGAATTATTCGTTCATAATTGCTTTGTTAAGATAATGCATTTTGCTCGGGTAATTCAATCACACACAGTGGCAAACATCGAATTGACAAGTGTCATACTGACAACTAGCCATTTCATCGGTATTGTCGTGTCGGTCACACCTATAGCGTTGTTTCGCTCGGTGAGCAAAATACTGTGGGTCCCAAACATTTGTAATAAACCCGTGAACTTTGAAAGATACACAAGAAAATTTGTTAATTGTTCCGCAAACTGTAAAAACAGAAGTATAAAAGGCGGTATAATAAGATTTTTTCTTTTCCCAATGAAGAGACGCTATCAAATGCGTGGCTTCAATATTGTATAAACTAACTTCAACTAAAATAATTGGTATGTGCCTTTCTACATATTATTTAATTTATTTACGCGTTGTAATTTCCATAATTTAAGGCATAGTTGTGTCAATACGTCTTTACGCCCGAACTTAACGGTTAAAAGGTTGTCTGGTAGATATCGCTGTCAGCGATAAGGCCGCCTTTGTACCCGTAGTAATGAGTATTATTGTAAAAGAGATGTGTAACTTAATTTTTTGGTGTACAATAAAGTATATTCTATTCTATAAACCTAACCTAATTAGTTTTTGACTTATTTTAGTCAAGTTAAATTTGGTGAGTTTTCGTCCCGATCTAAATAAAAATACAAACAATTTAAAAAAAGCAAAGTAAATAAATACAAAAAGTATCAACTATTACGATTTATTAATAATTATAAAAATGTAGTACCTATTGTATTATTTTTATCTTTTTCCCCACTAAAAAAGTATGAGAACCGCAACGCAATCGATGACGTAGTCTTAGGCCAATCACGTGACCCAGCTGTCACGGGAGGAGACTACCATGTCTTATTATACCATGCGCTTAGTCATCCCCACTTTCCCCCACACGGACATACACAGTCTAGTGCGCATTAACAGCCTTTTTAATGTACCCACTGCTGGGACACAGGCCTTAATCTGTGAGTGAGGGTCTGGGCCTTAATCCACCACCCAGGCCCAGTGCGGGTGGAAGTCGCATGTCTTATAGTAGTCGAGTAGTAGTCTCTTGCGCACCGCGTCATTATTACGAGAGCCGTTGGCCAGCGTAGACGTGTTGAAGTGTGGTCATTTAGTGCGTGTGCGAGCCTGTGGATTGTCCCACAATAGACCGGTCACTACAGAACCTATAATACATGTTGACTAGTATCACTAGTTAGTGTTTGAGGTTTATAGTAAAACAACCTGATTAATCAGTAACAGAATGGGGACGTCTAGGCTTAATGTGTCCACTGTTGAACATAGGCCTCCTCTCTGTAAGAGGGAATGAACCGTAATCCACTACGCGGGCCCAGTGCGGGCTGGAGGATGTCAGTCTTAAAAATTTTGGTTCTAGGATATGGCGGTTTCCTCACGATGTTTTTCTTCATCGTTTTTTAAATGAAATAATTTACACAAAGTAAAGCGCCTGGCGGGGTTCGAACCCACGAACTACAGCTTGTAAGTCGCGGCCGTTACCATTGGGCCACCCCCTGCTCTTCTCCTCTTGGGTAATACAGATGTGAGTCTGACTAGAGTACAGACAAGAAACGATCACACTCATTCAGAATGAGCTTTTCTGCATCAGATAGTGATCGTTCCAGCCGTCATGGACGAAACAATTTTTATGCAGACGTATCTGATGATTGAACTAATCACGTTAGGTAGTTGTTATTTGGAACGTGAGCCCGAATTGTATTTACAGACCAAGGTCGTTTCAATCTAGAATTCTAGAATTTATTCTAGATTCAAATTATGGATATCCTGCCACTATCTCGAAGCTAAACCAAATAATTTTCTGTCGAATTAATGAGATGAAATTCGTCTGTTTTACGTTAATATAATCAAGGAAAATGAAATAATATTTTTTCCTTATTAGATATCGTACTCGTACGGACCAATGTTATTAACGAAATAAAAGTTGAAATCAACTCAATTTTATATGCCCAACAAGTCACATAGAGCTCATTGTTTGAATAAATAATAGCACATGTTACGTTATAAAGATACAGAAGTAGGTCATTCATCGACATGCTAATTATAACATACTGATCGTAATACTGAATTTTGTATAGTTATAATATGGACCGATGCTAATAAAAACACTACAAAGCGAAAAATAACTCTTACAAAGAGCAGGCCCTGCACGCACAACGGACTAAATGGGAGTCTTAAGTGCGGAAAAGGGATTTCATCTATCCTATCCTACCTAAGAGGAGATAAATATTAAGCACTATTCCTCTCTTCTAGACACTGACTGTATCTAGAATGTTGCTGTCCCCGGTTCCTAATTGTTTCTGTAACTTATATTTACCACCTATATGTACATTATGAATGCAATAATTTGAATTTGAGGTTATGCAAAGCTGTTCCGATTGACAGATCTGTGTACAACTTTTTTCTTAATGTCCCTCGGCAATCATCGCATTTCCGAATACAAACAATGCTAATTTCCATATCCATCAATTATTACATTTATCGTGCATAATAATTTGAATACAGAACTAAGTACATACATAGTCTTATGAAGATGTCATGATATCAGTAAAGAATAGAAGGACAAGTCTTAGAATTGGATGTGATGTTATTTATAGGTTTTCTCGGCTTTTGTGCACAAGAAACTTACTTATAAACTGTGGGTGTAACTGGTGAACTCTACATCTGTCAAACCCTTCCGAGAATAGGTAAAGGCTTCTGGTACTGATGTTCATGTTTGCCCTCAGTCGTTAAAACGTTCTAAACGTTTACTTTTTACTTTCTTCCTCGTCAACTGTCACACTATCATTCATCCCATTTTATTCAGAATCCATGAATCTTTTGTTTAGCCTCTATCTAAGTATTACTCGTGTGTTGTCCGCAGGCGTGTCCCGCGGCACGTGGTACTTCGAGGTGTGCATCGAAGAGATGCCGGAGGGCGCGGCCACGCGGCTGGGCTGGGGGCGGCGCTACGCCAACCTGCAGGCGCCGCTCGGGTACGACAAGTTCGGCTACTCGTGGAGGAGCCGGAAAGGCACCAGGTATGTACTGAAAAAGGTCCAAATCGAATTTTTCAGAGTTGGGTGCCAAGCCGCACCCGATCAAACGAAAATGAACCCTGCACTATTTTATCCTTGTTGCAAATCTGAAAGTGGACATCTGAACAAAGGGCTCGCAATTGAAACTTGATATGTTTTTAGTGTTCTTTCAGTAAGCCCTTTTCACCCTGAATATGCTTGCTCAACCCTGGCAGTCTTCTCTTTCTATTACCTGATATGATGTCAGAAAAAGGCTGGGCGTTTTGAAGCCCACAAAAATGACAGCCTTTCGCAAATCTGGATATTTTATTTCTAGAATTTAGATCGCGAGATATTATGGTTGAAGCAATATGTGCATCCCGTAAAAAAAAACTAGAACACCATTAATATTTACATACTTTACGTTCCAGGTTCCACGAGTCTAGAGGCAAGAGCTACAGCAACGGTTACGGCGAGGGCGACACGCTGGGCTTCCTCATCGTGTTGCCGGACAGCGACACCACCAAGTCCACTCCTAGTACTTATAAAGACAGGGTTAGTCTTACTAGCTACACTTTGATTATGACTTTCTTTAAGATTATTTGCCACCAATAAATAGATATCATCGCTTTAAAGCATATCAGACACAAAACAGCAAAAATATATCAAAGAACATTTTAACTTTTTTACCCGACTGCCGAAGGAGGGTAATGTGTTTATCAGTCTATGTATGTATGTATGTTTGTTCCTATATGGCGTTCCAGAGACCAAACGCGTTGGCTGATTTTGATGATTCATACGTCAATCGATTCATCTTAACCCTGCGAGTGTCATAGGCTACATTAAAATTGGACAATAGAAAAATGAAGGATTTTGGGCACCATATTGTGGGGACCCAAGTTTTTTTTTCAAACCCATCGTGTGTTGTATCAAAATAAAGGGTTTTAAGAGGTGATTTCATAACCCTGCGAGTGTAAAACACACATATGACATTAAAACTCGAAAATAGAAAAATGGCGGCTTTTGGGCGCCATATTGTGGAGGCCCAATTTTTTTGCAGCTTAACGAGCGGGGTTTCAAAATAAAGGATTTCAAGAGGTGATTTCAAAAATATGTAACACTTTTATGATTAAATGTATCTAATTCGAAAAAACTTAACCAAAATGTTATAAATAAAAAAGTTAAATCAAAAAACCCGACTGCTTCAAAAGCGAACTAAAAAGTCGTAAACAAGGAAAATATCATGCTGTGCAGGCGGAGGATACACCAGATTTTGGTCAGCCAGCCTGCGAATTTGTATCCTCCGACTGCACAGCATGATTTTTTCCTTGTTTACGACTTTTTAGTTCGCTTTTGAAGCAGTCGGGTTTTTTGAATTTTGAATTTAACTTTTTTTTTTACTAGATTAAAGGAAATATGGGAGTCGTGTGTTTTCGTTATAATTAATTGGATAATTAATTATAGGCAAACCGTGAAAATAAACTTGCAAAAGTTAAAGGTTTCCATCACCTAGGACAGGCATATGGAAGCTAACACTTTTGGGACACTAAACATTCTGGTAGTATCATATAACCTAAATAGTATTGTAAATAGTAACAGCACCTTTCCCAATTTCCAGCCGCTAGTAAAATTCAAGAGCCACCTGTACTATGAAGACAAGGACAAAATACAAGAATCTCTCAACAATCTCAAGCCTTTACCAGGCAGTAAGATCTACAACTTCAAGAACGGCGAGTGTCAGGGCGAGGCCTGGCTCGATATCTTCGAAGGCTGTTACTACCCGTCCGTGTCGCTGTACAAGAATGTTACCGTCAGTATGAACTTCGGACCTAACTTTAAATATGCGCCGGTGACCGAGCATCGGTATAGGCCGGTGAGTGTACTTTAAATATCTAATTTTATCTGCATTTGCCTGGCTTCTGGCAAATACAGCATTAATGGCTGTAGTCAGGCCCATAAGTTCAGCAGTCGCACTTGTGAGTATTACACCAACGAGGTGCAATATTATCAGTATGTACTATCATGCTACTGGAGAAGCCCTGCAGCCTTATTGTGTAATGAATTCGGCAAGGCAAAGAGTTTCAAAAATTGACCAATCACATGCGAGATGACAGACACGATGTGGATTTCCGTCTATGTGATTGGTCGTTTTTTTTTTTTCATTATACAATAAGGCGGCAGGGCATTGTTTTAATTTGTGTATTTTTGCCCTCTTAGTGGCAATAGGCTAGCATCCTGTTATATGAGAGACTTGTAATCAAAAATTATTTTTATGAGATTTTTAATCTAACATTTTAGGCCCTTCACCCACGGCGACTTTTTGTAGCGATGTTGCCACGTGTTTTGTAAACGCGAGGCTGCATTACTCTAACGCGCGTTAGTTAGTCGCATTTGTAACGCGCTACAGAAGCGATGCCAACGCGACTGTACGCTAAATGCAAACGCGCGACTGTATGCAAAATGCAAACGCGCGACTGTATGCAAAATGCAAACGCGCGACTGTATGCATAATGCAAACGCGCGACCGTGTTGGACGACATCGGGGAGAAACTGGGGAGCAGGCGCGTGAATGGAGAACCGAGCATCAGTACAACACGGACAGGTTGAGAGACCAAAGACAACATGACTCATGTTGCCTCAACGGAGTCCATCTTACAACTGTGGCATTTTGGTGCCGTTACTGAATCACGTTTGCATCGCGACAGAAGCGCGACAGTATCGCGTTTGCATCGCGACTGAAGCTGGGAACAAATTACCGGACGCGGCTGTCGACGGGACTTACAGGCGCGGCTGATATGTGTGCACAGTCGTATGGGACGCGGCTGCCAGATCTCTATCAGAAGTCCGAACGCCCAAGGTCACGTCCGCGACTTACGTCCGATAGTTTGCACAATGTAATGTACATTCATTACCTAGATACTCTATAAGCCGCGGCTGTCAGTCGCGTCCGATAATTTGTTCTGTGGGCGAGGGCAAACAGCTAGCAATCTCATCGCGACTGTATCGATGCGGACGCGCGACAGCATCGCTACAAAAAGTCGCCTTGGGCGAGGGGCCTTAAGCGAAAATAAGATCTATTTTACGTTATATCAAATCTTGCTATATTTTTGTAGATGTCCGAGAAAGCAGAAGAAGCAATCTGTGAGCAGACCATGGCAGACCTACTATACCTGACTGAAAATGAAGGCAAGCTACGACTGGACAACTTCAATCTCTGATACAACTAACACCGTTTTTGCGGTGTGAAATGAGAGAATGAGGAGAGTGCAGTGATCAAGTGAACTATTTGAAACACCCTGTACAACAGTGCAAAACACTATAGCTAATAAATCAACAATTAGTAGAGTATACATATATAGGTGCTTTCGTAACTAGTGTTGACGTCGCACCACGGTTATAACAAACACCGAAAATTTATAATTTATCTCGCGAGATTGTAAACTCCTTCTTAATAACACTCGGATATATTATAAACAATAAAATTTCGATGGCATTTATGGTTTTAAAATCGAACTGTTCACAATAATATATCCAGATTTTGATAACTCGCAAGATTTATTACAAACGATGTTAGCAATAATCTGGTGCATACACGCAACGGACACCTACGCTAGATTCGAGAGCCTTAGTCTTAAAGATTGTCAGCTTTTTGACTATAGCAAATAAGTCTTTTACAGTTTAAATTCTTTAAAGATAATATAATATTAATCAAGAAACATAACTATTGAACAAAATGAAGATCAATCGAATCAAATAATTAATATACCTACATGTATGTAATCTGATTATAGTAATATTTGTAACGTAACAAGATACTGTGGAGTCCTACCTAACGTGGTGGAGTTATATCTCAAATCTCAAGGACAAGCTGTTTCGTCTTGTCTGATAAAAGGTGCTGCATCGTCGTATATCAATGATCACAACTCCGACGTAGCAGTAAGGTCGGTTGTTCACGAGGCACCGCACGAAACGATTTTTAACACGACACACTGCAGATCTTTCATCCGTTCGTTTGTTCACTAGACATGATTGTGCAACGACACTGCAGTGCACTTGTATTGTTCTATAAGCGCCTGAGTGACGAACCACGACACGACCTTTGCGGTGCGGTGTGTCGTGTCGTCAACAAGCTCGTACTTGTTAACTGATAACTTTTTGCTGTGATGATTTAGTGGCTGTACAAACAGCCACTAAATCATCACTGCAAAAAGTTCTCTGAATCGTGTCGTGTCGTGAAAACGGCCTAAAAGAGAAATAATTGAACAATTTTTGTAACCAATGTTCTGGGATTATGTGACACTTACTTGAATACTGGCCTGTATTTGGTTGATCGCATAAAAAGTGTTTATGTTGTTCAAATCAACAAGTCCAAAAGTTAGTTATCAATGACTGAAGGGTGTTGTTTAATAAGCGACGATGTAGATCATAACAAATTCGTTAAATATACGTAAATTGAAGTTCTAGCAATTTAATTATCTCCCCTGGGCAACGCTTTTGGCGTGTGGGACTCCATAAATATAATCTATCAATTCATTCTTATAATGTAAAAGTGCATGCTGTACAGTTTTCAAATAATATCTTTATTGCTGATTGAAATTGTGTGTAGTATTAAAATAAATATTGAATGTCTATGTATTATTGAGTATTACAAGAATTGATCTTGCTAATAACATATTGATCTGCTGAAAATTAAAGTTTGACTAGAATGTTAAGAGTTTGCGTAAGAATAAAGCTAATTAATTATCTTTAAATATTTTGTTTTTATTGTAACTCTATTTCTATACAAATAACCATTGGATTCCACACTTAGGTCTGCAAGAAATACATAAATATTAACAGTTTTTTTACTATGAAATCAATACTGAAATAAGAAAATGTTTTTCGCAATTTCAGGGTTGGTTGCCTCAATTAATAAAAGTTGTTTATATATATAGGAGTGTCCTCACTGGGAGCATTCTTTCGTGAGAATTTGTTAACAAGCAATCGTAGACGAGTAACGAATGCTGCCCAGCGAGTCCAGCATTCACTTTCGAGCAAAACAATGAACGTTCGAGTCGAACATTCCTTTGTGAGCTTGGAGCACTCGAATAAGATCTCCTTAAATGTCATTCATTCAATAATACGGTTGATCAAGAAGGTTACAAACATTTAAGATCAAGGAACTGTTTCTTGAAAACAACTTGTAGACATGGCTAAAGAAGTGAGATGGGCATTGTCGCTCTTCTTGAAGATGAGTACCACCACACCCCTGCACCATGCCTTTGGCGTTTTCCCGACGGTATAAAACAGCTTCTGAAGGGCTTACGTACTTAATGTACCGTTTTTCCAGTGGCGAAAATAATCTGCTCTGCGTGCGGCCCGGAACACCTTGGAGCCCTTATTCCGCTCAATCGCGTCTTTAATACTTTCGGTATTAAAGTGGCGGAGGTCGCTTTCAAAGAACTTTGAGATCCGTGTATTTAGCTGCCGGTATTTCAAAGTATCGTCTGAAGGCTGCAGGATCATCGCACGCCTCTCCTTCATGAGCTTAGATAGAGTAGGATCCGAGAGCTTTTTGTTTCTATATTTACGGTGGGTCTTAAAAAACTTGTAAGTTGGAGTGAACAGGCTTCTTCTGGGTAAGCTCACCCCATCGTAGACTCTGTCTCTGTCACCTCTGACCTAGACTAGTCAAGAGCAAACCCATCACAAATAAAAAAAAATGTATATGACCGATTGTATGGACAGCTTCCACGAACCGATCGCTGTATTCGTCCATGGAGCTCCCTAAGCACTCGAAACGATTCTGGAGTTCAACCTGAAGGCTCTCGGGGATTTGAATCTAGATCTGTGCTGGACAGAGCGTAGACATCATCTGTCGAGACCTTTCAAGCTTGATATTAATAAATTCAATGAGTCTCTTACCATGCGGTGATCGCTCCCGGTTTTCACCGAATTGATCACAGAGACATCATTGAACATTGGCTTCTTGATTGACATGATGAATTCTAATTCGTTTTTAGTTGCACCATCAGCAGCCTAATTGTGTGTAGTATTGTAAAGTTGAATCTTTATTCAACTTTTTTGTGTATGTGTGTGTTTTTGGGAAAGAAACAGATTGTTTCCGTTGCCGAATTTACTATGTGCATAACGCCAGCTTCCTCATAAGTGTTAGAATAATTCTATCTATGCCAATATTTCAGGCATAATAGCAGCAATCAAAGTACCAAGTCTTTATTTAGCTGCCACAAAAACTTCGCTAATATGTGTCGTTTAGTATGAGTCAGCTGGAGTGACGTCACCCCAGCTTCCTCATTCAATACAGGCAAACTAGTGATGTTAGGGTTTTGGACTATAGTCAAAAAAATAAGGCATAATAGCTGCACATGGAAGGAAAGAACTGAACGATAATACTTAAAAAGTGTTGAAACTATGATAAAAAAAAAGTGAAGTGATTTTTTCTTGAAACGCACTTTACCTACTTAAAAGATTAATCATCTGATTCTAAAGACTAATTGTAATTTATACTAGTTATATTTTATCTGATTTCAAAGACTGTAAATTGTACCAAAATGTGATTTATGACAAAATATACGAAATTGTTACACTTAGATTTTTGAATTTTCTTTCATCCTATGTTTAAACAAAAAAAATGACTTTAAAAAAACCTGAATACTTACATAGTACCTACGATTGAAGTGTGTAGTCGGCTCCCAGTCTATAACATAGTTACAAACTGATAATATAGCGGCGCACGGAACGGCAACGCCGCTCCGTACCTCCTCCGAAGTAATAATTTGATCTTTTTGGCGCGGAAACTATTTTTTTGTTTACTACGTGGAAACTAGAAGGATAAGAGGTTTGAAAATTTTGCTGCCTGTGGCAGCTATTATTTATGACATGAGCAGCTGGGGTGCCGTCACTCCAGCTTACACATATCTGTCGGTTTAATAACTTATGGAGTATTTTGACTACAGATTTGAAAATTTTGCTGCCAATGGCAGCTATTATTCCTTAATTTTTGAACTATAATATATAATCGTATCTTCTTTTGTTCAGAAGATATGACATGGCAGCTGGGGTGACGTCACATCAGCTTACACACACGTTTTTTTATCATAGTTTCAACACTTTTTAAGTATTATCGTTCAGTTCTTTCCTTCCATGTGCAGCTATTATGCCTTATTTTTTTGACTATAGTCCAAAACCCTAACATCACTAGTTTGCCTGTATTGAATGAGGAAGCTGGGGTGACGTCACTCCAGCTGACTCATACTAAACGACACATATTAGCGAAGTTTTTGTGGCAGCTAAATAAAGACTTGGTACTTTGATTGCTGCTATTATGCCTGAAATATTGGCATAGATAGAATTATTCTAACACTTATGAGGAAGCTGGCGTTATGCACATGAATTTACTTACACAATTAGGCTGCGGGGCTCTTCTAGTTCCACTTCCTGTGATCACGCTTTTTGAAGAGGAATTGATTATATAGAGGCCTTCCTTCTCCATAAAACTGGCCAGTAAGTGACCACGGTGGTTCCGACGTATAATTCCACATTGCCCCACTTGCAGCTCATCCTTATCTCGTTTGCCCAGTTTGCGTTGATTTCCCCAATAACAATGGTGAAGTGAGTTTTATGGCTCATTCGGTTTAGGGCAGATTCTTGTTACGGCAGAAGTAACATGACCAACATAAACCATATAATTTTTGTGGCTCTGGAAATGTTCTTTTATATGGTCTCTGCTTCGTCGTTGGGGTGTTCCGAGGTCGGGGCGTAGACCTGTATGACCTTCAGCAAATACTTTGAGGATATTCTGAGTATAAGGTATGCCACTCATTTATCATTACCTAATGCACGTACAGCGATAACATTTTGTATACATTATGTACGTTTGACAATTTGACATACATCATTTTAAGATAAAATAGATCGGTTTCTAAAATGGTGGCTCTGTGGCAGAGCCTGACACGAATATTCGACGTCGAATGCTCATTACACGTGAATACTCTTAGTGAGGACATTCCTTTAGACTCACTTTTACCAATTACCCCCCTGAAAGACTTTGGAAGTAATACTAATAAATGATATAACTATCAACATTTTATTTTTAACAGAATTACAAATTTAATTAAAACAAAAATGTAAAACTATTTTCCAAATCCACCTTTACAGGAAGGGCTGCTTTCCACAATTTGGTCACTAGTTTCCCACTGCTGAGGAGTTTTAGCCATGATGGATAACGCATGGACACCACTCTGCAGTTCATCTTTTAGAATATCATTTACTAAGCGGTGCCTCTGAAATAAAGCAAGGAATACAAAGAAGTTTAGTAGCATATGAGGCGGAAAACTGAATGCTGTGCTAGTCATTCTGGCAGTCTGGCCTAGTTGTTCCAGAACTATTCTTAATTTTTGTCAAGCCAGAATGTTAATTGAGCATAAAAAAAGCTTTTATCATAGCTTAAAAAACTAGCCTTGTATCCTAGTCATTCACAAAAGTTATTGTTAACTGTCTTATGTAGATCTAGGGTTAGCACAAGCAGATACAAGCACTACTACTTGCATACAGACTGTAAAAGTATCAGGAAACAGTACAATACAGACAAAAAAGAAAATCAAGCAATGTTTCCGCCTGAACATTCTTGATACTCGAGGCCTACAGATACTGCACATACCTTGATTAATGGCAATCCTTCAAATTTAGGAGATACTACTACTACTTTGAAGTGCGTCTCAGATCCTTTCGGCACATTGTGCATGTAGGATTCATTGATCACATCCAAATGTTGAGCATCCAACTGTGATAGCAATTTGCTTCTAATTTTACTCTCTACCACTCCTGCCATTGTAGTCATACTTCTGTGGATGTTACAGACACCTGAAACATTTTTTGTTTCACAAAAATAACATTGTTTGCCAAATAAACTAGAACTTTCCAATTTGTTCTAATAAACATGACCTCTCCCTACTTACCCGGCCTCAAAATGATACTCATAGATTCAATTAAAACTATTTTCGCCTGTGTAATTTTATAACAGTCAATTTGAAATGCTAATTACGATAGTATTATAAAATGCTTTAATTTCGCTAATACTATTTTGACTAAACGAACAGCTGAAACAACAAATACTCAGCTAAAAAAACGTCAAATTGGCATTGACAATGACAATGACATTGACAGTCATCGTTCAAAAACTCGGTAAGTATTTCTGTGATTCTTTACGCTCTTTGGTGGACTCAGTGTCACGGTCATCGTTCTCAGTTCAAGGAAACAAATTCGCCGTCCCCTTTGTAGAAGCCGGACCTGCTTCTACAAAGGGGACGACGAATTTGTTTTGACGACGAGTTGTATGATATACCCTTAGATAAAGAACAGCCTAATACCCTTAGAGCATTAAGGTTAAATGCTCTAAGGATTCTTCTTCATCGTGTCGGTGATTCCATTTTTAGATTTTAATTTTATATGTTGTGCTTCGACCAGAACTCAGCCACGTCAACAGCCCTAGCGTTGACCTCACACAGGTCCTTCATGGTGCAGGTGTTTGTGCACAGAGAGCAGGACAGCAGATGGGGCATTGTTTGCGGTGTGGTTCCACAGTCACATTGTGGCTGATCGGAGTACCCCCATCTGACAAGGTTGTACCTACAGCGGGCCACTTGGCTTCACAGCCTATTTAAGGATTTCCAGATAGGCCATGGCAGTTTATTCCCAGCTGGGAGCTTTTCTGCAGCATCAATATAGTTAGTTGGAGGGGGGTATTTGAGGAGCCACAATTTCCTACGTGCTTCGCCAGGGCTGTTGTCATATGTTGTTTTAGCCGATTTAAGGAAGCTGTTTCGACTCTTTAGTCGCCCCCGTGATTGCTCTGCGTTGTACAGTAGGTGGCGATTATCGGTTTCCTGCTTGTGCTTTTCGGAGGAACAGGCAACTTCCCTACGGACCTCCGGAGGGGCTATTCCTGCTAGCGGGTATAATGCAGCAAGTGGAGTTGGTATAAGGCACCCAGTTATTATTCTGCACGTGTCATTTAGGGCTACATCTACTTTTCGGGCATGGGCGGATCGATGCCACACTGGGCAGGCAAATTCGCCAGCCGAGAAGCAGAGAGCCAAACCAGATGTACGAAGGACGTGAGGGGAGGCGCCCCAGGAAGTGGATGTGAGTCGACGAAGCAAGTTGTTACGTGTGTTAACCTTGAGTTTAGTTCTATCGCAGTGGTTTTTGTAGGTAAGTGAGCGATCCAAGGTAGCACCCAGATAGACAAGATTGTCATTGTGTTTAATGTCAGCACCCTGCCATTGGATGTTTAATTTTCTGGCAGCCTGACGATTTCTCAAGTGGAATGAGCACGACTGCGTTTTAGACGGATTAGGTCTTAATCCATCAGCTTCGTAGTATCCACTGAGATTCGCCAGGGCCAGTTCAAGATTTGCTTCGGTATCTTCAAAGTTTGTCGTCCTTGTGGCCAGCGCCAAGTCATCCGCGTAGAGGAACCTTTCCGTGTTTGTCGTACTGGGCTGATCATTAGTGTCAATGTTAAATAGAATGGGAGCCAGGACACTACCCTGAGGTAGACCATTCTTCAAGATACGCCACCTGCTCCTTTCCGAGTTTAAGCTGACCATAAAGCGTCGATTGCGTAGCATTTCACCCAGGAGTCGTATGAATGCATGGTCATTTGTTAAGGCTGCTAACTTGAATAACAGCCTTTTCGCATTAACCGTGTCATAAGCCGCTGACAGGTCGACAAGGACAACACCGGTTATTTTATTGGCTTCGTATCCATCCTCAATGTACTGGGTGAGACGAAGGATTTGCCCAGTGCACGATTTTCCAGGACGGAAACCAGCTTTTTCTGGAATCAGCTCAGGGTCGATTAGGGGCTGTAGGCGATTTAGAATTAGCCATTCGAATAACTTAAATGTGTGACAAAGTAACGAGATCGGGCGATAGCTTTTGGGATCCGATAGACATTTTCCCGGCTTGAGAAGCGCTGTCACCTTCGCTTTCCTCCATTGCTTGGGCATTTTTGCGTTTAGCAAGCTTGCGTTGAAAAGGGCGAGAAGCCATGCAACAGCCACCTGACCCAGACTCTTTAGTTGTTCTACACATATGTCATCCACACCAGCGGCTTTACCATTTTTAAGTGTCTTAATTCCTGGTATTATATCGGACAACGTAAATGGTCTGCTTATTTCAGTACTTCCGGCAGATGGAATTGAGGCTTTGGGGGTTTTAGGAAGTTTTTTTGACGGTTTTCCATTTAGAAGGAGCTGATGCGCTATCTGGTTGGCAGAAACCTGATTTGGTGGTGATGGCTCGGGTGGGTCGCTGGTAAGCTTTCGGAGAGTAGACCACGCTTTTTTACTACTTCTTATCATGTCCATTTTATTTATTGTGTTCATCCACTTTTCCTTACGACTTTCACTGATTTTACTTAGGAGTTCTTCCCCCGCTGCGATAGTCTCTTCTGCAAAGGGATCATTTGTGTATAGATGTTGGTACGATTCTAGTATTTTCGAGGATTCAGGGTTCAAGCCAGGAATATACTGAGTGCGGCACCCTCTGGGAATAAACTGTCGGGAGGCAGTCCGCACAGCTTCAACAAATGCGTCATAGTTGTGGGGCGCTGGAACGAGAGAGTGCAGCTTTTTGTCTATGCTTTCAGCGTAATGCTTCCAGTCTGCTTTACCAAAATTAAACCGGCGTCTGAATGGCACTGTAATTGGTTTAACAGCAGCTTGTACCTTCCAAGATATTGGACGGTGTTGTGTGCGTGGTATTGGGTTCTCTACTGTTTTGAGGCAAAAGTGACTTATGTTCGGGCTAACATAAACAAGGTCGGCATTATATCCACGTTTCCATCGACCGCTGTTAAAAGAAGCAGGTTGTTTTGCATCATGAAGCAGGAATAAGTTTTCCGCTTCTGCCCACTGCTCAACCGCCGCGCCATCATTGTTTGTATTCCGATATCCCCAAGACGTACTATGGCTATTGAAATCTCCAATTATTATTCGACTGTCTCGGTCGTGGAAGTTGGATGTGTAGCAAAGTTGGAAGGGTTGGTTAGGGGGTTTATAGACAGAACTAACGGTACACTTTCCGGTGTCTACGGTTATCATTTCGATAGAGTTAACAAATCTGCAGGAAGCCGAGACCATAGTGAGGTTAGGCTTTATGAAAACAGCGCTACCATATTTAGGGTGTGGAATCTCCGCAACCAGACTTAGTCCAGGTATTTGCGGCCTAGGTTGATTGTGGTCCCGGTGGGTTTCTTGTACACAGATTATGTCGCATTGAGTAGCCAGGCATAGTTCAGAAAGAACCACCGCTTTGTCTGCAGAAAAACCCTCTATATTTATAGAGATGACGTTCAGAGCGGGTTCAGCCAGACGGCGACGTCGGGTCTGGGAGCAGTTTTCACTGGAACTTAGGTATTCCGTTTGTATTGGCTCTGGTAGTGGCCTTTGGGGAATCATCGTGGTGAGAAGATTGGCCAGCTGGACTCTGCGTTACCGAGTACCAGCTGTTACCAGGGTGCGCCGGGCGTTTTATTATGATCTAGACGCCGCTCGGGGAGGCTCTTCTCGTGCACCCCGTGCTCTAAGGATATAACATTGGTACGTTAAACAATTCAAGATGAAACAAAAAGCATGTGGAGACCTTGAGATATTTTTTGTACCTTCCGTTTTAACACAATGCCAGCCTGTCTATACTTCATAGAAGATAGCTTAGTTTCTGCGACAGCTGTCAGTTTCAATACAGTAACAATAGCCAAGCGCTATTGTTAGAGACAGGCTTACAATAACTTATATAATACTCACAACGGATTTTTGTGTCTCTGAATTAGCTGCAAGAGGCTGCGCAGTAGCTATTTTTGTGTCAATATTGAAAGTGAAAATAAAATTGTATAACTGTCTCTTTCACTCGCATACGTTTGTCGCCTCATCCTATCTCGCTTACTCTTTCGTGCGCAATATTTGACAGAGCCATCTTCAGAGACACAGATCCGTTGTGAGTACACATACGTCAGTTTGACATATGTTGCAGAGATCAAGCTATCTTTTTACCCGACTGCCGAAGGAGGGTAATGTGTTTATCATTCTATGTATGTAGTTATGTTTGTTCCTGTGTGGCGTTCAAGAGACAAAACGCGTTGGCCAATTTTGATGATTCGTACGTCAATCGATTCGTCTGTCACTGACTACATTAAAATTGGAAAATAGAAAAATGGCTGCGTAGGGGTGCCGTATTATATTGTGGGGCACCAATTTTTTTTTCTTCCGATCCCATCGTGTGGGGTATCAAAATAAAGGGTTTTAAAAGGCGATTTCAAAATATATATCACTTATATGTTTAAAAGTACCTAATTCGAATAATATGATAACTAAAAATAAAAAACAAAAATCCCGACTGCTTAAAAAGCGAACTAAAAAGACGTACACAAGAAAAAAATTATGCTGTGCAGTCGGAGGATACATCTGGTTTTGGTCAGCCAGCTCGCGAATATGTAGGTATCTGCCGACTGCACAGCATATTTTTTTCTTGCTTTCGTCTTTTTAAGCAGTCGGGTTTTTATATTAGTTTTTTTTTATGAAAAATTCCCGCCGAAAACTCTGCCTAACTATAGTTAGGGAGAGTTTTGGTGTCTGGAGTGGTGGCTGAGGTTGGGCTGGCAAGGCTAAGTCGACAACATGCTGCTAAATACTCCAAAAAACATTAGAATCTGTTACATCCGCATTCTAATGGATACTAAAGAATTCAAGAAAAATACTAACTCATTTCTTTCATAAATATTATTTTGCAAGTAACTAGGAACCTATTACTTTATGTAACTACTTACAAAGAAACGGGATGAGCGCGAAGCCAAGGCGGTTATTAAAGGCATATGATGAATCCATTAGTTTTTCAAGTCCTTAATCATAGGATGAACCTGGAAGCAATTTTCTTATAGTCGTAAAACTTCATTTTTATTGTTTAGCATCCTAATAGCGCCTGAATTCAAACAAAACAAAACAGAATAATACAATATATAAAAAAAATCTTTTAAATAAAGCTTTTAATGAACTAAAAGGAAAGAATGAAACGTTAATCACTTGTCAATTTATGTACATCCAATGAACCCAAACTCGACGATGCTATCTTGTCTGGTTGAGGAATTGCTATGGCCGCCTGCCGAATCCATCATGATACATAGTACCTACCATAATATTTAAATGTTTCCAAAGTTACATAAGCACGCCAAGTTTCAGCTTAATCGGATCCCAGAAATTGTGCGTAGTCAGAGCGGAAAAATGTCGAATTTCGTAATTTCAGTTTAGTAGATAATTAGTGTTCGACGTCGTGTAATTTTTTTTTTTTTTTTTTTTTTTAAAAACGTTGCCCCACACTAGGAATTTCTTCCTGTATCGTGGGTGCGTTTACAAACATATAAACTCACATACACAACACCCAGAGCCGGAACAACTATCTGCATATCATACAAATATTTGTTCCGTGCGGGAATCGAACCCGCGACACGCAGCGCAGCAGTCAATCGCTCAACCACTGCGCCAACCGTGCGCCCAATTGTGTATAGTAAGTTCTTTGTGTATTGAACCTTTGGGGAGCTATTCAACAAAAACTGTTTTCAATACACTTCCTCGAAAACTAGCTCTTATTGCACTACGATTAAGTTCGACATGCAACATATTTCGCACGCATGCGGTAATAAGATTACAGCACGCGTGCGGTAATTCGATTAAAACATAAGAAATTAAAAAAAAAAATACCACTGACTATTAAAGAGCAGGCGTGTTTTTTTTTAATCTCGTCATTTTGATTTGCGTCTTTACAGCGTAAATATTTTTTGAATATCTAAATTGTGTTTATAAAAAGAATACTACTACTAAACATGATTATTTTAAACAAATATTATTTTTATGAACAAGTTAACATTTTATTTGTGTTCTTAATTAAAATATATTTGAATTTTATATTTTTTCTGTGAGGCTGTTTAACGGCTTCATAAATAATGAAGCCGTCTCCTTTAACCTGCGAACATAAAGCGCGGCGAAAAAGCAAAGTTAGTCTTAATAATTTGAGTTATTTGTGAAAAATGTCGAATTTAAGTTTTGAAGAGAATTCTTTAGATGGTACTCCGCCGGATATTGTGATTGAGGCACAAAATGCTTGCGATAGCCTGTTGCCATCTAAATCTAAGGTGATATATATGGCAGCTTTGCAAAGTTTTCTTCAGTGGAAAGATACTAAAAAGGCGACGTCATTTTCGGAGCAAGAACTTTTATTTCTTCGAAAGAGTATTGAAAAACGTAGTTTGATACACGTGGGAATTTGTTATTGCGTTTCTCGGCCCCATAACACCCTCGCCTTACGGCTCGGGTGTTCATTCGGCCTCGTACGCAATAACAAACTTTCCGCACTTGTATCAAAATGTACTATTCTGCTGGAACTACGTCATCCTAGCAGCACTTTTTAACATTCAATAATTAATGTGTAACGAGAGGTAAATGTGTATGTTTAAATTAAATTAGCACTAAATATCTGATAAACTGAAATTAAGAAATTCGACATTTTTCCGCTGCGACTACACACAGTCCCAGGAAGTGCCTGAAAAATAGATTACTAGTTGTCGGTCACCATACTAAAGCAAGGTAATATAAAGCTTGTTAAAAGCGGTGAAGGGAGATATCAAATGATAAAAGTTTATGCGTATTTCCAACGGAACTATAGACAGTCACAAATCATCCCACACCATCGAAATAATAACTTGCTCTAGATTTTTTATTCGATTTGATGGATTGATTTTTCATTGGAGATTGGAAGTGAGTTTATTTTCGCACTCCCCCATTCCTGCTCCCGTGATACATTGTACGATCAAATAATATCCGCTTTTCTTTTTCACTTTACACCCCATTTTTGTTGGGTCACAGATTTTGTTATGAATGTTATGCTTGTGTTTGAAATATTGACTATTGATTTTCAATCGTTATGTATTATTGTTTCAGCAGACAATGGCGAGTTTTTTATATTTTATTCAATGGACCGAGAGGTTATTGATAGGTACTTTTTGTTTTGTTTAGTTTTGCTGCGTGATATTTAAAATAATGTCCACTCTCTCTCTCTCTAGTCAATGGCAATACATTATTGTAGCAAAAAGGATAGGCAGTGTGCAGCACCTATATTTTTTAATATCTAATTAGCATTCAGTAGAAAGCATAACTTAGCGGCGCAGCAGAGAAGCAGCGTAGCCGGTCGGTGTAGCGTAGCAGGCTAGCAGGATTCGCGTAGCAGTGGCGTAGCGATGCTCCACGTAGCAACGTAGAGGGCATGTAGCATCACATTTCGTAGCGTAGTGTGGAAATAAAAGTCCAACTTCATTGATGGAAACTTTTTGCTGAATTGATATTCATTCTTTGGTTTTTTATTCTATTTTTAAAACGGAAAATGCATTGTTTTATCTAGTGCTTAATACGAAGAACGAGAAACCTCGGTACGGGCGAGGTAGGTACCTCGAAATAGAACACTACAGCAGTTGCATAAAGTTGTATAGTATTGTGTTTATCAGCACATCAATTTAAGAACCTCCTATTCGATGTCGATTAAAACAACACCCAGATAAGGTATGAAAATACAACAAAATAAAAATCTTTGAAACGCGATTCGTTTCTTACAACAATTATAACACTGGTTAATATGGTTCACGAAGGCAATAGTTCGTGCTATTGCGCTTTTAACGCTACAGCTTATCGGCTTGAGATCTCAACGGTACTGCAGCAAAAGTAATGTTTATAGGTTGGCAACACTGCCTCGAAATGTTACCATATCAAACTATTATTACGAAGCTGTTTCGAACCCCAACTGTTAATGCGATTACGTGAAAATTTTGTTACGTGGTAATGTTTGGTACTTTCCTTAATTTTCTGAGGTCTTATTTGTAAGTACTTGGGTTAGTAGAATTTTAGTTTTGTTCTTATGCCTCGCCGACGTTTCTTTATTAATTATTTGTAAAGTTTTGCTCTTTACTGTTCAGTTATCATCCGTTCACTATTATATTCATTAAGTTACTTGATTATTGTTTGTGGAAAAACTTCTTCTCTTCGTTTACCATCATTATAGAATTCTACAAAATAAGAATTACATTCCTTCTCTTCGTTTACCATCGTTAAAGAATTCTACATTATAAGAATTACATTTCTTCTCTTCGTTTACCATTGTTAAAGAATTCTACATAATAAGAATTAAACTTCTTCTCTTCGTTAACCATCGTTTAAGAATTATACATAATAAGAATTACATTTCTTCTCTTAGTTTACCATCGTTAATGAATTCAACATAATAAGAATTACATTTCTTCTCTTCGTTTACCATCGTTAAAGAGTTCTACATAATTAGAATTAAACTTATTCTCTTCGTTTACCATCGTTAAAGAATTCTACATAATAAGAATTACATTTCTTCTCTTCGTTTACCATCGTTAAGGAATTCTACATAATAAGAATTAAACTTCTTCTCTTCGTTTACCATCGTTAAAGAATTCTACATAATAAGAACTAAACTTCTTGTCTTCGTTTACCATCGTTAAAGAATTCTACATATTAAGAATTAAACTTCTTCTCTTCGTTTACTATATCGATAGTAAACGAAGAGAAGAAGTAAAAAAGTAGTAAGTAGTAATAATTCTATATAATACGAATTTAACTTCTTCCCTTCGTTTACCATCGTTAAAGAATTCTTTATAATAAGAATTACATTAGTTCTCTTCGTTTACCGTCGTTAAAGAATTCTACATAATAAGAATTACATTTCTTCTCTTCGTTTACCATCGTTAAATAATTCTACATAATAAGAATTAATCTTATTCTTTTCTTTTACGATCGTTAAAGATTTCTACATAATAAGAATTACATTTGTTCTCTTCGTTTACCATCGTTATAGAATTCTACATAATAAGAATTACATTTCTTCTCTTCGTTTACCATCGTTAAAGAATTCTACACATTATTATATAGATTCTCTACGCAGAAGTTTTAACACAAAAAATAATTAAGTAAGTTATTGAATCTAATAGTGAACGGAACCCGGTGACGGTCGGTGCCTGGTATTTCACAAATTAAAGTTAATTCATTTCAAAAACTCACCGAATGCATAACCTCATCTTTTTTAAGTCGGCTAAAATACGACGAGGTCTCTCATTCCCTCAGTGAATAACACATATCTAAGTGTCTGTTATTAACACACCATGTATGTCCCACGCTCGCAGATTAGCAGAACTCCTTCATCCCTTACAATAACGCCCTTCCCTACCTCTTCTGGATCCCTCAACTTTTTGCTTGCCGTTTTTCATGACGTTCCCCCTTCCGGCACTTACTCTCCGAATGCCATTGACAGTATTAGCACTTCACTTTAATAAAAAACGTTAATGATGGGAAAATGCTGAATAAAATGGTTTTAAGTAGAGCGTTTAGTTAACTTAAGTGTAGAATCGTGGTTAGCAACTTTAGTTTATAATCTTTGTGAGTTTTGTTTGATATAATGTATCATAAGTTAGATCTCCTAGTTTAGGTGACAGGGTTAATTTTTTTTTGTAACCATAGACTTTTTTTTTGTATACGTAAATCTTCTGTGCACAAGCTATATTTTTATGCTGTTTTGAACTGTGTCTGTGTGTAATAATTGGATAAATAAACAATTTTATTATTATCTATTATTTATATTCCATTTATTCATTTTATATATACATATCTTTACATTTTTGAATATTATTCTATAAAAAATAAAATAAAAAAAACATTTAAAAATACAAAAATAGTAGCCCACCGGTATCGGGAACAGGGTCCAAGCTACCGGTGGTCAGGGCTCCTGAGAGAGGAACCTGACCAGGAGTACCGCTTTCTGGATCAAGCCCTTGATCCAGCTGCCCAACGAGAGCCTCCTCAGATGTTCGTCGAGGCTCTTGGCTATTATGCCATTGGCCGTCACGACTATCGGCACAATGACTGCTGTATTCACATCCCACATGTCGACAACCTCGCGAGCCAGATCAAGATACTTGCTTTTCTTATCTCTCTCAGCCTTCACGAGGTTCTCGTCATGGGGGACCGCTATATCAACAATCATTGCGCGACGCTCTAGTCGGTCTATCACCACTATGTCAGGCTTATTGGCAACAATAGTCCTGTCAGTGATGATAGACCGATCCCAATACAATGTGACATTGCCATTTTCGAGAACTGGGTCGGGCACATACTTATAGTAAGGCACTTCCGATTCCACAAGATTGTATTTAAGAGCAAGTTGCTGATGGATAATCCTATATTATTTATATTATTATTACGAGCTTCTCGGGACCCTAGGGTCCCGGTCCTTTGAAAGGCGTGCGAGGAGCCGAAGCCAACTCGTAGAGGACCCGTTAGGCATGTATCAGGAAATGTGGCACCAACCGACGATTATTCCTGTATGCACTGCGCAACTGCACCTAAGGACAATCCCCGGTTGGCGCAGGACAACAAATTATGGAGAAAAAGTATTGGGCTATGGATTTTGTAGGTTTAGAGGATCGATTGCTCAAAACTATAGGAGGAATACCGGCCTCTGCCCGACCTCTGTTGAACTAAACGGCTATAAAATGGCAGGGGGTGATTTAGAATTCCCTCACGAATGTTTGACAAATTTTAAGAAGAGATTCTTTCACGAAAAGTACAGAATGATCTGGGATAAGGAGAAGGGTTACTTATTTGCTAATGCTTGTCAATTTATTTCATTTTACTTTACTTTCTTTACCTATTAGAAGAATCCATGCAGTAGTGTGATAAAGTACGTGCGAGTATCAAAAACAAATTTTTCAAATTATTCTTGCAAGCTTCGAGTTTTTCTTACCTAATTTATATCATACACACATCATCATAAATCACTTAATAATAGTATAGGTACTTTCATTTAGCTACATCCTGCATACCAAAAATATATAAATGTCATAAAGTTTATATTTAAACTCTGGTGGTAATATAATCTGTGATCCAATCAGAATTTTATATCGTCCAGTGACGTACCTCAGGCAATGTATGGGCATCGAATATGTATGCATTGTGGCGCCATGACACGTCAGGTAACTGGCTATTAATATTAACTGCATTGTGCCGTAGATACAACGTTTATGTCGGATTTACATTGCGGATTGTTGCAATTGGAACGTTTCTGGGTTTATTTAAAAGAGTAATTATTGTATTAATACCTGCGGCTACCGCTGGATAAAGTCGTTAGTTCTCGTACAGTGAAAGCACGACTAAAAGCTCATGTTTATGTAATGGTGTATATAATTATGTTGCAAAGGGGTATCGCGTTTTCCAGCAATTGGGTTTAGGAGGTCAGATAGCCAGTCGCTACATGTAATATTGGCAGCTGCATCCGCTTTGATGCGGGCTTTTAAGCCCAGTCAAACATGCTTGTCAAAAGGTTTAGCGAAAGATGAGTGCAGATAGAAAGAAAAAGTGTTTATTTGTATCAAAACGACATACATATATAAGTACATGCTTATGCTAAACCCCTAACAATAGTAGTACTTAAATTAAATACGAGATATAAATAAAACAGTAATAACATATACTACCTACATTTTGTATAAAACAGCAAAGAAATAAGTAGGGTGAAAACAGGTGAAAAAGATGGCAGGCAGATGCATGTCGTGAATTCGTGATTGTGGCAAGAAGGCTTCCACTCAGCATAATGCTGTGCCGTGGGGGACCTACAGGACGGCACTGATTATTAATGGTAGATGGCGGAATAAAAAACATTAAAAAACAACAACAACAAAACAACATCAACAATCTTTTTACTGCAGAACACCTTTTCATAAAAAAATGCAATTATGAACTTTATTCGACAAACATACCAGACATATTGAATAAGATATCGACTTTATCAAGACATCAACTTCAGTATTCTTTCATACCCTACATTTCAACAAAACGACAATGACTACACTGTCTCCTGTCTCCACTCCCACAAACAAGCTTTCTACCTCACGACGTCATATCACGCTGAGCTGCAGGTTACAAAGTACAGCAACTACTATCAAACAAACTCCTGAACGGAGCCGTGTCGAACGGTCGTGTCGTTTGACGCCGATCAACTCTTCCGCACACACCCGTATTCCAGGGTTGCCACACGGAATAATAATATTAATGAGCGCGAATTAACTTGACTGCTTTCCAGAACTTTATTTGAATTTTGAATGTTCTTGTTCCAGATCCCGTATGGTAATCGGGGTTTTAAATAGCTCTATTGCAGGAAGTTTTGTTGAGTAAGATTTTGTTTTCTTGGGGTTATTTTGGGATCGAGATCAAAGAAAACTTTAGAAAATCCTAAGTTCACTCAAGTTTAATTACGTACTTTATACCTTGTATAATAGCTTTGTTTTAAACCCTAAGGAAGATACATTAGTACTTGTGCGTAAAGTCTGACAAATAGTTTTACCAAGGGGACCCAAGGTAACATAGTGACTGGGTTGTTGTAGTTACATAGGCAGTCGCCATCTAAAATTGCATCCATTCAGAATGGAAGATTATGGAGCAGATAGGAACAGGTATTTATCAAATCCAATGCTAGTTTGATAAAAGTACCTTTATTCCACTTATATTCATTAAAGTATTCCTGGCTTCGATGGTCATTGGCGTCAAAAAATTCGGCCACATCGTTGTCAACGTGAAAACTGCCCAGGACGCTGGCAGTATTGCCACGTTGGATGGCAATGCTGATTCTCTGGCCAAAGAAAAGCTCAGCCCTCTGGTCACGTGAGAAGTCGACTAACCGTTTGCTTACATCTCTAAATACTCGATGAGCACGCGGACCCAATGAACCCGACTTATACGCGTTCGTATTTTTCTTTCATTTTATATTCAGGTGACTAGTTATTCTTAATCAAATATTTATAGTATGTAAATTTGACTGTATCAAAAGAAATAAACAAGTTATTCTTAATCAAGTATTTTATATCATGTAAATTTGATTATTTCAAAACAAATAAACAAGTATTCCTTGTAAGTTATTTTATTCTTAACACAGCAACACCCACTATTCAATATTCCCGTGTAGCTACACCGCAGTCTAGACAGACACCCGGATATTGGAAGCACACTGCACAACACACACTCTTTGCTCGCCGGGCGGTCGACACGCTTTCAGTCTGACGGTTGAGATACCATCTTCTTGTCTTGAGCGAGCACTGGACTGGTTTTTATGTATAATGCTGTATTTAATGATGTTCTGGACGTCTTTAGATGCCACTTGATACAGTCTTTGTCTTTTTATAGGTTGACTTGGTTATGTAAAGATTTTTACTATGGAACTTGGTGATTTTCTAATCTTTTCTCTAATGAGCCAGGAGCATTCCTGTTCAAACAGCAGAAATCTAGGGAACGCGTAGGTTCGTTTTCGCTTATTTGTACTTCTTTTATTTTGTGTGTGTTATCCTTGCTCAAAGTCCAAGACGAATATGGCAGGAACTTGACTCCAGCCGAAAAGCCCGTACCACAATATCGGAAGACAGACTTGTGTGGAAAAAGAAGAGGGAGCACAGCATTGTTACATAATATACTAATTAGATTAGATATATCCTTGCTTTTTTTAATACCGAGCGTATTAAAGACGCGATTGAGCGAAATAAAGGCTCCAAGGTGTTTTCAAGGGATCTGTCTATTGGGCAGAGCCAGCTCACGAAACTGAAGACCGATGATGGCAGGATTGTATCCGCCAAACCGGAGCTTCTGAGGGAGATCGAGAGTTTCTATGGGCAGTTGTACACGTCAACCAGTAAACCCGTTGCGAATCTAGCAAACGACCCAAGAGCTAGATTGACCCGACACTATACCGAAGATATCCCGGACGTCAGCCTGTACGAGATTAGGATGGCTCTGAAGCAGCTTAAAAACAACAAGGCGCCGGGTGATGACGGAATCACGGCTGAACTCCTGAAGGCGGGTGGAAAACCGGTCCTCAAGGCCCTTCAGAAGCTTTTTGATTCCGTCATACTCGAGGGCAAAACGCCACAGGCATGGTGCAGGGGTGTGGTGGTACTCTTCTTCAAGAAGGGCGACAATGCCCGGCTGAAGAACTATAGGCCCATCTCGCTTCTTAGCCATGTTTACAAGTTGTTTTCAAGAGTCATCACGAATCGTCTCGCGCGCAGGTTTGACGATTTCCAGCCTCCCGAACAAGCCGGATTCCGAAAAGGCTTTAGCACCGTAGACCACATATATACGCTGCGGCAAGTTATACAGAAGACCGAAGAGTATAACTTGCCTCTCTGTTTAGCGTTTGTGGACTACGAGAAAGCCTTCGATTCGATCGAGACTTGGGCTGTACTACAGTCTCTCCAACGGTGCCAGATCGACTACCGGTACATTGAGGTGTTGAAGTGTCTGTACAAAAACGCCACCATGTCAGTCCGTCTTCAGGATCAGACCTCGAAACCTATCCTTCTCCAGCGCGGCGTAAGACAGGGAGACGTAATTTCTCCGAAACTGTTCACTGCTGCGCTGGAGGACGTCTTCAAGGTTCTGGACTGGAAGGGGCTTGGCATCAACGTTAATGGCGAGTACATCACTCACCTTCGGTTTGCCGACGACATAGTGATCATGGCTGAGACCATGGAGAGCCTCAGTAAAATGCTCGATGACCTTAGTAGAGCTTCCGAAAGAGTGGGTCTTAAAATGAACATGGACAAAACCAAGGTCATGGCGAACGCCCATGTAACACCCACTCCTATCAAGATCGGAGACTCTACACTTGCAGTTGTAGACGATTATGTTTACCTGGGACAAACGGTCCAGTTGGGTAGGTCCAACTTCGAGAAAGAGGTCAACCGTCGAATCCGACTCGGCTGGGCGGCGTTCGGGAAGTTGCGTGGTATCTTCTCGTCCAATTTACCGCAGAGTCTCAAGACAAAAGTCTATGACCAGTGTGTGTTGCCAGTGATCACCTATGGGACCGAGACGTGGTCGCTCACAATGGGCCTTATCAGAAAGCTTAAAGTCACCCAAAGGGCAATGGAGAGGGCTATGCTCGGAATTTCCTTGCGCGATCACGTCAGAAATGATGATATCCGCAGGAGAACCAAAGTTACCGACATAGCCCGAAGAATTGCCAAACTTAAGTGGCAGTGGGCAGGGCACATTGCTCGCAGAACGGATGGCCGATGGGGCCGAAAAGTTCTGGAGTGGCGACCGCGAACTGGAAGACGATACGTTGGAAGGCCTCCCACTAGGTGGATCGATGACCTGGTTAAGGTTGCGGGAAGGCGCTGGATGCGAGACGCACGGGATCGGTCAATGTGGCGACGCCTGGGGGAGGCCTATGTCCAGCAGTGGACGTCTTTCGGCTGAAATGATGATGATGATGATGATATCCTTGCTCAAAATAGTTATAGGACGGGGAGACACACCGAAGACAAAGGAGGTCATCATAAATAAAATAGAATTATTTTCAAAGATCAAATCTTTGCCAGCCAGTCCTCTGCTTATTCGAATTTGCATCTCAGTTTGAAATTAGAACAAACAGAGTTCGCTGTTCAGTTTGCGTTCAAATAAGGAGTACGAGTAACATCTCTAACAATTAAAGTTTATTTCGGCTCTGTGCCTACGGCCTGACCTCTGAGATTACCTCTTCCATTTACGTTCACGTATCAGTGTGTGTACCCCTTATCTATCCCGTTCCCTCCCTAAACGACCTACCTATCGCTGTCTCTTTCTCATGCTGTGCTTGACGGCTAGTGTCGGGCCGCGCAGAGACCCGCTTATTTACTTCAGTACGCTTTTGTTTACGCAAGCGAGTGGTGTGTGTACCTACAATGTGTGTGAAAGTCCTCGAAAACGTTGAGTAACGTTCGTAGAAAATTAAAAGGAATATTAAAAGGTGAGTAATTAATATGAATGTTTATTTTCACAGATAATTTCTCTTTCATGAGAATATTGTGGTTCCTATTTATCTCGGTTTGTTACCAGATTTATAGGTTACCTTAACATAATTTCGAATTAGACTCCGATCTCGGGTCCAAACCCAGACGGTTAGCCTGACATCACGTCTAAATACGTGAGCAGAGTGTAAATTAGCTCCTATCTATCTCGGTTTGTAACCAGATTCATAGAAACATAATCTCGAATTAGACTCCGATCTCGGGTTAAAGCCCAGACGGTTATAGTCTCAAATCACGTATAAATTAACGTGGGTGGCCCGACCTGACACGAAATCTGGGCCGACCGGCCCCGAACTTTGATACGATCGGACAGAAACTCTGGCCCGACCGTGCCCGGAGTCTGGCCCGACCGGGCCCGGAGTTTGGTCCGACCGGGCCCGGAGTCTGGCCCGACCGGGCCAGGGAGCCCAACCCGACCGGGTCCGGAATCTGACCCGACCGGGCCCAATGGTTGATCCGGCTATCACACTGATCCGACCAACCATTTACCCTCTAATGGGTAATACTTAGTGTATTTTACGATAATCGTCAATTATTTAAGCGCCTTTTTCCTCTTCCAATCGACAGATGGCGTCCTCGCAAAATTTCATCACACTGGGTGAATTGTTCACGCGAAATTATGACGAAGAAGAGGAGGAACTGTTATCTAAAGTAAAATCTATCATCGAAGATAGTCTCCCCATTGGATGGAGAGACTGGAAAGTCATCGATTGGTCCAAGGAGGAACTCCTCGGCAGGAAGATGGACCACAAGATCTTGAATAAAATACGTTTCGCAATCCCATCAGTGGAGCTGGTTAAAGCCTTCTACCCTGAAGCGAAAGCAATCGGCGAGAAAGCCTACAAAAATATGAAGCTAAAGCTATTAGAGTGGGATATTTGCAGGGCCCTTATTACTAATCCAAACCAAGTAGCAGCAAAACTGCGTGGATCTTCTGCGCAAGCAGAAATATTCAAAAGGGCAGTAGAGACAATAAGAGCGTCTGTTTATTCCAGAGAACAGATCTCAGATGCATTAACAACTGATGTAGAGTCACATAAAAACAGAGTTCAAAACTACTCTAGGTCTAATTCTGAAAGTCGAAACAACCCAATCAAACATATAAAGCGAAAGCGACCCAGACTTCCATCATCTTCATCGGAAGATAACTCAGTTCAACCAGCAAGTGACCACTGTTATTCGTCATCACCGGGAAGAAACTCCCCTAAACGCAGACGCTACTCATCATCACCTTCCTGTTCACCAAAAAGAAATGCTAGCGACTCCAGATTGGACCGTATGGAAGCCATGATACAAAACTTATATGAAATGATGAGCACAAACAATAATGAAAATAAACTCGATAATTCAAGCTGGCGAGCTCCCAGTCCGATGCTGGTTTTACCCGATGAAGACCCCAAGGAGACCAATAATAATTGGGACATATTCTCGCCGTCGACAAAAGAGAGTGAGCCAGCAATACCCAGGGCAAATCCAATTTTGGAGCAACAAGGTATTAAATGTCAAAGGCTTGGGGAACCAACATGGAACAAGATTCGCTACGCTGACTCCCAGAAAAAACTTCAAGCCTCACCAGTTTTCCATTGTCTTCGCATAAATGCAACAATGTACCAACACTCCCACCCCAATCAGCTAAAGGATCTGCTGGGGAAATGTGACTCCGCGTTTGGTACCATAACTCATGGACTTTTGATACAGCGACTGAGACTTCAGGAAGCCCTAAAAAAAGTAGCGGAACAACACCCAGAAGCCACAGAAAGCCTAAAGAAGCTGCTAGCGTCAGAAAGTGAATTCCGCTCAATATCCGACGACTTGCTGCAATACACTTGTGGCAAACGTGCTGAAGTAATTGAGTCTCGACGAAAACTGTATGAGCCGAAGAATAATTTTTACCGATCGGTTCTCAACGACATTCCACCATCGGGTACTCATTTATGGGACGAAGAAAAATTACAAGAGGCGATCAGAACACATGGTGTCTCAAAAATTGCCCCGGTCCCTCGTCGTATATTATCGAACCATATGTATACGGAAAAGGAAAACAAACCAAAGCAGCCCTCCTTCAGAAAACCTAATCAAGGTGTCAAAAAATTCAGGAAAACTGAGTTCAAACAGCGGCCTCAGAAACCACAGTCATCAAAGGACCATAAACGTCACAATTATAAGGAAAGGGGTGGAGGGGAGAGACGGCGTTATCTTTGACAACCAATGCTTTTGGGCGGGACAACTAGCAGACCACATAACCGCGTGGGAAAATCTAGGTGCACCAAAATCCATCATAAGCATCATAAAAGGCTACGTAATTCCGTTCTCGGAAAAACCTCCAATCACAACCTTAACACCATCATTACTGGAATCTGCTTTCGTAGCTCCGAAGTTGAACGAGCATTGCATGCTCTTTCCTCATTAGAAACAGACGAATATTATCTTTATTACCGACTTTATAATACGGTGGAATTTAGTGTGGCTCCGATTTGGGTTATCGTGCTGGAATTTTGGTTTGAATATGGAAGCATTGTCTGGTAGATTGACGTCATGCCGGCGCGGTGTCGATTGTATTTATAGGTAGATACCTACTTCTAAACTATTATAAAGAGGTAAAATTGTTTATTTGTTGGAGGTCTTCTTGTTCTTTCACTAATAGAAAGCCACGTCACAATATCACTGAGCGCAAAGGCAGTCTATAGGCTCGCGCTTGACCACTATCTCAACTGATGGTAAGCGATGATGTGGTCGACGGTGAAGCACGCTTGCCTAGAAGAAACCCATTCACTCTTGACTTAAATATTTGCCCCTAGATTGGCAGCAGTTTTTTACTTTATCCCGAAAATGCATGTTTCCTCTAGAGACAGGCATCCGTTCGAGGCCGAGGCAAAAACTAGTTCGTTATCGTGGAAAACTTTGTTTATGGAGGTTAAAAAGTTTGGTGTAATACAAATACTGCACATTTCTAATTCCACTTTTAAACAATAACAGTTGAACGGTTACTGTAAAGGAAAAACATTCCGCCTCCAAAATTTTTAGTCATTAGGCAGATTACTCTACCTTTAAATTTATTTTTTCTATTACGCCAGACAAGCCCACATTAAACTCGACTCATGACCCACGAACGTGACTAAAAGGCAGCAAAATGATATAATTTTAATTAGCATTTAAATCTCGTTAGCAAACAGGTACAAAGGGCGAACAGAATTCAGGATTTGTCAAACCTCCGCCACTCCTGGGTATTATGACACCTACGGTATAATCCTTGCTAAAACGAGACACTGGCGAACAAAAGGTACACTGGACGCGTATTTAGGAAATGGCGTTAGTGATGCAAGGCTAAGACGAGTAGAGTTGCAATAAGTTAGGGTTAGTGACAGTGAAAAAACCGGCCAAGTGCGAGTAGTACTCGCGCATGAAGGTTTCCGTTCCATTAACGCAAAAAACGGCAAAAATATCACGTTTGTTGTATGGGAGCCCCAGTTAAATATTTATTTTATTCTGTTTTTATTATAAAAAAAATATATTTGTTGTTATAGCGGCAACAGAAATACATCATCTGTGAAAATTTCAACTGTCTAGCTATCACAGTTCATGAGATACAGCCTGGTGATAGACAGACAGACAGACGGACAGTGGAGTCGTAGCAATAGGGTCCCGTTTTTACCCTTTGGGTACGGAACCCTAAAAAGTAACTGAAATGCTTGCGTTTTCTTCATTGTCGATGAAATGAGAAGGATTTCGTACTGATACAACCCGTTTAAAATTATAAGACATCCAACAGAACCCTTATTTTCGTGATCTTACGCATATAAAGTCAGGAAAATTAATTGTTTGCCAATTTAAACAAGATTAAATTGTAATTTCACGAAAACTTTCAACCTTTAGGTGATATTAAAGCCCTGACTGTTCATATTTACGGCCTACGGGAACCTTTACCCCAGTAAAAACCTGGAAATAAAGCTTAATTTTAACACTCCTGTTTCGAAGCATGTTCCAAGTGATATTTCAAAATACGCGTCCCATACAAAACTCCACTTTTGAAAAGATTACAGTAATTACATTTCGTTGTAAATTTTCCGCTTGGTGCGACGTAAACACAGCATTGTAGCTTTCATTGAAGATTTATATCGCAAAGCCTTTTCGGTTCAACTGAGGGGTCTCGTGTTTATTTGTGAAATGGATTTAGTGGCGTAAAGTTTTGAGTTCATTGTGATAGACGGATTAACAATGATCTGTATTTTTGTTTGGCGATCAGTTGCCATTGTTAATTTGTATTTGCATTTTCTGCTGATGGATTAAAAAGTTGATATTTTTAGGACTTATGAAAATACACTCGAAAGTGATAATTGGCATTTAAACGTAAAAAAAACAAACACAGTTTTCTTTATATGTCTAGGAAACAGAAAGAAAGAAAGAAAAAGTGTTTATTCGCCACAAAAACGACATACATAAATTTTGATTCTTTCTTTTCATAAGCTTTTAATTAACTTGCAATGTTTGTATGTATTTTTTATTATTATTATCTATAGGCTTGCGCTTGACTACTATCTCACCTGATGGTAAGCGATGATGTGGTCGACGGTGAAGCACGCTTGCCTAGAAAAAACCCATTCACTCTTCACTTAAAGACCCCTAGATTGTAGCTACCGAGAAACACAGACTCGGGCAAGAAATTCCACTCCTTGGCTGTACGCATAATAAAAGTGTCCCCAAAACGTTTTGTGCGTTTGGGTGGGATGTCCACCATGTACCGATGACGCATCGCCGTACATCTGGTTGTCCGATGATGGAACGGGCTGGGCGGAATTAAATCTTGCAATGCCATCGCACACTCCCCGAAATGTAACCGATAAAAAACCGACAAGCTGGCAACTCGGCGACGATGTTCAAGGCTCTGGAGGTTTGACTTGACCAGTGCCGATGAGTTTCTTGGCCCACTTTTCAATCGACTCTAGTCCATCAACCTGGTATTTGGCAGATCCGTCCCAGAAATGAGAACAGTACTCCATGCACGATCGAACTGGCGCTTGATACAAGTTGAGCAGCTGTTCCGGCGTGAAGTACCTTCTCACCATCGCAAGGATCCCCAATTTTTTGCCAGCTAGCTGAGCCTTTGCTTCAATGTATGGCCCAAAATTGAGAGTCAATGTCAACGTAACGCCAAGAAGCTCAAGATGGTCCGTTATTGGCACGGTCACATCATGGAAAGTTGGAGCCGGGTGAAATTGGCTCTTTTTAGCGGAAAAAACACACGCCTGGGTTTTAGCAGCATTAAACTTGACCAGATTGGCATCACCCCATTCGGATATTGCCGGCAAAGACAGGTTCAAACGTTCTTTTGATGGGTGCGAATGTCCGACATACTCGTCTTGCATCCATCAGGAGAAGGAGGGAGCCGCGAATCACCAGGATTCAGACGCGAAGATTCCGCAAAAAGAAAGGCAAATAAATTTGCCTTCTCCTCAGCGGTGTGGGCCAGTGACCCATCGGGTTTCAGCAGTGGTGGTTGTGAGGGACGGCAGAAGTTCGACTCGACCGACTTAGCCAGGGACCAAAACGCTTTACTACCTGCTGGGTAAGAAGCAAGTTTGGACCCTATTCGGCCAACGTTGTTGAACCGAGCCCTTCGCAACACCTTCTTGCAGGACTTGGCAGCCCTGTTGTAGGCTTTCTTCTTCAGACCCACGTCACTCGCTCTGCGCGATCGAGCGTCGACTCATGCTTGGAGGCGTAGCCTCATGTTTAAGCAAGTCGGCGCGATGACATTCGGCACCAAACCATGGCCGGTCAAAGCCGGACATCATTATGTCAGAGAACGGAATGTAGTACTCCATCCCCTTTTTTTTTTTTTTTGCCTGGAGAAATGCTCATGCATACTGCGCTACCACGGGGAGATAGCGCAGTTATGTGGGACTCTAACCCACTAAAACTCCACGGTGTCCTCCTGTGCCGCTTATGGCGGGAACACGGGTACGCGTTAGCACTCACCGCGAACCCGCCGCGGCTGTCCGTCACCGGACCCTCCTCTGGGGAGTACCCCCCATCACCGGCGCACCAGAACACACTGTGCGCCGTGACCACCCCAGGGACCAAACTAGCACGTGGGTGCCAGACGACCCCGTGTATGACACCCTTGGTCCCCTTGTGACGGGTCAGGGTCAATGGCCCCGCCACCTACCATTTTTTTCGGCCGCAGGGGATCGGGAGAGCGGCCATCGCTATACCGGCACTCCTCTTCCCCTGCGGCCCCACCGCGTCTGCCATCAGACGGTGGCGACCCCGTCTAGGCCGCGGAAGGCAGGGAGAGCGGCGCACCGCAATACCGGCACTCCTCTCCTGCCGCGGCCTCCAACCCTCAGCCGCGATATCGTATGGGTATGGGAGACCCCATACGACATCGCGGCCCGCCTCAGTTGCGATGTCGCCTAGGCAACACCGCAACCTACATGTTGGCCGCTACGTCGTCGGCTTAACGGCAAAAGCCCTGACGAGCGGCCCCTCCTCGGGTTCCTCTTCGCTTCACCGTGGGGACCAAGCCACGGTTACTGAGCCCCCCTGATGGAGGGGTACTCCATCCCCTGACCCAACACACCCGTCACGGCGTCCGCGCACGACGAAGGATCAGCCGAAGAAGCAGCCTACTTGCTTGGCTGCCAGGGATAGCAAGCGAAGAAAGATCGCATGCCATCCCAATCTACTGACCTGTACCGCCAAACCCTGATGTATGATGCATGAATGTAAGTGTGTTAGGGTCAAATCGTGCAACTGAATTTTAAAGCAGTTAGTCCGGTAGTCCTCCACCGATTAAGATGAAATTTTTCATACACATTTAGTTTTTATGATAATGCATGGATATATTAGTGACGTCATTCTAAATAAAATATGGCGGACGGCCCAAGATGGTGGACTAATTATTTTTTGTGCACTGCCATGATATGGGTATCAAATGAAAGGGTTTGCTGAGAAGAATACGAAAAAAGCTTGTTTACAAAAAAAAAAACACTGTAGTTTTCTTATTTTTTTTTGTAAAAAAAGTTTTTTTTCTTTAATATACTTAACATAATATCACGTCTATATTCGCCGAAGAGTTGGGCAGAAGAAGTACTATAGTAGGTTCACTCACATTGGTAAACCCTAATAATATTTTACCCAACCCAGGAATCGAACCCAAGACTTGTAGTGCTATTCTGTAAAAATTTCACCGTGGTGATTTAGGTGAAATGAACTCGAAGTGAGTAGTCAAAACCTTTTTTTTTGTTTTTGGGGTGGATCATCTAACGATTTCACCCGCTCTGGGTGAAGTGGAAGGGCGTGTCAGACTTTTACCGACTAAAACCCACCCGTGTTCCTTCAGTTGCCTGTGCTAGGGCCGCGGTAACTCTCTTTCAAATTTATCCGCGACCAGCTGTCAATCCCTAGCATCGAATGGAAAACAGCTCAGCAGTAGAGCTTGCGAACATTTTATTAAAAAAACATAATCCATCTTAGGTGGTCGGTTAAAAATGGTCCTTAGATAGAAGAAGATAAGGTCAGCTATCCATGTCTAAAGTACAGACACAGGCACACTTCCAGAAGTCATTACATTTTTCCTTCACCCCACAAAGCGCATGACATCAGTTAGTCCTGCCACACAAAGCTGGCTGCCTGCCGGTCGATAGTCTACTAAGCAAATTAATGCATTACGGGTGGCACACTAACGAACGACCATGGTCACAGCTAACAGCTCTGATCTTTCATGAATAAACAACTATTTTTTCAAAAAAATACTACCGACTTCCAAATAAAAACTACGAAGTGAAAAATAACTTGGAAGTCAGTGTACATAACGCAAAATATTTGTACCTACTAAAGACACAGACTTCCAAAAATAAAGTTATTTTTCACTTAGTAGTTTTTTGGGTTCCGTGGTTCTCAAAAGGAAAAAACGGAACCCTTATAGGATCACTTTGTTGTCCGTCCGTCTGTCTGTCAAGACCCTTTTACTCAGGATCGCGTGGAGGTATCAAGCTGAAATGTATATCAAATAGTCAAGTCCACTTAAAGCTGTAAAAACATCAAACTTCTAAGCCAACGCAATCAAAAGATACAGTCGTTTATGCCGCAAATTGCCGCAAATCTTCTTCACTCGCAAGGGAATCAAAACCTACAGGGTACTTCCCGTGAACTCAGAATTATGAAATTTGGTACGAATTAGCAACGTCTTATAGTACAGATAAAGGAAAAATTGCGAAACCGTCAGTTTTTAGTTACATCATATAAAAAAAAAAACTAAAAACCGGCAAACCACCGACCGGTCGGCCACATTTACTAATATACCTACAGGTTTGTCCGGAACCCTCCGTGCGCGAGTCTGACTCGCACTTGTCCGGTTTACGGTTTTTTATTTGGAAGTCGGTAGTATTTTTTTGAAAAATATGATATTTTTGTTTTGCATCTTTTGTATTAATTGGGATGTTTATTTATGAACATATTTTGGTTTATGTACCTAAGTTGTGTATTGCTTTGTGGAATATCGTGAATGTTACTATACATATGTCAATATTAAGGTACAAAGTTTAATAACAAACCACTCACAGCTCTTGACAGCTCAATCAGCTGACAGCAAGGGTGAAAACATTTTTAGGGTTCCGTACCCAAATGGTAAAAACGGAACCCTATTACTGAGACTCCGCGGTCCGTCTGTCTGTCTGTCTGTCTGTCTGTCTGTCTGTCTGTCTGTCACCAGGCTGTATCTCATGAACCGTGATAGCTAGACAGTTGAAATTTTCACAGGTGATGTATATCTGTTGCCGCTACATAAACAAATACTAAAAACAAAATAAAATAAATATTTAAGGGGGGCTTCCATACAACAAACGTCATTTTTTTGCCGTTTTTTACGAAAATGGTACGGAACCCTTCGTGCGCGAGTCCGACTCGCACTTGGCCGGTTTTATTTTTAAGTTTGCTTTATAGTTAGTAATAATAATAATAATAGTTAGTTGGTAGGTACTGTTATATTTATGCGTAGAATCATCCTGGGAATGAATCTTACAGGACGCACGCTGGCAGAAATAAAATCGGCATATAGGATTTCGAAAAGAATAGGATTGGCAGGCGGATACAGGACTAGGCATGTTATAAACAAATGTAATAAATGTTTTATTTAATAGGAATAACTCCTATAATTGCGCTAATAACTCTATCATTTGCCTTCGTCGATCTCATCGCAATAACTATTGTTAACCTAGTTGTAATATTTTTAGTAAAATGTAATTTAATTTTTTATGCTCTATTAAATAAACTGGACGTAGGTAGGTTTGGCTCGCGCTTGACAACACTACTCACATGTCGGAAAGCGATGATGTGTACGACGGTCAAGCACGCTTGCCTAGAAGTATACTATTCACTCTTGAGTCAAAGACCCCGAGCTAGTAGCTATCGGGAAACGCAGACTCCGGCAGGAAATTCCACTCCTTAGCGATATAAGCATAATGAAAGTAATTTTCAAAACGTTTAGCGCGTATTGGTGAGATGTATACCAATGACGCATCGCTGTACGTTTTGTAGTCCGATAATGGAACGGAATAGGCGGAAGTAGATCATACAATTCCATCGCACTCTCCCCGAAACGCAACCGATAAAAAACTGACAAGCTTGTCTTAGACGATGTATATGTATCTGACTCGACCAGTGGCTCATTGCCGATGAGCCTCTTGGCCCGTTTTAAATAAATGCGTTAAATAAATACTTGTCTAGTACAGTAACATTGCTACATAGGTTACCTACATACCTATAAATGAGACTACACACAAAAATACTAAAATAGTTTTGGGGGACCTGCAAAAATTCAGTTCGGCACTCTTTTGAGGCAATTTTATAGTTTCAGTTACACTGCCGATTTCCTTTATGACGTTTTGAAATACCGAACATCCCGTCAGTGAAAAATAGTTTTGTATCGGGTTATTTTATAATAGACTATCTCGTTCAGGCTATGAAACAAAGCATACGGGTTTTCGACATTCAGATTTTTTTGTACCTTAAGTATTTTTGAAATAACAACTTCAAAGGACTATTTTTGTTGCATAATTGTAAATTAAGGTACGCTGCATAAAATTAAGGAGCACTTCAAAAGTAAAACAAAAATCCATCAGGAATTCCTCCTCAAAGAGAGCCTCCATTACAGATTTGTGTCCGAGCTGCTAATTTAAAACAAGCATACCTTTCCATATCGTGTAAACCACTTGCAAATTTATTCAGGACACTCATTCCCCACTCATCAAATAATATGACGGCAACATTTTCATTTGTAGTCTCCCTCATTACAATCCTTACCTCATTGTGTTAGAGTTGAAAATGATTTGTGGAATATTTCAATTTAAGTATTATTCTAGCAATTTGCATTGCAGTGTTGGTTATTGTGAAGCTGTTATACTGAGTAGGTGCCCTGTCCCGTGGACTTAGAATAATCAAGTATTTTGCATTACCCCGTAGATGCATTTACCAAGTTAAATAAACATTTCTGTTGGGCTTCGGAAGGTTATTTAAGGGGGAGAATCGTGTTACATTATTACGTAGCTTGGAGCTAAATAATTTATTGCGGACACTTAAATTGTTTTTGTGAAATTAATTTCGCTGATGGAGAGGCTCGTTGGAATTTAGGTGGCGTCGGTGATTCTTGATAAAGGTGTCTCGGAGTTACGCTTTCATATAACAATAATGTTGCTTGTTTTTAAATTGGGTTTTCTAAATCAGAAAATTTTACAACTACGTGGTGTTATGAATTGGTGTTAGCTTTTCCGGATGGATGCTTTCTTTCTGTAAGTTCTAGTGAAAAGTTATTGTATTATAAACATCTCGTAGGTCATAAAGTTGTTTGAGTAGAAATATGTGAAACTAGCTGCCGCCCGCGTTGTATTAGTACATCTCCCAATATCTTTATAAATTATAGCCTATGTGTTATTCTGATATATAAGCTATATTTCTGTAAAGTTTCATCACAATCTTTTCAGTAGTTTTTGCGTAAAAGATTAACAAACATCCATCCATCCTCACAAACTTTCACGTATGTTAGTAAGTATAGGAAGGATGATTAGATACAATACAAGTATACCGTATATTGCTTTAATCAGATATTGGTGAGAGCACTATCAGCGATATAATAAGGAGGCTGCTGTCACTCAACATGACATAATCCAGTTATTACCTGTCATGATAACATAATACCATGGAATTTGTGTTTGCAATCGATCTACATATATTACAATCGAATTATTATCTACTTTCATTGTGCGTACAGCTAAAAAAATAGTAAAAAAAAAACTAAAAACACACGCTATAGTAGAAAAAACCGGCCAAGTGCGAGTAGGACTCTCGCACAAAGGGTTCCGTACCATTTTTGCAAAAAACGACAAAAAAACACGTTTGTTGTATGGGAGCCCTACTTAAATATTTATTTTATTCGGTTATTAGTTTTTATAGCTTATTTGTTGTTATAGCGGCAACAGAAATACATCATCTGTGAAAATTTCAACTGTCTAGCTATCACGGTTCATGAGATACAGCCTGGTGACAGACAGACAGACAGACGGACCGCGGAGTCTCAGTAATAGGGTCCCGTTTTTACCCTTTGGGTACGGAACCCTAAAAACAAACTAAAAAGTAGAAAATAATAATCTATACTATAAACTACATTATTATTATAATATATAATAATAATATTATAAAGAGGAAAGATTTTTTTGTTCGTTTCTTTGTTAGTTTGTTTGTACCGAATTAGCTCCGAAACTACTGGACCGATTTTAAAAATTGTATTACCTATGGAAAGCTACATTATTCCCGAGTAACATAGGCTATAATTTTGACGGGAGCGAAGCCGCGGGGGTCAGCTAGTTTTCAATAAATTAAAATTAAAATAGTGTGATTAACAAAAACATGTATTTTACTGTAAAAAGGCGTAGGATGCTTGATGTCAATTTATAATATTGAATTGACAGATATTCTTAAAAGTAAAAATTTTGAAAATATTTTAAAAAGCAATCCACGCTTTTTTACAATAAAACTATATTTTTTTTACTTTTTACTTCAATCGCTAATCCTGAAGATCTTCGTAAGGATAACGGGACAAACTATTTAAATTATTGCATTGTCATCGGTTGTTGATAAGTGTACAAAGTTTCAAATTAATCCGACGTTTTAAAGGGGGTGAAAATCACGTTAAAATATTTCGTTACATAGATTCATATATACATACATACAAAGCTAATAAAATCGTGTTAAAAAGATTGGAATTCCCTGCTGAAGTTTTTGTCTCCTGATAGCTACAACCTGGTTGTCTTGAAGTCGTGAATACGCTATTTCTAGGCAAGCATGCTCCTTCCACCACACCACCATTGTTCAACATCTATGAAAAAAAAACAAATAAATATTCATAAAACCAGCAACATTTTGTATAGAAGTGTTGTTCTCGCTCGCACCTTGCAAAGTTACCTATACCCTGCTATCTATGGTACGCTCACGTTCAAAGTAAAGTATCAAATAAAGCACCAGCTAACGCCAGTTACTTCTAATTCAAAGAAGCACTCGTGCTCGTGCAAATATTTCGCAAATTCAGTAGAACTTTAGTTATAGTAACAGCATACGGGCAACAAAATGCTGACAACGTCGTTGCGCATGTGAGATCTTTTAGATTAAAATTTTTGCACGACATCAACAGCTAGATTTTAAAGGGGAATTTTTAACTGCACCTCTATTTAGAAATTTAAGCAAACAAAATATCTCCACTAATAACCTACTGCAAAACAATATTACTCACCGTAAAACAAAAATACTGATTTGCACACAAATTATTCAATTAAATATAAAATAAATGTGAATTAGTCCAAGAGCGAGCGAAGCGAGCTCGGGAGCTTAGGGCACCCCGACACGGATAGGTTAGGTTCGAAGGAGATGACGGGAGCTGAAGTGAGCGAGCAAAGCGAGCGAACTCAGCTCCCGTCATCTCCTTCATGTTAGGTTACTTTAGACCCTGCAGACAGAAATAGGAGCCCTGCGCAGCGGGGCTCCGTCGACTTTGTTTCGTTTCCCCCCCTCCCTTAAAACTTAAATATTTTGTTGCACTCGAAGAATTATTAGATTTACTTTTAGTTAACAGATAGTTATTCAGTAAAACAGTTAAGCTTTAAAGATCTAGCAGTATAGTATAATTCATTTATTTGATGAGCAAATTTAGTGTGCAATTCAGTATTTTTGGTAGTAATTTCGAATATTTTGATTGAAAAAAGGGGAATTACAGTTAAAGTATTAAATACCACCCGATTTTAAATTGCAATAAAATCAGCTGAATATTATGTTGTTCAAAAATGAAAAAGAATGATTCAGATGTGCTGAAGATTTCGAGAAACCCGAAGTATAGGTATAATTTTATCTTTGTTTATCGTTGACGGGGAATATCTCAACTTGAGCGTTACAACCACACATCATCACCAACATTTCAGCCGAAACACTTGTATTGCTGGACAACATGCCTCCTACAAGAGTCGCCACACCGACCGATCCTACGTTCGTATTCAGCAGAATTTCACGGTCCACAGCCCAAATTCGTTAGGTACAGATAAGTCAAGCAATTTTCAAAGAGATATTAGTTCCTAAGTCGGCTAAAAGTTGCCGAACGGTTGCCCGTGTAGGAGCACAAATAACAGTACTACCTTCAAATTTCAGTGCTATCGCGAACTAACCTAACAAGTGTCATTGTAGTTCGGCGCATGTTGGCTGGAATGTTTGAGAGACTGTATTACTTATTTTGTAAGCAAAGTGCGATCCGATATGTCGGTCAGGATTTAATTAACGTCTAATGTTTTGGTACAGTTGGCGTACTGTTGACTTATACGCAAAAGAAAAAGTAGTGGGTTTGTATATTAAATGTTTATGTTTTACTATTTAGTTGTGGATCTACTTGGCTCATATAAATGGCTAATGGGTTATAGGTGATATTGAACATCGTAATAATAGCGTAAAGTATGCATAAAGTATTAAATAAATAACTGTGAATAATTTTGACACCTTTGGGTGCGACAAATAGTGGTAGGTGCAATATTGAAAAAAATCACTACTTCAGAGTTACATTAAACGTCAAGTATGAGTTGAACTTAGGGCCGATTTCACCAATGAAACTAATCGTGATTAGTTCAACTAAACTCAGATTATGCAAATACCAATAAAAAAAAAATATGCCAAGTGGGGGGATTCCCCTCAGAACGCTTTCTGAGGAGAATCCCCTTCTCGGCATATTTTTTTGGGTGTTATTTAATACTTTAACTGTAATTCCCCTTTTTTCAATCAAAATATTCGAAATTACTACCAAAAATACTGAATTGCACACTAAATTTGCTCATCAAATAAATGAATTATACTATACTGCTAGATCTTTAAAGCTTAACTGTTTTACTGAATAACTATCTGTTAACTAAAAGTAAATCTAATAATTCTTCGAGTGCAACAAAATATTTAAGTTTTAAGGGAGGGGGGGAAACGAAACAAAGTCGACGGAGCCCCGCTGCGCAGGGCTCCTATTTCTGTCTGCAGGGTCTAAAGTAACCTAACATGAAGGAGATGACGGGAGCTGAGTTCGCTCGCTTTGCTCGCTCACTTCAGCTCCCGTCATCTCCTTCGAACCTAACCTATCCGTGTCGGGGTGCCCTAAGCTCCCGAGCTCGCTTCGCTCGCTCTTGGACTAATTCACATTTATTTTATATTTAATTGAATAATTTGTGTGCAAATCAGTATTTTTGTTTTACGGTGAGTAATATTGTTTTGCAGTAGGTTATTAGTGGAGATATTTTGTTTGCTTAAATTTCTAAATAGAGGTGCAGTTAAAAATTCCCCTATTTTTTTTAGGCATAGTGTTATTTAGCATAACGTTTTCGCATTAATTTTATCAGCATAATAATACTGCGGCATAATAATACTTTCGTATAATACAAAGGCTAGCATAACTGTCATTTGGTCTAATTTGGTTTGCCATAATTTGGAGTGCATAAATATTGAAGTCGTTCGTTTCGTTCTGAGTTGTAGTTTCTCAGCGGTCTCAACCAACGCTGTATTTGTATAAATCGAGTATAGTTGAACTAATCGCAATTAGTTTCATTGGTGAAATCGGCCCTTAGAAATCTAAACCCACAGTCCCTAGCTCAAAATTTGAGCCAGTCAGTCCAAATTGAGCAAGTGTCCTTCTGGTAGATACGTAAATAATTAGCAAAAGCCCATCCTCTCAATGAATTCATAGCAGTTTTTCCACATTTTCATCCCCATCTCTCTAGTTAAAAATTGAGCACCCTTGTCCAATTTGTAACTAGAAACCTTACCTTCCCACCTACAGAAAGTAATGATTATTTTCCAACGTTCTCCTCTTACCATTTCTAAGATAATTTTATCAAAATATTCAGAGGAAAAGCTGGCTATTTTCACACCAGAATTAATGGAACAAAGAAAAGTAAAAGTAAATAATTTGCAACTACTGTTGTTGGCAACACAAAGTTTTTGGCGGGATTTTGCCGAGTGAAGTTCAGCGGCTGTTAATATTATTTGCAAATTGATTCCTAGTGGATATTGTGATATAAAATTGGTGTAGTTTTGTGTCTCAACTGTCTACGCAACTGGACATAAATGAAATCATTGACAGAAGCGATCTCGGGATAGTGGAGCGGAGATTTTTATTGTAGTATTGACTACCTCCACAAAGCTTACTGGGAAGCCTGATTCGATACAATTTGCTGCCAAATACTCCAAAAAACGTTAGATTGATGTTACATCCGCATTCTAATGCATACTAAAGAATGTTAAAACCCATCTATGTATCCAACTGAAAGACTTGTATCTATGGTAGGGATAATAATTAAAACAAAACTATTTTTAGTTTATCTATGATTTTATTATCTGTTGTAAAGAGCTGTCATACGCTCTCTTCCGCTGTGAGCTCGATGCTGCTCGTTATGCTGACAGGTTTTCATTTGAGTGATGGTAAATGATTAATAAAACAAGCAAATTGTATCAATTAACCAGCCTTTATAAACTACAGTTCACTTACCAACCTACATATAACATCAGCATGGAATTAGCGAGCTGAAATTAAGTAAAGCTCCAAACAACTACTTTTAGAAACGATGCTTTTAATCTACGCTCGTAATAAACAAAATGGTGAATATTCTTTTTGTCCTAACGAATTGTGTTATTGGATTATGTCATAATGAGTTTCTATTGTTAGCTAAGTTAATATACTTACCTACCTGTGTTTTTTGTTTGTTTCTTCTTTGTGGAGCGAGCTTTGTGATGTCACACAAAAGATTTAATTATTAATTCCATGCTCGTGTTACTAATGAGAAATAAGTAGGTATTTGTGTTTGTTACGTTTTTAAAATTTAATTACTAAACAGAGGGATCATTATCTTTAATTTTACCAGCTTTATATTGGTATTTGTGTTTGTTACGTTTTTAAAATTTAATTACTAAACAGAGGGATCATTATCTTTAATTTTACCAGCTTTATATTATTTTGCAATGAATGTATGTATGTTCAGGTCAAATCTTGCAAATGAATTTTAAAGCAGTTATCCTCAACCAATTGGGATGATATAATGCAAACACGTTTGGTTTGGATGACAATGTACGGTAAGTTAAAAGCAAGGCAAAAATATTATAATTCAACAACCTTCATTGACTTTGTGAAGACGAATTTTTCGTACAAAAACTTTTTAACAAAAAGTCAAACCGACTGCCAAAACAAAACACTACAAAGCAAAAAATAATTTTCTGTAATAAGTTATTTTTTGCATTGCAGTGTTTTGTTTTGGAAGACGGTTTGATTTTTTGTTAAAAAGTTTTTTATTTTCCTCTTTTTAGTTTTAGTAAGTAGCTCCAATTAACTTGAAATTTATAGCCAAAGTATATCTCATGACGATTCCAATAAGCCCAAATACGACTAGGATACATTATTTAATTTCGGAGTTCCAGTGGCCATAGTATTCTTCATCAGAGTGAAGAAGACCACTTCTACGATTGCATTATTGATGAAAATACCAAAATTGCTATTTGTATGCCTGGTTTCCTTATCAGGGTACCACCCTTGGGATATCTCCTTTACAACAAAAAATCATAAAAATTGGTTCATAACCGACGAAGTTATCCGCGAACACACATAATATATATATATATATATATACGGCCGAATTGAGAAAACTCCTCCTTTTTTGAAGTCGGTTAGTAAAAATAATTAGGGTTTTCCTTCAAAATCCTACAGATTGGCATAAAAAGTTACGTAAGATAAGATCTTGAATTAAATTAATGGTCCTTAGATGCCTTTTCTTTTTTATTACTTTTAACCTAAAGTGTGTGTGAGTATTTCATAACTTTGACCACTGAGAACATCGTTAACAAAAGAAAACTAGAAGAAGTCCATGTAGTGAAACTATTTATGAATATTTTACACCAAATTGCCAAATACAACCTCTGCCAAAATCCATTACAACAATCCTTGACGCAGAACAAAAACTGACACGACGCACCATAGAGACAACCTCTTTTCTTATACTCCACGCATGCAACTTGAAAAACATAAACATAAGGCTCACGTACATAAAACAAATCACATCTACAAACTCCAAATTCTCAGGAGAGAAGTGAAATGAATAAAGGCTAGTCGGACACCTCTTGGCGTCGAAAAAGACGTGCGCGGGTGGCGCCGTCCTGCGGGAACGGCGGCAATTTCACGGTGTTCTGCCGCCGCGTTTTATAACGTGAGACGTGTATTTTTTACTGGATGCCTTGCGTTTAATAGGCAGGTCTTGGCAGGACGTTCTATTAATGTCCTGTTTTGGAAGCTGATTCGTTTCAGATTTAAATGGTTGTGGTGGTATTGTTATTCTAGATTGCTTTTTAACTTTTATTCTGGATGTATCCAGAATATAATGTGATTTAGAAATTTAAATGTGATGTAGATAGATATATAGCATTGATAAATGCGATGTAGTAGGTTTATTAGTATTCTTTATACTTCTCCATAACTTGGCACATACTACATGAATGTGTTCGATCATTGAATAATCTTAACGAAAACCCGCCTGCTCGATGGGTTGGTGACGGTGTTCGTCTAATATTTTTTCAATCCGATTAAGTAGGATCTTAGCAAATACCATGTTGGACATAAGGCTGATAGGGCGGTAGGTAGTCCCAATTTCATATTTGTCTCCTTTCTTTTAAAGAAGAATAATGTTTGATTCTGTCCATTGCCGTGGGATAATTTCGGTACTTAATATCTCGTTAAACATGTCAGTGAGGACTGGTGTTATAACTTCTTTGCTTTATTTTAGGATTTCGTTGTTTACACCGTCGGCTCCTAGTTTTGTTGCCGCTTGTTAGTTTTTCTATGTATTTAATCATATGATTGTAATATGGATCTGAATAAAAGGCTATATTATTATTATTATTACTTATAGCATCATCTTGAATTAGTGTATAGACTTATCCAAGGTGGTGCTTAAATATTGTGTAGAAAGAAATTGTTGTCGCGGTTTGGCCCGTTGGCGATAGAAGACTGATATTCTCTATCTCTACAAGGCATAAAACAAAAAGTCCTCGAATTTAGGATCAAGAGTAACCCAAAGTATTTAAGGCGGTACCCCGAGCAAAACGCCGCGCAAGCCGTTTTTTGTGCTGTTTTTAGGAGCTATCTACTCGGTATTTAAAAAGAAATATCAATTAATAAAAATACATTAAATTTCTACATAATATTGATTCTAAAATGATAGAAATAGTTTTTTTTTAAATGTTGTATATATTTCACCAATCTACTTCCAAAAAAACATAAATTTGAGAAATAATTATTGATATTATGCATCTCCTCGTAAAGTGTTCATTGATTATTTTTTGTACTAACACTAATGGATAGACAATTTAATAACGAACATTTTTGTAGAATTATTTTTTTCAAAAGACCAAAATTCGATTTTATAAAGATTTTATTCTAAAATCTGGGCGTATTCACTACTGTAATTCATGCGCCACCAGTGCCGCTAGACCAATAGGAACGCTCATATCTCATGCCGAATTTTTGGTCAGGGTACCGTCTTAAAGGTCCACCCAACAAAACCGCACTTACTTTAAACAAAAACAAATTCCAATGCATTTCCTATTTTCTCCGCAAACACTTCCATACCTCAAGTAGGTACTCCGAACATGGCCACCATTTTTATTTCTATTCGTTCCCCTTCACTTGTTTTTGTGGGGTAATCCGTCTTCATTACTCCTTGTATTTTGTCAGCTCGAGAGTCGAGCGTCGTTCAAGGCTCTGTAAGCCCTCCAGAACTCAATTGCAGACTAATTGAGTTGTTGTCGCAAGAACTGATTCGTATTGTGTTCTTGTATTATTGTTGTTCTTGATATTTGACGAAATTTTTTTTTTTGGGTGAGTCGAGGATGTTTGGTCCAAAGGAAATAATTGTTTAATGAGTGTCTTCAGTGTTGTTCCTGAAATAGATTGAAATGATGGCTTTGAACAAGCTCGTATAGCCTTCAAAGAAAACAGAGGAGCATAAATGATAGCAACACTTAATATTCATCAAACCGAGTTTTTTGACTTGGCGGGAACTTGAAAAAGAGCGGGTTTCAAATTTTTTTATAAAAGTTTTTTCCCTAGTTTTGTTCAATTATAGTTGCCAAAAGTACACTTAAACTACACTGATAGTATATGTCTATCTAGAAAATGGATGGAAACGAGGGGGGCGGGGATAACCCGCCCGTCTCACACAAACGTCCTCGGCCTGAGGACGGAGACACCTCCGGCGGTTTGGACTCTGGTAGCGGCGGCGGTGAGCGTACTGACTCCATGTATTTACCTTATTTAAAACCAAACTATAAGAGACTATACCCGGAGAACTCCTCCAATACAGAATTTAAAGTGTTTGTGGAAAGTAAAAATGCAAAGGACAGATTGGGAAATAAAAGTCCCATTTATTTGAATCATATTTTCAATAACGAAGTAAAGGGTGTGGTGGCAATTCAGCGTGTAAATGCTAATAAAATTGCAGTTACATTCAGGCAATATAATACGGCAAACAATTTTATAAATAACTCAAGTTTTATGGAGAAATATGAAATAAAAGCATATATTCCTGCGGCACAAATAGAAAAAACAGGCATAATCAGATTTGTACCAGGTAATATTTCGAACAAGGAACTCTACACAAAGCTATCTTCCATTTATGAAATCATTGCTATCAGAAGATTCACAAAAAAAGTGGGTCAAGATCGTGTACCACTACAAACAGTTAGCATTACTTTTTTATCAAATGTATTACCCTTTAATGTGCATTATGACTTGTTTGCGTACAGAGTCTTTGATTACATCCCACCATTGCAGCAATGCTTCAAATGCTTTAAATTTAACCATTCGGCTAAAATTTGTAATGGCAAGCAACGATGTTCGATCTGCTCAGGGGAGCATTTGTATAAAGATTGTGATAAGCCAAATGAGATCTGCTGCATCAATTGCAGCGGTCCTCATCTAGCAATATCAAAAATATGTCCATTAAAGATGAAAAAAATTACTGAAAAGAAATCCAAAATTACATATGCAAGTGTTGCCTTGACTAAGATATCTCAAAATACTGAATTTCCTCCACTGCCGATGCCAAAACACCCACATCAAAATGTAAATAAACCTGTAAATATTAAACCTGTGTATAAAATTGTAAATAGTAATGTAAATAAATCTGTACATAGCAAGCCTGTTTCCCAGGCTGCCAACAATGATGTCTTACCTTTAGTAGACATCAAGTCTCAAATAATGTCCAACAATGATGTACTAATGGCCCTGGTACAGACATTGGTGGAATTGGGCAATAAGGGTGACTCTACACCCATCACTACAATAACAATAAAAGATATATTACTTAAAAATCTATCCAAATAATGGATTTAAGTCCTCCTAGAACATCTCGAATACGTATTGCGCAGTTTAACATTCAAAGTGCTAATAGTAAAAAGCCCTTACTAATTAATTTCTTGCAAAAACAAAATATTGATGTATGTTTGCTAAATGAAACTTGGTTCAAAGACAATAGTAACTTTAAAATACCAGGATATAATATTTATAATAGAAACTCAAAGAATGAACGTAATGGAGTAGCCATTTTGATTAGGGCATATTTTAAGTATAATATTTTAAATACTAGATTTTATGAAGATATTCAAACAGTTGCTTTATCATTATCCACTGAAAAGGGTAATCTGTCAATACTTTGTGTATATTGCCCTCCTAGCGGGCACATCAGAATGAACAGGCTGCGTAATATATTAAGAGATTTACCTAAGCCAATTTTTATGAGTGGAGATTTTAACGCTCATCATATTGCGTTTGGCTGTTTGTCGACTAAGGGTCGGGGTCGGGATCTGTATGATGTTATAGATGATTCTGAATTGTGCATTTTAAATGATGGCTGTTTTACTACAATTAATAATCCCACACGTAATCCATCTGCTATTGATGTGAGCTTCACTAGTCCGAGTATTGCACCATTTTGCGAGTGGTCTGTGCATGATGATGCTATGGGAAGTTATCATTATCCTACAATAACTGAAATATCTTTGGCTGTTGACAAATATCAAGTTAATCCTCCTGTCGACAAGTTTTTGTATGGTAAAGCTGATTGGAATAAATATCATGAATTATCAGAAATATTATTTGCAGACATGTTGATAGATGAGGCAGATCCTATGTCTTCATATTTAGAATTCTGTAATCGTCTTGCTACCCTGAAGTTGATGGTAATTCCGAAGTTTACTAAACATAATAATTTTAAAAGTAGACCTCCAACACCTTGGTGGAATGAAAATTGTGAGCAGGCTGTAGTTGCATCATATAATGCCTTAAAACTGTACAGAAGTGACCCTAATATTGATAACTACATTAACTATAAAAGGCTAGATGCCTTAAAGAAAAGGACAATTTCAGAGCAGAAGAAGAAAGGCTGGCATAATGTATGTGATACTTTTAATAGGACTACTCCTATCAGTAAAATTTGGAATCTTATTAAAAGATTTAAAGGAATTAAAACTGTAAATAAATCTTACAAAGATGAGTTTATTCCTTCATTTTTAGACAAACTTTCAGATAACAGGAACCTATCAGAATTTAATAATTTAAACACTTATTTCGGAAAAAATAACAATAATCAAAATTCAAAATTTTTATTGGAACCTTTCTCATGGACAGAATTCATTTTAAGTCTACAGTCTAGACGTAATACAAGCCCAGGCCTAGATGACTTTCCATATGTTGTGATAAAAAATTTACATGAGTCCGTTCAAAAAGTTTTTTTAAATATTCTCAATTCTCTTTGGAATAAAAAGTTGATACCAGACTCTTGGAAAACACAGTGTGTTATTCCTATACTCAAACCTAATAAATCACCAGATAATGTAAATTCTTATAGACCAATATCTCTATCATCATGTCTCGGCAAAATATTTGAAAACATGGTTAAGGCGCGGTTGGATTGGTATGTGGAGGCGAATGGTATAATCCCTCATGTGCAGTATGGCTTTCGTCGTGGGCTTAGTTGCGTTGACAGCTTTGTATCTTTGATCTCGGACCTGAAAAGGGCAAATAATTTACTGTCAAACACTGTTTGTGTATTTTTAGATGTACAAGGTGCATTTGATAATGTTGATCCTGGAATCCTTGTTAAAATTTTATCCGATTTAAATATCCCTGGTCATTTATGTCAATGGATTTATGAGTTTTTAATTAACAGAACGGTTTATGTTAAGCATAATAACATACTACATGGGCCAAAAATAGCATCAAAAGGCACCATGCAAGGCGCTACATTGTCACCTTTATTGTACAATTTGTATACTAGTGAAATATGTAAATATGTAGATACAAGTAATGTAAATATTTTGCAATTCGCTGATGACATAGTCTTATATAGCAGTAATCAAAATTTGCAAATAGCTATAGATAATGTTAATAGTGCTTTAAATCAATTATCAAACTATTATAATGGTAAATTGCATCTTAAAATTAATGCATCTAAAAGTAGTTTTATGATTTTTGGCAAAGATGATCCAACCTGCGATATTGTATATGGTGGAGAAGCAATTAGTAGAGTTTGTTCAAAGAAATTTTTGGGAGTTATCATTGATCAAAAAATTACTTTTGAAGAGCATATTAAACATATTTCACAAAATGCTTTAAAAGGATTGAATATAATTAGATGCCTTGCTGGAGTTTCCTGGGGAGCAGACCCCAAAACATTATCTATTTTGTATAAAGCAATAGTAAGGAGCCATTTTGACTATAGTGCCATAGCTTATCTAAACAGTGCTCATGCCCATAAATTAGACATTTTGCAGAATAGAGCTCTGAGAATTATTTCTGGTGCTATGTGCTCAACTCCCATTAGGGCCATGGAAGTTGAAACTAAAATTATGCCTTTGATTTTGAGACGTCTCCTTCTTACAGAGAGATATTGTTTGAAATTGTTGTACTCAAATAACACACAAATTATTAACAAAATTATACCTCATAGAATCAGTACTTCTGGACCTTTAGCTACTGGTAATTCTCTCCTTATCGGTCATTCCCCAATGCTGCTCAATATTTTCCTGGAAATTGAAAAAAGTTGTTTTAAGATTAAAAAGCAGTGCCCTTGGCCCTGTTATACTTTTTCATATCAAAGCATTATACATCCCATTAAAGTAATACATAGTACAGTTCATAATAATTTTGACATGCTAAACTTTCTTTCGGAAAATAATGAATTTTATACATTTTACACTGATGGCAGTAAAGGAGATGGCTATGTGCGTTGTGCTGTGTATGATTCACAGATAAAGTTTACTCAGAGTTTTGTTCTGCATGAAGTGTGTTCGATATTCACTGCAGAGGCTTATGCAGTTTTTCAAGCTCTGAGGCGAATTGAAAATGTAAATAATTGTAAATTCTTTTTAATTGTCACTGACTCTTTAAGTTTAATTAAAGGTTTATCTAACCTCAAAATAAATTATAAATCTAATTTTATTTTGTACATTATAAAAGAACAAATTCATCGACATTCGCTCAGGGGCAAAGAAATTTCTTTTATGTGGGTGCCATCCCATAAAGGTATTGCTGGCAATGAAATAGCTGATAGAGCTGCATTTGAGGGTGTTAATGCTCTTGACCTTAGAAATACAATATATGTGCCTATGACTGATTATCTGTATTCTTTAAATGAAAATATTAGGAATCTGTGGATAGAGATGTGGAAGAAAGACCAGGAGACAAAAGGAAGATGGTATGGAAGCATACAAGAGAGCTTACCAGTTAGACCTTGGTACGATCGACTTAAAGATGCCAGCCGAGACTTTATAACCACAATTAATAGGCTGCGTTTTGGCCACAACACAGTGCCATCACACCTTGCAAGACTTGGAATAATTCAAACCAATACTTGTACATATTGTGAAGAAAAAGACGCAGACATGGAACATCTATTCTTCAGTTGTCAGAAATTTTTGATTGACAGACTAATGTTAGCCAGTGATCTTAGTGATGTGCTAAACTTAAGTGATAGTTCTTCCCGCCCGCCGCCGCTTAAAAATTTATTAAAAGAATTGAACTGTTTTATACCGCTTTACAAATATGTTAAAAGTACAATTCAAAAAATTTAACATCAGTGCAGTACATACTTTATTGTGTTAAAGTGTTACCCATCTAAAAGACTTGGCTTAAAGGTCTTAGCAACCAGGCCATAATCTTCAAAAAAAAAAAAAAAAAAAAACCGAGTTTTACATCCTCACAGCCTTGTCAAAATATAATTCACGCCTTTTGTAAGCTCCTGAAAACAAAACCAAGAAGTACCAAACTGAAAAAAGGTTACAGAACAGGGGGGTGACCACAAGCTCTTAGAGTAAGGTTATTTTGAGATCGAGTAAGGGACAGATGTATCTGACTTGTATACATCTGTCACTTACTCGATCTCAAAATAACCTTACTCTAAGAGCTTGTGGTTACCCCCCTGTGCTGCCAACTCGTTTAAGCAAAAACGCGCTGTTACCTCATTAAAAAAGCGCCAGAACGCGCTAAATGTTCGCTGTCAAAAAATTGCTCCAAAAATCGGTCAAATTCGGCGCAAAATTCTTACAAAACGCCCAATAATTTGTAATCAAATTATGTCATATAAAAGAGTTACATTATAGTACTTGTTTAGTAATAATAAAATAAAGTAGTGACGTTTTAATGCAATTATTTTATAAAATAAAGGGATTAAATTAATTCATCATCGTCTGATTCTACTACAATTGCTTCTGAGGCTGAAATAAGGTTGGTCTTGCTAGATTTAGCGCTAGGCGCTAGAACGCGCTATTGAACAAAAAAAGCGCTGGATCTGGCGCTGAAAGCTCTAAGTTGGCAGCACTGTTACAGAAGATGCTATAGTGTAAACTTCAATGTCAATGTGACATACCAGGCCCCTCAGAAAGTATTGCGAAAAAAAGTTTTTATATATGGGAGACTGGCCAGTTATAATGTTTTTCGAAAATATGATTATTTATAAGTAAAAATAAGTAAGTTCCAATTTCAAAATTTCCCTCCACATTTTTTGCGAGTTAATTCAAAGTATTGTGTCTCACTGAAATATGGATCTGCGCCGGGAACATTTTAGAGCTATGATTTTATACGATTTCAAGTGTCGCCTGAAACCGGATGAATCGTACGATAGACTTCAAATGGCATTCATGGATGAAGGCCCTTCCAAGGCAACCGTGTATCGTTGGTATAACGAATTCAAGCGCGGTCGACCAACTTTGGGGGATGACGAAAGAAGCGGTCGCCCTTTGACGGCTGTTACCGAAGAAAACGTGCTAGCAGTGAAAAATTTAATCCAAGACAATAGGCGAATTACATATCAGGAGATTCAACACATATTGAAGATTGGATCGGGAAGCGTTCACGAGATTCTACACAGCCATCTTCGCGTGAGGAGGATAGTATCACGCTGGGTGCCGCACAACCTCACCGATGCTCAGAAGCAGGCCCGGGTGGAATGGTGCCGTGATATGCTTAACAAATTTGAAGCAGGCTCGTCTCGGCGTGTTTACGACATCGTTACAGGTGATGAGTCCTGGATTTATCAATACGACCCAGAAACCAAGCGCCAGTCGACTGTTTGGGTGTTTCAAAATGAGCCAACGCCTACCAAAGTGAAGCGATCTAGAAGCGGGGGTAAGATTTTGATCGCTAGCTTTTTTAATTTGACTGGCCACTTGGTATCAATTCCCTTACGGGATCAAAGAAGCATTAATGCCGAATGGTATACTACCAAATGTTTGCCAGAAGTTTTCTCTGTTATAAGCAACAAGCGACCAAACACAGGGCTCCGCGGGCTACTGCTCCACCACGACAATGCACCTGCGCACACCGCACTCAAAACGAGGGACTTCCTGGACAGCACGCCAGTCAAACTCCTGGGTCACCCTCCTTACAGCCCTGATCTAGCACCGTGTGACTTCTTTTTATTCCCAAAAATAAAAAATCAGCTCAAAGGGATACAATTTTCGTCGCCGGAAGATGCGCTGGCTGCGTTCGAGCAGGCTGTAAACGAGGTGTCTGCGGCGGACTGGAAAAAGTGTTTTGAAAACTGGTTTAGGCGCATGAATCTTTGTATAGAGGCTGGTGGAAAGTACTTTGAAAAGATTTAATAAAAATATATGTACGTATAGAACAAATTTTTTAGTTTCGCAAAACTTTCTGAGTGTCCCACGTATGTCATAGTAGATTATTAATTTGACAGAGGGCCGGTCTGATTTTTTAATTATCACAGATGAGTATGTTTTCTCTCCCTAGCTCTTCCGTAGTCAACGAAGTAAAACTAATTCCTACAGTTATCAGAAGAAGTAATTCCGTTTCCATCTTTATTCCTTGTTATAAACCTCTCATACCAAAATATCATAAATGCAATTAGAACTGCCACACAGATAAAAACTTTTTGAAATTGATTCCAATTTTCCGATATTCCTTTGTGGCTCGTCCATTCATTCTGGAGGCTCAATGTCGATCACAGGCAGGCTTTTTATCGCCCTTATCTGTTTCAAACTGCCAATACGGGATGTTTGTGAAGTTAGGTAATGCTTCCATGCCTCCGCCATATGATCTTTTGAATTTTTCATTTGTGCGGTAAATTTTATTCTCCCTCTTTTTGTTCAGCGCGTGTAAGTAATGATTTTGTTATTTCGTTCCATTACGGATGTGTCAAAAGAGATTGTTGCTTTTGTAAGCGCTTTATTTGTTTTTAATTTTTTTCTGTAGTCTTTAGAAACATTTTAGCTTTTATGTTTTTGATTTATATAACTAGCTGCTTATGAATGTAATCCGGTCAAAAGTACGTTATGTTTATATAAATATAAAAACGAAGGGTTTATATATTTTGATATTTTTGCTGATTATAAATATATAATCAGCAAAATCAGCTATACGTATATATCAGCTTAACGTTCTTTTTCTTGAATTTTTCTTTCTAACTTCATCCTTGAAGAAGGACAATGTGAAAAAAAAATGTATATATAAAAAAAATTCAATAACGAGTAACAAACCACAAAATTTGGATGAATAGGATTGTCATGCGCTATTGAAATGTCACATGGTCAATGCCAAACTTATTGAATTTTTAACAAGCGTCATTATAACTTTCATAAAACTTAAGCTCTGTTCTCTATCCTAATTGTCTACTAAAACTTCTCTCCATCCATCCTACCTTTCACGAAAGCTTCAAAAACTGACACTTCCATTGTAAAAACAATATCGTCACAATAATTTTCATCACACCGCCCATCCTCCAATACAGTGCATGTTTATCCACCCACTGAATATTTTATACCTGTCATTTACGCAAATGAAAGAACGTAGCGCGACTGTTTCACTCCTGATTTTAAAATGGCCGTCCTATCAATATGTATGATACTTTCGTTAAGCACAGATACATTGCGCGGTATTGAACTCTCGATTAATAAAAATTGCTTTTTGAATGTTCGTCGGCTTTCGGAAATTAAAGGTTTGTGATTATTGCTTCTTTTGATTTATTGCTGCTGGGTAGAGTGCTGGCAGAATAAATGGATTTTGCGACCAAAAAGCCGCGAAGTTAATGTTGCAGGGAGCTAAATAGATTAATGATTGGTTAGTGAACACTAGCTTCAACCAAGACTCCTGATCTGCAGCGTAATTACTCAAAATAATTAATTTGTGTAAGTATGTAAAGTCAGACTGAGAAAAACTATATTATTAACCGCTAAAAACTTAAGACAACAATTCGCTGTTAATCATTTCTAACCGTTACACTTCGGATCTAGACTCTAGAGTCTTAAAGCTGGTCAGAAAAAGCATTGAATTACCTCCCAAACCTGAATGTACATCGTAAGCTTTGATCTGAAGGCAGAAAAAGTACTTACATTTCGCCACGACCCAGCGCTGACACGTATACCGTCTAGAATGACGAGGACAGCCGACCCCAAATACTGGTATATGTCTATGCTTCATAAAATACAGCTTGATTTCTGCAACAGCTGTCAGTATCAATACAGTAACAATAGTGCTTGACAGACTAACAATAAAGTATACGTCAGTTTGACATGTGTCGCAGAGATCAAGCTATCTTTTAAGAAGTATAGGCAAAGACAGAGACAGAGAAGTGACATTAGAATAGAATAGAAAAATATTTATTCATTACTGACAAAACACACCAGTAACAATCACAAAGTAAAATAAAACAGAAGGATAGTAAAAAAAAGACAATCATATATTTTATTACGCTGAGCGTGACCGTACCGAAAGAGTGAAATTGATTAATTTCTCTGACTGTACTTTACATGCCTACAAGTAAAGTAGTAGTTTATGCAACGGTCATATAGTAGTGGTTATTAAAACACAAGTGAGATAATAGAATCATACGAGTTTTTTTAATACCTAATTATATGTCGTTGGATACACTATTTTATCTTCACTAATACAGTTGAAATAAAACAAAAGTGGAAAAATATGTGGTATGGTGGGCAATTCATGCAACATCCATAAACAATGACACATGACACATCAAGGCATTCGCGCCACACTTTAATATCACACTTTTTCATAAAAAAGTAAAAATGTGATATAAAAGTTAAAAAGATATTTTATCGATCGATGTCTCCGGAAGCTCGACTCGCCGTTCACAACAGCGTGCTGGTGCCTACACTTATGTATGGAAGTGAAGGCTGGGTATGGCAAGACATGAAAGTAGGATTAATGCAGTAGAAATGCGCTCCTTGCGGAGTATGTGTGGTGTAACCTTAACTGATAGATTGAGGAATGAGGTAATAAGACAACGTTGTGGTTTAAAAGAAGATGTAGTGACTAAAATTGAAAAGGGTATGTTAAGATGGTTTGGCCATGTTGAGAGGATGAATGAAAGTCGACTTACGAAAGGTATTTACAAGGCAGACGTGAATGGAAACGCCGGGAGGGGACGCCCTAGAAAGACATACATAGACTTTATAGGTGATGTTCTTCAGAAAGGCCAAGTGCGCAGTACCCATAACCGGCGTGTGTGTATGACTAGATGTATGAATGTGTGTGAAGCAAAAGAAGTATGTAAGGATCGTAGCAGGTGGCGTTCTGTAGTTTCTGCCTACCCCCATGGAAAAAAGGCGTGAGTTTATGTAGATATTTTATGATGCACTGGAATGGTATATTTTTTAATTTTATCATTCAAAAAATATTTCATAAACACGTACTTTATATTCGTGAATAGGTAAAATTAAAAAAAAAAACATTACAGTTCAACATTTTCCATCGATTTTCAAACAACTATATCATAAAATAAATTTACAATGCATGTCCTCGAAAAGAGCGGTTTCCCAAGCAGCCAAACTGTGCGGAAAGTGTCACTTTTTTTCACTAGTGCTTTTTACTTTCCTGTATTTTTTTTATTTTTAACTCCACGTCAGCCCGACGCATAGAAAGAAAGAAAGAAAGAAAGAAAAATATTTATTTGTGACCCGCACAGGAGACACGAGAAATAGAATAGAGTTTTTATTATTTGAGAAAAGTTTTAAAAATTAGTTATGTACAGATTATCATTCATATAAAAGGTAGAATAAAACTATTACTTCGTTTTAGGCGTTTTTAATTACTCTAGATTTAGATTTTGATCAATAAATTAATATTAAATATTAATTAAATATGATTGGCAGAACGTATATTTTGCTCGTGCCTTATTGCGTTACGATGTGACAGCTATTTGCACATGCGCAGTAGATATGCCCGAGGAACTATTAGTTAATCTGTGGATATGCTAAACGCGCTTGAATAAGCCCACCATTTTATTAATTTATTTATTTCCTCGCACAATGCATAGTAAAATGTTGTATGATACACGTACGTAAGATGATTTCCGACTCGTGTCGATTTATCCACTCACTCGCTTCGCTCGCTCGTGAATAAAAATGCCACTCATCGTAAATCACCTACCTTCCGCACTTGTAGCATAAATAACTATTTTAATTTTTATAGCACACTTTTACTTTTTAATCCACTGGTGCGTATGGGCCATGAAGTTATAGGTAAAGATGGAGGCCACACTTGGAACAAAATCTTGAGTCAAATACCTACGTATCTCCATCCCGCTTTCTGTGGGCCGACCTCTCTTTCTAGTGTGGACTATAGTGTTGCTATCTTCTTCTTTAAATCTCCTAGATAATTCTTAGAAATAGTCACCACACTAACCCAACCAGAAGTTAAACACTTAAAACACTGTCCAATAATTTACCTATAAATAAATACTTGAACTATGATTAGTTCCATAATTGAAAATCACAACATTGTAGGTCACGTGTGCATATCTGGATTGGCAAATCAATGAATTATAATCCCATTTCTTAAGGATTCGGTAATGTGGCAACATTAGCCCTATGTGCCAAAATAAATCATCAATATGGCGGTTGTTTACTTTGCGGTTCACAGTTTCGTTTGAGATTTTTCGATATTTTTCAATGTAATAATCCAAAAAATGGTGCAAAATTGTGTTGTGAGCGGTTGTGATAGTACGTGGTGTCCATAAGGTGATTGATATAAGAATTCACGCGTAGTTGTTTAAATCGTGATTTCTAAAGGTGAACGCGCACCTAGAAGCACCGCACTCGCCGCACGCGCCGCAGTCATCGCATTTTATAAATCTTTATATGAAATCGTATGCAGCCTCGCGCACCTAGACGCACCGCACTCGCCGCACGCGCCGCAGCTCAGCAAAATGCTGTAGGTATACGGATTCCACCAGCGCTTGCGGATGACGTCATACTCGGCGGGCGATGCGGGCGGCGCGGCAACATGATCCGTATCCGTATGAAAATATAGTTCAAGATATACAGAAGTGGATAAAATGCGTGCGGCGCGTTCGGCGCGGATAGCGCGGGGCCAAGAGAAAATGCGGTGACTGCGGCGCGTGCGGGGAGTGCGCTGCGTCTAGGTGCGCGTTCACCTTAACACTGAATCATTGTAAACGTATTTATTTGTATTTTCACTTGATTTTCACATATTTTCCTCTTAAATCGATGAACCAGTCTTTTCAAAATATTTGTAAATGATAACTATGTCAAGATAAATACATCTACATTGAATTTAATTGATTTTGTGCAATTTAATTTGTTTTGTTTACATGAAGTCGTACTGCTGTAGTGTGACCATATTGAGGATTTATCTGGGACAAAATTATTCAACGAGCTAAATTGATGGGCCAACTTAGAGAAAATAACATAGATAATATATTTATGTATGTCGTATCACAATATTTTATTTCTCTGTTGCAGGAAATGTTTAACCATCCCACCACGGACTCCATTGATTGTAATGATTTGCATAAAACTGAGATAGTAAAGCAAATAGCTAATTCGTGTTTTTTAATGCGTATACGTGCTCACTTAAAGAGCCATAAAGAAAATATGTTCAGTGATTTAAGTGGTAAGAGACAGAAACTACACAGAGCAATAATAATATTTTGTCATGTATAATAAATAGAAAAGTTATATTATATGATTTTAATTCGAAAAGTGTTTTGTTTCTTTTTTGTTTTTTTTTAATATATTACCGTTCCTATTATAGTCCCGTATAATATATGTCACGTCGAAGTACCTATGTATCGTAGGACCGCCATCATTACCCCCATTGCCTAGAGGCAATTCCTTTATTCTTGATAGGAACGGGTGAACTTCAATTACACACAATACTGGATTGAAACTCTCAAGAGCATTTATTTGACTTAGTTACAGACACTTTGAGTTTTCAAATGAACTTGAAGCTAAAACCACATCTTGTGGCTCGCTAGATCGCAAAGCCTCGGAGATCTAGCAAGAAACTCCAGAATACTCTTTTAAATCTTTACACAATCACTTTATGACAATTAGCGTTACATGTTTATTAGGTTTTCAAACATCTAATCAGTCAGCAGATTTATTAAACAGTTTTACAGTTATTATTTTTACACACACCGTGCACCGTACGCGCCATCCGCGTTCTAAGTGGGCGGGACCTCCATCCATATTGTTTTTGTTTAGACACTAATTATTTGGATAGTTGAGTAAAGTTAGCAAACAATACTAAAATACTGATCAGTTAATTATTTTAACATTAAACAACCTCAATACTCACAAATACAAAGTGGTTTGTAGTTTATTATTGAAATAGTCATCTAATAACAAAACTATTCAAGTTTCCGGTGATCTAACAAACTTACTAATTAGAAAGTTTCTCATTATTACATAGCTGTGTAAAATGGTCTTATGACTTCTTAGTATTTAATCATTTACTCAAATTTGTTTAGTTCTCGTATTAAATTATTAAATCTGGTTATTGGTCATAGAAATTATAACATCCGCCATTGTTTGACAACTTAATCTGAATAACATAATCAAACACATTTACTTAGTCAAATGTGCAATAGTTAAAATGAGAACAAATCCAAAAGTCCTACAATAAGTGTTCCTCTTTTATTTAAACATCTCGTATTAATTAAACATTGAAATTAGCATACGAATTATGAATCAATACTGATTCCACAGTGAGCCAATAGATGGCACTGAACTCAAAACCCAACTTAAATAGACATTGACACTTAAAATTACTAATTACTATTAATTAGGATAATAAATTAGCAAATTCACGCCTACGCGGCGACACGGCCATACTGGACCTAGCTGCGGGCTCTGCAGCTAGAGGTGTCCTCAGTCTTGTGTCCTCAGTCTCGTGTCCTCAGTCTCGTGTCCTCAGTCTCGTGTCCTCAGTCTCGTGTCCTCAGTCTCTGTTTCTTGGTTGTTATCTGTAGTAGCGGAGAAATATTTGTCGGCAGATTATTGTTGTTTTTCATCCTACAGTATTAATTAAGTTTAGGATCTGATAACAACTGGTTTTATTTTTCATTGACAGCTTGTAATAAATCTAAGCTAAGTTTGCCTTATTTTTGAAATATTGAATGTATTTTTACACCCACAGCTATATGCTTTAGGTATTCAACTTGCTATATGGTAAATACCAATGTTGTTAGGAAACAACTAACTGCTACATGTCATGTCAATGAAGGCATACAATTTCTATTTCAGATTTTTGACATTGAATAATCAGTTGCTAGCTTACTAGTCCAATTTGAATCTTGTTTGCAGAATGTTATTGTTTGTATTATCTTACAATATTCATTGATTTGTAATAGGTAATAGTCAGTTTAAGTTATCAATTTATCACTGAATACTTATGAAATTAGGTAACTATTAAGTTTATCTCAAATTAAAATATTTGATGCATTAATGAGCACATACCTACTTATAAGAAGGCTTTCATAGCAGCCTTGTATTTGGTAAGTATAGTGTAGGTAGTGTAGGAGTATTGTGATCAGCTGTTTTTTGTTTAGTTTCATTCTCACGGGACGGTAATGCTCTGTGATAGACACAAAGTCTTTGATTTGACAGGATTTAAGGATAGGATCAGGAACACCGCTCTGTGATAGACACAAAGTCTTTGATTTGACAGGATTAAAGGTTAAGGAGTTTAGGATCATTGCTCCGTGACAGGCACGAAGTCTTTGATTTGACAGGATTTAAGGAACCAGGCTCTGGGTGGTCTTGTACACCGTGGACCCAGCAGGATAACATGAGAGATTGTTCATTAGCGGCCTCCACGCCTAACCAATGGATATTAAATCTTTATTAGTTGCTTCCACAGCAAACCAATAGATTGTGTGTTGTATTATCACTATTAGTTTCCTCCACGGATTACTAACAGACAGCTTATTGTGTTATCATTATTAGTTGCTTCCACAGCATACCAACAGTATAGTTTATTGTGTTATCATTATTAGTTGCTTCCACAGCATACCAACAAGATAGTTGTGTTATCATTATTACTTGATTCCACAGCATACCAATAGGATAGTTTGTTGTGTTATCAATCTTAGTTGCTTCCACAGCATAATAAGATAGTTTATTGTGTTCTCATTATTACCTCAAATCCATCTCCATGGATGCTGATAGTTTGGTGTTGATATAACCTATTATTTTATTAAGTGCCTCCAGAGCTATAGGTTATTGGACATCTCAATAATTAGAGCTTGTTTTATTATTCATTTTTATAATTGACTAAATATGACAATAGAATAGCATAAACTGAAACGAGTTACAAAAACATAATAATAACAGTAGTCCTCCTGACTGTTGAGCCATCTGCATAAGGAGGTACTATGGTGCACAAGGCCAATGGCACAACATGCTTTTTGAAGCATGGGGGTTCACCAATTTCAAAACTCTGGGCTGCTACAGAGGAATCCCTATTGGAAAAACCCCATAAACAGATTTTGCCCAACCTAGGAATTGAACCCAGGAATAATAATTTAAAAGTACTTTGTTGCATGGTAGTATCATGCACAAGCGTCATGTAGTTATTCGACATGGCTATTGTGTTGAGCCTTCTGATACAACAACACCGTATCAGTTAGCGAGGTGAGTAGAAGATAGTTTGAAAACTTCTCACCTTTTACTTTAGTTATGTTGGGCTGGAAGTCATTTTTCAGCTGACCTCTATTTGGTGGCTTGTATGTATGTTGGTAGCTTCTAAGGTCCTGACCCGGCGACACGGTCACTTGCAAACCAGGTATTTTTAGTTTTGTTTCCACATCCTTGATAATACTTGACTATGTAGGTAACCATTTTGATTTTTGATATGACACAGGAATCTGGAATGTGAGAAGGTATACAGATAAATAATAATAAAAGAAAAGATGATCCTATTAATATTTAAATAAGTAGGAGTTAGTACTGATAACAATTAAATTATGTTATTGTTTTGAAATAGTAAGTGAGTAATTCAAAGTTAACTAGAATCTGATGACACTGAAATGAATAACTATGAAGATTGCTGCATTACTTATGACGGTGTTTGCACTAGCTAAAGATTAATGTTAAAACATGTTGAAAACTACTTTTAATGATGCATGTTTGCATACCACACACGCAACAACCTATTTACACACCTATTACAAACCTATTTCATTACAAAACATTTATGTGTGAACAAGTTTGAATACAAGCTAGGTAAAAAGTTGCAAAAAGAAAAGAAAGTTATTGAATGCTAAAAGTGACAAATTATCAAAAAACAAACCTGTCTTTTGATTGTTTTTATTCTGTGCAAGTGCATCCAATAACAAGCTTTGAAATCTGTCAGAAATTACTAATCTATTTACACCCATGTACCATAACAAGTAAAATTCAACTAAACCCATTGTGAGATTTAATTCATTAGGAAGGTTCTCAAATATTGAATGATTAAATAAACTTTATTATAACAAACTTAACTTGAACAAGCATAAATCTTAGAGCTTATAAAAGGCCCCATCAGTATCCAACTGACAGTCTGAACCAAGAATGTAGGGTCAGACAATTTTTTAATTAGATTTAACTTATAGCGCTATCACTGTCAAGAACCCCATAGCCAAAACAAATCTACCAGATCATGTAGACAGATAAGATGGAACACAATAATCACATTACATTCACTCAAATATGTCTTACATACACAGGACCATTAATTTACCAAAAATCACAAGGTCCATACATAATAGGTTACTCACACATACTAAGCGTACCTACTTGTAAATTAAAAGTTACCAGGTGGCTATCAGCTTATGACTATTTATTATTATATTATGATTATGCATGAACTGAAGCTCTGCTGATACTTACCCTGATTATAAAGTTTGTAATGACTCACCCAGGTGTATCACAACCCTTTCACCCATTCATACAAATACATTTATATTAGATGCATACTCACTCTACAAAAACCTCTAGATAATATTTTAAATATTGTTTAGTCTTGTAACCAAACAATTATTCTCACCCCAGCTACTTAAATGCAAATCGTTGTAAGTATTTTCTTGAGCACACTATAATTTTATTTTTATTTGTTGTGCTTTTCATGTTTAAGGAATGTGTTAATACATTTTCTTATCTTACTTTACTTTAAAAAAAGTATGACATGCAACGGGTTCCACATTATTCAATAATAAACCCCGTTTGGTAGTCGGGTAAAAACAATAAATTGCAAAAATGCCAATTAGTGCGTCAACATGAATATGTCATGGCACTTTCTGCCAAATGTTTACTACTTCTGTTGCACATACATTCTGTAACTTACTTAACTTATTTACCTACTAAACTTTTGTTTTAGCTACCTAAATGTAATGAATGCTATAAAAATAAGTTGTTACTTTTTGTCCGGTACAAAACTCAACGTAGGTACTTTGAATTGTTTAACATTCATACACTCACACCTTGTCCCCATGGGGATAGGCAGCAACCACAGATTGCCACTTGCTACGATCCTTACATACTCCTCAAATAAAATAAAATTTCTCAAATAACTGAGCCATTGCAATTCTTAAGACAAAAGAACCATATTTAAACAATAACATTGAGTTCCTAGTCAGCTGTCTTATTTTATGGAGTAATTTAAGCCGTTTCATTCATTTTAATTCCACAAATTGCCACACAAACAACAGCAGGGACCACTCAGTCAGTAAGGGGTATTGTGTTACCCAGTAACTGGGTTTTGGTTGCTCCATGTAAAGCACTGGTACTCAGCTGAATCCAGTTAGAATGGAAGCTGTCCCGGACTTGGTTGGGAAAAGACTAGGCAGATTGATTAAAATTGTCACACAAAAGGTCACTGACCTTGCCTTGTATGATGAAAATAATTAAGAATGTTAAGTTACATAAATAAAAAAACAGAATACTCCCCTCAACCATGATGGAATCTATCAATGGACAGATCAAGTTGTTCGCTTAGCTGCTTCGGTCATTCTGTGCTGTATAAAGTTTTGGCCACAATGGTGTAGGACAGCATCCATGCCACTAGTCAGTAGCTTCTTCTGTCGTTTCAATAGAGTTCAGATCGTTCACGTAAAAATATTCCAGTTATTTTCGCCTATGTCTGGGCATCGCTTACTCTTGGAAATTATCATAGGAAAATCTTTTGCCATACCCTCGGCGCTGGCGATGTTGTACAAAATTCTTCGGATGGCTTTCATAGCATGGGCAGAAGGCGATAGTGGGAGCTGATCCCACTTCTGATGTCACGTCGAAGTACCTATGTATCGTAGGACCGCCATCATTACCCCCATTGCCTAGAGGCAATTCCTTTATTCTTGATAGGAACGGGTGAACTTCAATTACACACAATACTGGATTGAAACTCTCAAGAGCATTTATTTGACTTAGTTACAGACACTTTGAGTTTTCAAATGAACTTGAAGCTAAAACCACATCTTGTGGCTCGCTAGATCGCAAAGCCTCGGAGATCTAGCAAGAAACTCCAGAATACTCTTTTAAATCTTTACACAATCACTTTATGACAATTAGCGTTACATGTGTATTAGGTTTTCAAACATCTAATCAGTCAGCAGATTTATTAAACAGTTTTACAGTTATTATTTTTACACACACCGTGCACCGTACGCGCCATCCGCGTTCTAAGTGGGCGGGACCTCCATCCATATTGTTTTTGTTTAGACACTAATTATTTGGATAGTTGAGTAAAGTTAGCAAACAATACTAAAATACTGATCAGTTAATTATTTTAACATTAAACAACCTCAATACTCACAAATACAAAGTGGTTTGTAGTTTATTATTGAAATAGTCATCTAATAACAAAACTATTCAAGTTTCCGGTGATCTAACAAACTTACTAATTAGAAAGTTTCTCATTATTACATAGCTGTGTAAAATGGTCTTATGACTTCTTAGTATTTAATCATTTACTCAAATTTGTTTAGTTCTCGTATTAAATTATTAAATCTGGTTATTGGTCATAGAAATTATAACATCCGCCATTGTTTGACAACTTAATCTGAATAACATAATCAAACACATTTACTTAGTCAAATGTGCAATAGTTAAAATGAGAACAAATCCAAAAGTCCTACAATAAGTGTTCCTCTTTTATTTAAACATCTCGTATTAATTAAACATTGAAATTAGCATACGAATTATGAATCAATACTGATTCCACAGTGAGCCAATAGATGGCACTGAACTCAAAACCCAACTTAAATAGACATTGACACTTAAAATTACTAATTACTATTAATTAGGATAATAAATTAGTAAATTCACGCCTACGCGGCGACATATACGTAATATTAAAAATACACTTTACATCTCTCATGTTCGGTAAGTAGGTTCTTAATACCTCCAAATGGGGCTTGTAGGTGACTAATTAGCGCTCTAGGGTAATAATGTAGCTACAAAAGCCCTAGGGCGGTAAGTATTTAAAAAAAAAACACTTCTTTCTTTCAAAAAGTTCGCGTACATCAAACCATCATACTGGCAATAGACATCATGCATTCAGCCCAACGACCAAAGAGGTCGCTTTGCTATTCAGCCTTGTCTTCGTGTGAGTATAATAGTCATCAATTTTAAATATCGAACGGCGAAGCTCAATTTCGTTATTGAAAAAAAAAAAAAAAAAACTTAAAGCTGGGAACAAATTATCGGACACGGCTGACGGACGCGACTTACAGCCGCGGCTGATATGTGTGCACAGTCGTATGGGACGCGGCTGCCAGATCTCTATCAGATGTCCGAACACCCAAGGTCACGTCCGCGACTTACGTCCGATAGTTTGCACAATATAATGTATATTCATTACCTAGATACTCTATAAGTCGCGGCTGTCAGTCGCGTCCGATAATTTGATTCCAGCTTTATTCTTGTAATGCCGTTTTTTTCTACTTACCTCACAATCGAGATGTAAAGCAGAATAGTTAGCTCGGGTGTAAGCACCAATTGCACCCTCGAACTAAAGGCGCCCTCGCTGCGCTCGTGCGCCTAAATATCTCGGGCTGCAATTGAAGCCTTACAGCCCTTGGCTACTAATCTACTATTAACACCCTCCTTACCACTCCTGCTCCTTAACACTGAGTAACCCAGAAATCTGAAAAAAAAAACAGCTGTTCATTATGTTTCATTATTCAACAAAATTAATGAAACATCTGATTTCTTTCATCAGCCAAATTTACAAACTCCGAAACATTCAAATTTTTACACTTAAACAACAACAGCTTCTTTCGTAATTTATTATACGAATGCATAATTATCAATTGCATAGCAATTAATTTTTATGCCTGCTTTTTAGCTTACGTGTATTGTCATCAGAACCAAACGTGTATGCAAAATTTAATCTTAACCGGTTGAGGATAACTGTTTTAAAATTAAGTTGCAAGATTGGACCCGAACACACATTATAGATCTATTAATTATAATTATATATAATTATAGACCTATTTCTTTACTGCCTTGTATGTCTAAAATATTGGAGAAAATTATCAATAAAAGATTGTTCAAATATCTGAAGGATAAATCAATTTTATCCGAGCGGCAGTTTGGATTCAGGCCTACAGTCTCAACCGCTGATGCCGTACATCATCTGACTGACTACCTAGCACAGGAACTTGACAAGGGTAACCACACAGTAGGAATTTTCCTGGACCTCGCCAAAGCTTTTGACACAGTTTCCATCCCCATCCTGTTACGCAAGCTTGAGACCATAGGTATAAGAGGAACCCAGCTGAAACTCTTCAAAAGTTATTTAGAAGACCGTACCCAGTGCGTAAAGATTGGCAATGTGCTCAGCACTGATAAAAAATGCACATCCTTTGGTGTTCCCCAAGGAAGTGTTTTAGGGCCTACTCTGTTTTTGATATACATAAACGACCTTTGTAATCTAAAGCTAGAACATGGCATAATTGTATCATACGCTGACCACACTGCTCTACTTTTTTCGGCAGACTCAGAAAATGAAGTGTACAAACTTGCGCAACACGGATTCAATATTGTAAATAATTGGCTTCAACATAACTCACTAACATTAAATGCGGATAAGACAAATTACATTAGGTTTACGATGCGCAAACAGACATCTAATATTGCCTCAAACATGTATGCTCATTATTGTAGAGACCCTAATGATAGCCAGTGCGGGTGCCCCAATATCAAAATGACAAATAAAATAAAATACCTGGGTATCATTATTGATGAAACGCTTTCCTTTAAACAACATTTAGAAGCTTTAAATAATAGAATCCGTAAGCTAATATTCGTATTCAAAAAGCTACGATATATTACAGACCCACTAATAATTAGACAAGTTTACTTTGCTCTATGTCAGTCACTTTTGACTTACTGCATTACCTCATGGAGTGGGGTGGGTAAAACTTTATTACTACCTATTGAGAGAGCGCAAAGAGCGATCCTCAAGGTGTCTTCTTTCCGCCCGTTCCTTTTTCCCACTAACCTCCTCTATAAATCTTGTGAAGTACTAACAGTTCGCCAGTTATTCATAATGAGCATCGTGTTAAAACGACACGCAGCCCTCCCCTATCACATAGAACATACTAAAAAAAGACGGAGCGATGTAGTTTGCCCTACAAATAGCACAAAACATGCATTCACAGACAAATTTTATGTGTTCCTCGGACCACTACTTTACAACAGACTAAACGCAACAACAAATATTTATTCCCTAAATTATTGTAACTGTAAGAAAATTGTCAAAGAAGCTCTTCAAAATATGTCCTACGAAGATACAGAGAAGCTATTAAGTGTCCAAAAATAGATATTGTACGAATATTATTTATTTAAAGAATCTAGGATGTTAGAAAATAAGAATTTTATTATATAATTTACACCTTTCACCTTAAATATTACCTTAGATTAGAAGATTATTATAATTATTTAAGATTATTTAAAATAAATATTAAAATAAAGAAATGTACCTCTTCTCGCCTGAAACACAGGATTACCTAGTTCAGGCACATAACACAATGTGAACATGACATAGACTTAAGCCAAAATTGTATTGATTATTTTGCCTTATGATTTTAAATAAATATATTATTATTATGTCCTTTATTTTATTAAATTTCTTATTTTATACATTTTTAAATATTTTCAAAAAACACATACAAAAAAGAAAAACATTTAAAAATATAAAAAATAGAGGCCCACCGGTATCGGGAACAGGGTCCAAGCTACCGGCGGTCAGGGCTCCAGAGAGAGGAACCTCCTAACAATACAATGATCGCTGTGTCCATATATTATATTATTACATTGCAAGGTAAAATAAAAGCTTGTAAAATAATTAATGTCATACAAAAAAAAGGTTTAAGCTAATTCGATCGCCGATCGCGTGTGTGTTCCATTGATTTAGAAACAAAAATGGCGCATGTTTGAAGTACAAACGATCCTTGTTCCACATTTTTCCGTGCATTAATGAATGCTCACATATGTCGTTTGGAAATCGGTTCGTTAGTATGTATGGATGGAAAAAAAGATGATTACGAAGAAATAAATAGTTTTCAATTCGATGTTGCTGGTTTTTGATGTAAGTTAGAATGCTTGTGCTGTTGTTCCAAATTTATTCATATATTGATTAGACTGGAAGCCGGCCCAAAATTGCTGCAAGTCTGGACAGATGTTAATAGTTGCCCCTAATTTATTCTATCGCTAGGTAACAGGTTTCCATAAGATTCGCAGACACTAAAGCCTGCTCTACACTACTCGCGAAGTTGCTTCGACGAAGTACTCGTCGAAGTTGATCAAAGTCCGAAGTATGTGACTACACACTCGTGCAACCTCGCGAAGAGCTCAGTCGCCCGGCGCCCGCACGATAGGCATCATGGATAGCGTTCAAGTGGCAGCTGCCGTTGCAATGTGTACTCTCGCGTACTACGTGCGTATTTATCATGCAACGAAAATGTGTTGACGTCTCGATGCGAACGAGTAGTGTAGTAAGATGCTTCGTGTTCGCAACTTCGGGTCACTTCGAGTCCTTTGACTCGGGCGCAAAAACCGACAACGACTGGAAGTCGCCCGATGCGAGCCGAGGTTGCACGAAGCGAAGCGAAGTGCCCTTCTACACTATCGTATTCGCTCAACTTCGACCAACTTCGCGAGTAGTGTAGAGCAGGCTTAAGATCCAGAGTTTTTCTGGATTGAAGTCATGTAACAGCAACTTCTTTGCCTTTTCTTTCCAGCCAGTCTTGAAAAATACTTCAAGCAATTTGATTTTACATTCAAGAAATTTCTCGCAACTGAAACAAAAAGAAAATGATACAAAAACAAACTGCAAAGTATTCGATAATCGGACGATGCGCGTCACAGAAAAGTAAAGATTTACAAACTGCTTTCATTATAATTGAAAATTAATTTTACCGTCTTACTGAGAATTATCGGCAAAACAATACCATTGTTAACCGACTTCTCAAAAAGGAGGAGTTTCTCAATTCGGAAGTCTGTATTTTTTTTTTGTTTTTAATGTATTTTCGGCCAAAACTTCGTCATATATAAACGGATTTGCAAAATTATTTTTTGTTCGAAAGAAGTTTATGCCGAAATAGTCCCATTTAAATTTAGCAAGCATTTAATGTAAAACTTCGGAGATATACATTGTAACTCTTTATTAAATGACGGCAAATCTCTCGGGATTGCTGTAATTGCATGTCAGTTTATTGTTTACAAAATTTCATAACATACCATCAGGCCAGTACGCTATAAGTGGGTACGCAGATGTGTACAGTTCACCCTTAAGCACTCTTATTCCACCACCGCGGTTATGTTAAAGTTACATGTTATTCGGGTAATATATTCTGGCATCACTGCGGGCATTATAGGTACCTTACTATAGAACTAGTCCATTACCAGTAAAAAGTGAAAATAAAATACATTTTTACTTAAAAATTCAACCGACATCCAAATAAAATCACAACAAAGTAAAAAAATAACTTGAATAGCGGAAGCCGGTGTCAAAAAACGAAAGTAAGAAAGAAAGTTTATATAAATAAAAGAAGTCAGGAACACCGACTTCCGAAATTGAAGTTATTTTCTCACTTTGCAGTGTTTTTATTTGGAAGTCGGTTCTATTTTTTGTAAAAAGTTTTTCTTCAACTCACCTTCGCGACCTGTCCTGCTATCCCTACCACCCGGTGGTCAAACATTCGCAATCAGTGAAAACTGGTATGTTTGCCGTGTGCGCGAATAAATTGGGAGGCACGGTTCAAGCCGACTCACGGATACGTTCGCGAGGAGAACCGGGTTAATTGTATGTATAGCGTTCTTGCTGATCAACCGAAATGAGTGCGACTGTTTTACTGAACGGGTTATTAATAAAGATGTTTTATGTGAAATCTGAAAATACAATCAGGATAAGAGGTGGGGATTTAAAGCATAAATTTCATTTATTTAGTCATTATCGAGGCCGGCCGAAAAAGAGATGGTGAGAGAGCTTGGTACGTCAAGATTCTTTGAGATGGCCCGTCAGAAGAGTATCAGGAAGGACTTGGGCAAAGATAAAAAATAAATGGTAATCTCCTACCCGTCTTGAGAGTGGTGCTTATTAATTCTCGTGGCTTTTATGAGAAGAGGCCCTTGCCCTCAGTGGGTCGGTAACACAATGTATGTGTAGGTATGTATTGGCAAGGTAGGTCAATGTATTGGTAGACTGAGAATAAAAGCTTAGATATGTTTAAAGTGCTTTAATTAACCGATACTGATTCATGCCTAAAGGCAAATCAAAATTACCCCAATATCCAACCAAATATTGCAACAAGAGACACGTCAAAACGTACAAAATCGAACGACGGAGGCAGTTTGCAGGTTTGCTTTGAAAAAGAGAAAATTAGAGTTCAGAAACGATTTTACGTGAAAAGAGGATTAAGTCAGTGGGGATGCTGCAATCGGCTGCATTTCGACACTGCGAGATCGACGATACACTGTGGAGCGTTAACAGTGAAACAGATTGTTCAGATATTTTTGTGTGCGAATTAAAAGAACGTGAAGTATATTTTGAGGTATTTTATACCGTTATTTTTAAGGTGTAAAAGGAATAAATGAATGATCTCCTTATTTGGAAGGTTGATTGTAGATATTAATCAAATTCTGTGATCTTTAATAATATGTTTATGTTGCATTATTAACCGGGGTTACCGACATAGCCCGAAGAATTGCCAAACTTAAGTGGCAGTGGGCGGAGCTCATTGCTCGTAGAACGGATGGCCGATGGGACGGAAGGGTTCTGGAGTGGCGACCGCGAGTTGGAAGACGTTGCGTTGGAAGACCTCCCACCAGGTGGGCCGATGACCTGGTGAAAGTTGCGGGGATGACCAGACGCACGGGAGCGATCAATATGGCGACGCTTGGGGGAGGCCTATGTCCGGCAGTGGACGTCTTTCGGCTGATGTGACGTGTTGATGATTAACCGGTTTAATGCCGTTATAACCGAAACAATTAAAAAGCCATTGTGTCTCGCTTGGAGCCACGTTTCGGGCACTCAAGAGTTTAATATAACGACAAGAATTCATTCATAATCCTTTAGAGTAAGTACAGAAAAGGCTCAAAAGAAGCTAGCTGTTAGAAAACATACATTTGGGAATTCACAATATCAGTTGATCTCACAATACAGCATCTCTCCCCACTCCCCTTACCTCATCCCAATCACACAAGGTTATCAAAACAAATAAATTCCACGAACCACCTAATTTAACACGCTTACCTCCAACCCGAGCCTACTCAATAATTTCGAAGACACGGCGGAACTCGCTCGCTTTCCAGCTAGCACCGTGCCCTAACACCCTCGATACGAAACCGATGGCGAACTAAAACCCTGGAGAGTTAAGTTATGGAGGGAGGCAGGATTCAATAAAGAATTGAAATGTATTTTCTGTTGGAATGGATTCTTGCGTGCTGGGAATACAAGCGTTGCGTGATTACTGTGTCGAATGAGCGATTGTTTTCTTAATATCGATATTGTACGATATTGCTTCGTATCGGGTATGGATTGGAATAAATAATTTAATGCGGTTTGCCGTATTAATTTCAGCTATAGGGTTTGGGTCGTAGGGTTGTCGGTTTGATTGATTGATTGCGAATATTATAGGCGGTTTTGAATGTTAATCAGTAATCATATATTCAGGGCCGTATCTTGGTGTTTGTGATTGGGGAACACATGTTGGTAATTAAATATCAAATTGTCTGAACACTAAGCTATTCAGAGTAGATATTCTTCAGGGGACATTGTTTTTGGTAAAGTCTTTTCATCATAATCTGCGCTACGCCTTTTCTTCCGTACATCTATCAACAGACACCTTGATTTCTTGCTTTTCTTCAGAAGTAGGTAAACATTTTAGAAATTAACTAAAAGTCTCTCCGGGAGGCCATGGTTGGGCGCTTGAATCTGTCTTTGAAGGCAGACTCTTTCGGGTGAAAGAAGGCGGAGGAGTGTCTTTTTCCGCTATAAGGAGCCAATTCCACCCAGCTCCTACTTGCCGAGGTGAGCCCGTGCCAATAACGGACCATCTTGAGGTTCTTGGCATGACGTTGACATCGACGCTAAATTTTGGTCCATTCATTGAGAAAAAAGGTCAGCTGGCTACCAAAAAATTGGGGATCCTCGCGAAGGGGAGACTGTACTTCACGCCAGAGCAGTTTCTCAACTTGTATCAAGCGAAAGTTCGATCATGCATGTAGTACTGCTCTCATCTCTGGTACGGATCTGCCAAGCACCAGCTGGATGCACTTGAGTCGATAGAAAAACAGGCCAAGAGGCTCATCGGCAATGAAGTACTGGTCGAATCTAAGCTCCAGAACCTTGAACATCGGCGACGAGTTCCCAGCCTTTTAGTTTTTTATTGGTTACATTTCGGAGAGGGTGCGTTGCAATTGCATGAACTAATTCCTCCTAGCCCGTTCCATCATCGGACTACTAGATGTACGGCGATGCGTCATCAGTGCATGGTGGACATCCCACCCATACGCACCAAACGTTTTGGGCATACTTTTATTATGCGTACAGCAAAGAAGTGGCAAATCCTGTCGGGGTCTGTATTTCCTGATAGCTACAACCTGGGAGTCTATAAGTCAAGAGTGAATTGGTTTCTTCTAGGCTATCGTGCTACACCGTCGACCACATCATCGCTTACCATCAGGCGAGATAGTGGTCAAGCGCAACCCTAACAACAATAAAAAAAAATTGCCGTTGGTAACAGTTTTCCATAACTACTAAAAATAAGATAGAAAACAATCGGTTGCTAGGCCAGTCTATCGCCTATTGTTTTTGTAGCTCATCAAAATCGTTTCATACAACGCCCACATTCACATTAATATTCGGTACGAACAAACTCTCGTTAGATAATCCAGACCATTGTGTTTGCAAAAATAAACTCCATTTCAAAAACAATATACGATCATTTAGATAAACCCAGCGCCGTATAATGGTGTGGTCACATTGTTTGAAAACCCGCAAGATTATGTTAGACAGAAATGCCTTAATCTGGCCCAAGACCCTGTGGTTTTGCCCAAGATGTACTGATTGATGTATCTTTTGCCCAAGGCTAACCAAAGCTAGATCGTTACACTACAAGCCACGGAGTAATGTATGAAAATTAATCATTAGGGAATAAGCCGAATATCTTAAATCTATTCTCTTGAGAGCTTAAAAGATAATTGAGTGACAATCATAATGCTAACGGCATTATTCTATAATTCTGCTCTTGATAAAATTTGTGTTGAAAATGCACCCTCCTAAGAAATTAAAATAATTAAGTTAATAACTTTTTTGTCTTTGGTTTTTTACGTCACAAGTTTTTTCAACGACCGCTACAGGAAAAAAGTGCGAAAAATTTAGCAAGCCCACTCTCTTAAGTTTTTTTTTTTATCTATGAGCAATTGATAAATCACATAAGAACGTGATATAAGAACTGGTACGTATACATACACTGAAATATAATATATAATCTATCTATCTATATAAATAAAAGAGAAATTATTTATGTATATTCCTTATAGACTCCGAAACGGCTGGACCGATTTAAAAAAAAATTCAGACAGTCTTTAGATTGATCCAGCAGATAATCCTGTAAAGTTTGGTGGCGATCGGAAAAAATTGAATTTAATGGTTTTCCCACGGGAACGGAAACCACGCGTGTGAAACCGCGAGGCGTCCGCTAGTATAATATACCAATGGATACATATTACATATTATGGTATGATGAAAACAATCTCTTCAAAAGAATGTAACCAACTGTAAAGCAGAAACAAACAGCCAATCAACCATACATTCCTTGGTCACACTTTATACAATGCCCCTAGATTCGAAGCTTCATTAGTCTCTGCACAAACAGCATGCTAATACCGATACACTATTTATGAGTAGCACAGCATGAATGCTTAATGCAATCCAATTCTTTACGGTTGCCCGCTTTGCCCACTTTTGCCCGCTTTGCCCGCTTCACTTTAATTAGTTCGTACTTTAATTCTACATGTAATATTCGCTCTGGCAACATTTTTATTGGTTTCCCTCATTTTTCTTTACGTTTCTGTGTTCATAATTCAGAAGTAGGAAGTTGAAAACGAAGTTTTTAAATTCTTTATTTAATTTTCCTTTGGATAAATAAGTGGAGTAATTCTGACGGACGTGTTTGGGTTCTGTTTCAGAAGTAAATAGCGGGCGTTTTATGATGTTAAAACCAAATGAAGTGAAGTATCTTATACATAACTTTATAAAGTACTAGTTTCAGCCCGCGATTTCACTCGCGTAAAAGTGCTTTCTTATTCTAAGGAAACTTACTTTTGGCATAAAAAGTATCTTACGTCCTAATACGGACCATAGTCTATCTGTGTGTTAAGGTTGATCAAAACCCTTTAAACAGTTTAGACGAACGTAACAAACAGACAGACAGAGAAAAATTCGCATTTTTTATGTTTAGTATGGATCTGCATAAACTGTGTATTGTAATAGAAAAGATACGTAAATACATACATATGTGCGTAGTTCAAAGAAATCATAAGACAAAAGTCAATTTTCAATACAAGCACTTTAATTTTCAAGAAAACATTAATTTTAACAGATATATCTTCTCATTTGTTATGATTTCGAGTGACCGCCAAGGTTACATAACTGAAGGTCACAAAGGCAGTCCGTCTAGTCTATTCTGAACATTCGGTTAATTTCTGTTCGAATAATATCGATATGTTTATATTACTTTGAGTTATTCTTTTGGTAGTTTTTTGCTTGAAACCGAATGTTGTCTGTTGCTAGGATCAACTTTTAGGACTGCAAAAATATTTATCTACTCTCACAACGTAATGTTCCAAATATGAATTCAAAAAATATTGCATAAACACGTACTTTATATTCGTGGATAGGTAAAATTAAAAAAAAATACATTTCAGTTCAACATTTTCCTTCGATTTTCAAACAACTGCATCTTAATAGTTATCTAAGCTGCAAGCGCGGAAGGTAGGTGATTTCCGATGAGTGACATTTTTATTCACGAGCGAGCGAAGCGAGTGAGTGGATAAATCGACAAGTCGGAAATCATCTTACGTACGTGTATCATACAACATTTTACTATGCATTGTGCGAGGAAATAAATAAATTATTAAAATGAAATTAATAAAATGGCGGGATTATTCAAGCGCGTTCAGCATATCCACAGATTAACTAATAGTTCTTCGGGCATATCTACTGCGCATGTGCGAATAGCTGTCACATCGTAACGCAATAAGGCACGAGCAAAATATACGTTCTGCCAAACATATTTAATGAATATTTAAAATTAATATATTGATCAACATCTAAATCTAGAGGAATTAAAAACGCTTAAAATAAAGTATTAGTTTTATTTTACCTTTTATATGAATGATAATATCTGTATATAACTAATTTTTAAAACTTTTCTCAAATAATAAAAACTCTATGCGTCGGGCTGACGTTGGAGTTAAAAATAAAAAAATACAGGAAAGTAAAAAGCACTAGTGAAAAAAAGTGACACTTTCTGCACAGTTTGGATGCTTGGAAAACCGCTCTTTTCGAGGACATGCATTGTAAAATAACTTTTTAATTTTTATAGCACACTTTTACTTTTTAATTTATTGGCGCTGGGCTCATTGATGATTGACATTGACAGTCATGGTGCAATGAGAATCTAAACTCTCTCTTGCCCGCCATAGAATAGAATAGAATACTCTTTATTATGTTGTGTTTATTATGTGCCATACTGCATATTTTTTCCTTTTCTACTTTTATTTTATTTCAACTGTATGAGTGAAGATAAAATAGTGAACGCAACGGCATAATAACCCCTATTATATGACCATTGCATAAACTACGATTGTATTTATTTATTACATACATAAAGCTATCATTAAGGTAAACCCAATTCTATAGTGTAGAAAATATTTCAATTACAAAATAATAATTCAGTACATTCTCCGTGTCCGAAACTGTTTAATTCGTAAGCCTGAATTAGAATTCTCTGGCAATTCTCAAGTGATCAAATTTCGTGGCATATTGTCTACAGTCAAGATCTGTTCTCCCTCCAAATAACGAAACAAATTGATAATCAATGAAAATATGGAATAGATGGTTTTTCAGTTAGTACTATGACAATTAATCCATCACTCAACCCATTCCATAAAGCCCCATCTTAACTTATCTTGTGGAGGGGCCGAGTAATAACTCGGACATTTCGACCCATTGGGATCTATTGTGGTCCCATCTCGTTGAAAACTCTTTTCTTTCTCTTTTTACCCGTGGTTTGCACGCAGTTAGGTTTACTGCCTTTAATCCATTTTCTTTATTATGAACTTTCTTGCGAACACCACACCACACATATTAAATTCACACCACTCTGATTTATCCAATTAGCAATTCTTTTCGCCAGGTTTATTTACACTTATTCATTTACACTATTTCATAACATAACTTACATAATATTTTTCTTTTGACAGCCGACCAAAGATTTCTATTTTCTTCCGTATTTTTAATAAACCACTCTTTGGTCCGCGCGCTCTGTCGTTTGTCTACGGTTTCGACAAATGATCTTTGAGCATCGCGTTTATATATTTGTATTATACTTACACATACTTTGACCCACCTTCAGTGTTTCATTCTATTTTGTTTGTTATTTATATATTCTTCTATTTTATTTTATTATATAAGTCCTGTTTCCGTTAGTGTGTCCGTGGCATCAACAGTAGGCCCATTCAGAATATCAGCGCAGCGTTATTACCTTTTTTGGATATCGCTGCACATGCTGAGATAGGAGCCTTTTTGGTCTCGCACAGGGTTTTTTATTTTATTATTGTTTAAGTGTATGCTTATCTTCTCGTGTCTCCTGTGCGGGTCGCATGAACGCATGTGCACAGAAGATGCTCCATGCGTTCCGTATGTTCCCTAAACAACCTGCACATGGGTGTCACGGTTAGACCCATCTTCATGAGCATGTCGTTGGTGCCAGTTCATCTGCCACTTCGTTACGATGGATTCTTTTGTGCCCAGAAACCCACATCAGTCTTACCCTGTTATACTTCCCATGCCAACCGGCATAGCGTTTGGATAGCATCCAGAATAGTCTGGAGTCCACTTTGTAGGATGCCATGGCTTTGATTGCAGCCTGACTGTCACTAAGAATATATATGGATTTACCTCTGGTTACTTTATCTATATTCTCTTGAGCACAGGTTATTATGGCATATGTTTCTGCTTGGATTACAGTTGCCAACTTCCTTAAGCTTTTGCTACATTTGTAACCTTTTGCGTGAATTCCCGCTCCTGTACCTGATTCCATTTTGGATCTATAGTGTACCACACCAGACTATCTTGTTCTGCTGGATCGAGTCCCTTCGTCCAGTCCTCTTTGTTTGGGATTTGGACCTTGAAAGACCTTTCAAACACAAACATAGTTTGCATTTTATCGGATATCATGCTTGTTACCGTAAAGCCCCATACTCACCATCTCTATTTAGCACAAACATACTATCTAAACATGTGCAACTGCACAGCTCAATTCGAACGTGCCCCCGCACTAATGTGACCCCATCCTTGGGAACAAAGGAAACTAAAGACATACATACTTCATGCAGCGTTGGGGACAAAATGGACCAATTGTTTTACCTCAACGGCTCTTTTGTGGCACAAACATAGTGCGGGCAGTTGCGTGGCTTAATTAATTTATAAAGGCCACTCTTTGAAATCGCCTGTGTATACGGACGCGAATGTTAGGGAAAATATTTTAGAAAGAAATAGAGATGAAAATTGGGTTGAGGCAGGCTCTGATGGAAATGTTTTTTTGTGAGAGTTTTTGATGAAGCCTCAGTGCATATGTGTGTCAGCCAAACAGGTGCATCTTTCTAGCATTAATAGCAAATAAAACTTCTAAGGATCGGCTTATAAAGTCAAAAAAGTCAAAAGTCAAATATATTTATTCAATTAGGCCAATAAACGGCACTTTTGAACGTCACATAAATTAAAATTAAAAATTAAAAGTAATAAAAAAAAAATTAAAAGTAATAAAAAAAAAACAAGAACAAGAAAAAAAAAAAAAAAAATTTTTCTACCGTGCATTCGGAAAGTAGATTGTTATGGAGAAGAACGCACAAGAAACTCCATACTTACTCTTTTGAAAAAAAAAAAATTGGTGTTTGGTGTGTGTATATGATGCCTATCTATTTTAAATGAATGGGGTCAATTAAGGCAGTTGGACCCAGATATTTTTGAGTTCAGGGGGTGATAATAAGCTCTTAGAGTAAGGTTATTTTTAGTTAGTGTGCGTAAGGGAAAGATGTATCTGACTTGTATACATCTGTTCCTTTTTCACAGTCAAACCATAATCGTTTTGATACGTCATGGTACGGGGACTGATAGGTAATAGTTTTTTTTTCATATTTATTTTGCAAGTTAAATATTTGCTCTATTTTAGTCAGTACCTGCCCCAAACCCCAGTCTGTCCGCGTTTGGACATGGAGTTGCGAACACAACCCTAATAGGCAATACAATACCAATGTTCTTTTTTAGGGTTCCGTACCCAAAGGGTAAAAATGGTACCCTATTTATTACTAAGACTCCAGTGTCCATCTGTCTTTCACCAGGCTGTATCTCATGTTATCAGTTGTTATCACAGATGACGTATTTCTGTTGCCGCTATAACAACAAATACTAAAACAGAATAAAATAAATATTTAAGTTGGTCTCCCATACAACAAACGTGATTTTTTTGCCATTTGAATTTGCGATAACGGTACGGAACCCTTTGTGCGCGAGTCTATCGATTGCACTCTCATTTCCTCCATGCAGTCTCAATCCCATGTCCAATAAACATCAAAACACAACGTGTGCCTGTCCAGTCTTCAACATTTCCACTATGGATTCCTCTCTTCCTGTCATAAACCCCTGGTCGCCAGTGCCCGGACACTTGTAACTTTTGCCGGACACTTTAAGGAGCGTATTTACGTCGTGTTGTCACGCACTCTGTTCGGCGACATTCCATACTTTGTGTACGAGGATTTTTGCTTCTTTGTTGAGGTGTGAGTATTTTCGGTGATGCATCGGGAGTATTTGAATAGTTGGGTCACAGATAATATAATACTAGCATACAGATGCCTCATCCCATACAAAAAAACCGTGCCGACGTAACTGGCGTTTTTCATCTGCTTAATCTTGTTATTTTTGTGAGTTCATCAATCGCGTTCGATCCCGTTTCACGGCAATAGATGGTGTTAGCAGCGCCTTGCAAGTAAAAGGGTTTACGAGGTTTGTAAACATTTTTTTCGTTAAATAAAGTGAAGGTTCATTTTATAGTATTTTTTTGCACGTTGTTACAGTTTTTCTGCACCAATATGTGTTAAAATGCAAATTTTAACAATCGAGTTGAATGCCTCGAAAATTTAAAAATGCGCCATCTATGGCATCAATTTTAAATGATCCGTTCAATTAATCTTTGAAATGTGAATTAGGAGCCCAATATTCTAGAATTTTGTACTTAGGAGAGTTAATTAAACAAGAACATACAATGTTTATGTTCAATTCCAGATAATGTTAATTTTAAACACAATTCTATTGAATTGAGTGTACACGTCGCGTCATCTAGTGAGATTTATTTGAACCAAATATTCTTTCTTAGCAATGAGACCCCGTGGTTGGGTTTAATGAGATCTTTTCTATTCGTACAGGTAGTCTGAACTCAGATAATCTGAAACCCGTCTTGCTGAAGGATATCGTGTGTGAACTTCACTGGTTCAACATTAGGAGCAAGGACTTTGAATGCAAAAACACCCTTTTTGAATTTGATGATCAACTTTATTGCTATAGTTACAGCAGTACAGTTTGAATTTGCAATACTAAGGACTAGCCCCGATGTCGAAAAAACGAATGGCCGGGCATACCACAAAATACCCTCCGAATAATTTTATTCCCGCCATTATATTTGCTTGTGATTGGTCGTCGATGACTTGGGTCTGGTCCAAATTTTTGACGGATACAGATACTGTAGTTACCGACTCATAAGTGACAAAATATTGCAAACTTTACACGCCTTAAAATAATTTTGGATATTTGCTAATAATAATAATTATCTTTATATATTGTAAATAGTCTCATTCATTAAAAAACTAAACTTGAAGGTTAATTTCTATATATAAAATATAATAACAACTCGGTGTCTTTTTACGTTATGTAAAATACGCATGTCCTTGCTTGACTGACTAAGAATATTTTTACCGCAATTTTTTTTTGAATTTGTGAATTATTGCAACTTGTAGGATATGTCGTGAACAATTTTCATACCATTGTGCGATTTATATTCGATTTCAGTTTGACACATGTTATTGCCGTTGTGCAGTTACGTCAAAAATTTAGTCCTGACCCAACTGTCAAAATCTTGACCAATCACACGAAGTCAATACAACCACTTTTGCTCCTATAACTTTATAGAAATGATTGTAATTTGTCAAAAAACATCAATAATTATGGGAATAATTTAAATATTTATAACACGTGTTATTTAGTTACTGGATTGTGGAGGATGTAAAGTTCTGATAAAATAATGATATTGAACTGTATCCGACTAGAATGGGAACCAACCCAAGCTTAGTTTGGAAAAGGCTAGGCACATGATTGATTGGGTTGATTAGTTTATGCTCGTTTTCATTAACGCTGCATGACACCTAAATTAATGCCTGATTTATTAATTAACTATTGTTAATCCACTGTTGGATACGCTTTGTTTCTGCGCTGCTTAGTTCAAAACCCAACAGCGTGGTTTTATTTATGCATTTCAGCTCATTTATATGATGACGTTTTTACAAAAAATACAACCGACTTCTAAAAAAAAAAACACTAGAAAGTGAAAAAAATACTTCAATTTCGGTTGTCGGTGTTCCTGTTTTTGTTTCTTCGTTTTTTGACACCGACTTCCGAAATTAAAGTTATTTTTACTTTGTAAAAGAATAATCAAAATCGGTTCACCTTGTAAAAAGTTCTGAGCTGACACACATAAAAAAACATACAGTCGAATTGACAACCTCCTCCTTTTTGAAAGTCTGTTAAAAACGGGAATAAGTCTTTCTCTTAATGGGGTCCTAACGTTACAGGATACCTTTACCTAACTGTATAGGCATCCTGTAACGTTTAAACAGGTTTTCCAGCTCTCGCTCAGGTCAAGAATGAGAGCTTAATTCTTAAGAGAACCACACGAGCTGTGAAACTCGGTAGATTTTCTTAAACAAAGTCTAAGCCTATTTTGCTGCCGAGATCTAACAGATTTTATAGCCCTCAAAGTGTCAATTTCCAGACACAATAGAAATTACCATTGCTTTAATCCGATTCGGAAATATGGACAGTTGAGCTGATAATACAGTTTAGTAGATTCGCTATGCTGACACAAAAGTCCCAATTTTATCTGCAAATTTTTATGGTCGTCACCACATTAACATCTTAAAACAATTCCTATAAATACTGCATCAGTAAACAGCATTCAATTATGCAATAAAACATGTTTTATTACCCTTCGATCATTTATAACGATTTTTACAGAAGATTTAACACGAATGTTACGCAATGTTGCCAACATTCCGGCTTAATTTACCCAAAAATGGCGGACAACTTTGGAGGGAATCCGTGACAGATATGTCAGACATACTGTTATCAATGACATGGCGTTAAGGATGTTACATCTTGCAAAGGGTTGAATATTTTACGGGAATTCCATATCAAATGATCTATGATGAAGGAAAACACGGTTCTTCGGTTTTGGTTTCCTCATGATGTTTTCCTTCCTCGTAGAGTAATTGCAGAGTTGCCTAATGATCTGTTACCAAGCTTGTGAGTGATGATACTTATGTAACATCCTTTGTGTTTTTAAAGCTATATAACATTAGAAAAATCTAGTGGCCGAACCGTGGTCGCGCTGCTAGCAATATGTCTACAGTTTTAAGCTCCCGTAGACAGGCAAGGCTCGACAATGCGTCAACGGTACGACGACCATTTTTCTATGAAAAATTTCCATTTTTTAGGGTTCCGTACCTCGAAAGGAAAAAAGGAAGCCTTAGAGAATCACTTTATCATCCATCCGACCGTCTGTCTGTCTGTCAAGACACTTTTTCTCAAGAACGCGTGGAGGTATCAAACTGAAATTTATATCAAATACTTCGGTCTACTGTCCCTCAAAGCTGTAAAACTAACAAACTTCTAAGCCAACGCAATCAAAAGATACAGCCGTTTATGCCGCAAATTTTCGACATTCGCAAGGGAATCAAAACCTACAGGGTACTTCCCGTGAACGCAAAATCTTGAAATTTAGTACGAAGCAACGTCTTATAGCACAGATAAAGGTATAATTGCGAAAACCATAAATTTTTAGTTACATCATATAATAAAAATATTTTTAATAATTTTAAACTTACTATTACTCATGAACACGATTCCACAATACCTTTAAACTGAGGTTAGTACGGAACCCTCGGTGCGCGATTCCGACTCGCACTTGGCCAGTTTTTTTTTAAAAAGACTCATCGTTGCGCCTTTTTTCCACGGAAACCTTTACGATAGGAATTTCAACCGATCGTCCGATTTGAAACAGAACCAACCTTACATTTTATAAACGCACCTCTTATCCATGTAAAACCCTGCTCACAATTCCAATACAATCATACAAACGCTGCATTACAGATACACATACAGAGTCTATTTTCATGTAGTTGCTCGCATGCTAATGTATATTCAATTTATGGTTCCTATTAAAGACATTGCATTGGCAAGTGGAATGGTTCCCAGTCCAAGCACGTTGCGGGCTCGTGTAGGTCCGACGGGGAATATTAACAATCCGCCGCATGTGGGGGTTGAGAAAACTGCCTTTTAGCAGACACTGAAAAATAAAATCTTTCTGCTACGCTTCGTGTGAATGAAATAAAGTTTTTGGAGATAGTTTTGCATGGTAACTAGGTGGGTAGTGCTAGGATTTTATGGAAGGAAGATTCTTTGGAGGAAGCGTGTTTTGTGCTCACTGATAGCTATGTTTTTATTACAAGCTTTTTATTAACTTGCAATGTCTGTAGGTATGTATGTTGGGGCCAAAGTCTTGCAACTGAATTTCAGCAGCAGCTGCAGTTACGTTCAACCGATTAAGCTGAAATTTTGCATACACGTTTGGTTTGGATGGCAATGTACGATCAGCAAAAAATTATTTATTTATTTATTTAATACTTTATTGTACACCACTTAAATAATTACAGGACAAAACATTTATAAAGATAAGTGTACAATGGGCGGTCTTATCGCACAGGACAATCTCTTACAGACAACCTTTGGATGGACTGAACGAGAGAAGATAGACATGAGGGCTGTGTGTGTACAAAAACTATATTAAATAATATTACTTAGATATAACATAAAATACATACATACAAATAAAATAATATACTAATAAAGAACAGAGAAAGGAGAAGAATAGATACAGAGAAAGGAAATGCTCCTTCACCATTTTTTTAAATGAAGGTAATGTTTGCGCACGCCTTACCTACCTCAATAGGTAATGCATTCCACAAACGAGCTGTTTGAACCGTGAAAGATTAAATAATTATTTATTTTATTATTCATAGCCTCGCGATTGACCACTATCTCACCTTATGGTGAGCGATGATGTGGAGGACTCTTTTCATAAGGGACTTAAAATAACTAGTCAAATATGAGTGTATTTTATTTACTCCTGCGCTTATCTTTCTGGCAATTCAGACGTGATGTCATGTAACGTAATTCAATAGAATAGAATTTCAGGCTTAATGATGTAAGGAGATGTAAACAGCTGTGACCTTGTTAAGCGTTAATTTTTATTATTTTTAGGGTTCTGTTCCTCGAAAGGAAAAAAACCGAATCAATATAGGATCAGTTTGTTGTCCGTCCGTTCGTCCGTCTGTCTGTCTGTCAAGACCCTTTTTCTCAGGAACGCGTGGAGGTATCAAGCTGAAATTTATATCAAATACTCAGGTCTACTGTCCCTTAAAGCTGTGTCAAAAAATCAAACTTTTAAGCCAACGCATTCAAAAGATACAGCCGTTTATGCCGCAAATTTTCGACACTCGCAAGGGAATTAAAACCTACAGGGTACTTCCCGTGAACTCAGAATCTTGAAATTTGGTACGAAGCAACGTCTTACGAGTATAGCACAGATAAAGGAATAATTGCGAAAACATAATAAATTTTTAGTTACATCATATAATCAAAATATTTATAATAATTTTAAACTTACTACCCCTTTCCTCATGAACGCGTTGAGGTATTAAATTGAAATTCATATAAAATACTCAGGTCTATAAGGTATTAAGCTGAGGTTTGTACGGAACCCTCGGTGCGCGAGTCCAACTCGCACTTGGCCGGTTTTTATTTCTTTGCCCCACTCTAGAAATTTCTTCCTGTATCGTGGGTGCGTTTGCAAACATATAAACTCACATACACAACACCCCAAGCCGGAACAACTATCTATAGGTCATACAAATATTTTTTCCGTGCGGGGATCGAATCAATCGCTCAACCACTGCGCCAGCCGTGCGCCGATTAACTTTTAACTGGTACACTAAAGATTGTCATAGGTTTGAAAACCAAACGGACGAAATACTTTGGCCTAAGCATTTTTCTGGTTTTCACGTTAGATTTGCATATCTGTAAACGCCTTTATTTCAATTCATCATTTAAAGTTAAACAAAAAACACAGGCGAGTTTTGGCGGACCACGATGGCGTCTATGTTGCTTCTTTGTTAAATTAAATATTAATAGTGTAAAAGTGGTGGTTTTTATTCTAATAATATTAGTGAACGTGCACGAGTGCGGGTAAGTAAAACAGAGCGGTTGAACATGAGTTTGTTTATGTTGTCGACAAAACTCCGTGGAAGCTTCCGATAAAGTTGCCGCCATTTTACTGGCTATAATAATATATATTAAAAACAGGATATAATATTACACCTACTAAATTAAGTGCAAGTCTAAGATATATATATATTTTTTTATTTTTTATTTATTATTATTTAGCAAGTGCCAAGCTTCGTCCGGCGTGCAAAGAGGTAATTATTCTCGAGGCTTTAACTTCGTTTAAGGGTGCTTTTCCGTCAGAGATGTGCGAGGCAGTTAAGCGGTGCGAGCATATGTGGTGTGCTGTGAAAATGTGTGATTGTTTCTACCAACGTAGTGAGAGGAGCTTATGCAGTGTGACGATGCGTAGCGAAGTTGTAGAACGGAGTGTAGTTGAGTAGTGAAGAAGATATCTGAAGAAAAATATCTGGCTCGCACAAGAGTTAAATTGCAATGACAATAAATAAAAATAAAATAAAAAGGAAGAACCGCTAGCGAGGGTGCGTAGCAGAGTCTTTTCAGCTGTGCTCACATACATCTCTTGTTTTTCGTTTGCACTAATACCTAGCGCCCCTAGTTTTTTTTCACTTAAAGCTGCGCTTAACGAGGCTGCGAAAATTAACTGATTCCTTGGGTGATTTTTTTCCTTGCGCACCGCCTAGCTTAACCTCTTACATCTCTGGAGACAATGCAGCCTTAACTTCGTTTAAATACTTCGGAAAGAAAGGATTGCGACGGGTTAATAGACCTTATGTATCTTGCTTGAAAAGCAATGTTTAGTAAAAGTGCATTGCAGTTTTCTTTGCTTGAATAGAAACTGCTTCATTTTCTTTCAGTGTAGAACTTTAATCATTTTGTTTCATGAGGAGACGATAAAAGTCTAAGACGGTCGTTGATTAATATATGTACAACTAGCTAACCCCCGCAGCTTCGCTCCCGTCAAAATTATAGCCTATGTTACTCGGGAATAATGTAGCTTTCCATAGGTGAAAGAATTTTTAAAATCGGTCCAGTAGTTTTGGAGCCTATTCGGTATAGTAATCATTTTGGTGTTTTATTTTTTTAAAGTTCTTATTATCCAATAACGTCGTATTAAATACTTGCAACCCGCGGCTCCGCCCACGTCAAATTAGTAGATACTTTCCTCTATATCTTTAAAACTATAGCCCTTGTGTTATTAGCTTATTCAGTATACTAGCTTCTGCCAGCGGCTTCGTCCGCATGAAAAGTGTTTTGTTATCCCTCGGGCACATTATACCGGGATGTAAAGTAGCATACTAGACTATAATCTATCACTGTGATACATTTTCCATGTAATCCAGATCCGTTCAGCCGTTCTGGCGTGATTAAGTAACAAACATACATCCATCCAAACTTTCACATTTATAATCTATCTATATATATAAAAATCAATTGCTGTTCGTTAGTCTCGCTAAAACTCAAAAACGGCTGGACCGATTTGAATAATTCTTTTTTTGTTATGTTCGACAGAATACAGGGAAGGTTTAAAAACAAAAAAAAATATGGTTGGTTGGATAGGGTAGGTAGGGTAGGGTAGGCTAGGTTAGATAGGTAGGTAGGTAGGTAGAGTAGGGTATGGTAGGGTAGTAGGGTAGGTAGGGTAGGGTAGGGTAGGGTAGGCTAGGTTAGATAGGTAGGTAGGTAGGTAGGGTAGGTAGGTAGAGTAGTGTAGTGTAGGTAGGTAGGTAGGGTAGGGTAGGGTAGGGTAGGGTAGTGTAGGGTAGTGTCGGGTAGAGGTGTAGCGTAGGGCAGGGTAGTGTAGGGTAGGGTAGGGTAGTGTAGGGTATGGTAGGGTAGTGTAGGGTCGGGTAGGGAAGGGGTAGGGTAGGTAGGGTAGATAAATGTTTGGTGTTTTTATGTCAAAACAAAGTTTGCCGGGTCAGCTAGTTAGCTTATAAAGTACTAGCGGACGCCTCGCGGGGATAGTGTAGCTTCCCAACGGTGAAAGCATTTTTGAAATCGGTCCAGTAGTTTTAAGTTTATTCGTTACGTACAAAAATACAAATCTTTCCTCTTTATAATATTAGTATAGATAAAGATTACTATTATTGTAAAGTTTTATCGAAATCCGTTCAGTTTTTTTATTGTCATCCATAATTAGAAGCTTTCGCATTTGTAATAGTAGTCGTAGTTATTACAGTCTTTTTTAACCTGACTACCTCCTCCCCCTCTCCCCTCCTGACGTCCAAATCAGTCTTTAGTCACAACAACATTATATTTGATATTTTATCCAGTACAAAAATAATGTTTGGGTCATCTAAATTGGTCAAGGATTTTCGGAAATATCCGAAACATCCCCTCAATATACTCGATCTTACCTCACAAGGAAGTAGAGTATCAAATGAGGCGAATCAGTCTAATGAGGTGGAGTCCTTAATGGATAGCCAGTCGATGTAGTGAACCTACTTGAGGGTTGTTGGTCAAATTTGGGGTGGTTAATTAGGGATATTATGGGTAGTTGGTTTGGGCTCATAACTTAACTCTCAAGGTTGTCATAACTTGGTTCGTTTCTAAGTTACACTTTGTATTTTCGTGTCAGGTACAAGTTGTATTTTATGGTGGTGGCCACAGACATACATCTAACTAGATGACGCGATTGTATGTACTTCGCGTGACAAAAAACGGACTAAAGTTACGACAAATAATCTGAGCTTTTCATTAAGCATTATCGGCACCGGGAATCCGCGGAAATCTAGAAAAATGCATTTTTATGCCATATTGAGCTGTAAAGAATGCATAGAAAAAGTTGGCTGAGGCATTGGAAATGTTTTTTTTTTTTTTTTTATAAAACGTTGCCCCACACTAGGAATTTCTTCCTGTATAGTGGGAGCGTTTACAAACATATAAACTCACATACACAACACCCAGAGCCGGAACAACTATCTGTAGGTCATACAAATATTTGTTCCGTGCGGGAATCGAACCCACGACACGCAGCGCAGCAGTCAATCGCTCAACCACTGCGCCAACCGTGCGCCCGAGTTTCGTTTTTTTATTTTTATTTAAATATTTTCTTTCATTGGTAAGTAAATTTGTTTTAAAATTGTTTGTGAAAAAGTGGCACGCTTGGTTTTCATACAGATGAAGGGACTTGCGTTATCTTGGTGGTGGCACTCTTGCGACATGGTCGGAAATCGCTGTCACGAAGTCGTCGTACGCAATGATCAATGCACTTTATAATTAAATATTGCTATTATTTTGTCAATGGCAACTTTTACGGCAGTAACTTACTCACTATACAGTCAAGCCGGCGCGGGCGGCGGCGTCGGGGCGCAAGCTGCGTACCTAAGCAACGTTTTGTCTAAAAAGAAGGATAAATAATAATGTTCAATTAAAACACCTAAAAAATAATCTATTTAGCTAATCGTGCGTTGTCAATGGGCTGCGAAGCGAAGTGGGCCGCTGTAGGTACAACCTGGTCAGATGGGGGTACTCCGATCAGCCACAGTGCGACTGTGGAACCACACCGCAAACGATGCCCCATCTGTTGTCCTGCTCTCTGTGCACAAACACCTGCACCATGCGCTAGGGCTGTCGACGTGGCTGAGTTCTGGTCGAAGCATAACATCTAAATTAAAAACTAAAAATGGAATCACCGACACAATGAAGAAGAAGATCTAAAAAACCGGCCAAGTGCGAGCCGGACTCGCGCACGAAGGGTTCCGTACTTGGTAAATTGCGGTTTACGATTTATGACATATTAAAAAAAAACTACTTACTAGATCTCGTTCAAACCAATTTTCGGTGGTAGTTTACATGGTAATGTACATCATATATTTTTTTTAGTTTTATCATTCTCTTATTTTAGAAGTTAGAGGGGACACACATTTTACCACTTTGGAAGTGTCTCTCGCGCAAACTATTCAGTTTGGAAAAAAAGGTTATTAGAAACCTCAATATCATTTTTGAAGACCTATCCATAGATACCCTCACGTATGGGTTTGATGAAAAAAAAAATTGTTTCAGTTTCAAGTATGGGGACCCCCAAAATTTATTGTTTTTTTTTCTATTTTTGAGTAAAAATCTTAATGCGGTTTACAGAATACATCTACTTACCAAGTTTTAACAGCATAGTTTTCATAGTTTCGGAAAAAAGTGGCTGTGACATACGGACGGACAGACAGACAGACATGACGAATCTATAAGGGTTCCGTTTTTTGCCATTTGGCTACGGAACCCTAAAAATCGTGTAATATTAGTTTTTTTTGTTTGGGACAATTCTACCGCACTATTCCCACTGCAACTCCCGAAAGCCATAATCAACAGTGGCGACCACTCAAAAAGCTCGACGAAGTCCCGAGAATGAACTTAACTGTCTTGAAGCCTGCACCGAAATTAACCAAAAAAAAATAACACTGAAGTAGAAGAAAAAACAGAGACACCAGAAAACAGAGAGCAGTAATGGCCCAGTGGCCGCGACTTACAAGTTGAAAGTCGTCGGTTCAAACCCAGGCAGGCGCTTTACTTTGTACGCTTTACGTTTTTTACCAAATGTTGAATACAGGCCTGCGGATCACAGCCAAGAGGCAAACACTGGGGCCCATTAGCAATACTGCTACTCTTGGATCCTACAAGGTTATACCCGCAAAACTGCGATACGCAGCAGCGGTCAACTAGGGGTTTGTTCCTTGAGATACCTATTCCTGTCAGACAGGTGGAAAGTGCTACAATGGTACAACTTACAACTACTACTCACATTTGTTCCCGCGGTGGATTCCTGGTCTTTGTTCAATCCCGTGTCAGGTCAGGGGTTATTGGTAGGATTTCATCAGCGCTGCTCTCAAAACGGTGAAGGAAATCATCGTGAGGAAACCGGCATATCCTAGAACTACAAATTCGAATACATGTGACTTTCACCAACAAGCACTGGGCCCGTGTGGTGGAATAAGGCGCATTCCCTCTCACAGAGAGGAACCCTGTGTCCCAGCAGTGGGCTCGTTATAATAAGGTTGATGATGAGGAGAAAAAACATAATTGCGTGTTTGCGTATATGCAAAATTTCAGTTCAATCAGTTGAAGATAACTAGTTTTTAAAATTCAGTTGCAAGACGCATAAATATTAGCTAAATAACTAATTAAGGCAAGATGAATATTAAAGCTTGTAAAACTTTGTAGGGAGATTCATTCTCTCTAAGAATAAACACTGAAATTTCTCGTTTTAAAGCTAACTAAGTCCAAATTAATGTGACAACATTTAGCTCCCCAAACATTTACCGAGAGCAAACATCTAACATCGGATAAGCGAAATGAGCGAAAAATAAACAAAATATGGCTATTACTTACAACTAAATTGCTTATTTAATTTTCTGCGTCTATATCTTCGATACTGGTATCTCTTTCTAATACCTAAGGAGAGAAAGAGGTAGTGAATTGTAACTTTACCCTTATGTCGAGCCCCTTAGCTTTAACAAAGATATTATAAGCATGTCCGTGGGGCTCAGTAATTAAAGTTAACGAACTTAGTATGCAAATGAGTCCTCTTTATCGTTTTTGGGTTAAAACATCTATTATACGACTTTATAAGGAGTCCCTGTGGTGTAGGGAGTAATACAGGGCTACTTCATTTTGTGGGGTTACCATGGGGTGTAATGGTGTCTTTATTATTAAGAGGTAGGTTGGAACATGGATGAGGTGCATGTAATGTACTCCCTATTAGTAAGCATCTATTTTTCGACAACTTTTTGACTTGCAGTTTCTTCATCATCATCATCATGTCAGCCGAAAGACGTCCACCGCTGGACATTGACCCAGTTGTCGCCACATTGACCGGTCCCGTGCGTCTCGTATCCAGCAGATTCCGGCAACCTTCATCAGGTCAACGGTCCACCTAGTCGAAGGCCTTTCAATATAACGTCTTCCGGTAGTTTTTTACTATGTATTAATTACTGTGGTTTCACATCCCTTTTAAGTATATTTATCGTAAAAAACCACTGCTGAAATGTGCACTGTCAGGTCTTAGTATAGAATTAAATCGTTATTTTTCTGTCTTCATCCGATCACATAAATCGGAATAGATAATACGATCCGTTCTGCAGCTTATCTAATTCATATTCTCAACTCGTAAACAGTCGGTATTTCCATCTTCTTTGTACGTCTCAGTAATGTTTTTCTTACGTTCGTAGGTGTGAGACACAGAAAAACAAAGTAAAAAGGTTTCTTCAGGCTTCCAAGTTGAGAGCAACCTTAGTAGGTAGGTGTTTATCATAGAGTACGGAATCACCGCGCTGGAAGTGACTAGGAACGCTTATTAAATATAGCTTGATCTCAAGTATCAATACAGGAACAATAACGCTTGACAGGCTAACAATAGCGTAAACGTCAGTTTGACATATGTCGCAGAGATCAACTTATCTTTTATGACTATATATCTCTCACGCAATGTATGCTAAGCACCAATTTCTACTGTCACATCCATAGCCAGAACTGTCACGGGCCTGAGTAAACAGTGACACTCACTGATACACTTGGTTTGTATCATAGACTGAGAATCCCTATCCGGCTGTGAAGTGAATTTTGTCAAAAAAACTGTGAAAGAGACAAAGCGATAATGCGGCTTTTTGATAGAATTCTAATTGGTCTAAATCACGAAGGCTTGCAGTGTACATAATTTTCGTAACAGAGACATACACACGCATTGGCTTCACAGTCACTTTGTCTCTTTCTATAGAGCAGTCACTAATATGACGGTAATGCTCAGTCCATTCCTCTACGTCTATGGTTTGCATGGAAAGTTTTGACAATGCCGTCTTTAGCAGCAGCCGCTGAGTTAGCTCTATGCTCTGTGGTGTTTATGTACTATTGCATATTCTAAAAGGGGTAACGCTCTCTCCGCTTCAAGTAAAAGGCGCATGTTTTGTTCCTGCTTGAATATAATCGGAATGGTAATGCTGACTCGCTGAGTATTTGTCGGTAATGTTAGGTAGAATACGTGGGACACTCAGAAAGTTTTGCGAAACTAAAAAAAAATGTTCTATACGTACATATATTTTTATTAAATCTTTTCAAAGTACTTTCCACCAGCCTCTATACAAAGATTCATGCGCCTAAACCAGTTTTCAAAACACTTTTTCCAGTCCGCCGCAGACACCTCGTTTACAGCCTGCTCGAACGCAGCCAGCGCATCTTCCGGCGACGAAAATTGTATCCCTTTGAGCTGATTTTTTATTTTTGGGAATAAAAAGAAGTCACACGGTGCTAGATCAGGGCTGTAAGGAGGGTGACCCAGGAGTTTGACTGGCGTGCTGTCCAGGAAGTCCCTCGTTTTGAGTGCGGTGTGCGCAGGTGCATTGTCGTGGTGGAGCAGTAGCCCGCGGAGCCCTGTGTTTGGTCGCTTGTTGCTTATAACAGAGAAAACTTCTGGCAAACATTTGGTAGTATACCATTCGGCATTAATGCTTCTTTGATCCCGTAAGGGAATTGATACCAAGTGGCCAGTCAAATTAAAAAAGCTAGCGATCAAAATCTTACCCCCGCTTCTAGATCGCTTCACTTTGGTAGGCGTTGGCTCATTTTGAAACACCCAAACAGTCGACTGGCGCTTGGTTTCTGGGTCGTATTGATAAATCCAGGACTCATCACCTGTAACGATGTCGTAAACACGCCGAGACGAGCCTGCTTCAAATTTGTTAAGCATATCACGGCACCATTCCACCCGGGCCTGCTTCTGAGCATCGGTGAGGTTGTGCGGCACCCAGCGTGATACTATCCTCCTCACGCGAAGATGGCTGTGTAGAATCTCGTGAACGCTTCCCGATCCAATCTTCAATATGTGTTGAATCTCCTGATATGTAATTCGCCTATTGTCTTGGATTAAATTTTTCACTGCTAGCACGTTTTCTTCGGTAACAGCCGTCAAAGGGCGACCGCTTCTTTCGTCATCCCCCAAAGTTGATCGACCGCGCTTGAATTCGTTATACCAACGATACACGGTTGCCTTGGAAGGGCCTTCATCCATGAATGCCATTTGAAGTCTATCGTACGATTCATCCGGTTTCAGGCGACACTTGAAATCGTATAAAATCATAGCTCTAAAATGTTCCCGGCGCAGATCCATATTTCAGTGAGACACAATACTTTGAATTAACTCGCAAAAAATGTGGAGGGAAATTTTGAAATTGGAACTTACTTATTTTTACTTATAAATAATCATATTTTCGAAAAACATTATAACTGGCCAGTCTCCCATATATAAAAACTTTTTTTCGCAATACTTTCTGAGGGGCCTGGTATAGCGAAGAAGGTTCTGCCAAAACAGTGATAACTTCAGCGGCTTCTCCTGCTTTAAGCTCGAAAATTATCCAACGGGAAAGTATCTACATATTTCAATAATAAAAAGTATCATAATATTATAATGTTCTTAATCCAGGCCATAGTCTCACCCATGTTCCAAATTTTATCAAAATCCGTCCAGCGGGAGAGGTAAGATTGATTAAACAAAAATCAAAATATGTAAACATTAAAACATGCTGATTTCCACATATTTTATGATATGAGTAGGAAGTAATTAAATGTAACCTCTTATCAGGTTAAATTTAATAATTATTTCTACCACCAAGCAGAATTATTTTTGTAGGTATAATGGGACACATTTTCTCAAATAAATCTGTCTTGACGATCAACAAAGCAAAATACTTTTCAAATAATAACAATTATGTTTTCTAAGAATGCAATAATTCAGCTTTGTGAGTCCTTTGAGTCTCTATCTGACATAATTACCTCATCGGTAAATGAACAGTATCCTTGAAAATCTGAAGCTTTTTCTAATTAAATGTAATAAATTTTTCCTTGAAGCACTAATGAGTTCCTTCTCATTTATAATTGTTTTTTCTTATTTCCCGTATAGTTTGATACTCGTGTAAGTATTACATTTATTTCTAGCCGCTCTGATTTATTTGTTCAAAACATTATAATAATAGATTAGTAATTTCAATCGTGGTTTTTGCTACAGGAATTTGTCAGCGTAAATGTGAGTTTAAATGTGTTTTTTTATGAGCACAACCAAAGTATGGAACTCTCTGCCAGCGTTTGTGTTCCCAACCGCCGAATACTTATCATCTCTTCCCGCTCGTTCCACCGTAGACATTATTTTTGGTTGGGAAATCATCCAATGACTTCTCCCGCTCTGGGTGAGGCGGCAGGGCGTGTCAGACTTTTACTGACTAAAACCCACCCGTATGCCTTCAGTTGCTTGAGCCAGGGCCGCGGTAAATGTTCTTCAAATTTATCCGCGATCAAGTTCATCGTAGACCTTGCCATCTAGATCAAGGTTAAGAGCGGATTCAATTTTTTTTTATTTTTTTTTATTGATAGGCTCGCGCTTGATCACTATTGTGACTAAATATAGATAATCCAAACGAGATTTTGATGAGAAATTAAAATTAACATTTTATGTTCATTTTAATTTTACAAAAAAGTAAAAAAGTTTTTTTTTTGTTTTCTATTCTGACTTTTGAAATACGTTTTTTTGTTGTCTTTAGGCTCGCGCTTGACCAACCACCAAGGTTAAACTACTTCTTCAAGATCAACAATATCCCACTTGACATACAAAAGCTTACAAAAACACAAGTTACTCGTACTGCCCTATCAGAATGGCCTGTCATCGCCTCACAGTCATGTCCAAGGTCCAAATTAATGGCTACCATTTCTACTGTCCAAAGAAAAAGTGGCGCAATTGCCCTTTTAGGCCGAATTGAGTTTTTATAGTGATATTCAGAATCAGAAAAACATGACGTATCTAGTATAATTTTTACAAGCTTTTACTTAACTTTCCTTGTTAGTTATTATGTATGGGTCAAATATTCCAACTGAATTTTAAAACAGCCCTAACTGATTGTTCTGATTTTTAGCATACACACACACGCGACATAATTCAAAATTTAATTTGGTGGACTCCCAAAGATGGCGGACCAATAGTTTTTATGCACCCTGATGATTTTTATGGGAATCAAATGAGGAATATAAATAAAAATATAAAAAATACGAAAAAGCACGTCTTCAAAAAGTTTTCAATTTTCGAAGCGAGACCAACTAACGACGAGAATACTAGAGACGAGCTAGACGACACACTTGAGCAACCGGCTGCTGCGCTGCGTGTCGCGAGTTCAATTCCCGCACGGAACAAATATGTGTATGGCCTACAGATGGTTGTTCCGGTTTGATTGTTTGTGTATGTGAGTTTATATGTTTGTAAATGTAGCGACGATACAGGAGAAATTCCTGGTGTGAGGCAAAGTTTTCCTTATCCTTTTTTAAAAATCTTGAGTAACACTAGTGAAAAGTCTAGTTTAACCAAAAATATTAAGAAGATTTGTTTTTTTTATCGTTTGGCCAGTTGCGCCCTTTTTCCTTATGGCGGTAGATCTGGGGACGCCTCCATATCACTTTTTCGACTTTCAGGGACTGTCCTTTGAGATTTCACACGAAAGAAATGTGCGATGTTCCCTATATTAGTAGTGCCTGACAGTAAAAGGTTTTTGTTTGTCTGTCACTCATTTTTTGATGGCGTGAAGTATGGTCGAGCTATGTCCCTTTGGGGCTAGGCAGAGATATTGGATGTGGGTGCGTAATAGTTGGTCGCCCTGTTTTTTTTGTTATTTGATATTAGATGGCATTTTTGTTATGTAATTTATTTTGTGATTTTGTGTGGGCTGTTGTAGATTTTGAAATGAGATTACGGTACATGCGCTATGGAGTAAGATACTGAGTGTTGAGTATTTTTGTGCGCGGTGTTAAAATGCATGCTATCTTATCCAACAACACGTGCGAAAGAAATAGATGCTGTGATGAGCAGTAAGAAGCTAGTTCGTGATGTTCGTGTACGAATGCAAGTTTGTGGCGAAATGGATGATGATTTAGGACGAAAACGAGCTCGCGATGTTTTATAAACCGACCTTTGGGAGTCTAGATATCATGAAAAAACCACTAAATGTATATTTTCAAAATAAAATTATTTCCATTGCTGCATTACTAATATATCCCTGTATGGAGGCCTTTTTGCAATTGTCCTTCTTCTCATACTATTTATTTCCGTCCAAAGCTGCGTTAAAATTAGTGTTGAAATATGGAACTTTCGACGCTCATAACTTTCAAATATATTATTATTTTACATTTTTGTTTCCATACATGACTAGATAATGATAAGACATATTGATATCATTATAATTTTTTGAACGTACATCCTCAAACAGTGGAGTAATCTCTAGACTACGTTTGCATGGAAGAATTTTTGACTAGTGTAACCTTAAATATCAGACTGTAGTTGTGCGTGTAACGGTCTGTGGCTGATACACAGCGATATGCGTCGGTGTTCAAGGTTAAGCAAAGCTTGCTGAGATTGACCCGTGGATGGGTGACCATCCATTAGACACATTGAGGAAAGGCTAGACAGACTTTGATTGAGTTGTCCCTCAAAAATATGTCTCCTTCTCAAAGAGCTGTTTTTAGACCATCTGCAGTCTAATTGCGTAAGTGAATTCGGCAAGGCAAAGGGTTTGACCCCATCAAAGAATATGGCAAATACTCTTTGAATAATAAGGTATTATTACCAAAGAATATTAGATATACCAAAAAATATTGGATTCTTTCGAAAAGAGTCATCATCATCAGCCTTTTAATGTCCCCACTGCTGGGACACAGACCTCCTCTCTGTGAGAGAGGGAATAGGCCTTAATCCACCACGCAGGCCCAGTGCGTGTTGGTGAATAAAAAACAAAAAAATATATTCAGAAATTAGAAAAGGTAAAAACACAGTTTCAAACTTAGATAACTAATATAGGTATAATAATGTAAGATGCCTGTACTAGGTAATCCTGTATCACAGGCTTTAGGTGCTGTAAAAATATGCTCATCGTAGGACAGCAGAATTAAAACAATATTTAACATAAGAAGTCTTAAAATAGTAGCAAGATTGTATAATTCTGAAAAATAATTTTAATTTACTTAAAACAATAAAAATTGAACTAAATTACTAGGTCATAATATAATACCAATAAACACACTGCGATCCTCACGATGTTTTCCTTGACCGTGTCGAAAAGAGTAACTTCACCAATGAAAGCTTCCAATATTTTTTGGCAATACCTAATTATTTAAAAAGAATTTGTCATACACTTTCATGGGGTCAAACCCTTTGCCTAGCCGAATTCACTTACACAATTAGGGTGCTGGTCTATTATTTGTTGTGCCTTTTCTTCATAATATTTCAGTGATTCCTAAAACAAAAGAAAAATAACATCAGTCTTGGCAGTTCAAGGTTATTTTGTTAAAATAATTTTGCTGATTACTTTGTGAACGCGTTTAATATTTCTTTTTCACAGATTAAAGCTTTACAAAATACTTCAAAACAGTACAATATTGGAGTCGCGTCAAGACGGCAAGCGACTTGTAATATCCGGTCCAAACCAGATCGTTGGCTAAACAAAACGCCGGGAGCCATGTTGGAAACATATACACACTTGCAAAGTCACTCTTGTTCTAAGTTAACTGCATCTCTCTCTTTCTAACACAGAAGAAGAGAAGGAGATGGAGTACTGGTACACGCAAAATGTAACAATATTAAAATAAGTCATTTTAGAAGTACTTATGAAATTGTGCTTGTTTTTGTTTACAATTGGTTTGCTTATGTTTGTAAATATATGAAAATAACTGCAATAACTTTGAAAAACGTCTTATTTTTTCATATACTCTGATAAGTCAATCTTGTAAATGAGCTGGACAAAAACTTTTTCTTCTAGTAAACTTAGGAGCATTGTCACTTCATGTAGGCATTATCAGATCGTTTAAGGCGGAGATAATGGTCTGTTATTGATTTTAAAATGAACATCACGTCTAAACGGCTAGTCGTAATTTTTGAAAATATACAGGATGTATCTGATACCGACGCGAAAAAAATACCATGAATTCAGTACAAATATTTCTGTACCCCCTAGTGTTGGAAGTTTTCGTAGATAATTAACTAATTTTTTAAATAAAATCTGCAATTTTTTTTACTGTAATCAGTTCAAAGTCGATATCTAGTTTAATTAGATTTTTTATTACAGCTCCTTTATCGGCTCACCGAAAAGGAGAAAGGAGAAAAACTGCGGTGGCATTGACCGCTATCGTGAACTTTAGGAAATCAGGAGATCGGTAGCGCTTTTGAATTTTATTTTCATTGCTATTTTTTGTGGAAAACAATAATTAATGATTATTTGAGAAATATTTTTTTTTCAAAAATAGGTAAATCCTACGAAAAATTCTAACAATCAATCCAGACCAGAACCTTGAATTGAATCCATGGTATTTTTTTACCCTGTATAAGTTAAAATATTTACTTAAATTTTATTTGTAAACCTTTTATTTTTTATTTGTATAACATAGTGTAATTAATTTGTATAGTAATGACAATCACACCATAAACACGGCGTATTTTTATAAACTATACACTATGGCAACGACAATTTAATTATCTTATTGTTTTTTAAAGTCTCTTTGACTTTAAATAAAAAAAGGAAAGTAAAAAATCTACAAAATTTTCGTTGAACACCCCCGCGGTCCAAAATTGGGTAGTTATCAATACTTTTCTTATTATTCTTAGACATTGAAAATGGTTTATTATAACACAGCAGGTTAATTTTCAACGACCAGACAATTTTTTTGATGATACCTTAGGTGAAATGAGGTGTTCTTTGATGATACCTAATTATTGGAAAAAACTTGGCTGGTCATTCAAAATTAACCTGTTATATTTAAAAAAATGGGCTCTAGCCGTTTTGACGTGATATGAATTTTAAAATCAGTTACAGAGGGTTATCTCCGCCTTAAGAACAAGTTCTTGTACTTCGTTCAAATTAAAGTCGCAAAATCATCTCAGTGACAGTCAATGTCATAGACTTGTCAAAATTTAAGGAAATTAGAAGTGTTTTTGACAGATTGCAACCGCGATGGCTCAAAAACACGGGTCATCAACCTGGAAAATGGGGTCTTATAAAGATGAAATGATATTGTATTATATTTTATATCTACTCTACGTTAAGATATCTTGCACGTTATATATTACTTGTAGAAGCAATTCTATCAAATCCTTTATAAAATAAAATTTTATTGCTGCACATTCTAATCTGAAATGCTATTTCACGGGTTCACCTGAATTGAATGGAGCGCGATACAAAAAATCTAGACTCTCCGGCACTTTATTCTAGCGACTATTTTAAATTCATATAACTAAAGAAAAATGTGAAAGATAAGTTTACTGTAATTTATGTGAACTACGCTGGCTTTGTTCTTGTAATTTATAAGTAAAAATACAGTTAAGTTAGTTAAGTTCACTATTTTGTTTCACTTTTTATCCGACTGCCGAGGGAGGGAATGTGTTTATCAGTCTATGTATGTATGTATGGTTGTTTCTACGTGGCTTTCTAGATACCAAACGCGTTGGCCAATTTTGATGATTCTTACGTCAATCGTTTCGTCTTAACCTTGCGAGTATTGGATAATAGAAAAATGGTGGCTTTTGGGCGCCATATTGAGGGGGTCCAATTTTATTTTCTTCCAAACCCATCGCCCCACACTATCAAAATAAATGGTTTTAAGAGGTGGTTTCAAAAATATATAAAATTTGTAAGTTTAAATGTACCTAATTCGAAAAAAAATAATTATTAAAAATGTTATAAAAAAAAAGTTTATTAAAACAATAAAAACCCGACTGCTAAAGAAGCGAACAAAAAAGGATGTAAAGAAGAAGAAAATCATGCTGTGCAGTCGGAAGATATATCTGGTTTTGGTCAGCCAGCTCGCGAATATTTATTTATTTATACTTATTATTAACACGTACATTTATTTTTTTAATATGTATCCTCCGACTGCACAGCATGATTTTCTTCTTGTTAGTTATAGAAACTTAGCTGTACAGAGTAATGTACGTCCTCATCCTCCTGCCCTTATCTTAATTAATTGTGGTCAGCACAGCATGTCTTTTTCTGCCATACATATCTTTTGCCTCTCAATGGTCACCTACACTTTAGATATATCATCTCTATTTGCCCCTCTCAATAGTCACCTCCGCTTTAGATATATCAACTCTATTTGCCTCTCAATAGTCACCTCCGCTTTAGATATATCATCTCTATTTGCCTCTCAATAGTCACCTCCGCTTTAGATATATCATCTCTATTTACCTCTCAATAGTCACCTCCGCTTTAGATATATCATCTCTATCTGCCTCTCAATAGTCACCTCCGCTTTAGATATATCATCTCTATTTGCCTCTCAATAGTCACCTCCGCTTTAGATATATAATAACTCTTTGCCTCTCAATAGTCACCTCCGCTTTAGATATATCATCGTTTACTCATTCTATATATTGTTTCTCTGGTCTTAACCCTATCCTTTATCCTTCCACATTCATACTGAAAACTATCCTCATGATAATGATCCTCCGCATCAGTACAATGCATCGCGTGATCGCTACGGTGGTCAATAATGTGCACTTTTGACTTCGTTAGAGGCTACGACTTAGCACAGCTACAGTAGCTAATACCGTCGTAGCAACAACCAAACCATATCAATAAAAGTTCAACAGTACTTGTATGTCAATAGTGCAACTCCAACCCTTTAAAAATATAGTATTTTCTTTTCTTCTTTAAAACTTTATTTGGATACTTAAGAAATGTGCTACGTCGTAGCGCCGTCATTGCTACGACAGCTACGGCGTAGCAAAAGATTGAACTGCAAAATGGTTTCACACCAAAAACACAACGAATTCTGTTTAAACTCTCTCTCACTCACTAGTCCACAAAAGATAAGCTCTTAAATAAAACAGAATATACACAATAACCAATTGCCCCTTTTAATTTAAGTGCCAGTTCAGAAAATGCGATCATAAAATTCGTGTCCCTTAATTATGTGAAGTATATTAGCGGGCCCCTTTACCCTTGGGGCCCGGAATGTCGAAGGATTAATGGGGCCCCGGGCGATGTGTCCGTTCTCATTTTTAGCTTAACCTTCCAGAGCTTCGGTTTGAGTGTTCATAGGTAATTTTATCTGTTATACTCTGAGGTATTAGTAGGGTGGTTTTGAAGGATGTTTTTGGATTGAAATGGAGCGGTGGAAAGGAAGCCATCTATTGAAAGGGTCGTGAATTTGTTTATAATAGTAAATAGATTTTAAATGAAATATACTGGCATGAAAATGGGTTTAATGATACGGATATAAATCTATGGTAACTGCTTACCATAAGTACACACAAAAAATCCATTTGTAAATAACTAGCGGACGCCTCGTGGTTTCACCCGCGTAGTTCTCGTTCCCGTGGGAATACATGGCTAAAAAGTAGCCTATGTCACTCGGGGATAGTGTAGCGTCCCAACGGTGAAAGAATTTTTGAAATAGGTCCAGTAGTTTTAAGTATATTCGTTACATACAAAGTAGAAATCTTTCCTCTTTATAATATTAGTAGAGATGAGAAAAGACAAATCACTTTAAAAAAAAATATTTGTTTCAGTTCTTGATCCATATATTATTATAGCTACATGTAATAGTTTTCATGAAATCGGTTATTTCAAACAGTGCCCATTTCTTTGTAAACGCGACTTCCATTAGAGTATGGCAGATATTAAATACTAACGCAAAGTCCTACTATCTTGATTGCTTCATTTCAGCTTCGATTCTTCAGCTTCTTCAAAATCCCCACACTCCAGATTCCATAACCGAAATATTTCACCTAATTGACTTTCATACATGTATTTCTTTCAACCCTATCCCTCGTATTAACCATTCTAACTCCTTGTTTAATATTCAGCGGGCGTTCGGACCGGCAACCCTACGGTCTAACTTCTTAGCTTCCACATTCTATGAACGCAGAATTATCATATTTTAGATATTTGAACACATCCAATTTTGTGCTTTAAAGAGAATCACGTTTCTCACGAATCTTGTGATGTTGTTTTAGTTAATTTTGAGTCGATTTTGGGTTATTTTTTTTATTGATTTTGCGTTTTTGGTTTAACTGTCTTACAATAAAATGAATATAACAGATATTTTCATATACTTTTTGTATTATTTTGAACTAGAATGCCAATAACATCTGCTATTAGCACTATCCACAATTAGCACTAATTACCAAACTGCGCTGAAAATACCTATGAAAAATTGTCGGCAAATATATGTTTATGTTAATCTCTTTATATATTTTCTTAAGTGTAGCTCTAAGCTGTAACGTTTCTTAATTTCATAATTCACCCTACTTACACAAATTCAAATTGAGGGCTAACTTGGTTCTAATTAATATAATATAAGCATAATAAGTCCATTATAATTAGGTCCTTCGAGCCGGAAAGTTAAATATTTAAATGTTAAGACAACTAGTGTACCAATCTTCCCAACCGACAGCGCCAATTTCACAAAACAAACGATGACAAAGGAAAAGAAGATTTTTTTCTCAGAAAAGTGAATACGTCACTCTGCAAAATGATATTTATGATAAACATAATTTGTCAGAACCTTTTTCACACATTTGTATACAAGTCATATCTTATGAATGTCGGACGCTACCCGGTCTCGGTCCCGACTATACGAGAGGGTTATTTTCCTACCCTCGAGCTAGGGGTGTGAAGTGGAGAAGGGAAAAATGGACACTCACCGGTTTTTTGGGGTGCGTATATTTGAATTACGGTGGGACGTAGCTATTTATAAGGCCAGTTCAGGTTTATCATATGTCACTAGGTAGAAGAGAACTGGGATTGTCAAAGGCTCTTGTTTCTTTTCAAGAGTTATGTTGAATGAATTATTGAAATCATCTCTGCTGAAATAAAAGAGGCAACTCCATGGACACTGATTTTATCGGTATGCAAAATACAACTGTGATTGCCTGTACATCAGCTAGGCAATGGCTTCTCCCATGACTTCTAGTTGCTTCCGTTCAGGGCTAGTGTAGACATTGCTTGTTAATTTTACCTAGCTCCCGCTCCCGCCTTATATTATTACTTAAGCGACGTAGATTATTGGTGAATGACAGAATTGATAGACATTTATCGGAAATTCTCTTCAATTAATAAACAATAATCATACCTTTGGGGCCCATAATTTATTCAGAAATATTGACGATGTCGTTAAAAACTCCTTATCCGTGTTCTTATTTCAAGGTCAAGTTTGCCATTAGGTAATGATGACTTTTTTGTAGGTGTTTACTGAAGTGTTTATGTTATTAATGTCTACCGTAAGATATAAGATCTTCTTTATACTTGAGATCATAAATTAGTATCTACATCATTTCTAAAATCTTTCTAGGTATTATTTATAGTATTCGTTAGGTACCAATTTTGTCGTTTTATGGAAAGATATAAGTGAATGTAATAATGCATGTTCTCAACTTTGAGAGAATATACGTAGCAGTTGAGAGCAGTTTACAACTAGACTTGGCACATACGCGTCCGGGTCCATTAATCTAATGTCGCCAAAGAACCCTAATACAGACGATGGGCAACGTGGCTCCATGCTAATTCACTACCTTTTCGATGTAGGTACATCACCTTATATGATACATTACGCGTTACACCAACGGACAGGACAGGGAGGGATCGTTTTCAGTGGTATTTTTTGGTGTATTCTTTAATAGGACCACGCTAAATCTAGTCTATTTGTGGTCTACATCAGCTACTTTATAGAGAGGGAGCAATAGTCCACTGCTGTCTAACCGTAATGAAGATTATGATAACGATAGGCGGATACTCAGCATTATCAGCAAGTACCCATTCACAGCAGTCCTCATCCTGACCTACCATTGAAATCAACGGCGATAAGAACTATAGTTGGCACTTGGTTCCTCATACTAAAATCCACAGCACACAGAAGAATGTAGATCCACTTCCAGTTAGCCAATTTTAATTCTCTAGTTCCACATTCAAACCCGAATCTCCACCACACTACCTCATAACAATATACAGAGATTCCAACTAGCTTCATTCTTAAGCTATATTCTGACGTCATAGTGCTCAACTCCGCGTTAAGTTTGAGCGTGCAGCACTGCAATATCCGGACGGGACATGTGTAGTGACGTCACTCGAGGAAAGGCTTCACGGTGGCCATATTGATTCAGATCCGGTTATTGCAATGTTTGTATAAAACAGGAGCTTTGGTTAGATTGAGAACGGATTTTAGAAATCTGATACTGACTGTTCTTTTTAACTGACTTTCCAAAAAAGGAAGAGGTTCGACCTTAAATACTTTTTTGTGTATATTCACCGATTTCTCTGTCAATTGTGAACCGATTTTTTGTTTGAAATAGTATGTTTTCAAATTCATCATCATCATTATATCAGCTGAAAGACGTCCACTGCTGGACATAGCCTCCCCCAAATTCTTTACAAATTGGTCCCATTTAAATAAATTTAGTGAAGATCTGATGAAGAACTTCGGAGATATACAACATAATTCTTCAATAAATGACAGCGATTGTTGTAATAGTATATCTGTTTATTGTTTATACCATTTCATAACATATTTCATTTCTTAAAAATCTTATGAAAAGTATTTTAATATCCTAAGGAAACATACCACTAAGAAGAAAAGTGTCTCAAACTAGACTCAAAGCATTTATTTCAATTAAACCTTATCAGGCACTTTCGAATAGCCAAGGTCAAAAAAGATCATAGTCTATCCGTGTACCAAGTTTTATGAAAATCCGATCATCGGTTTAGAATCGAAAAAGTACCTGACAGACTTAAATAAGGGAAGACTTGCCTAACTAAGGCAGGCTATGTCAGACATAAACATAATCCTTCTTTCATGTTAATAATTTTATGCCACGTCACATTTCGTAAGCACAAATTGCCTTAGTAGCCTTGTGTTGGACGTGGAGCCTCAGTTCGAAGAATTTGTGTGCGAAACTATGAATAAGTTAAAAAGCAAGTCTAGCTTACGTCACGCTGTTTGCTAAAAACTTACAAAATTGTTGATTTTAGCGAAGCTAAGTTACATACACAGATATGCCTAGAAAACCGAGCCTATGCCCAATTTATAATAGTTCTAGACAAGTGACATTCTACCAGTTATCATCATCTTCATCAGCCTTTAGCAGTCCACTGCTAGACATAGGCCTCTCCAATTGCACGCTATTTGCTTCAATCTTCGGCAACTCTCATCCAGCTGCTACCAGCCATCCTGTGAAGATCGTCGCTCCTTCTAGCCTGAGGACGTCCTACCTTACGTTAACCAGTTCGCGGTCTCCACTCAAGAACACGTTTACCCCAACGTTCATCGGTTCTACGCCTAATATGGCCGGCCCATTGTACTTCAGCTTGCCACCCACCAGCGATAGCGATTATCGAAGTGGCTAAAAATAAGTGATAGATCACTTGACCTTTCGATTGCTTTTTACATTCCAATATATTTTTGTAAATTTTCTATTCGCTCTGTTGTGACACTTTCGTTAATAAATAAATAAATAAATAAAAATGGCCTTTCCCAAATTCCCCTACTTTTAAAAACTTAATTTAGTACACAACACGTTAAAAATCTTGCAAATGCTTTTGAAAGAAATCTTTAACTTTTCTTCGCAATATGTTACTTTCTTATTTTTATTTCATTCACAAGCGTTTGCCATCACTATTCGTAGCAGACACTTTCGTTAATAGCTGGCAACCCTAACAACAGTAAAAACACCGGCCAAGTGCGTGTCGGACTTCGCCCATTTAGGGTTCCGTAAGTTGGTTTTAATAGGAAAAATTAGGAAATTTAAAAGTAAAATCTGTTTTGTCAATATCTTGGTATTTGTAAGTAAAACTACGTATTAATAAACATTATTACTAAATTTCAAGTTCATAGATCAATGGGAAGTTAAAAAAATCTTCGAACCAAAATTTTGTATAAAAGCAGACTGGTAGCTTCTCATTCCTTTGTTTTTCAATATTTTCTATATCTATTTAACGGGTTCTAAACAATGATACCCACTCGATGTGGTAGGTCATTATTTTTCACGCTCCCCTTTAACTGTATGGGAGTCCCACCATTAAAAACTATAAAATATTTTTTTGTCAATTTGTATGGCTAAGGGTCAATAAGATGCATATACTGTGAAAATTTTAAGACTGTATGACAGTAAAATCTGTGTGACAGACGACAGACAGACGGACGGACGGGTTTGTAATACGTAATAGGGCTCCTTTTGGACCCTTCGGGTACGGAATCCTAAAAAGAAAAGTTTGTATCTTAGTTTCTTCAAAAAACCTATGCGTTGCATAAATAAATCGAAAAAAATCAAAAACCCGACTGATTAACTAAAAAGCTGTTAACAAGAAAAATCATGCTGTGCAGTCGGAGGAAACATATTCGCGAACTGGCTGACCACCTGATCATCCGACTGCACAGCATGATTTTTCTTGTTAACATCTTTTTAGTTAATCAGTCGGGTTTTTGATTTTTAAATTAACTTTTTTTATTTGCAACTTTTTAGTAATATTTTTCTTTTTCGAATTACTTTCGAATCACCTCTTAAAAACCTTCATTTTGATACCCCACTCGATGGGTTTGGAAGAAAAAAAAAATTGGGACCCGCACAATATGGCGCCCAAAATCCGCCATGTTTGTTTATTTAGAACTTCACCTATCTAAGAACACTTGGGCGGTGTAGACTTATCTATCGATGTCTTAATTATATAATTCGGTCAAGTGGTTTAAAAGATATGAGGTTATAAAGAATATTACATACATACAAGATACGCGCGAAACACATAACCCAGTCGGGTAAAAACTACCAATAGTAGTAGTCGTATTCCGTGAGACACGTGTCGGATATTACAGTGTTACATCGTCCATGCAAACTGGGCACGTGCTTAGTAAATACTCTGCTGTGACGGAAAATATCTTTAGAATATGGCAGCTACATAGTTAGCTACTGTCACGTCGCGATGCAGTTGGGAATTGTTTTTGAGAAAGTTTTCTTGCAGACGAGATTATTTTTCTTCTTTGAATTTTTTTGTTTGTTTTACTAGTGTAAGATAGCTATATCATCCAACGGTCATATTTATCATAACAGAAGAAAAACTTAATCGTAAAAAGCACAATAAAAAAAAAAAACTTGAACAAGCATAATTAGGATAGAAAACAACGCCACGTTAACACCTAGTTTCTAAATTATAAATTTGATATTGAGAGCTTGTCAAACTTTAAATTAACATTTCATAAGATTGTTAAATTCGAGTTTGACTGATTTTCAACATAAAATTCTCTATTCAGAAATTTTTAGTTTGAATGATGTCAGTTACTGGATTTTGGCGACCAGAACTGGTGGAGCTGAACTGGTTAGACTGAAAGCCAACCCCAATAAAGTGAGCTAAAGGTATATATAAAGGTAGTAGGCAGATTGATTTAATGGTGACAGTGTTTAATTACCATCAATATATAATGTACGCACAAGATTTGGCGACCCAACACTCACTCTATTCGACTCAACTGTACTGCAATCCGTACACGAAAAGCTTAAGCTCCATAAATTTCATGTCACTTACGACGTTTTGATCGCGAGTAAACTAAACTATATAAGCGATCTAGCGCTGCATGTTTTAATAGTTTAATTAGACAAAATAAATATTTTAAAGCTGCAGCGAACTTTAGTTCTAACTCACCAGCACGTGTCCCGCGACGCCTTGACGTAAGCACAGATAATATAATATTAGCATACAGATGCCATCCCATACAAAAAAACCGCCCCGACGTAACTAGCGTTTTTCATCTGATTAATCTTGTTATTTTTGTGAGTACATCAATCGCGTTCGATTCCGTTTCACGGCAATAGATGGTGTTAACAGCGCCTTGCAAGTAAAAGGGTTTACTAGGTTCGTGAATATATAGGTATAATATATATATAGGTTCTTTAAATACAGTGAAGGTTCATTTTATAGTATTTGTTTGCACGTTTGTTCAGTTTTTTGCCCCAAAATGTGTTAAAATGCAAATTTTAACAATCGAGTTTAATGACTCAGAAATTTAAAATGGGCCATCTATGGCATCAATTTTAAATGATCCGTTCAAATAATCTTTGAAATGTGAATGAAGAGCCCAATATTCCATAATTTTGTACTTAGGAGAGTTGATTAAACAAGAACATACAATGTTTATGTTCAATTCCAGATAATGATAATTTTACAAAAAATTCTGTTGAATTGTGTGTACATGTCGCGCCATCTAGTGAGATTTATTTGAACCAAATTTTCGTTCTTAGCAATGAGACCCCGTGACGTAAGCTAAGGCTGTCCCACTTCAATGTAGCGCATACGCAATGAGGTGGAGCATGGGCGCGCGCTAAATTGTCTGTCAGTCTGCGCGACAAATGGAATTTGTGGAAATGTGCTGCTACATAACTTGATGGTGACTGCGAAGTTCTTTTTTTAAGGAGGTTGGTAGTTTTAGATTCTAGTGTAGTCTTTTCTGTCTAGATGGTACTGTAAAAATCCGAACCGGTATATGCTATGATTTATCAGTAAAACATAATCGCTATGGGCAAATGTTTGGTTTTACATATAAATACACCATTTTGTAGCGTTATAAAATAAAAATAAAACTTAACACTACTCAAAACGTATAATTTATTCATAAAAGAAAAAAATACACCGAAATTGTATGGAAGAATACAAAGGGTGAAAACGGATTATTAAAAGTATAGGAAAACCATCAACAATAGCGTAATAGAACTGAAAAAGAAAAAGTTAGGCATGGTACTTTTAGCTATTATACTACTCTGAAATTATAATTATTAGACATTTGTTTCTGTGGTAAAACCTAGATTTACCGAGTAGTAGTAAAAATACGAAACTAGCGAATTGCACCAAACAGTTACCGCTTAATAAATCTCAGGTTTACTGTTTTACAGTTACATAGGTAAGATCTCATTTCTATTTATAATAATATATTAGATTGAAAACTAAGTAATCCACCTGCTGCAAAGACTTGTATTAAAAACTTGTTCATTATGACCACACTTATTAAACCTCGTTTCACAACAAATGAACCCTTAATGCATACGGTTGAGTGGTTTACTATTTTAAGACGTCCGTGGGTAGGGCTTATAAGAAGCGTGGGAGCGCTGCGAAATTATCTCGATGTTCAGTGATAAGTTCATTCACTAAAAATTAAAAGCTCACAATGAGTCCAACACAGACTATATAATAAATTACGACTAGACTAGCCTAGATAGTTAATACAAGCTAATACAAATAATTATGTAAAAATGTAATAAAAAGGCGAAGGGGCAGAAATAACAAATTGGGTATCAAAAATTCGTCTAAAGTGCCCAAAACTCTGGCGGCATTGCCACGTTGATTGCATTCAATACTGATTCTTTGGAAAAAAAAAGGGCAGCCCTCTGATACGTTAAGAAACTACTAAAACCGGGCGTATTTTAATGAAATTGTCACCATCTCAAAGACAATTTAATTATCTACGTTTTGATCTGAGGCTTTTTTTTAAGTCACAGAATAATAAGGAAAGTATTGAAATCAGAATTTTGGGTTGCGCGGGTGTGAAACGAGTGCGCGTTTTGTTCCCTCAAGGTGGTTGGCAAATGTCATCTTCTTAATTATAAAATAAGTGTAAAACTATCTCATGCGTTTTTTTTTATTTACCGTTTTTATTTTCATCCTGGTCTAACTTTCATTCTCTGCTTTTATTCTGGGCCTCTCTTTTTCCATTCCAATGCTCCCTATTTTGAGCTACTGTGGATCAATCCTGTTTTATCCCGTCAAAGTTGCCTCACCATCTTCATCTGTTCTTCCACTAGGTCGCTGCTCGTTTTCCGAGACCCACATTGTGGTCGATTTAACCCATAAATAGTTAATCATCTTAAGTTAACTACAGCTTAAATAGCAACAGCCTATGAAATCACAACAGATTACCTCAATAAGCTTCCCGAAACTCCCGCTTAGATCTTATGACAATAGTCTTAAACTGTCTAGCAATGGATCTGGCAATAAAGCTGTATCTACACTACAGGATCCACTTCCCCACAGGTAAATAAACCGATTAAGGGTAATTTGTAACAGTGTCTACTCTGCCCGGCGAGCGCGTATAAATCATTGTTTGTGCCTATAGCCTAAGATCGCACTGCAAAAATCTGCAGGTATGATTTATGATGAAACTTGATATTAAAATAGATTGTTGCAGGGTTGCCTGGCCGCGATTTATTTTATTTATTTATTTCTTACCACAAATTTACAGAGAATATTTTTTTAAAGAGTCTAAGATACAATTGTCTAATTAATTTGTGGAAGACTGGTACCTCAACTAAGTTTTTTACAAAACCTGTATGTTAGGTCACCAGACCCCCTAAAACAAAGTTTTACATATTAATTGTCGACTGGAAACGAACTCAATCACATTAATATTAAAATAATCTCATGCAATATATAACATTGCAAAATTTCGCTCATAAAAATACAATTTACAAAAACAAAAATAATAATAATATAGTGAAATAAAGTAATTTAATAAGGATACATGCAAGGGAGGAAGTATGTCGTGTGCGGGGTGAGTGTGTGTGATGTTGAGTGAGTGTGTGGAGTGGGGAAATTGTGTGTATGTGGAACGGGAACATTTTGTTAAGAGATGGTTTTGAAAAGATCTTCAATTTGGGTATAATCTAAAGTGATAAGCCAGTTAGTGATTTTTCTTTTAAAAGTTGAATTGGTTGAATTGAGAGTAGATTATTCAGTTTGTTGTATAGAAATGGGCCAAGAAAGAGAAGTAATTTCGGGCAAATTTGGTTTTTACTGATAAAGGTTCTTCTTCTATATATCTCTTCTTCTTCTTCTCATATCAGTATTAAGATGGGTATTTTTAAAAGGATTACCTTTATTAAACAAATTGATATTTATATACATAACTAGCGGACGCCTCGCGGTTTCACCCCGTGGGCATACAGGGATAAAAAGTAGCCTATGTCACCCGGGGATAGTGTAGCTTCCCAACGGTGAAAGAATTTCCGAAATCGGTCTAATAGTTTTTAAGTCTATTCGTTACATACAAAAATACAAACATACAAAAATACCAATCCTTCCTCTTTATAATAGATATTAAGTATAGAAATATAGATTAACCCCCAATATACATATTTTTCAAGTGAATCCAACGTCATTTAGAAGAAACTGGTGTAGAAAATAGGAAAAAATTTGGTTGTCATCTCTCAGTTAGCAGCGTATTTACCCTAGTGTAGAGCAAAGTTAAAAAAAAAAACTAAAAATTAAAAAAAAAACTGTTTGCGGTCAGATGCGGCCACGCAACCCTGTAGCAATCTATTCAACTATCAAGAATAATTCATGAAAATTAAGTTAAATCAAAAACAAATATAAGTGCAGATTTTTGCAGTGGGATCTTAGCCTACTATTATAACAACATTATTTCGTATTAGTGCACAATCTACGTGTTTATTGTATAAAGGGACTTTTATATTTCTATTTGCACAAGTAATTTATTAGGTGGCGAAACCCCGGGGTGTTGTTTTTATGTATTTTATATTCTGTTGCGAAGATTTGTTGGGTGAAATAATTCTATCTTTGTTTTGCATTTTTTGGGGATTATGAGTGTAATATTTTAATGTGTGTGTTAAATGTTTTTAATGTTCGTTTATCACAATTTAGGTACACTAACAGGAACGTTGGTAAAACATTTTACTGCTTTTGTGTTTTAAAAGTTAGTCCAGGGGTTTCCAATCTTTTTCAGTCCACGGCGCACATACATGTTTACTATTTTTCTCGGCGCCCTAATCTATAAAACAATAAAGAATCGCTTCACGGCACCCTTCTTAAATTTCTACGGTGCACCGCGGCGCACACTTTGGGAACCCCTGAGTTAGTCTATTACAGGTTTTAAGAAAAGTACTATGATCTGATATACGGTACGATATCGGCGTTATATTATTGTTTGGTTATTATTACCGATACAGCAAAATTCGCCTACGTAGCTGCTTGCCTTTCCACATCCCAGAGAAAATAAAAAGAAATAAAAATTGTTCCTCCAATACCCTTGAAAACAGTAACATCAGCCCATCACACCCAGAACTTTAATTAAACCTTTACACAAAGCTTAACACAGTTTCATTAAGTAGTCCAAAAGACAAATTCAAAGGGAGTAGCGCAGTATAATTAATTAGAAATTATATAAAACGTCTTATTGTTCGTTAAGTAAATTTTAAAGAGGAGAATCCCCGTGAGAATTGGCCAGGCCTGATTTAACGGGGTTCGATTTATGTTTCGAGGGCACGCTAGAGGCGCCTACAAAGGTGTGTGGTATAAGGGATAAGTGGGGAGAGGTTGGCCTCTTAAACACTATTCACCACTATTAATAAAATAAATTAAATGGATTTAATATCTATAAGTCCATAACACTCAGTCTAAGCTTTCGGTTAACAAGCACGTGATTTTAAATGGACGCACCACATAAACATAAACAATACACTTGCTAGATAAGTTTATTTATTTATTAAAACTTCATGCAACGTACAGGTACATAGTCGGACTTAATGCCTGAGGCATTCTCTATCAGTCAAGTTCACAGCAACATTCCGGTTAGAGAGAGCCCATGTTTTGTGGAATCCAACGCCAAAAATATTAAAGTGGTATTAAAAAGTGGGATCCAACGAAAATAAATCAATAATTTAATAACCTCTTTAAATTTGTTTTTCTTTCATCATAAAATAGAAGGAATGATGCTTGCAGAGTCAGCCAGAACCAAAAGCAAAAGTGGGTTTCCCTTATTAATTTATTTTTAAGACACCTCTTCGTCGGTATCGTGGGTTTAGCTAATGTTATTGACAAAGTTTATGTGTGGCTGCAATTTCATAAAGTTTTTTTGCTTATTTTCCATTCCAGGCTTTTGTTTTAGAGCCTTACCTTTAGGTGAACTATAGGCACCTCCGCCTAAACCTTTTGGTGGAATACAGCCATGATATTCTGTTAGGTTCTCAATCAAACTGGTACTTTGACAATCTCGGCAGCCTAATTGTATAAGTGAATTCGGCAAACGAAACAATCTGGTTCTTTCCCAAAAACACACACATACACAAAAAATTTCAATCTTTATTCAACTTTTTTGTGTATGCGTGTGTTTTTGGGAAAGAAACAGATTGTTTCCGTTGCCGAATTTACTTACACAATTAGGCTGCGGGACCCTGGGGTCCCAGTCCTATGAAAGGCGTGCGAGGGGCCGAAGCCAACTCGCAGAGGCCTTGTTAGGCATGTATCAGGAAATGTGACACCAACCGACGATTATCCCTGTATGCACTGCGCAAGTGCACCCAAGGGCAATCCCGGGTTGGTACAGGACTATTGCAAAATATGGAGAAAAAATGCATTGGGCTATGGGTTTGGTAGGTTTAGTGGACCGATTGCCTAAAACTATAGGAGGACTACTGTCCCCTGCTTGACCACTGTTAAACTACACGGCTATAAAATGGCAGGGGATGACTGGCACACTCAATTAATGGGCCCCCATAAAGTGTCGCTTGCACTTTAATGATGAAGCGCAAAGGATGCAAAATATCCGGAGGTGCTTGAGGAGTGGAGATCATGGCTATCAGGACAATCCCGGAAGTAAGGTCAAGATCTCTATCAGCATCTTACTGGGTTAAATTCCGTCCTCCGAGCACGTTTGCTCTTGCGAATCTCCACTCAAGCCAGTCAATTAAGGCAAGAGAGAGGTGGGAGGTCTGTTCCCCGTCAGTGTTCACTCCGACCGGCTAATGAATCCAAGCCGGAGAAGAGGGAAAAGACTTCTCCCTGGAGATCAGGTCCGTGGCGTCGCCACTGCCCACCAGCTCGCCACAAAGCTGCCCTGCGGATTGTATCTCTCTTAGTCTGGCCCCTCACCTTAGGCATGTTGCGGCAAAGTAAAATTTACCGGCACAGCCCAGGGATCATTGAAGCGCGCCAACGACGTCAATGTAGAGATACTGCGGTGGGATAATAATATTTTATTATTATATTTTTTTATTACTATTTTTTTATGTATAGTATATTATTATTTGGTTTATTTATTATTTATTGTATGTTACCTAAACAAGACTAGTTTAATAAAAGGATTATCCTCTATTGTCTGTCTCCATCCACCTTTTGCTTACATCTTGCGCCTTAGTAAGCGACTTAATTGAATTTAGCGATATACGCTTCGTTCCGGATTTGGAAAATGCTTGAAAACAACAGGACGTGTATTTAATATAATTTATTACATGCGGATGAAATCAACAACCCCCGTTGTAATAAACAGGTGATTTAGCGAAAATAAGTCAGTGCTGTTATTTGAAAAACCATTTTTTACAAACTTTCACCGTTATTCATTTTATGAAGATTTATCTGTATACATTAATCTGAAATAATTGAAAGTACTATTCGTATTTTTTTTATGTAAGTGTGATCTCAGAGGTTATTTGATAAGGCTAAGAATACTCTTTAGTGACAGAGTGTCATAGGCTAATATTTATTCCGGAAAATGTACGTTTCTTGTGGCAAAGCCGCGGGCAAAATCTGATTTATCCCGCGTATTATTGTGGTTTGAATCAACTTATTTTAATCTAATTTAGTTATTCGAGTCAGTCCTTGAAAGCTTTTGGAATTACTCATTATTACTAATTTGAGTTCGGATTCTCAATTAAATTAAATCGTAAAATGTTTCACTAACTAGAAACTCAGTATTTTGTGATATGTTACAGTTGCAAAATAATATCTATCAGTATTAAATTCAGTTTATAGTCAAAGGGCGACAAAGTGGAGGCACTTCCTACATTTTCTAAAGTCTGCTATATTTGAAATTGTCTGACATAATTCACAACAATAGTTTTCGAGAGTCATTCAAAGACTGCTCAAAGCTAGGTAATATTACATACTTGTCTCTAAATTAATATAGTGAAATTACAATTCAGTTGCCAGTTAAGTTTTAATATTAATTACGTTAAAGGGGACTAGCCAATTAGCAATAACTGGATTCTATACCAATTAGGTCTCCAGGCTCCGTCATAAAATTTCTTAGTAGAATAAGCCAAAAGCCCTTTGCCTGAACTGGGGATTGAGTTTAGGACCCCAAGCTTAGCAGTCGCTTGTGCCCAGTAAAGAAGCAAGGAAGCTGCAAAAATACTACATTATATTGATATATGCGGTTGACGGTTCGTGATATTTCACTCTTATTTCACTTTTCAAAGATTATTTGAACGGATCATTTAAAACTGTTGACTGCCAATAGATGGCACGGTTTTAAAGGATATGGACAGATTTTGTATGGGCGTTGGCATTGTTATCGAATTTAATTTACAACAATGGTTCTTGCTGTTTTATATTCGTGAATATGAGCACATTCAATTGCTATAAATAAAAAACTTCAGGAACTCGTCACAACAACAGACTAGACGAAAACAGTTTCATTAAACTTATTATTCAGATCGTTGCAATAAGTGTACAGAAAATGATCTTGCTATTAAAAAAACGCCAGGCGCTTTAAATTAGCAAACAGTTGTGAGAATACAGTTATCTGATATGGTTTTAGCATTCTATATTTATTATATTCTTTATTGTACACCACAAAAATATATATACAGGACAAACAATCATAAAAGTAAGTGTACAATGGGCGGTCTTATCGCACAGGGCAATCTCATTACTAGTCATTTAAAAGAAAGTAATGGACTCCTAAGCTGTATAGATGATTAGCGTGTTATAAACTGAGTCTGGTTGAGCCTCAAAAATGTGGCATTATTAACTAAAAGTAGCTTCACTATTTTATTTATTTTATGTATACTTCTAATGGCGCCATATACTCGTATATATTTTTTTAAATCGCAAAAACAAACTGTTACTGTAAGAAGTGAACGTTGCTTTTGAAGTTTTTGAAGACATAGACAAAAACATCAAGTCTGACACATCGGCTGTCAAACACGTCGCATTCCGTTTTAAGTATTTTATTTTATGTGAAATAAAAAAAAAACTAAATAACTAACGCATCAAAATAAGAAAAAACATTTTATTAAATGCAAACAATACCAATAGAGACAGTTTCGTGTGACTTAAATGTTCTTAATAAGAGAACTTGTTGTACAATTCACGTCTAATAAGTTACGTGCGTGGTGAGGAACGTCCAATAATATATCGTTTATCTTTCTCTATGGTCTATTATGGCGGCAGGTGACACACGGTACTTTGATTCGTCTTGAACTACTTTTTATTTTGAAATAAAAACGTCAAGTTCAGAAAGGTAAAAAACTGTGTGATAATTCATTTATCAATTTTTTTTATACAATATTATTTATTAAGTATTTGTAAGTAGAATGTATTTTCTGTCCATGTCCTTTCTGAGGCATGACACTATTTTTTTTAATTTGTATTGTAACACATTTTGGTACAACGAAACCGTAAAAAAGTGCAAAAAATTACTATAAAACAAATGTGACTGTATTTAAAGTAAAAAATAGTCACAAAACAAGAAAACCCTTTTACTTACAAGTCGCTGCTAACACCATCTATAGCCGTGGAACGGAACTGAACGCAATCGAAGTATTTATAAAAATAATCAGCATAATCTGACGAAAAACGCTAGTGACGTCGGCATGTTTTCTTTGTATGGGATGAGGTATCTGTATGCTAGTATTTTATTTATTATCTGTGAAGTGGCTTTGCAGTCATCCCGACCACCCGTCAGGACTCATTAAAGTTTTGGGGACAAAAAGTAGCCTGGTGGTGGTACGCAATGGTACTCAACGATTGTGTGGTTTTTTAAATCGGATCCGTACTTCTAGACATTCTCCATCTTACAAATCTTAATAATATTATAATTAAATGTGAAAGTTTGGATGGATATGTGTTTGTTATTCAATCACGCCAGAATGGCTGAACGCATCTAGATGAAATTTGGCAAAGAGATAGATTAAAGTCTGAAGTAGCACATAGGCTACTTTTCATCTCGGTATAATGTTCCCTTAGGATGATAAAACACTTACCACGCGGGCGAAGCCGCTGGCAGAAGTTAGTTACAAATAAGGCAGACAGAAGAGAAGGATTTTTGATAAATAATAGATATTATTTAGTAATATCCGTAAAATGCTTACAATAATAGTACAGCGGTAAAAAATATGCCCATTAGCGTGCGGTATAGAAAAAGAGAGAGGGCGCCATCAGCGCACTAGAGAGGTGGCACAGAACTTAACTAAATAGGGTTGCGTTCAATATTACTAACAACACACACAGACCTTATTGGTAATGTTCTTCTAAAAGGCCAGGTGCGGAGTACTCATAACCGGCGTGCGTGTGTGACTAGTTGTACGAACGTGAGTGAAGCAAAATAAGTATGTCAGGATCGTAGCAGGTGGCGTTCTGTAGTTTCTGCCTACCCCCATGGAAAAAAGGCGTGAGTTTATGTATGCATGTATCAGAAAATTATTTGCAAACATCTTTCCTTGGTACTTACTTTCTTAATTAAATAACTATTGTGCCATGCTCCTAGACTTAGTCGTTAAGGCTGTATTCAAATTCTATCTCCTTAGGCGTTTCCAAAGTGCCATTTTTGGGGTCGGCTGCCAGCCTCACCGGATATAGCTGAGTACCAGTATTTTACATGGAGCGACTGCCCATCTGACCTCCACAACTCAGTAACTGGGTAACACAAGGCCACTTAGCAGGACTGGTGTCATTTTCCTGGCATTTGACTAATAACTTAAGTAACAACTGTCAAAAGTCTAGAAATGCCATCCGGGACCAACAGCTGAACATGCTATCCAAGGCACGGAGGTGTCTTGTTACGTAAGGAATGATCACCCATCCATACATCGAATTCGCCAAGCGCGTCAGTTTATTTATGTATATAAATAAACATAAAATTTTACCTCTTAATAATATTAGTCAAGATTTTAAACGATTTTTTTAACAATCCTTAGCGCAAATAGAATATCACTTTGACTAGCGCTTCAGAAAATATCTCAGCAAATTAATTTCCGTTCGATATTATTTTCTCGTAACAAATAAGGTTACCGGCGAAGTTTGAATGTGTAAGTCGTGCACGACTTAGATGGCTTCCATGTCTAAGACTTTGTTTAACATATTGTACACCGCGAACTTTGTAAGCGGAGTTTGATTATAGCATAAGTACGCCGTACGTTTTAGCTTCGCCGTTCTCAGTAACGGTTCGAAGGTACGGGTATGTAAGTACCTGCTTAGATACATATATTTGCTCGATAAGCTTTATAAGTGTCTTAAGTTGTGTGTCCGGGCTTTGTTAGATACAAAATTGTATTATAATCGTAATATGTTCATTTGCCATTCTTTAGCAGTTCTCCTATAGGTTCAAGCTTGGGCGATTTAAAATCTATCCGTGCTCTTGTTTGTTGAACAGATAAGGTGTTAAAACCATGTTATGGGCATTGTGATTTGAATTTATGGTCTAAAAATTATTAACTGGATATGGTAACCTAGAGTGTACCTACCATCTTCTTAAGGCGTATATATTCGCCAATAATAACGCGGACTAGCCGTGCGCCCGCTCGGTGCCAGAATATCAACATTGGACAGTTTAGTTTGCAAAATATTTTTTGATTTACATTACCTATGTAGGTTCAGAAGAAATTCTAACCATCAAATTTTCTGTGTAGAAATCGTCGGTGGTCCATGGACCAATTTTTTTTTCTTTTTTCTTTAAAAAACGTTGCCCCACACTAGGAATTTTTAATTCTAGGAATTTTCTATTCTCTATTCTAGAAATTCTAGGAATGTTTAAACATCCAAGTCGTTAAATTATAAAACCAGATTAATTTTATTACTTTTTGTACAACTCCTTTATGCATGCGGAGTTTACCTATAAGTGATTATTGCACTGTTGCATATATCTTTGCATGCCACCATTAGCATAAAACTAGTGTAAATAATTGTTGGTGAACCAATAAAATAAAAATAAAATAAATAAATAAATTAAAGAGGAGTATGCAATGTATGTTGTTAATTATTTTTTTAAAGCGAAAGTATTAAGTCATACGAAAAAACCATGTTTCACAAATAATGTAGGTACATAAATCAATAATTAATAAAACAAAAAACAAACATTTTATCCTAGCCGTTACTAACGAGTATGCTTTAGAAAGTAACCGTTTTACGGCACTAAAGCGGAGTACGGGCCTTAAAATGTAAGGATTAATTTATGTTAGGTGAAGCAGTTTAATTTGTAAGTAATGCCTCTTTGTGTGATTATAAAAACACTCTTTCACTTTGCTAACAACAAAATTTAAGTTATATTAAAATATTCATTACTTTCTTCTTTAGCATGGAAATTACACAATCTAGATTTAAGTTTGATAATAATAATCAAATTAAAAACAATTGAAATGTTTATGTTATAAATGATTGGCTGAAATAGTTTCATTCAATTAGATTCAAAGCACACAACCCAAAAGCTTTTAGTTATTTGTAACTTAAATTAAATTAATTATCTAAATAGTTTGATCGTTTGTTTAAATAATTGAATTAGTCCATTTTAATTTGAATGGGCCTATTTATGTAATGCCCACGGCTACTAATGATTAGGAATGTTTTTGATGGAAAACAAAAATGATTTTATTTCAGGCTAGACACTGCTTATTTTATTTATAGATGACATTAATCCCTCGTAATAACCTTAACAGAAATACATAATTTGTTCACTGTAAAACACTATTCTATTGGGTTAAACCACTTATGATTTTGTTTCTTTTTTTTAAGTTTTGTGGGACCCTAGGAATTAATTTCTCCTGTATCGTGGGTTCGTCTTCGTTTACAAACATAAACTCACATACGCAAATACCCAGAGCCGGAACAGCTATCTGTAGGTCATACAGTTATTTGTTCCGTGCGGGAATCGAAACCGCGACACGCAGCGCAGCAGTCAATCGCTCAACCACTGCGCCAACCTTGAGTGAATTTTAATAAGAATAAGAACTCAGCCGGAGCTATCAGACTCAATAATCAAATTAAGGAGTTTTAAAACAGTTAATACAAATGAAGGTTCTTCAGTAAGTTTAGTCCTTAGTCAGTCAGCATCATTTTGCCAACCTTTATCATTATCAGCCTTCAAAAGTCCATTGCACGCCATTGCTAAGAACGTCAGTACACGTGGCTCGAGAGCGTTCAACTTTACGTTTTCCGATCACCAACCTTACTGGCTCTCGCTTTACTATCACATAAGCTATTTAACTTAGTTCAAACCATAATCAAAGCCGAAGTTATCAACTTTATTAATATACCAACCTCCATAAACTAGCTATATTTGTAAACTTCGCTAGATAAAATCCATCATACAGTAACTTGTATCAATAGAGATCACCATCTTAATCCTGTAGCGATAACATTGTATCAAGCTAGTAAGGGTTAACTGTACGGCAGTTAAACTACAGTTAAGCCCTGTTAACTGTTCAACCGATAGTTACAGCGGGTCAACGTCGTTAAGTATTTACGAGACTTGTCCAATCACGGGTGACATTCTAGTCGTATTGTGGACATTGTATTGTTTCGGCTTTATGAGGGTAAAGTAATTGTTTGCTGTGGTAACGGAGGGTAGTTGTGTGATATTTGATGACCGGCTTTAAGGTTATTGACGTTTGGCTTCTGATTAGTGGTAGGTTGATTAGTAACATACTGGTATAATTATACATTTTTGGCTAGTTGATCTATTTGTCTCCAGTTCCGTGAATATAGCACCCTAGTCACGGAACTGGAGACCCTAGTACCTAGAGTCGATTGTCCAAGGGGATGTCGAAGTAGACCGAGGCGTAACGCACCGGATCAACTATGGATGGATGAAATGGCTACAGGTCACTGGAACAACTTGTTAAAGGACAAAATCTACAAGTCCGTGATTAGACCTGTTATACTGTATGGATCAGAATATTGGGCTATGAAAAAGATGGATGCAAAGAGATTGCATGTGGCAGAGATGAGAATGTTGAAATGGATGTGCGGAGTGACGAGAATGGATAAAGCGAGAAATCAGTCTGTTAGAGGAAGTTTGAAAGCGGCGCCAGTGACAGAACAGATGAAAGGCATTTCATCCCTCCTCATACCATATCAGGACAAACGGTTTTTGTCCTGATATGGTATGAGGAGGGATGAAATGCATGTTACTAAAATAGTTATGAATATAAATGTGAATGGATGTAGAGGGATGGGACGGCCGGTGAAAAGATGGATGGATTGTGTGAGGAGTGATATGAAAGAAAAGGGAACGGAGAACAGGACGGTATGGATGAGGAAAACGTATAGCGCCAACCCCAAGCAATATGGTTCAAAGGCAGGCAGATGATGGTCTGTTGGTCGTAAGCGGGACTGATGAACATGAGCTTAAAGGTATCCCAAACAATGAGACTCAAGGCTCCAGAAAAAGCTACTTCTATCAACGAAAGCGTCATCATAGTGACTGAAAAAGGTAAAAATGTATAGGAATGCTAAGCGTCATCAAAATATCACGAGATCAATCTTACATTTTAGAATTTCAACCATCACAGAATAGAATAGAACCGAAAATACTTTTTGTACACCATAAAAGTCATCGTCATCATCATCACTGATATAACGACGCTTTGTCTAGAATCTAGATTATTAGTAGTAGTGGACATGGATGCACTAAGCAACTTTCCTTACCCATTATTGTAAAACAGGCGTGATTTTATGTTAAATTATAGAATTAGAATTGGCTCATCTTTAATAATCCACAACCTAAATTCCTGATGAGAGTTCTCGTCGGCAAAAATGATGAAATTGCATACAAACTTCAACCCGTAGAATATTCAGCTCAATCAGAAAATTAAGAAGAAGAAGTATGTAAGGATCGTAGCAGGTGGCGTTCTGTAGTTTCTGCCTACCCCCATGGTAAAAAGGCGTGAGTTTATGTATGCATGTATCAGAAAATTATTTGCAAACATCTTTCCTTGGTACTTACTTTCTTAATTAAATAACTATTGTGCCATGCTCCTAGACCTAGTCGTTAAGGCTGTGTTCAAATTCTATCTACTTAGGCGTTTCCAAAGTACCTTTTTTGGGGTCAGCTTCCAGCCCCACCGGATATAGCTGAGTACCAGTATTTTACATGGAGCGACTGCCCATCTGACCTCCACAACCCAGTAACTGGGTAACACGATGCCACTTAGCAGGACTGGTGTCATTTTCCTGGCATTTGACTAACAACTGTCAAAAGTCTAGAAATGCCATCTGGGACCAACAGCTGAACATGCTATCCAAGGCACGGAGGTGTCTTGTTACGTAGGGAATGATCACCCATCCATAGATCGAATTCGGCAAGCGTTGCTTAACCTTGAAGATCGACCCGTGTGGATATAATTTAGCCACAGGCTCCTCCTAGTACATAGACTGTTAAGTGAATTCAATTATTATTTATTAATAAATAGAAGAGTACAACAACGATGTCTCTAAGGTGACTTAGAAATACGTCCTTTGTCTCAATGTATTGCTCAGTCAAAGCTGACTAGACCTTCATAATAGATTTATTATCAAATCAACGGCTTCTGAATCTTATTTGAAACAGAGTTGTTTTACTAAGAATTTGTTATTGAATGGGTGTCTATTAAATAAGCAAAATTGTTTAACTGAAAGTCTGAACGAGATTGAACTGGCTACCATTAAACTTGTAGTCGACTTTCAACTATATAAGGCTATTAATTATGCATCACTGCATCCTATTAAACAATTTGAATAATAATTTAACTATAAGATTCGAAAATATTATTGTTTATTGGGTTTTTATTAGTAAATGCCTTAAAGCTATACTAAGAACCGCTTGCACCACAAATTACAAAAATATATTTGGTGATTTTAATACCCTTTTCTATTTTGCTTCAATTGTATGATGTTCACAGAGACAGAATTATTTAGCTTATATGATTTCTAAAAGTATTTCAGTCAATTTATTTTTCGCGACTTCGTTATCGTTGCTGAGACCACAGGAACAGTGCATTAGTCAAAGTCAAAGTCAAATATATTTATTCGACTAGGCCAATAAACGGCACTTTTGAACGTCAAATAAAATAAAATTTACAAATAATATAAATTGATTCTACCGTGCATACGGAAAGTAGATTGTTATGGAGAAGAACGCACAAGAAACTCCATACTTACTCTTTAAATAAAAAAATAGATGATTTACATAAGTGCATACATTAATAAATTAATATATGTGAGGATGATGCACCCAGAATAGCTCTACACTCTATACTACGTACAGGTATAAAGTATTAAAAAGCATTAACAGGAAAATTTATTAATTTGATAAGTAGGAACATGGTTCTCACATACTTACAAATATTGCAAACATAGGTAAAATACCTAATTCAACAACAACGGAACAATATGTGAGTCAATTTATAAAAATAAAAAAAATGAATACAATAACTATGAATAGGAATATAAATTAACAAATTTGTTTTTGTCTACACCAAAGATTGCCCTATGGAGCAGGACCAGCATGTTTCCAAGCATTCTTATCTTGAATATAATCATCTAATTTGTAATATGCTTGTTTACAAAGAGTGCTTTTAACTAAAGTTTTAAATTTACTTTACTTTAGTTTTTAATTTAGTTTTAATATGTCACAAGGTATTTTGTTATAGAATTTAACACAGTACCCGTACCCGTACAGTATTAGAGTTCCGCACCCGTACCGGAGGGTCCAAACGGATCCTTATTTTTATCACTCACTTGTCTGTCTATCCGTCTGTCTGTCAGTCTGTTTGTCCGTCTGTATGTCTGTCTGTCCGTCGTTTGTCACAAAGGTTTTACAGCCAAACGGTTGGAGCGACAGTCTTCAACCTCACAGTATAAGCATCTTGTTAACCCAAAAGCTATAAAAATTATCAAAAAATATTGATGGCGTGAAAAAAAATTGTACCTGCCCCATCAAATTAAAGAAGAAGAAAGAAAGAAAAAAGATGTGTTTGCGCCACCAAAATGACATACAATTTTTTTGTTTATCAAATGGGTTATAGAAAACAAAGGAATGAGAAGCCGCCAAAGTCAATTTCTTTTTACCCGACTGCCGAAGGAGGGTAATGTGTTTATCAGTCTATGTATGTATGTATGTATGTTTGTTCCTATGTGGCGTTCCAGAGACCAAACGCGTTGGCCGATTTTGATGATTCATACGTCAATCGATTCGTCTTAATTCTGCGAGTGTCATAGGCTACATTCAAATAGGTTAATAGAAAAATGGCGGATTTTGGGCGCCATATTGTAGGGGCCCAAATTTTTTTTTTCTTCCAAACCCATCGTGTGGGGACACATATTCGCCGGCTGGCTGACCAAAATCTGGTGTATCCTCCGCCTGCACAGCATGATTTTTTCCTTGTTTACGACTTTTTAGTTCGCTTTTGAAGCAGTCGGGTTTTTTGATTTTTTTAATTAATTAACACAATTTTATTCCGAAGATTTTTTTAACTTACCATTGACCTAGGAACTTAAAATTTTGAAGTTTTAAGGATAAAAAGTAGTTACTTAGAGCTATATAGAAGTAGATTCTGAGTGTAGTACATTCATGAAAAAAACCTAACTCGATAAGTACTTCCAAACCCTACCCAGACTAAACAGTAATAAGTGAACAGATATTGACCATTAAATAATTTAATCTTGGAATAACTATAATAACAGTATCGTTATTTTAAATGGATCTTAATAAACCTTAAACTATAGTTAACGAGATTTTAGCGGCACTTATGTGAGGGGTCCCATATCGTAAGTTTGTAAAATATTATACTAAGTTGTTCAACACCGTGTTTAAATCAAATGGGATTATATTAGCCATATACCGATTTAAAATAAGATGGTTATGTGAGAAACAGTTGAAGGGGTTCAAAATCAATATCTATATATATATAAATCAATTGCTGTTCGTTAGTCTCGCTAAAACTCGAGAACGGCTGGACCGATTTGAATAATTCTTTTTTTGTTATGTTCGACAGAATACAGGGAAGGTCTAAAAGGAAAAAAAAATGTTTGATTGGATAGGGTAGGTAGGTAGAGTAGTGTAGTGTAGGTAGGTAGGTAGGGTAGGGTAGGGTAGGGTAGGGTAGGGTAGCGTAGGGTAGGGTAGGGTAGGGTAGGGTAGGGTAGTGTAGGGTAGGGTAGTGTAGGGTAGTGTTGGGTAGAGTAGTGTAGGATAGGGTAGTGTAGCGTAGGGTAGGGTAGTGTAGGGTAGGGTAGGGTAGTGTAGGGTCGGGTAGGGTAGGGTAGGGTAGGTAGGTAGGGTAGGTAGGTAGGGTAGGTAGGTAGATAGGGTAGGTAGGTAGAGTAGTGTAGTGTAGGTAGGTAGGTAGGGTAGGGTAGGGTAGGGTAGGGTAGGGTAGGGTAGGTAGGTAGAGTAGTGTAGTGTAGGTAGGTAGGTAGGGTAGGGTAGGGTAGGGTAGGGTAGGGTAGGGTAGGTAGGGTAGATAAATGTTTGGTGTTTTTATGGCAAAACAAAGTTTGCCGGGTCAACTAGTAAAAAATATTTATTTCAACTAAACCATTTAATGATACTTTTGAAGTGTCAATCAAAAAGGATGAATCTAGTTGCACATTCGCAAGCGTCAGTAGGTCTCTATGGAGAAGAATGTGCAAGAAACTCCACGGACAATCTTTTCCTTTAGTTTCAATTACAAGTGTTTGGTTACATCATTCTTGTTGGAAAATTACATATCATATGTGAGAACGATGTAAAAAGACGTGCACGTAAAAGCGTCTAAAGTAAAACCAACAATTAAACAAGTAAAATTACAAAATTTAAAAAACCCCCGGCACATTTATCTTGCAAAAACACCCCGATTCAAACAGTAAAACGCTCATAACTTTTGAATGGCTGAACCGATTTTATTCAAACGTAGCTAAGAACACTCTCGACAAAATCACCTTTCAAACAAAAAAAAAACTAAATCAAAATCGGTTCATCCATTTAGGCGCTATGATGCCACAGACGGACACACAGATACACAGATACACAGATACACAGACACACAGATACACAGCAACACACGTGAAACTTATAACACCCCTTTTTTTTTCGGCGGGGGTTAAAAATACAATAAATAATTAAAAACAGGCCGAGGCAGCTAAGTTATGACCGATCCCAACTGATGGTGGTGTTTTAGACAGATTCTTCAACTTTGTCTCGTTTGACTAGTGGTAACAAATGCTCCTGCTTAGGTAGTGGTTCCAGGTTCGATTCTCGAATCGGGCAAAGTGTTTGTGTGGTTTTCAATGTGGAATTGCTCAATAGTAGCTCTGGATTTGTGCCATCTGCCAGCTCATTACTAGGATTTTAACATAACAGGTGAAATGTACACCGTAATAAAATCTATGCCTATTTCGGAGAATACATCCATGATCTTATACTATTTCTGCGATTCTTCATCGTCAGTCACTCTAGATGGTTCGGCGAATACATACGTGATCTTATCTAACTTTCTGCGATTCTTCATCGTCAGTCACTCTAGATGGTCCGGCGAATACATACGTGATCTTATCTAACTTTCTGCGATTCTTCATCGTCGGTCACTCTAGATGGTTCGGCGAATACATACGTGATCTTATCTAACTTTCTGCGATTCTTCATCGTCGGTCACTCTAGATGGTTCGGCGAATACAAACGTGATCTTATCTAACTTTCTGCGATTCTTCATCGTCAGTCACTCTAGATGGTCCGGCGAATACATACGTGATCTTATCTAACTTTCTGCAATTCTTCATCGTCGGTCACTCTAGATAGTTCGGCAAATACATACGTGATCTTATCTAACTTTCTGCGATTCTTCATCGTCAGTCACTCTAGATGGTCCGGCGAATACATACGTGATCTTATCTAACTTTCTGCAATTCTTCATCGTCAGTCACTCTAGATGGTTGCGACAGCACAACCTTAGATGCCAGAAGATGACCAAAATCTACTATTGTTCTGTCTATCACCAATCCGTCTGCCAAATGTATGGTCATATAATGTATACCTTCGGCAATCTGTTTTAACGACTGTTACAACGGTCCTTTGGGCCCAATCTTGGCAGGGATGGCCTTGCTTGCCGGTGTAGCTAAATTGTTATTGGTATAAGGCTCTCGCTCGCACTGCTAAGACTAAGAGCGTTTAAGCTTGTTACACAATGTCCCAATAGCCATGACTATCTACCAAATAAATAAATAAATTAAACACGCACGTAATTATATGCTCAGTAGTTAAAGCGAACTTAACCGTAATTGGTGGCCAGATCAGTACTACGTTTTTTTAGGGTTCCGTACCCGAAGGGTCCAAGCCCTATTGCTGACATTCACATGTCCGTCTGACTGTATATCCGTCCGTCATATATCACACAGGTTTAACAACCAAACGGTTAGAGCTACAGTCTTCAAATTAAAAACACAAAATGTAAATGTTTTTTTGTGTTTTTAAACGACATATAGGTACAGTAAATGGTAGATTTTCAGTTGGTGTATAGTACTCACACACATGTGCTGTGCAGTCATATAATACTTAAAGAAATTGAGTTTATACAATACAAATACATTCATACAGACTTCAGCAGGTCCAACAATACTTCAAAACAATAGTGTTCTGCATATCACTTGTTTTTGCGCCGCCGTGTAGTGGTTGTGAAACAGGAATTGCATTGAGCCAAGCATTTTTATCAGCCATGTAATCCGTCAACTTATAATATGCCTGGCTGCATACCTACTGTGCGTTTTAAACAGGTTTTAAATTTCGTCTCACATCGTTCTAGAATGTGTAGGTATTTTATTGTAACATTTTGTAGAGTACCCCATGAAAGATGAGGCTACTTTAGCCATTCTAAAACCTGGTGAATTAATTGGTCTCTATTTCTAGTAACATAATTATGTCTATCGCCGTTTTTACTAAAAACCATTTAAATTATTTCTCACGTACATGATGTTTTCATAAATATATTGACAAGGAACCATCATGATGTTAATCTTCTTAAACAGTTCCCTAACCTATAAGTTCCTATTCACATTATGAATAATGTAAATTACAATACGTATGATGGACTCCCAACATCGCACGCAGAGTGATTCCTGCGGCGATACGCCACCGCACGCGACTGCATATTGCAGAACATGACACATCAACCCGCAATACGTGGCCGCGGTTTGATACAACGCCAAATTCATTTACGGTTATTAGGTTAGGTATTTGTTTAGGGTTCCGTACCCAAAGGATAAAAACGGGACCCTATTACTAAGACTCCAGTGTCCGTCTGTCTGTCTGCCACCAGGCTTTATCTCATGAACCGTGATAGCTAGACAGCTAAAATTTTCACAGATGATGTATTTCTGTTGCCGCTATAACAACAAATACTAACAAAGGAATGAGAAGCCACCAAAGCCAGCTTTTAAAATTACGTACCGAAGAATTTTTTAATTTCCCTTGACCTTTGAAAGGACATGGCCAGAATTTGTATAGAGCTGTGCCCTAACAAAAAATATTCATGTACATTGATATACAGTATGTCGTAGTAAAGCTTAGAGGTATGGCTTTACAATAGTTTAAGTTTTATGATCATAGAAGAAGCGAGAGACACTCTAATAAGGAAACAAGAAAAATGCCTAATCATTTTGAATAGCAAAGATGTCGTCAGGTGGCACGTGTGATAGTTGACAGTGACAGTTGACAATGACCGTAACAGATGAGTAATTAAGAGCTTTTCAGAATTTATGAAAATAGAAAATGTATGAAACACTCTCACTGCCGGTGTTCCAAGCATTTTCATAAAATTACGCTTCGACAGTCGGCTAGTGAAGAAACAGTCAAAAATCAAAATACCAATAACGTAATCACATTGATGTAAGTAGGAAATAGTCTGTCCTTTGAAATATCTTGTTAGGGCAGGCCGCGATAGCGAGGAAGAGCTCGTCGTTTACTTATATTACTGGGATATTATGACTATTATAAATCATACATCGTCACAGCGACTTAGCAAAAAATATACAATTGGATATGCAACAAAACACTAAAATAGAACTGTAACTAACAACTGTAACAGTAACTGTCTTTATCTGTATTTTGTAACTGCGGTGTTAAAGATGTTACAATATGCCTTCGCATTCGAGTAGTGGCCACATTACAATTCAGGCACCTCGACATCATGAAATCGTGACTCGTGAGCGTCCGAATCCAAATGGTAAACAAACTAGTACAGTAAGCACAGCTCTAATATTCACGAAGAAGCGTAAACGAAAGGCCGATAAACGATAGCGTGGGGTTAAGCTAAAATATCCAACAGAATAACGCAAGAATAACAACGCAAGACTGCACCACAGATTAGACTGCACCAGTGCAGTGCGCGCGCGTAGAAACGTCATAATGACTAGGACGTTCGGATACACACTGGAATATATTGTCAATGCGTTCAGCATTATGGTGACGCGCGGTAGCTTTGAAAAATGGTATCTGCGTTATTCGTGAAACCTTACCTTTTATTTTAGAGGTATTTATCGAGACAATACGATTCATGCAGTTGTAGTTGTTTTATTTTTTATCTGACCTTCAGGCGTACTTCAGAAACAGTGTTTGTCTTATTCGTGTATCCAAACGCAAATGCATTACACAGAAACCGCACAAAAACAATTAACATACTTATTTTTTGGAATTTTTTGTCGCCTGTTCTAAGGTAGTGTAATTGATGCCATTAATTTTAATTTATTTTATAAGTAATTTTCACATATTATTAATAACTGCTGTATATTACGTATTCTGAATTGATTCGTAGGGCAGAATCTGGCCATGTCTTTTGGAATAAACTTGAAATTTGGTGATAATGTTTATTGTTACGTATATTTTATTATGTATATATAAATTAGATTTTTCTTTGAAATTCCCTTATTTTTTAACCAACTTAATTTTGCGGTTTGGTACGGAACCCTTAATATACGAACTCCGACACGCACTTGGCTGGTCTTTATTTTATTAAGTTCATGTTGGACAGCACTGCTGAGCAAAGGGCTCCCCCACATCTTTTCAGCCAAGTTTATTTCCTGCCTTCTCCGGCCAATCCCGCAGGAACATCATGCCGGGGTAAACATATTTGTTTCTTAGTTTTTATGAGGTAATTTTGGACGTACCTATTGATGCGAACTTTTTTTCACAGATAGAACGTTACACTATCAATGCTACTTTTTAACCCCCGACGGAAAGAGAGAGATCTTATAAGTTTGACATGTGTATCTGTGTGTTTGTGTATCTGTTTGTGGCATTATAGCTGGATTTAGTTTTTTATAAAGCTGTTCTTCCGAGAGTGTTCTTAACTATGTTTGATGAAAATCGGCTTAGCCGTTCAAAAGTTATGTTTACTCAATGAATCTGGGTATTTTCGCAAGATATCGTGTCATATTTTACTTGTTTCGATGGATTGTCGATGGAAACGTATTTACTACTAGACGAAATAATATAGTTTAAAGAGATATTTGTGTCGGGGGATTTGTATTTTTTTATTTGTTTCTGGTTGTTCCGGAAATTCCACGGTACCTGTGGGTAAGCCACTGATAAAACCGAGTAATTTATAAAGCCGAATAAATGGTTAATAAAATCTCATTAGGTACTTAATAAAATCATATTGATATTTTGTCAAAAAAAAAACAAATCACTTTGTAAAAGTTTTACCGTTTGTTTTACTTTTACAAAACTTGGTTAATTTTTTTTGACAAGGCTTATCAAAAGCTCAGGTGTCGTAAGATAAAGAATTGCGGACTCTGTTAATCATAAATCAAGGCTGAAGTTTATACTGTTGATCGTCAGTTTGATGAAGAAATCCCTGCTATTGACATTCAAAATTAAGCATAATTATCTGCTTAAACACTTCGTTTAGAAAGTGTACTGGGTGCTCGCAGTTAACTGTCATTCACTGAAAAGAAGACTGCTACCTTAGACCCTAGACAAGTGACATTTTATCATCGATTAGAAACGATTGCCAATAGCAAAAAGTATCTAGTATTGACCGTGTGTCATATCACTTTCTGAAAATTGGTGCCGCTGTTAGAATTACACTATGTATAAGCCCTCTTGACAATTTAATTTGTTATAATAATAAGTTACCCCACCGCAGTATCTCTACGTTGACATTGTGATGGGGTTTGCGTGCTACAACGAACCCTAGGCCGGTGCCGGTAGATTCTACTTTGTCACAACATGCCCAGGGTGAGGGGCCAGACTAAGAGAGATACAACCCGTAGCGAGCTGGTGGGCAGTGTCGATCCCACGGACCTGATCTCCGGGAGATAAATGATAAATTATAAATGATTTTATTTCTGTAAGTTGGTTTGTACAAACACTTTTACATGTCGATCATATTTTTTAAAACTAGATGAGGTCGGCGTTTCCTATCTGACTACTCTGAGAAGAAAGGCCGAAACAAACTCAGAGGTCACAGTCTCTTTTGAAGTCTTGACAAAAACTTGGAGACGTCTTGTTCCTCATATCTGGCTTGCCTTTATTCGCCGGTCGGAGTGAACACTGACGGGGAATAGAGGTCCCACCTCTCTCTTGCCTTACTTCGCTAGCTTGAGTGGAGATTCACTATAGCAAACATGCTCGAATGAAGGAAATTAAACCAGTTAGATGCTGGTAAGTATCTCGACCGCACTGCCGCGATTGTCCTGATAGCCGTGGTATACTTCTCCACTCCTCAAGCAACGCCGTATATGTTGCCCCCTTGGCGCTAAGTCACTCAACTGCTAGAGACTGTTTATGAGGGTCCATTAATTGAGTGTGCATGTCGTTCTCTGCCATTTTATAGCCGTGTAGTTCAACAGAGGTCAGGCAGGGGCCAATATTCATTCTATAGTTTTAGGCAATCAATCCACTAAACCCATAGCCCAATATGCCGCTGTCTATATTTCGCTGTCTCTTAAGATACAGGATACCCTAGTTTAAGAGACAGAGTTTAGTCTATTGTGTACAGATTTCTGCAGCATCCAAATGTTTAATGTAAATGTTTTCTACCATAATTATATAAAAAATTGTAAACTTAAGTAACTACAATAATCTGTATTTTTTTGGGAAATAAAGATATTTATTATTATAATATATTTGTCTCCATATTTAACAATAGTCCTGCACCATCCGGGGATTGTCCTTGGGTGCACTTACGTAGTGGATACAGGGATAATAGTCGGCTGGTGTCACATATCATGATACAAGTTTAAAAAGGCCTCTGCAAGTTTGCTTCGACCCCGGCACGCCTTTCAATAGACCGGAACCTCAGGGTCACGAGATTATTAAAGAAATAAATAAATAATGATAATAAATTGTTTATTTCTCAATCAATATGCCTAGCCTTTTCCCAACTATATTGGGGTCGGCTTCCAATCTAACCGGATTCAGCTGAGTATCAGTGTTTTACATGGAGCGACTGCCTATCTGACCTCCACAACCCAGTAACTGGGTAACACGGTACCCCTTGGCTAGACTGGTGTCAGATCTCAAGCTTCTGACTACTCGTAACGACTGTCAAAGATCTTCAAATGACAACCGGGACCAACGGCTTAACGTGCTTTCCGAGGCACGGAGGAAACTCGGTATGTTGAAAATGGTCACCCATCCACGGACCGACCTCGTCAAGCGTTGCTTAACCTTGATGATCGACCCGTGCGGCTGTCATTATTTAGCCACGAGCTCAAAAAAAATATTAAAATTAAATGTAGAAATTGTTTATTTCTACATTTTTAACCCCCGCCGGAAAAAGAAGGGTGTTGTAAGTTTCACGTGTGTTGCTGTGTATCTGTGTGTCTGTCTGTGGCATCATAGCGCCTAAACGGATGAACCGATTTCAATTTAGTTTTTTTTGTTTGAAAGGTAATTTTGTCGAGAGTGTTCTTAGCTATGATTGAATAAAATCGGTTGAGCCGTTCAAAAGTAATGGGCATTTTACTGTTTAAATCGGGGTGTTTTCGCAAGATAAATGTGCCGGGGGTTTTTTTAAATTTTGAAATTTTACTTGTTAATTTAAAGTATTGTAACGCAACGGGTGATCATTATTCTCAGACTGTCCCAAAATAAGGGTTATTCTTTTGAACAGATCATTAAGCAGTTAGAGGAGTTTCTAAAAGCACTTACTAAGCTATTGATAAACCGACATAATGCTCATATAGCTATAAAGACACTCCCATAAAAACACACATCGAAGCAGAACTCCTATAATTCGTTCGGTAATGTAATAAAAAGGTAATCACAATCGTTTATGGAGTGTGGAGGTAGCTGAGTCGATGATCAGACATCGGCTCGTAAACGACGAAAAACTGTTCGCCGGATTGTGAGACCAAACAACGACCTGTACGGAGGTAGGAAGCGAGGTAGTTTGGATGCGGTAATATCCTATCCTACTTACATGTCGTTCTTTCTGTGATATATAAAATTCTATATTTTTTTGTATTTAAAACGATACTATATATATACTATACGTTTTGCTAACAGTCGATTGGTCCAGATCAGATCAGATATATTTATTTGCATAAACATGTGTATACATACAACAAATAAAAATAAGTGCATGCAGGATAACAATAACAGAAATGGCTCAAACATGTTTGCCACATACTGCGGCGTGCAAATCTTAGATTAATTAATTAATACAATAAAAAATATAAATTATGAAAGCAAACAATAAATTAAATTCATTTAAAAGTAATTATCACAATTAATTTCAACAAAACAAACAAAGTAAAACAGGGAAAATTAAATGCCAAAAATGTAAAAGATATAAAATAACAATAAAAACAAAATAATAATAAGCAAATGTCAAATAGCAATAATTTGTGCCAAATGTACGTAAAAAATATCAATTAGCGCCAATTAACAATCATTTATGTCCAATCAATTCAACATTACATCAATCAATTGTCAAATAGCAATAATGTAGGTATGTCAAGGGTTAATAAAATGTCTCAATAATAAAATAATTTAACAATGTATGTCAAATCTGTACAAAATTTAAATCAATCCATGAACCGTTGATCAACAGAATCTTTAATCAATTAACTTTTCATCCAAAAATCAATGGTTCATGAACCAATCGACTGTTGGCAACACGTGTCTGAACTATTTAATGCAATGTCATATTCTTTTTTAGATTGCGATAAAATTTTGTCAATTTATGCTTTCAATAGGCTAGTCTATGGTAAAACAAGCAATCAATCATGATTATTTCTTCTGTGGCAGCAACGCGTCTGCTAGTAATAGATACAAAAGTTTTTTTTAAAGGAACTTGTTAAAAATCTAGTGTTTTTTAGATAGAATGAGAAAAAGAGCGATGCCGAGTGATTGCGATTGCCAATCAATTATTTTAACGGATAGGTGACAACCTTCCATCTGAAAAATGAATTATATTCCGTCAGAATACGTTTATCCAATAATGGTAGTGTCTTCCTGCATGAGCTTTTTGTCCTCACTAAAAGAGCTCTTTACATAGTTCAAACTTAAAGCAAAGAAAGACAGATGCCGCATTTTCTAAGACCTGCACCAAGTTGCAGTACCTATTAAAACCCTTGTAAAATTACCTTAAAAAGCTACTACGCTCAGCATCGTCTTATTTATTGTTTTAAATTAGTCAGCTTAACATGGATATAAATGCGACGAATTAATTACTCAATAGAGCTTTAAGAAACTTTTCTTTAATGCGCACATGTCGATGGCTTTCATGCCATCCTTAGAAAAAGAGCCGCCTCGCTGCTAAGTCGTGTCCGCGGCAGTGACAACAGCATTCTCAGCGTTGTAGCGGGCCGAACAGACTGCCCAATATTGTGGCATTGTGTTTGATTACATGTCGAGAAGTAATATACCAGGCCCCTCAGAAAGTATTGCGAAAAAAAGTTTTTATATATGGGAGACTGGCCAGTTATAATGTTTTTCGAAAATATGATTATTTATAAGTAAAAATAAGTAAGTTCCAATTTCAAAATTTCCCTCTACATTTTTTGCGAGTTAATTCAAAGTATTGTGTCTCACTGAAATATGGATCTGCGCCGGGAACATTTTAGAGCTATGATTTTATACGATTTCAAGTGTCGCCTGAAACCGGATGAATCGTACGATAGACTTCAAATGGCATTCATGGATGAAGGCCCTTCCAAGGCAACCGTGTATCGTTGGTATAACGAATTCAAGCGCGGTCGACCAACTTTGGGGGATGACGAAAGAAGCGGTCGCCCTTTGACGGCTGTTACCGAAGAAAACGTGCTAGCAGTGAAAAATTTAATCCAAGACAATAGGCGAATTACATATCAGGAGATTCAACACATATTGAAGATTGGATCGGGAAGCGTTCACGAGATTCTACACAGCCATCTTCGCGTGAGGAGGATAGTATCACGCTGGGTGCCGCACAACCTCACCGATGCTCAGAAGCAGGCCCGGGTGGAATGGTGCCGTGATATGCTTAACAAATTTGAAGCAGGCTCGTCTCGGCGTGTTTACGACATCGTTACAGGTGATGAGTCCTGGATTTATCAATACGACCCAGAAACCAAGCGCCAGTCGACTGTTTGGGTGTTTCAAAATGAGCCAATGCCTACCAAAGTGAAGCGATCTAGAAGCGGGGGTAAGATTTTGATCGCTAGCTTTTTTAATTTGACTGGCCACTTGGTATCAATTCCCTTACGGGATCAAAGAAGCATTAATGCCGAATGGTATACTACCAAATGTTTGCCAGAAGTTTTCTCTGTTATAAGCAACAAGCGACCAAACACAGGGCTCCGCGGGCTACTGCTCCACCACGACAATGCACCTGCGCACACCGCACTCAAAACGAGGGACTTCCTGGACAGCACGCCAGTCAAACTCCTGGGTCACCCTCCTTACAGCCCTGATCTAGCACCGTGTGACTTCTTTTTATTCCCAAAAATAAAAAATCAGCTCAAAGGGATACAATTTTCGTCGCCGGAAGATGCGCTGGCTGCGTTCGAGCAGGCTGTAAACGAGGTGTCTGCGGCGGACTGGAAAAAGTGTTTTGAAAACTGGTTTAGGCGCATGAATCTTTGTATAGAGGCTGGTGGAAAGTACTTTGAAAAGATTTAATAAAAATATATGTACGTATAGAACAATTTTTTTTAGTTTCGCAAAACTTTCTGAGTGTCCCACGTATTTTATAAATTTGCAATTTTCTGAACACAGACTTTTATTTTTAAATTTTACAGAACTTAAATTAATCTTAATGTGTTTTATTTTTTTTGGATTATTTGTTTTATTTTATTTTATTGACATTAATTTTAAATTTAATTTATATACTTTGTACCAAAATGCATAAATTAATTATTATTTTTAGATTTCAGTGTAGGTACTTCGATTTTAACATGTTGTGTATGTATTGTATGTGTATATAATTTTAAGTGACTAACATAGTTTATAAGTATTTATGTGTTCTAACGAAATATGGATTTCACATCTGAAATAAATAAATAATAATTTAATTCCAACCAATTAACGTATACCTCCACATAATTATGTGATTCAAATATCATGAACGACGATGTAAGCTTTACTAACAGCCTCTTTAGTCAGTGATCACAAACACGTCTTCTGGTCGAGGTATCAACGGCCGATCCTTGAGACAACCCAGGTAAATACGATTTTCCCAGAATCCCATACGCACCAAACGTTTTGGGAATACTTTTATTATGCCCACAGCAAAAGAGTAGAATTCCCTGCTGGAGTCTGTATTTCCTGATAGCTACAACCTGGGAGTCTTTAAGTCAAGAGTGAATAGGTTTCTTCTAGGCAAGAGTGCATCATCGCTTACCATCAGGTGAGATAGTGGTCAAGCACAAGCCAATAGTAAAAAAATTTTTTAAAACTTTTGGCTTTATTTTATAAACATTTCGACGCTTAAGCAGATTAATCCTCTATAGAGAATTTTAATTTAGAATCTGCTTAACAGTTGAGATTTTCTAATAAATAAGGCCCTAATTGTATGTAATAGCAGTAGTCTCATCTCCTATTCAGTGTTCCTTCAGTGTTTTATTCTATTTTGTTTGTTATTTATATATTCTTCTATTTTATTTTATTTTATTATATAGAATAGCAGCGCAGCGTTATTACCTTTTTTGGATATCGCTGCACATGCTGAGATAGGAGTCTTTTTGGTCTCGCACGGAGTTTTTATTTTATTATTGTTTAATTGTATGCTTATTTCTCGTGTCTCCTGTGCGGGTCAAAAATAAATATTATCTTTCTTTCTTTCTTTTCTTTCTATTGCATGATAATTATGACGTACAATACTTTCAAGCGTCACAGTAGGGTAAAATCAGGATAGTTTCGCCAGGGGTATAGTTGCCCCAATTGTAATTACTCTAGTTTCACGGATGAATCGCATGCTTTTTACCTGACTGCCGAAGGAGGGTAATGTGTTTATCAGTCTATGTATGTATGTATGTTTGTTCCCATGTGGCGTTCTAGAGACCAAACGCGTTGGCCGATTTTGATGATTCTTACGTCAACCGATTCGTCTTAACCCTGCGAGTGTCACTGGCTACATTAAAATTGGTAAATAGAAAAATGGCGGCTTTTAGGCGCCATATTGTGTTATTAACTTTATTAAAACTTTCGCGTTTCATAATTGAGAAACAATATATCACGGGAGTTTAACGCGATGATTTCAATTGTTTATTTACCTATTTCGCCCGACGTTTCGGCCGTGTTGTAACGACCGTGGTCCCGGGTAGACTAACGTCGGGCGAAATAGGTAAATAAACAATTGAAATCATCGCGTTAAACTCCCGTGATATATTGTTTCTCGCCATATTATGGTTCCCAATTTTTTTTCTCTTCCAATCCCATCGTGTGGGGTATCAAAATAAAGGGTTTTAGAGGTGATTTCAAAAATATATCACACTTATACGTTTAAATATTGTGGTATTTATTAAAGATCTACTTACGTTTCATAACACTCCACAATCCATCTTCACATCTTTTGATATCGCATCAATTTGTGTAACTCATTTTTATATATATTCTTTGTATTATTACCTGTAAAGCATATTTTTAGTTATTTCTGATTGTTTCTTTATTTCTTTAACTTAATTTGTATTGCTTATTTGCAAAATTATGGAATTTTTTATACTCTGACATTTTCATCTGACATGAACTGTCTGTCTATTTTATTTTCTTAAAGCCATAGACATACCATAGGTACCATGGACTATAATACCTAGACCTTTCCTTAAGCTAGTTGTACATTATTGTAAGGTCAGAGCAGACTGACCCGCCTTTGTAAGGCCGTTTTTATTCGCTTTGTTCTGATTGAGATTTGAATTTGAAATTGAGAAGAGATGGCAGTTCGAATGAAAAACGGGCTTCAGTTCTTTTTAGTCTCAGGTCTGGTCTGAACGCCGAAATACTGTTTTCCTACTGAGGATTACTAAGTGTATTTTCTAATCGGCAAATTATCTAAAATCTCTAATAATCAGTCTTTATATTATTACCTCAATGTGTTCAGTATGTGAATGTGGTTAAAATCAATAAATAACTTCTGGACTAAGTATTCTTTTACTGCTATACGTATATATATCAAGATGTGCCACTCTGGCACGAGGTGCACGTACGTTCTGCGGCAGACAGGACCTCAGATGTACTGCGGCTGACAGGACCTCAGCGGCGCGGCGCGGCGTTGGTGCGCTTGCAGCACGTGATGGTGCGCTCGCAGATTGCGCTGGTGCGCTCACAGCATGCGCTGGTGCGCTCGCAGCATGCGCTGGTGCGCTCGCAACACGCCCTGGTGCGCTCTGAATACAAGCGCGCCACGGCATCCCACCAGCCGTCCCATCACACCGTGCCACGTCTTCCTGCCCGACCTACTGCCTGTTAAGCTGCCCACGTCGTACGAAGCCGGCCCTTAATTTTTATATTTCTATATCTTTTTATTAATTTTAGTTTATATTTATTTATTTTTATTAACGTGGCTTACGTATAGCTCTCCGGAGCTAAACGTAACGCTACAGTTTGGCGCCCAACTTTTAAATAATTAGGCGCAACGTTGTTTTTGCGCCCAATTTTATGTACTTACCCCATCACCCACACTCTACTTACTTACTACACTTTTTTTTAACGTGGGCTCGACCTTTCATCATCCTTCTCTAAATTCTAAAAAACATACTTACACAAGTATATACATAAGCTAACTTTTGGTTTCTCATACAGGCCCTCATATCATCATCTTTTGCTAGCACTTTTACTCCCCCAATCAACTGAACCTATTAGGCAATATTTTTATCCCTCTTTATGTTTTCTCTTTATTTTATTTTTTCTCTAGAGCGGTCTGCACAACTCAGAAAGCCTTATGTGCAAAGAGCGGTCCCGTAACTCTTTAAAAATAAGCCAAATGCGTGGACTCTTCTTAAACTTCTTAATTCCCTTGAATCTTATTCTTAAAGAATGAGGTGTTATTTTAGAGCGGTTTGCATAACTCGGAAAGCCTTATATGCAAAGAGCGGTCCCGTAACTCTTTAAAAATAAGCCAAATGCGTGGAGTCTTCTTTATTTTTTTTTTTTTTTCCCTCTTGTATCCTTCCCTCTCAACCTAGTTCCCTCTCAACCTACTTCCCTCTCAAACCTAGTTCCCTCTCAACCTAGTTCCCTCTCAAACCTAGTTCCCTCTCAACCTACTTCCCTCTCAAACCTAGTTCCCTCTAAACCTAGTTCCCTCTCAAACCTAGTTCCCTCTCAACCTAGTTCCCTCTCAACCTAGTTCCCTCTTATAGACTTGAGAGTTCCCTCTTATAGACTTGAGTCCTCCTCCTCTTATAGACTTGAGTCCTCCTCCTCTTATAGACTTGAGTCCTCCTCCTCTTATAGACTTGAGTCCTCCTCCTCTTATAGACTTGAGTCCTCCTCCTCTTATAGACTTGAGTCCTCCTCCTCTTATAGACTTGAGTCCTCCTCCTCTTATAGACTTGAGTCCTCCTCCTCTTTGAGTTCCTCTTGTTTAATTAAATAGATTCTTAAAGGGTTTTCAAACAGGTGCGGGTTACGACACCTATTAAAAATAAATAAGCCTTCGTTATATCTTAATAAATATTTCCTTGTGGAGTATACGTCATTGAATGTGAACTATATCCCCTAACGTGTGATTGAATGAGAGTGTTTGACGAAAGTATGAAAGATGTTGTGTGATAGAGCAAGGATTATATTTAAACCTCAAAATTTTCTTCTAGTTGAAAATTTTTCTGGGGTCATCGGGGAAATGTGGTATTTATTAAAGATCTACTTACGTTTCATAACACTCCACAATCCATCTTCACATCTTTTGATATCGCATCAATTTGTGTAACTCATTTTTATATATATTCTTTGTATTATTACCTGTAAAGCATATTTTTAGTTATTTCTGATTGTTTCTTTATTTCTTTAACTTAATTTGTATTGCTTATTTGCAAAATTATGGAATTTTTTATACTCTGACATTTTCATCTGACATGAACTGTCTGTCTATTTTATTTTCTTAAAGCCATAGACATACCATAGGTACCATGGACTATAATACCTAGACCTTTCCTTAAGCTAGTTGTACATTATTGTAAGGTCAGAGCAGACTGACCCGCCTTTGTAAGGCCGTTTTTATTCGCTTTGTTCTGATTGAGATTTGAATTTGAAATTGAGAAGAGATGGCAGTTCGAATGAAAAACGGGCTTCAGTTCTTTTTAGTCTCAGGTCTGGTCTGAACGCCGAAATACTGTTTTCCTACTGAGGATTACTAAGTGTATTTTCTAATCGGCAAATTATCTAAAATCTCTAATAATCAGTCTTTATATTATTACCTCAATGTGTTCAGTATGTGAATGTGGTTAAAATCAATAAATAACTTCTGGACTAAGTATTCTTTTACTGCTATACGTATATATATCAAGATGTGCCACTCTGGCACGAGGTGCACGTACGTTCTGCGGCAGACAGGACCTCAGATGTACTGCGGCTGACAGGACCTCAGCGGCGCGGCGCGGCGTTGGTGCGCTTGCAGCACGTGATGGTGCGCTCGCAGATTGCGCTGGTGCGCTCACAGCATGCGCTGGTGCGCTCGCAGCATGCGCTGGTGCGCTCGCAACACGCCCTGGTGCGCTCTGAATACAAGCGCGCCACGGCATCCCACCAGCCGTCCCATCACACCGTGCCACGTCTTCCTGCCCGACCTACTGCCTGTTAAGCTGCCCACGTCGTACGAAGCCGGCCCTTAATTTTTATATTTCTATATCTTTTTATTAATTTTAGTTTATATTTATTTATTTTTATTAACGTGGCTTACGTATAGCTCTCCGGAGCTAAACGTAACGCTACAATATACCTAATTCTTAAAAAAAAATACTACAAAGTTATAAATAAAAAAAAAAGAGAAGAGAAAAAAGCTTCTTGTTTACGTTTTTTTAGTTCACTTTTTAAGCAGTCGGTTTTTTTTTTTAAATTTTTTTAATTAATTTATCGTAAGATTCTTCAACTACCACTAAGTTAACCTATCTCATGCCCCTGTGCGATTTTTTTGCGGGAAAGATGTCCTGTTTCTCGGTGGGGCATCTATCCTAAACGGATTTTACAAGATGTCCCAAAATATAGAGATCCGCAAGAATCGTTAATACTTTGGAAATATTAAAGATAAAGTTAATTACGTTTCATAAATTTGTAGATAAAAAACCAAAGTACCGGCCAATTTTACAAATGAAGTATTTTGCTTTTTGTACTGAGAGATATATAGTGAATTAAAAAAGTATGGCAACTATTCAGCTTTTATCCTATCTTAATACAGATTTAAATTATGCAAACTTAACCAAACGATTTCGTACCTCCACAACCCACCGGTATCTACACAAGGTACGTTTTACGATCGCCACACGACACGTGTTCGTTAAGAGCACGTTACGTCGACGTAAACAGATCGTTCCGTGGTCGTTACGTCGTCGTCGCGGAGACGTCTCACGTACGTCGTTCTGGCTGTAAAACTTAATAGTCCCGGTATTTACTCTGTTATTGTGGAACGATAAAAGTTTTCGTGGCTTTTGGCTGTACGTATTGGTGATTGGTTTTATGGTGCTGTCGTGTTTGGTTAATCTGGGGTTTAAGTAGTGTTATGCTAGGATAACCTGAGTTCTTTCAAACATAAAGAAGATAAATGCTTATGTTGTTTTGGATGTTGTAAAAATTTAGGAGCGGGAGTCAACTAGTTGCGAGAAAAACGGCACAGTTCGATGTGACGACGTTTGAAGGAGGCAGCATTGTCACAATAGAAAACGCAGCAGTATTCTTTAATAAGTTATGAAGAAACATTCACAAAATATTAATGCATTACTGTGTGAAGGGATCGCGATATTTTTTTTTTTTGAAATTGGACTATTCTAGATTTAATGATATACCTATGAGTAAAATTTAACAGATGGTAAGTGATACATCATCATTATCATCATTTCAGCCGAAAGACGTCCACTGCTGGATATAAGCTGATCGCCACACTGATCGGTCCAGTGCGTTTCGCATCCACCGGACCCTCGCAGCCTTGACCTGGTCGTCGCTTTACCTAGATGGAGGCCTTATCCAACGCTGCGTCTTCCGGTTCGTGGTCGCCACTCCACGTCTTCTGATGAGGCTCATTGTGAGCGACGACTTCTCTGTCCCGTAAGTAATTGCTGGCAACACACACTGGTCGTAGACTCGTCGTTTTTCGTTACTTTTGTGTAATATATATTCTTTCGTAAAGGTACTCAAACTCGAAGTAGGTAAGTAAATACAATTATTTAAATTACCTAAATTTACCCGTATCTTGCCAGTGCACAAAAAATAACTAGTCCGCCATCTTGGGGCATCCGCCATATTACATTTAGAATGACGTCACTTAGCTAACCATGCATTGTCATCCCAACTAAACGTGTATACAAAATTTCATCATAATCGGTGGAGGATAACTGCTTTAAAGTTCAGTTGTTAGATTTGACCCGAACACACTAACATACATACGTACATACATTGCAAGTTAGATAAAAGCTTGTAAAATATCTCTGACTAAAAAGATATGCAAGCCAGGTAGATAAATAACCAATACTGACTACTCAGGATGCAATTAAATAAAACTTATTTAATGAAGAGTCTTCTAAGCCAGCCGTGCACTATCATCACAGACCCTCTTCTCCCCGGTCATACAATTACAACACAATTAAACACCAAGTCTTCATAATGAACTACAGAACTCGGCGTGACGTCACAAGGTGTGAAGTGACTTGTTTGCTTGTAGTGTTGAGAGGAAAGGCTTCTGTCGAGGACCCTTACATGTACGGCGTTTAGGTTAAAGGACTACAGTCCTAGAGGACTCAGCTGTATCAGATGTATGTGTATAGAACTTAGTTACACCTTTTTATTCTCTGCGGAAATTATTTGTTTAGTTCATGCATGTGATTTATGGGTGGGAGTTTATAATGTTTTGGAAGTAGGTGTGTTTTTTTTGGGACCGTTGTTAGAATAGAATACAATGGAATAGAATAGAATAGAATAGAATAGAATAGAATAGAATAGAATAGAATAGAATAGAATAGAATAGAATAGAATAGAATGGAATGGAATGGAATGGAATGGAATGGAATGGAATGGAATGGAATGGAATGGAATGGAATGGAATGGAATGGAATGGAATGGAATGGAATGGAATGGAATGGAATGGAATGGAATGGAATGGAATGGAATGGAATGGAATGGAATGGAATGGAATGGAATGGAATGGAATGGAATGGAATGGAATGGAATGGAATGGAATGGAATGGAATGGAATGGAATGGAATGGAATGGAATGGAATGGAATGGAATGGAATGGAATGGAATGGAATGGAATGGAATGGAATGGAATGGAATGGAATGGAATGGAATGGAATGGAATGGAATGGAATGGAATGGAATGGAATGGAATGGAATGGAATGGAATGGAATGGAATGGAATGGAATGGAATGGAATGGAATGGAATGGAATGGAATGGAATGGAATGGAATGGAATGGAATGGAATGGAATGGAATGGAATAGAATAGAATAGAATAGAATAGAATAGAATAGAATAGAATAGAATAGAATAGAATAGAATAGAATAGAATAGAATAGAATAGAATAGAATAGAATAGAATAGAATAGAATAGAATAGAATAGAATAGAATAGAATAGAATAGAATAGAATAGAATAGAATAGAATAGAATAGAATAGAATAGAATAGAATAGAATAGAATAGAATAGAATAGAATAGAATAGAATAGAATAGAATAGAATAGAATAGAATAGAATAGAATAGGATAGAATAGGATAGACTAGGGTAGAATAGGATAGAATAGGATAGAATAGGATAGAATAGGGTAGAATAGGATAGAATAGGATAGACTAGGATAGAATAGGATACAATAGTATACAATAGAATAGAATAGAAGAGAATAGAAGAGAATAGAATAGAATAGAATAGAATAGAATAGAATAGAATAGAATAGAATAGAATAGAATAGAATAGAATAGAATAGAATAGAATAGAATGGAATGGAATGGAATGGAATGGAATGGAATGGAATGGAATGGAATGGAATGGAATGGAATGGAATGAAATGGAATGGAATGGAATAGAATGGAAAAGAATATACGATGAATGAAGTATGATGGATGGATAACAGTATGATGGATGGCAACACCGGCTAAAGTTTACATATATGGCCCGCGTATTTAAAAATTTACAATCTAAGAAAAACCTTCTAAATTCACCAAAAACTAGTGGAACTCAGTGCAATCACTGTAACTTACAAGTGGTATTATTTGTGACTATCAACTACAAGTGTATAACCAACTTAAGTCCATAGTATGTTCCAGTTCAAAACAGTTCACAAGCAGTAAATCAGTGAGAATAATAACAATTCACAACAGCCTTACTCTTATTAATATCAAATAGTGAAAGTAAGTGCAGTTTTATCAAAAAAATTGTGAAATAATCGCGAAATACAAAAAAAACATAAATATAAACACCGTTAAGAAAAAATAATTTAAAATTGACCTTTGGACTATAATCAATGTTCGACAACTAGCGCCAGCTCGTCACCAAGCGGTGAATAGACTAATCAAGATAGTACCGCTTCTTGCCACCAGCGGCGCAAAACTAACCATTGGGGATACCAGTGCCAAAAATATTTTAGTATTTGGTAGAAAATTATTATTTTTTGAGGACTTCGGACAAACATAGGGATTCGGGGCCCAGAAGGTGTTATTCATTGTGCATTTAATTTTTTGAAAATCTGGTTTCAATTTACAATATGGAGTTCTTGGAAAATGTCACTTTCCGAAGGACACGCACGCGGTCGGAACCTGATACCAGCGCTATAATCTCGCAGACGTTGGATTGTACCTCTAGTTCCTTGCCAGGTATGTCTGAAGATGAAGATGAAAACCAAATAAGCATCTATAAGAAAGAGTTAGAAGAGCTTAAAACTCAACTAAAAAGCGCACACAAGGAAATAGAATTGTTATCATTGGAGATTAGTAACCTGAAGAAAACGAATGCTGATTTGGTGGAAAGGAATAGGACGTACAAAGTAATAGCGTGTAGTCCCCTTAAGACTAAAGCCCAAACACCGAAGAAGAAAGCACCTGTTCGTACAAGGACAACACAAACGCAGACATCAGAAAGTATGAAGACTACACACAGCGCACATCAAGTAGATATTGGTTCTGTAAGTTCTCAGGACGTCATCGCCTCACAGAGCAATATTAATGCAAATGCACCACATCCTTCGCCCCCATTTGCAAAGTGTAACATATGTGTTCTGAGCAGTGAAACATCAAACAGAATATATACAATGAGTGAGAGAACTCATTTAAACAACTATAATATGTGTCATTATCGTACTCCTAAATGTGGCATAAAATATTTGTTAAATAATATTCATCAAAAAGTACGAAACTACACTCGTGCAAATTATTGCATTGTTTTCATTGGCAAAGAGGATTTCAGGAAAACCCATAATTATATAGAATTTGTAACCTATATTCGTGATATGTTAATAACACTAACTCATACTAACTTTATAATATGTCTGCCTACATTTAAATACATGGACAATGCCAATACTATGTTTAACAGCCGAGTAGATACTTTTAATAATTTGATTTGTATGGATGTTGAGACTTACAATTACGCATTTATCTTGGACTCAAATTTAAATCTTCCATACACATGGGATACATATAACCAGCGACATGGGCACCTGAATAGCAAGGGCTTTATGCAGATTATCTCGGATTTACAGGAGTTCATCCTAGACTTAGAGGCAGCAAATACTTCTAATTTAAGACTTTTAAGAGATGAACTTTCTAATGACTACAATGACTCAAATGTTAATCGGTCTAAAAGTCCATCCAGTAATATTAATGAGACAACCGAGTCGTCCCACTCAAATTGTTTTTTTCGCCTATAACAGCATAAATATCTTGCATCAAAACATTGCTGGTCTTTTGAATAAGGTTGACCTGCTTACAGTCCATCTTCAGGAACTATCTAAGAAACAAAAAGACATAGATGTGGTCTGCATAACAGAACATTTCATTATGCGGGGCTATGAAAACGTATTAAATATCCCAAATTATAAATTAGCTGCTTGTTATTCAAGACGAGCAAAAAAGCGCGGAGGATCTTGCGTTCTAGTTAAAATAGACCTAGAATATAAAGAACTAACAGAAATCGCACGCCATTCAATAACAAACATTTTTGAATGCTGCGGAATTGAATTAGTCCGGCAAAAATTAATCGTTATTTGTATATATAGGCCACCAAAAATTAACAACCTAAATATGTTGTATGAAAAACTTGAACTTGTTATGAAAACTTCTTGTATTAACTCAAGTAAAGCTGTTGTTCTTTGCGGGGACTTCAACATTGATACCTTAAAAAAGAATAGAATGTCCCTAGACTTTGAATATTTTCTTTTGGGCTGCAATCTTAAGCTAGTACTGAGGCAACCAACTAGATTGTGCAGTAATAGCTGCATTGATAACTTTGCTCACAATTCTCGTCAAAAATGTAAATGTGAAGTGATCGATTTGGCTCTTTCAGATCACACGGCACAAACTCTGCAAATTAAGGTAAATAAAACATATAGATTGAAGTCTTGGCGAATCAAGAGACGAGATTTGTCGTTAGAAAATCTAGTTAAATTTAATCATCATCTTAGCTGCATGTCGTTCTCTGAAATATACAATACGGAGAGTGTAAATGTAGCATATGATATTTTCTTGGAACGTTTCCGTTTATTGTATGACCTTTGCTTTCCCTACAAATTTGTTACTATACAACCGCATAGAAAAGTTAAATGGGTCTCTCGAGGAATACGTGTTTGCAGTAAAAAGCAGCGTCACCTTTTATGGCAATACAGACTGAGGCCAAATAATGAAAATAAAAATAAATTTAAAGACTACTCAAAAAAATTTCGAAAAATTATCAAATTAACTCAGAAATCACAGAATAACTACTTCATACGAATCTCAGGTAATAAGTCGAAGGCATCTTGGCCCGTTATAAATAACAAAACACACACTTACGACCCAATTTCCCAAATTAGACTACATGATACAACAATTACAGATCCTCAAAGAATTGCTAATATCTTTAATAACTACTTTATTGATCAGATTCAACAGTCACCTCAAGTGTCATTTGAAACCAATAATATTCCGAACAACACAAACTCAATGTTTATGGCACCAGTTCTACCCCAAGATGTAATTAGAGCAATAACATCTTTAAAAAATAAAAATAGCGTTGGGTATGACGATATAGCAACGAAAGTTGTTAAATTTGTGGCGAACAATATAGCTGTACCTCATAGCCATATTATTAATCTCAGCATTGACTCTGGTGTGTTCCCTAATAGCTTAAAAACTGTTATAGTTAAACCGCTTTACAAGAAGAATAAAAAAGAAGAAATAGCTAATTACAGACCAGTAGCCTTAATTCCGGTATTGTCCAAAGTAGTAGAGAAGTTAATCTACGAATTACTTAACAATTTTTTATTTAATTATGACATTTTGTGTAATGAACAAAAAGGTTTTAGGAAAGGCAAGGGCATTAATACGGCTATTTTCGATTTATACAATACTATCATAAAAAATGTAGATAGCAAAGTACCTATTTGCGCAATCTTCACTGATATGACGAAAGCTTTTGATTGCGTAGATCACGACATTCTACTGAACAAGTTGAGTGTTTATGGAATAAGGGGAAATGTTCTCAAACTTATTAAATCATACCTTAGCGATCGTAAACAGTACACGGAAATAACTACAATTTGCCATAAGACGAAGAGTGAAAAAAAATACCGATCCGAAGGACGAACAGTAAAATATGGTGTACCACAGGGCAGCGTCCTCGGGCCACCCCTTTTCTTAATTTATATCAACGATTTGCCACGTCATGTTGATAATCCAATGGTGTTATTTGCCGATGACAGCACCGCGTTGGTAAAATATAAACATCCGGATGGCTATGAACAGGACATAAATAAGACCCTGGAAGATATCGTACATTGGCTAGAAAGAAACAACTTAGTGATAAACCTACAAAAAACTAATATAATGCACTTCCATCAACGCACAATTCTAAAAAAAGTATCAGTAGAATACAATAAAGAACAAATTAACCAAGTTAAAGTAGCAAAATTTTTGGGGATTTACATTGACAGTCAACTGAATTGGCAACAACAAGCAGAGGAAATTTGCAAAAGGATGAATTTAGCGGCATATGTCCTTTCAAGGTTGTCCAAAAAAGTTGACATTCAAACTACTTTGGTGGCTTATCATGGTCTGGTTGCATCAGTGTTAAGATTTGGTATTATTTTCTGGGGCAATTGCAGCTCAAGGGAATATATATTCAAAGCACAAAAACGTTGCATTAGAGCGATGTGTGGTTTGAAGACCACAGACAGTTGCGAACCGAAGTTTAAGTCCCTAAAAGTGCTTACATTTCCGTCATTGTATATTCTAGAAATGGCCATGTTTGTAAAGACCAATAAAAACCAATTTCCGATGATATCAGAAACTAGTAAACGACCCGTTAGAAAACAATACAAAAATTTATTACAAATCGAGTCCTGCAACACAGCGCTATTAAAAAAGAGCGTTATTTGTATGGGTCCTACCATCTACAATAAATTGCCAGAAGTAATGAAAAATGATACAATTAGAAACTTTAAAAAGAAATTAGTGGCCTTCCTAACAGAAAAATGTTATTACTCGATTAATGATTTTTTAATGGACAAAACTATTTAATCAGCAATGTGTATATTTTTTTTTTTTTTTTCTGAATAAACGTCTTATTTTGACTTTTTTCAATATTATTTAATTTATGAATAATATTAATAATTCCGTGACATTTTAATTTGTAATTTTAATTTTTGAATACTTAATTAACAATTTTTATGAATTTAATGATTTAATAATTCTGTGATATTTGAATTTGTAATTTTATTTTGACATATTTCAATATTAATTAATGTATGTATGTATAATTCTAATTATTCCGTGACATTTTAGTTTGTAATTTTATTTTTTAGATACATAATTAATAATTTTTATGAATTTTTGCGTGCCTATTTCTAGGCAGAATGTACATGGCTCACTCCTATTTACAACACCTGTATTTTAATGTAACCTACATTCATTGCAAATAAATGATTTGATTGATTGATTGATTGATTGATTGATTGATTGAAGAAGAAAAAGAATGAATTTGCATAATGCCAATTAATGACATGAATACATTGTTCAAGAATTTAAAAGGAGGTTGTTATGCCAAAAAAATTAAAAAATACCCGAATGTAACCGATTTAAACTTAACTGGCGAATAACAATTCCTTCTTTTTTATCTTTATTATAAAATACGAAATAAAAATTTTGGTTATATTTTATCCAAAACTACTTCTTTAAATAATTTCAGACCGTATCATTAGAAACATTTGGATAATATTGAATAAATTTATAAATTTTAGGTGGCCCTTATTTTGTTTTGATTACTATTATACGTATATTGTTGAATTAATTGAAAACCATTTCATTCCTTAGTGAAGACTCAGCATTACATAAGAACTTGCATCGTACAATCGTGTTGTAATAAAAAAAAAACAGATTACTATTCCACCAGCAAGGTTCCTTTCATATGTTCAGTGATAGCAACGAGATTTCATTGCAAGTTTCTTTGCGTTAGCTCTTCCAGATAAAGAGTTCTCATTCCGATGGTGTGCCTTTAGAATAGCTATTGTAACTTTGCTGCTTTGTTTACAGAAGTAAAGATCGTGGTGATAGTTGATAAAACATATCTAAAAGTTTATTTATGTGTTTTAAATCGAGGATAAATGGAGGAGCGAGAGTGATTATGAGTTTGGTTACATTTAATTCCATTTTTGGAAAGTCATAGGTCAAAATTGTAGTCGCATCTCAATGTCCACAGTCACCCGTACGGTTCTTTTAACGCGAATGGCGTCCGCGGGCCTGTTTAAACATAGTCCTAAAATTCACCAAATTTCTTAATTTAAAAAAAAAATAATTACACAAAAATTACATATAACATATGATTATATAGTTGATTGTTATCGAATTAGTCGTTTTCACAAGGAAAAGAGGACTGAAGCTTGACCTCAATACAATATTAAATATTTGCTTTTATTTTAAAATAGTATTATTTATTATTTATTTATTAATTATTTTATTTATTATTAACACTGTCTCTTAAGATACAGGATACCCTAGTTTAAGAGGCAGGGTTTATCAGTTTTGTATACAGATTTTACCAACCTACGCAAGCCCTACCAATTCACCAATTGTTTATAAGATTACTCTGTAATACCTCTACGTAATGGTTATATATCTGTAATTCGTGAAACAATAAAATTTATTATTTATTATTTATTTATTATTTATTATATACTTTATTGTACACCACGAAAACATACAGGAAAAACATTTACAAAAACAAGTGTACAATGGGCGGTCTTATCGCACAGGGCAATCTCTTACCATTGATTTAAATAGTAGTATATCTATGCGCCATAAATTAGCTCTTTCTTTTTCTACTACTATAGTCCTAAGCGAAACGTAAACGATATCTAACATTTCACCAACGAAAGTAAAAAAAAATGGAAATTCCAAAAGGTTGTACGTACTATTACAGGGTTATGGAAATAAGCAATACGGACGCAGTGGAAACAATGTAAAATCATTTAACATATTATTTTACAGACACATGACATATATTTTTCAAAACCGATAGACAGAGACAGCGCTGACAGAGAGTACTTAATTCAAAAATAAAGCCTTCATAAAAATGGCCAGCGTTATACTCCAACATCCGACACCGCGTGTTTTATCCGCTACCATCAAGTATATTATCTCTTCACCACAATATGACTAACGACTTCCAAACTACCATACGTTATGTTCCCCACTTGCGAAAACTTTTTTCTATTAAAACAAGTTTGAACCGGCCAGGTATTGTACAAGTTAAATTTGGCTCTCACCACTATCCGTCTCAAGGGAAATACACCAAGTTAATGCAATTTAAACATTTATTTATTCATATGTGGGTAGTCAGAAATATTTGTGGCGATGTATTTGAAAATGGAACTGTTGTTTGCAGTACAATTGATTGGTTGTTTGTGTAATTGGGATTTATAGTGAAACTTTTTGTGTGGTTTTTAAGTTATTTTATGTTTGCAATATTTTTGTTTTGTTACACAGGTTGGAATTTTGTAATGCCACCTGAAGGCAAAGTATTCTTAATAGAAATAAATATTCGTATATAGAAAATTTTACTTATTTTTTAGAGAGATTTCATCCTTATAATTGACCCTAACGATCGATGCAATAAAAGTACAGGGTGTAACTTTTAGGGTTCCGTAGCCAAATGGCAAAAAACGGAACCCTTATAGATTCGTCATGTCTGTCTGTCTGTCCGTCCGTATGTCACAGCCACTTTTTTTCCGAAACTATAAGAGCAATGCTGTTGAAACTTGGTAAGTAGATGTATTCTGTCAACCGCATTAAGATTTTCACACAAAAATAGAAAAAGAAACAATAAATTTTAGGGGTTCCCATACTTGAAACTGAACCTAAAAATATTTTTTTTTACGTCAAACCCATACGTGTGGGGTATCTATGGATAGGTCTTTGAAAATGATGTTGAGGTTTCTAATTTTTTTTTTTTCTAAACTGAAAAGTTTGCGGGAGAGACACTTCCAAAGTGGTAAAATGTGTCGCCCCCCCCTGTAACTTCTAAAATAAGAGAATGATAAAACTAAAAAAAATATATGATATACATTACCATGTAAACTTCCACCGAAAATTGGTTTGAATGAGATATAGTAAGTAGTTTTTTGAATACGTCATAAAACGTAAACCGCAATTTACCAAGTACGGAACCCTTCGTGTGCGAGTCCGACTCGCACTTGGCCGGTTTTTTAATATTTTAGTCGGTTCGATTCCCGGGTGTGGCAAGTGAATTTTCGAAAATATTTGTATGCAGTTTTGTTTCTTTTTCAAAAATAAAGGAATGTTTACTTTGAGTAAAATTTTCTAACTACAGTATTAAACGTACTTGCCCTTCAGGTAGCATTACAAAATTCCACCGTGTATATATTTTTCAGTGTTATTCAGGTGAATTGTGATTTCAACGCAAGCTCTATTTGAAACTGCGATTGACATAATGTGTTCAAATTGATGAAAATCTACCCACTAAAAATCTAAACACTATGTTTCTTTAGATGCTTGAACAAGGTCGCGCGGTAACTCTCATTCAAATTTATCCGCGATCCAGACAGGCATCGGCCCTAGCGGACCCCGTCAGTTTTGCTGATATATCTTTGAGGCACGCGTGGAACACTACACGCCGTCGACTCGGGGCTGGTCCTTATCGGACGGCGAGCTACCCATTAGTCCCCTTAAGGCACCCTTAAGCCCGCGCCTACGGTGGCCAGGAATCGGCTTGCGAATCCCGACGCATAGAGTCAAATTGGGGAGGTACTCAAATTGATGAAAATATTCATTCAATTTATGAATCGAGAGTTAAAATTGAGAAATAAAATAATCAGAATCTACTTCAATGTTTAATTTAGACAAGATCACATGCCGAAGTTAAAAAAAACAGTTTGCTTACAGTTTTCTATTCAGAAACCGGGTGATAGACATAGAAAATGAGTTCACAAGATAAGATAAAATCTCATAAAACACATCAAAAGTAAAACGTTATCAATACCAATGTGAATTGATATTTCCGACATACCAAACAAATTAAACCAAGGATATTCATATTTACTTCAAAGCAGGATACAATTATTTCCTCCATTCATAAAATCAAATATTGAAGAGGGAAGACAAAGATATATGGGGGCTGATTCTCATGTCCTTATAGAATGAGATCCCACAACAAAAGTCTGCAGGTATATTATTTTTGCTGAAACTTGTTTTAAGAATAATTCTTGATAGTAGAACGGAACGCGTGAGGGAGACGCCCTCACGCCCGTAGCCACCGCAGGAGACGCCTTGGACTTCGGGAGTTACAAGCCGATTCCCATCGACCGTAGGCGCGGGCTTGCGGATGGCGAGTAATGGGTAGCTCGCCATCTGATAAGGACCAGGCTCGAGTAGATGGCGCGTGGTGTTCCACGCGCGCCTCAAAGAGATGCCAGCAAAACTGCTGGGGTCCGCTAGGGCCGATGCCTGTCTGGCTCGCGGATAAATTTGAAAGATAGTTACCGCGACCCTGGTTCAAGCAACTGAAGGAACATGGTTGGGTTTTGGTCAGTCTGACATGCCCTCTCGCTTCATCCAGAGCGGGGGCAGTCATTGGACGATTTCCGACACAAAAAAAATGGTTGCTTGGCCGCATCCGGCCGCAAATAGTTTATGGTTTTTTTTTCAACTTTGCCCTACACTTGGAATTTCTCATGTATCTTGGGTCTGCAACATCGTCTCGCTCTTAGTTAGCTGCCATTCATGGGTTGCCAGGATTAGCCGGGCAACTGGAAACCTTATTTTTACTATTTTCTACATCACTTTCTTTCAAATGGCGTTGCATTCACTTTGGACTTTTCGTTGGACTCGTGCATGAAGGGTTCCGTACCATTATCGCAAAAAACGGCAAAAAAATCACATTTGTTGTAAGGGAGCCCTACTTAAGTATTTATATTATTCTGCTTTTAGTATTTGTTATTTGTATCTGTGAAAATTCAACTGTCTAGCTATCACAGCTCATGAGATACAGCCTTGTGACAGACAGACGGACAGTGGAGTAATAGGGTCCTGTTTTTACCCTTTGGGAACGGAACCCTAAAAACGGCTAGATTGTAACGCTTATAAATAATCAATACATCTTTAAGCGACATCTTGTGCCAAACATGAGAACTAGCTTGGCTTGAGTGTGTCACCAGTTGATCATGTCGTGACACTGGATGGCGTTGCTATCTGGAGATACTAATTAATGATAAAATAAAACAAGAATTTGGGTTTATCAATTTAATTCAACATGCACACAATTCAACACTTAAATAATAAATTATTAACTTCTTTAAAATATTTACATAAAGAAAAACCATAGACGTAAACCGGTCTATTGGTCAGCTTTTAATGTCTATGACTGACAAGAGTGACATTTCTTTTTCATTGGAATACTGAAGAGTCCACCTGCAATAAATTTCTTCATCCTTAAAAGCGTTCATAAAAGGTTAATAAAATGACTCGTAGGCGGCAGGGAACCAGCCCCAAATATAAATAAAGAATGGGTCAGCAGGCGCTGTGAGTATTAGTTGAATTAATCTAAATTTCCATACTTGTGAAAACATGTGCGTTGTTTGATGCTCATTATGCATTCTTCTCCTTGGCAGGACACTCTAGGATTAATTTTTACTATTAAATATAAATAATAAAATGGTCAACTACAACTACTATTAATAAGAAGAACAGCAGTTAAACGCCAACATTGGGTTCCGAATACAGATGGCACTTTAGCTTGGACGAGGCTGGATTATAGCTTCCCAGGCGAATGATACTGCTTGAGACATCATACCTCCGGTATTGAAAACTAATGGGTAAAGTGTATCCCATATAAAAGTAAGTTTCATTGTATTCTATTAACCTCAAGAAATTGTGATGACGGACTGTATGTTGGAGAATTAAATTAGTTGACCAAACTGTGTGACTTTTACTTCAGTCAACTTCATGCGAAATCATACCCTATCTAGTCTCATGCTGATCACCTACTCCTGAGTTAGTTGGTGAGTAAGATAACACAAAAGATACCTTACAAGATATTTTTAGGCAACCCTGCAGTAATCTATTCTAATCAAAGTTACAAAAAAATATACCCACAGAATTTTGCAGTGGGATCTTATACTATCTGGGCGGTAAGCAGTCATGACAAGGGTGAAATGCGCAAATGTCATAAACTTATGGAAGGTACCAGGTATTGAATCTATCTATATCTATAAAAGCGAAAGGTGACTGACTGACTGACTGACTGACTGACTGACTGACTGACTGATCAATCAACGCACAGCCAAAACTGCTAAGCCTAGAAGCATGAAATTTGGCAGAAAGGTTCCTCAAGTGACGTAAGTGTGCACTAAGAAAGGATTTTTGGAAATTTCACCCCTAAGGGGGTAAAAAGAGGGTTGAAAGTTTGTATGAAAAATCTAATTCCTTTGACCAAAATTCTTGAAACTTAGCACAAATAGTATTCAAAGTAAATAATAAAGATTGACATTATTAGTTTTTCGAAACTACCCCCAAAAGACGATTTAGGGGATGTTGAAATTTGTATGGAAAATCTGATTTCTTGGGTCAATAAACTTGAAACTTGCCATAAATACTAACCTAATTGAATAATAAAGGTTGCTATTATTATTTTTTGAAACTACCCCCAAAAGACGATTTAGGGGTGTTCAAGTTTTTATGAAGAATCTTATTACTTCAGTTAATAAACTTGAAACTTGACATAAATACTAATCTAAATAAACAATAAAGACTTTCATTGTTAGTTTTTCGAAACTACCCCCAAAAGATGATTTAGGGGATGTTATTTTTTTTTGAAGAATCTGATTTCTTGGGTGAATAAACATGAAACTTGACATAAATACCATCCTAAATGAATTATAAAGGTTGCCATTATTATTTTTTGAAACTACCCCCAAAAGACGATTTGGAAGGTATTACAGTGTTTTTGAAAAATCTGGTTTCTTGGGTCAATAAACTTGCCACAAATACTAACCTAAATGAATACAAAAGGTTGCCTTTATTATTTTTTGAAACTACCCCCAAAAGAAGATTTAGGGGATGTTAGTTTTTTTGAAGAATCTGATTTCTTGGGTGAATAAACTTGAAACTTGGCATTAATATCATCCTAAATAAACAATAAAGGTTGTCATTATTAGTTTTTTGCAACTACCCCCAAAAGACGATTTGGGAGGTATTACAGTGTTTTTGATAAATCTGGTTTCTTGGGTCAATAAACTGGCCACAAATACTAACCTAAATGAATAAAAAAGGTTGCTGTTATTATTTTTTGAAACTACCCCCAAAAGACGACTTAGGGGATGTAATTTTTTTAAAGAATCTGATTTCTTAGGTGAATAAACAATAAATTTGACATAAATACCATCCTAAATGAATTATAAAGGTTGCTATTATAATTTTTTTGAAACTACCCCCAAAAGACGATTTAGGGGATGTTAATTTTTTTGAAGAATCTGATTTCTTGGGTCAATAAACATGAAACTTGACATAAATACCAACCTAAATAAACAATAAAGGTTTTCAATAATTAGTTTTTCGAAACTACCATTATATACGACTTCGGGATGGTAAAGATTTTTGATTACTTTTACTGCACATAGCTTCTTTTTATGACGTTGGGGAGCACTTAGTAGGGGTTTTTGAAAATTCAACTTTTTAAAGGGTTAAAAGGGAGACATTTATTTGTATAAAATCTTATTCCTTTGGCAAAATAATAAAGGATGGCATCATTAGTTTTTCGGATTTACCCCCAGAAGACTATTTAGGGGTGTCAAAGTTTCTTTGAAGAATCAAATGGCACTAGGATGGGGACCTCTACATCGATTTGGAACTACCGAACTGGACCGTTTGTCTCAGGTTTAATAGCAGCTTATTTTTGGTTGCCATCACACAAACGAAGTCGCGGGCGGAGTTAATATTATAAATGTGAAAGTGACTCTGTCTGTCTCTCTGTCCACCTTTTCACGCTTAAACCGTTGAACCGATTTAGATGCAATTTGGTTCGGAGATATTTTGAGAGGCTGGGCAGGACATAGCATAGTTTTTATCCCGGCAATCTTACTTCAGGGGGTGGAAAGAGAGGTAGACGTTTGTATGGAAAACCCACAATATTATGCTGCGATATAAAAAATAAGCTATTCGAATTACTAATGCTTCGCAGACGAAGTCGCGGGCAACAGCTAGTAATATATAATTTTACATGCGTCTCGAGTTCTCGCGTTGATTTTTCTTGATCAGCAACTTGTCGACTTATCTGCGTTTTGTTTTCGGTTGGGATTGGATGAAGGGGAAAAGTGGTATCTTTTTGCTTGAGGAAAACATTAGATATATTTTTAAACTGGCAAATTTATACACTACTGAACAAGGGTATATATTTGGTAATGCTCTTAATTGTATATCTATAAAACAATGCCGTAAATATGTATTATCGTAGGTAAATAAGCATCATCTTCGTACATATTTCCTCCTTTTTCTTGTCTGTTTAATATAATATACATTTATTGTTAAATAAATAGATACATCGAAATTAAGCGCAATGGAGAACATTAAAATTTAACAAATAGAATCGTATTTGCAGTCCAAGGTCACCGACATGGATAAAAGAAAAATACCTGTCGTAAAGGAAATTTGGTCTTATCTGAAATCGCCAACCCGCTTTGAGAACGGTAATTGATGACAGAACCTTTTCGGTATGGGAAGAGACCTTGGCACAGCAGATCGACAGGTACTTTTCTGATGGCGCGACACAATTTAAATTGCCAATGTAATGTACGATCGGTTCGGGAACAATAAAGCGCAAGATCCCAATATACAAGTGGTTTATTCTGCTAATCTTCCCGAAACACGTCACATGTACGTCACAACAAAAATATATGTTAAGGTTAGCTGTTGGTTGCAGTTGGCTGGTAAAATTTATAAATGGAATATTTATTTCATAATTTTCACATTGAGGATGGAAGAACAAATAGTTAAAACGGAATGCTCGGAAGGGTCGCAGCGCAGCCAGCCAACTCCACACCTCGAAGCCCTGCAACGGGCGGACGGCCTCAGCCTTAGCCGAACAATCGGTCTTAGCCGAACAGTTGGTCTTAGCCGCATTTTAAATTGCGTCGAGAAGCAATATCAAGCATTGTATTTCATTGCGTCCATTTGTACGTAAATACTTGCAATTTCCCTTATAGCTGATATAAATCGAATCGCTTCGAGCATTCAGGAAGGTCTCTTACAGGATGATTCACAAAAAAGTACTTCGGAGCCACAGTATAGAGACTTTCAAAACCCTGTCACATTCAACCTAGTTAATATACCTCTTCTCTTTCCCCATAAAAGAAAATAACCGACAAAATGCCTCATACATAACATATGCACGTCAAGGGACTACACTCTTCCCTGATGAATCTCTGCATAATGCAAATACCACCTGGGTTGCCTCAGGGATCTATCATGGGACCAGTTTTACGGTGGAACTTGATATGCTTACAGGTTGGTGTCATAAAAACTATTTATTCTAATGGAAACGCTTGTTTAGACGATGGATATAAAACTGGTATGTCGTGGATGTAGAACAGACAGTTGTGTCTTTTGTTTTATATTTGAGCACATTTTTCAAAATGGTTGTGTTTGTTTATTTTGTCTCCTGAAGTGAAGCAGCAACTTCAGCATAGAGTGTTCTATTATTCAACCATTTAAAACTTAAATAAAAGAAGTTTAATCTGATTTTTGTTAAAAGTAATTTTTTCAGCACACTGCATTACCTTTGTAGATGGGCCTATTTTTCATTTAATATTAATACATATTGATAGTTGTAACTAGCTTACGTTTAGGAAATGAGGCCTATTTAACAACTGGCCTTCTCTACCCTACTTCTACATTTTAACAGTTATTTATCATTTTTATGTCTACGAATCTATTTATGAGTATATAGCAAGTGATTACGAACCGATTATTGACAATTCATAAAAATAAGTCGTGATAAATCCAATAAATGAATCGGTAAGTAGGGTATTATGATCTCAAATAATGTATCTACATAGAACAGTACTCATTCACTAAGAATAGGTGGATAATACTATCCCAACTTCACCAAGAACAAAACCACTATTCCTTAAAGAACACGCCACTAAAAATCACTATTCGAATCGTATTTCCCAGCAATACATCGGTGGCGACAGCCAGACTTTCAGTTAGCACTAGATGGAATTCTAAAACAGCTTTCAGGAAGCCTTAAAGAAGGCAAGGACATGAATACCGAAGCCCGGCTTACGACCGGCTTCCATTCGGACACGTATTGTTAGAATGTCATTATTACTTTGTAGGAATTGAATTGTTTTGTGCCTGTTTCAATGGTTTGTAGTTTTTGGTGGTGACGGCTTTTGGCATGTTGATAGAGTTGCAGTTATGGGAATTTGGTGAGGGTGCATAAAGAAGTAAAAGAAGACTGAAGTATGAAAGAAAAATTAATAAAATTAAAACATAATGCATTTTATTTTTTTAATGCTTTTTATTTTTTTGATTCAATACCTAAAAAATAATGCATCGAGATAATGATTGTGTTAAGGGCGGAGTCCTGGTGTCCTGAAATACAGGCTTGCAGCCTTGTTTAGGCACCAGTCTCCCACAATAGTAATAAGCTTGTTGAGACAAATGATGTATTGTGTAATATTGTGGTGAGAAATAAACATATTATTATTATTATTATTTATCACAGGCTCGCGTTTTCAGCACTCTGTCACCTGATGGTAAGCGATGATATGGTTGACGATGGGGCACGTTTGCGTAGAAGTAACCTATTTACTCTTGACTTAAAGGCGCTAGGAACATAAAACATGTACAATCTTATCTTAACTTTTTTTACCTTTTTGTTTTTAGGGTTCCGTACCCAAAGGGTAAAAACGGAACCCTATTACTAAGACTCCGCGGTCCGTCTTTCTGTCTGTCTGTATGTCTGTCTATCTGTCTGTCTGTCTGTCTGTCTGTCTGTCTTTCTGTCTTTCTGTCTTTCTGTCTGTCACCAGGCTGTATCTCATGAACCGTGATAGCTAGACAGTTTAAATTTTCACATATGATGTATTTTTAAATAGATTTTTATTATTAGTTAGTAATTAAATACTAAAAACAGAATAAAATAAATATTTAAGTGGGGCTCCCATACAACAAACGTGATTTTTGTGCCGTCTTTTGCGATAGTGGTACGGAACCCTTCGTGCGCGAGTCCGACTCGCACTTGGTCGTTTTTATTTAAATAGTACGTAGTTTTTTTACCTCATTGATCGGAATTGTTTCAAAAGAATTAAATATGTAGAGAGTTGAACGAATTCCGAAAATACTTTAAACCAATTCCAAAAAACCCTCTAGAAGTCTTTGATAAAAAGTAAATTACTAAGTAAGCAAAAAATTACGCAAATCTGTAGCATGACCTAATAACACCACTTGATATAAAATAAAAAACTCACTGAAGCAAAAGAAAATTAGTTCCAAATTTAATGAGTCCCCATTACCCCGTGTTTGATCCCTGAATATCAAGTAAAAACCAATTAGGCATACTTTAAATAAACCTTTTTAATAATTTAATAATAACATAAGTCTTTCATGTACACTTAAAGAGTAATTTGTTAAGAGTCAAAGGTTTTATCAAAGCGATCAATACGGTATGCTTAAGGCTGCTTTTCCACCAGAGATTATGCTATGTTGTTATGGATGCCTTTGACGTCAAACCAATCATATTCAGCGGTCCACATAGCTTAGCACTGGTGGAAACGGGTTCAAATAAGCTATCTGACAAAAATTATAAATGCGAATTTGGATGTTTGTTACTTAATCATGGCAGAACGGCAGAACGGATCTGGATGAAATTGGACACAGAGAAAGATTATAGTCTGGCTTAGCACTTTTCATCTCGGTATAATGTTCCCTTGGGATAGGAAAACACTTTTCACGCGGGCGAAGCCGCTGGCAGAAGCTAGTTTTAAAAAAACCGGCCAAGTGCGAGTCGGACTCGCGCACGAAGGGTTCCGTACTTGGTAAATTGCGGTTTACGATTTATGACGTATTTAAAAAAAACTACTTACTAGATCTCGTTCAAACCAATTTTCGTTGGAAGTTAACATGGTAATGTGCATAATATATTTTTTTTAGTTTTATCATTCTCTTATTTTAGAAGTTACAGAGGGGGGGGACATACATTTTACCACTTTGGAAGTGTCTCTCGCGCAAACTATTCAGTTTAGAAAAAAATGATATTAGAAACCTCAATATCATTTTTGAACACCTATCCATAGATACCCCACACGTATGGGTGTGATGGAAAAAAATTATTTTAGTTTCAGTTTCATGTATGCGGACCTCCAAATTTTTTTTTTTTTTTTCTATTTTTGAGTGAAAATCTAAATGCTGTTCACAGAATACATCTACTTACCAAGTTTCAACAGCATAGTTCTTATAGTTTCGGAAAAAAGTGGCTGTGACATACGGACGGACAGACAGACAGACAGACATGACGAATCTATAAGGGTTCCGTGTTTTGCCATTTGGCTACGGAACCCTAAAAATGGAAGGATGCGTGCAATAAAAACAAATAAAAAATACTTCTACTTCCCAAAACAACAAACAACCTTGCAAAATGTATCAAAGCTTCATAGATAGACTCGTAATACGGTTGCAACCTTGCACAGTTCTTCCACAGGTTGACAGTTTGGCACTTAATAAGTTTGCAAGCTGGCACAGTTCTAAACAGTTCGTAGGTAGGTACTAAAAGGTTGAAAAAAACGGAACTGATTCATCCTGTTCCCCGTATTATTTAAACTGTAGATACTACGGTGGTACTGTACTATGTATGCGCGAGTGGTGTAGCTATTTGCAGAACAACCGGTCCCCGTGCCTTCTCTACTGTCGATACATCACATAGCTCGAGCTGCACATCTGCCTCGCTCAGCTACCTCGCAGCGGCGCATCTTTATAGCATATCTTACTCGCTCCGCTACACAGCTTAGCATTAGTGGCAATGGTTACATAGTGTTGTAGCTTAGCTTCCACATTTTTTCAGCGTAGCTGCATAGCAAATCTCTGGTGAATAAACAGCCTTATACCAGTAAATTTGCTAAAATACTCGGCTTGTTATAATATGAAAAGAGGTTTGTTTACAAGGGGAAATTGAAAAAATAACCATTCATGAATCATGATATATCGATGGTTTTATGCCCTATCGTAAGATAGCAACGATTGGAAGGGTTAGGATCACAGAGTACTTTTTTTATATATGAAATAGAGGTCTATCTCCGCTACAAAATTGAGAAACGGAAAGTGTCGCCCTCTGGATACAGGTTTTGAAACTATTGCCAACATACTTGTTTTAATAAATTTTAGGGAACAAAAAGTACCACGGTTCGCGAGAATCGAACCAGAATTCATTTGTATGTCAGTCTGACGCTGTACGAATAGGCTATTCAGACGTTGCTAATGAAAATGAAAATTAAGATTACTTGCTGGTACTTATTTCAAATTGTACATCATGAATACCGCCATCTCTGTGCTGGTTGTCTAGTTAACGTACGATATAATAACGACAAATTAAAATGTCATTTAAATGTATGGAGTGGCAATACTTTAAGGTGTCCAACCTAATTTTATACACTTATATTAGAACAATTTCTCGTTTGCCACTATTAAGATTGTCACCCCTGGTTAGGATCGTTTTAAAAATGGAATTATGGAATAAGCTTCCATTATTTTGATGTCAATTTTTATCTGTGCTTTTGTGGTGCTTTTTTTCAATGAATTTGAAACAAAAATGCAAGATTTATCATTTTGAATGTGGGATCAGTGTTGCCAACTCGGATTTTGAAAAAGACGTAGGTCAGACCAGAAAATTACGTACAAATGGTAAAATTTGCTTATCATAAATACAAGTATAATAACATATTATAAAACTAATTCAAAATGAATTTATCGTAATAAACAAAATATTTTTCTATGAATTATCACATGTAGATATTATAAAAAACAACTATTATCCGTATCGGTTACTGGAATATTACTTTTGATCGCGGATAGATCTCTATCCAAAGTTTCATTTGTACGCGTTGTTTTATTCAGTTTCACCTACGCTGTTCTATTCATTTCACTCAGAAAAAAGTACCTAGATCTACGTAAAAAAATGATGTAGAGTTAGCAACGCTGTGTGGGATTCTCTTTGTTGACGGTTTTTTTTTTTTTTTTTTTTTTTTTCAATTTCCTACCGCGGACATGTGGCAGTCCGCGCTCTTTTTTATTGTGTTTATATTTTGTTTGTTTTTTTTTTTTTTCATAAGAATTGCAATTGCTAGACTCATACGTTGGACATTATTTTAAGCTTACTTAACTAACTTAAGTCTACGTGAGTTCATCCCTCAATAAATACTACATATATATACACATACACATTACACACTGGCATTACAATTTTATGTTTCTATTTACTACTTATCATAACTATTTTTTTTTTTTTTACTTATTTCTATTGATAGGTACACTGCTTATGTTATTTACTATTTTGTTTACTTATATCTATTGGCACCCTTTCGGGGAAGATGCATGGCAATGCGAGCAAACCAGTCCCGGCCGACCGACGGTTCCGGTTATAGAACCCCGTCGTTAGGACGTTAAGGTGAGTATGACTGACTCGCTCCACCATGCAGCTTTACATATATATGTTTTTTTTTTTTTTTTTTTTAAATTGGCTTACAGTGTTAGACAGGGTGATGGGTTTGGGCATGTGTTTGGGTTGGAGTTTTTGGATGGGACTTGTTAGGTGGTATTTTGGTGATGTCTGCTGACCAGGGACTTCGCTAGCGTGAGCAAGGCCTCTATGACGACTACGTCTCGATGCTGCATGGCCGTCTTAAGATTGTAGTTGACGACCGTTTTAGTCGGCGCATCCATCGCCTTCTTAGCAAGGCGGCCTGCGGCGTCATCGGCATCGTCAGTGTAATAGACACAACTGACTGTATGTCTGGACACTGCCACTACCGCGTGGGGGATGCTGTCGTGGACCTGAAGCCTCCTGGACTTGGTGTTGATGATGATGACGCTGTCGTAGGTCGACCCCTGAGCCTCGTGTATGGTTAGCAGGCGCGACCCTTCGCCGGAACCAAATCCCTGGCTCGCAAGAGAAGCTTTCTCCCCCTGCGTATGAACCAGGAACAGGGTGTTTTGGGCAGAGCTCGGTATTTGCGCCCCTGTGTAACCTTTCACCCTCAGGGAGTGGACCCGCGACAGCGAAGACTTGGAGGAGTATATACCGGGGTATATCTCACTCAGTGCAAACGCCACGTCCATTGGATTGCGGTGTGTGCAGAGAAACTCCTGGGTGATGCCAGCAACCAGGTCTGGACGGGTATACCTAAGCTCGAAAAGGTTCTCTCTGTCCAAAAATGGAAGCTGGTTAACGTCTCCGACGAGGACAAGCTCGCTTGCTCCAGACAACTTTACTGCCATGACTATGGCCCCAAAGTGGTTCATAAGAGCCTCGTCTACCGTAAGACGGTAGCATTTGTCCTGGCTCTTGAAACCATTTGCTAGGATTGAGGCCATAGTGCGCACCTTTGTCTTTGCTCGGTCTCCTAAGCGGCGCGCAAGCTTTTCCCTGAGATCCTTGGCAGCTTCTGTTGTCGTGGTGGCTATCACGTCCCTGTCCTCGTCGAAATGCTTTACCAGCCAGGTTGTCTTACCGCAACCCGGAACTCCGTTAATCCACCTGATATTGGGTACCTCCCAACTTTCCTGCGATGCCGGGATACCTGAGGTCTCTGAAATGGACTGTGCCATTTCCAGGATCTTATCATCCGGCATGATTTTGGTACATTTGGCGGTAACCACTATCGGGTCGTCATTTGGCACAATGAACTTGAGTTTGCCCGAGCGCTCCGTCTCCTCCCTGTCCAGGGCCACAAAACCACTCCTCGCGCTGTAGGCTGCCATATACGACCCCGTCATTTCCCCTTTGATGACTTGGGATGTGACGTTGTCGTACACCGCCGCCCCAGCTTCCTCGAGCAGTACCCTTAACAGACCTTCTGTGTCTCTCTGGAAGGTCTGCAGGATCTTCCTGCATGTCGTAAGATTGACCTCTCTGGTTGCTCTTACGATTGCTACGTACTCGAGGAATGCGCTTTTTACGTGGTCCGTGGTACCCGACTCTACTGCGAGGGTCGGCAGGCTGACTTGCCCTTTGTCGGCTCGTGTTGGCTTAGGCTTTTGCTGAGTTGGTTTCTTTGGTGTTTTTCTGAAGAACCTTTCCAGTGCTGTCTCCTGCTTGTGAGATGGTGATGCGTGGCTGGTGCTTGGGAGCAGTGCACTGAGGAAAGTGCCAAACGCTTTCAGGCGACTCCTCGACCGGGCCCGGTCCTCTGGGTTTATGGTGTTGCACTGCTCCTTTGCGGCTTTTTCGGCTGCTGCCTTTTGCTGGGCCCTTTCCGATCCGCTTTGAGTGGTGGGGCTTATTGAGGGGCTCGTCGCGCTGGCTGTTGTTTGTCTGGGGGCTTTGAGGAAACTAAGGGTTTCCCCTCTGTCCTCGTAGACAACGACCTCATGATGTTCTGAGGCCTTTAGACAGCCAAAGCGGTCTGCGACGTCTCCTCTCTCCCCTCCCACCACCATTGCGTCCACACTTATGGTTCGGGCCGCGGCTGACGTGTAGTCTCCTGCGTCCCTGATCTTCTGAAGCAATGAGCTTGCCTGAGCAAATGGAGTAGCCTCCCCCCACTCGAGTAATGCGATTGTTTTCCCTTTAAACCGCATTAGACGGCATCGGTGAGTGGCCACTTCTACTTGAGGAAGTGCAGCATACTTGCTGCCTTTTATGCTTGTTTTGGTAGTGCTTCCGTTAATCAGGGCGGCAAGGCCCGGTGAAAGGTGTATTCGGGCCGCAGCTCGACTTGAGCCTATGCAGAAGCCTATGCCTAGCTTCTCCTGTTCCCTGTTCATGAACAGAGCGACGCCTCGCAGTCTGATGCCAGGGACTCCGTCTTCTCCGCATGCCAGGAATTGTGTGGTAGTCATGCTAGGGGCTGGTTGTAGGCTGGCTGTTGCTGCTACCGTTGATAATAGCCGTTGGTTAATGTGTGTGTGTGTAACTTGTGTATCCGTCAATGGTGTGCTTGTTGTTGTTTGTGTTGTTGTGGTTGTTGTTTGTGGGGTTGTTGGCTGTGTGGTTGTTGTTTGTGGGGTTGTTGGCTGTGTGGTTGTTGTTGTGGTTGTGTATGTTCGAATGTGTGGTCGACTTCGCAAGGTTACGTCCGTTTTGTTAGCCTTTGCTGCGATTGTGGCGACTTTGCTCGCGAATGCCAAGAATGGAATCCTAGTAGCCGGTCTCCCCATGATTGTGTGGAGAGTGGACTGGCTAAACTGGGTTTCGAATTTTACTTCGAGCTCCATTCTGTCTTGGCTGAACCTTGGGCACTCGAAGAGCAAGTGCCAGACTGTCTCTTCGCAACTTGGGTCACAGACGCACGAGGGACTATCTTTGAGATGGAAGCGGTGGAGATATGCTGAGAATCCGCCATGTCCTGTAAGGACTTGTACGTGGACCGGTGTGAGCACTGCGTCTCTGAGTGTCCTTTTCGCCGCTAGGACGTCTGGAAAGAACACTTTCGTAACCGATCCTGTACTCGAGGACTCGTATCGCGCTTGCCACTTCCTTATAGTCCCCTCCCGTATCTTCCTCCTCACGAAAGAAACGGGGACCTTGCTGTAGTCTGATGTGAGTTTTGTTAGGGCTGCCTCCTTGGCCAGCTCATCCGCTCTCTCATTCCCGGCAGTTCCCACATGGGCCCTGAGCCAAAAGAGCCTCACTTCTCTGCCCTCCTCTCTGATTTCACGGACGCTTCTCTTGATTTGGAGTGCCAGGTGGTGAGTGACAGACGGTCGCCTCAGCAGATCAAGTGACGATCTCGAGTCACTTAAGATGCTTACGGAGGCCGCCTTGGATTCTCTTGCCATCCTGACAGCTCTGAAGAGAGCATACATTTCCGATTGGAAGACTGTGTTGTGAGGCTCCAAGCCGAAGGTGTTGAACCTTGACTCCGTCCCGTTTTCCCACCAAGTTAGGGCAGCTCCGACTTTCCCCTATATCTTGCTGCCATCGGTGTAAATTTGGGGACCGAATACTTGGTGGGTTGCCAGGGTTTCGGGAGTCAAATTCTCTAGGCATTCATACTCGGTTGTTGTGAGTTGCGCTGGGTGGGGATTTTTGGAGTGGTGCACGTTGCACTCCAGCACGCGGCCCAGCGGTATGAACTCTTGGGAATGTCCCTTTTTGATCTTAAAATCTTTTTTTGTTGACGGTTTGCTACAGTGTTACCTATGGCTTATACCTATTTATATTTTTTATTAATCATGAATATAATATATTCGGGAGGAGCTCGTGGCTAAATAATAACAGCCGCACGGGTCGATCTTCAAAGTTAAGCAACGCTTGCCGAGGTCGGTCCGTGGATGGGTGACCATTTCAACATATCAAGTTTTCCTCCGTGCCTAGGAAAGCACGTTAAGCCGTTGGTCCTGGCTGTCATTTGAAGATCTTTGACAGTCGTTACGAGTAGTCAGAAGCTTGAGATCTGACACCAGTTTTGCCAAGGGGTATGGTGTTACCCAGTTACTGGGTTGTGGAGGTCAGATAGGCAGTCGCTCCATGTAAAACACTGGTACTTAGCTGAATCCGGTAAGACTGGAAGCCGACCCCAACAACAATTGGGAAAAGACTAGGCAGATGATGATGAATATAATATATTGATACCATTACACTTGTTTGTCAACTAGTTTAAATTAGTGTTGTTTGAAGTATTATTTGAATAATGAAATACTGTATTTTGTCTACGGCTTCAACCACATGAAAGTAAAACATATCCTACAGAACACGTTACCTCGATAAAATGTAATCCAGGTTAATCCAGGCAACCCATCCAATGTATTCAGGCGTTTTGCGTGATGGATTAACAAACAATATAATATTACTATTCATAAAAGAAAACACCGTATAAAGTAAATAGCTAGAAACTCAACATATTATTCCTAAATACACGCTTGCATAAGGCGGGAGCATACAAGCGTGCTCACTTAAACGACTAGATTCTTTAAGGGCGCAGTTGCTCTCGACGCTAGTCACTCCACAGCGGAATTAGAAGCAACTCGACCAGTCTCCACGTCCACATCGCTCAAGTGGGGGACGTGTGCACCAGCATTTACGTTATTAAAATTATGTATGTTGTTGTTGTGGAGAATGTGCTGTCGGTTGCGAGTTTATTGTATGGAGTAGAAAGGATTTTTTCTAGTCTAATTTCAAGCTGCAAATGGATTGGGCATAGTAGTGACTGGTGATATTACCGTATGGTTAGAAAAAAACCAGCCAAGTGCGAGTCAGACTCGCGCACGAAGGGTTCGTTACCATTATCGCAAAAAATGGGAATATGTTCCCTCGATATAATTTTCCCTTTAATATGAAATGTATGAATAATGATACTTAATATAATATAATGTTAACTGTGCAAATTTTTTATTGAGTATGTATATTTGAAAATAAGAAAGTAAGAATAAATAAGTTTATTTGCGTATTTAGTATGCGTCACAACCACGCAAAACGGTCATCGCTCAGCATAATGCTGTATTTCGTATAATCATTTAAATTGCAATGCCCTAACAGGCAACTAAGTTCTAAGAACCTACCTACCCTATATCTTCTATTTTCAAAATTCTGTACAATTTGTTCGAAATAAAGAATTTGAATTTGTATTATGCAGTCCGGGGTCTGAACGTGTACCTAGTTGATGTAAATAGGCTCGTACATGGGACTAAACAATAAACTTAGTTTTTAATGGTCAAATGTATGTAACCTGCACCTCTGCCTAATTTCAACGAATACAGGTTTGATGTTACGTTATGTTTTGAGAAGAAAAACAATGCGATTTAATTTGACTTTCGAGATTTCACGTGAGATGAGTGCCTGTTTGAGTGTTTTGTTCATTCAGATTAGAAATAATAAGATATTTTAATACTTAGACACATAAATCTGTATCTATCGTTCGTTCGTAATTGATTTCCTTTACTTTAATAAAACAAACTTTTGTTTTATATTTGTTTCGAATATGCTATCACAAAAACAATCTCCCATTGTTTTCTCCCATAATTCATCCGCCACAACATAAACGCCAGTGGCTTACGATATCACAGTACGAAATACCTTTTCTTTAAGAGAGAACAATAAATATTAAAGCTTACCGTAGACGGTTTATCGCGCATAAGGCAGGAACCGTGAAAAACGGATAAATGTGGAATCCTTCGTAAATCCCGTTGCCTGAAAAGTTTTAGTACGATACTTGTGTGTGTACCGGGCTTATGCCGTGTGGTTGAAGTCTTGATCTGTGCTCAGGGCTGGCCAGATTAATTTATCTCGTTCAATTAATAATTTAAGTGGAAAATAGTGAACAATACAAATATTTGGCTCAGGTAAAATAAGAATTGTATTAGTGTATTGAAAAACAAGTGGTCCAGCATCTGGTCCCGCCTGTTAAACATAGGAGTGCCGTCAAAAATAGTCCGCCTGTTAGAGGGCATTTATAGGAAATATTCCTGTAAGGTGACTCACGAAGGCCTCATTTCGGAGGACATCGCAGTGCACACTGGTGTCCGCCAGGACTGTCTTCTTTCGCCCTCCTTTTTATAATCGTTCTCAATGGAGTCATGTTGCGCATTAACGAAAGCAGGCGTCGCGGGATAGAGTGGGGATTGACCAACGTCTTGGAAGACCTGGACTATGCTGATGATCTATGCCTGCTGAGTCATACACATGCCGACATGCAAGCGAAACTGGACGACCTGCGCCAGGAGGCGGCGAAAACTGGGCTCAAAATTAACATCCGGAGGACCCAGGAGATGCGTACAGGTGTGAAGAATTCGTCTCCGATGTTAATCGGCACAGAGGTTGTGGAACGCATCCACAAATTCACGCACCTCGGGAGCGTCGTGTCAGAGACTGGAGGAACTGAAGAGGACATCACTTCACGGATCGCCAAAGCGCGAGCAACCTTCGCACAGCTGAGACCTGTGTGGCAATCGCGGAAACTGACCCGAAGGTTTAAACTCAAAATCTTCGGATCCAATGTCAAATCCGTGGTCTCTACGGGTGCGAAACGTGGAAGGTAACAAAGGACATCTCGCGCCAAATCCAGGTCTTCGTCAACCGATGTCTTCGTCGCATCCTCGGAATTTAATGGCCCGAGATCATCTCTAATGTAGAGCTGTTGGAAAGATGCCACGAGACCCCGATCGACCGCCAGATCAAGCGGCGTAAATGGTGTTGGATTGGTCACACGCTCCGGAGGAATTTCGATCACATTCCTAAACAGGCCTTAGATTGGAATCCTCAAGAAAAAGGAAGCGAGGCCGTCCCCGTCAAACCTGGCGACGCACCATATTGGCTGAAGCGAGTATCGGAATGGCGTGGAGCGAGGTGAAGCGCGAAGCTCAAGACCGGTCTCGATGGAGGACTACTGCGGAAGCCCTCTGCCCCAGCTAGGGGTCTTAGGATCTTAAGTCAATTAAGTCAAAATAAGAATTCTGTCTTTGTATAAACGTTACAAAAAGAAAACACACGCTAACATGCCAACCTGTCATCATCAGCCTATTTAATATTCCTACTGCTGGGACACTAGCGTCCTCTTTGTGATGGGACGGGCGATGGGCCTTAATCCACCACGCGGGTCCAGTGCGTTTTGGTGGATGTCACATGTCTTCGAATTTTTGGTTCTTTCGAATGTGTTACATCCGCATTCTAATGCTAAAAAAAGTTTTTGTGCAAATGGACTATTTACTGTATAAAACTAAAGAAACTAAACTTGACACTGGCTAAATGCACAAAACGTCATCATATCATCATATCAGCCGAAAGACGTCCACTGCTGGACATAGGCCTCCCCCAAGCGTCGCCACATTGACCGGTCCCGTGCGTCCCGCATCCAGCGAATCCCCGCAACCTTCACCAGGTCATCGGTCCACCTGGTGGGAGGCCTTCCAACGCATCGTCTTCCGGTTCGCGGTCGCCACTCCAGAACTTTCCTGCCCCATCGGCCATCCGTTCTGCGAGCAATGTGCCCTGCCCACTGCCACTTAAGTTTGGCAATTCTTCGGGCTATGTCGGTAACCCTGGTTCTCTTGCGGATCTCTACATTTCTGATTCGATCACGCAAGGATACCCCGAGCATAGCCCTCTCCATTGCCCTTTGGGTGACTGTAAGTTTTCTAATGAGGCCCATTGTGAGCGACCACGTCTCAGAGCCATAGGTCATCAATGGCAACACACACTGGTCATAGACCTTCGTCTTGAGACACTGTGGTAAGTTGGACGAGAAGACACCGCACAACTTCCAGAACGCTGTCCAGCCGAGTCGGATTCGACGGTTAACCTCTTTCTCGAAGTTGGCCATACCCAACTGGATCGTTTGTCCCAGGTAGACATAATCTTCCACAACTTCGAGTGTAGAGTCTCCAACCTTGATAGGAGTGGGTGTTACATGGGCATTCAACATTACCTTGGTTTTGTCCATGTTCATTTTAAGACCCACTCTTTCGGAAGCTCTACTTAGGTCATCGAGCATTATACTGAGGTCCTCCATGGTCTCAGCCATGACCACTATATCGTCGGCAAACCGAAGGTGAGTGATGTACTCGCCATTGACGTTGATGCCTAGCCCTCTTCAGTCCAGAATCTTGAAGACATCCTCCAGTGCAGCGGTGAACAGCTTCGGAGATATGACGTCTCCCTGTCTCACACCTCGCTGCAGAAAGATAGGTTCCGAGGCCTGATCCTGAAGTCGGACGGACATGGTGGCGTTTTTGTACAAACACTTCAACACCTCGATGTACCGGTAGTCGATTTTGCACCGTTGGAGAAACTGCAGTACAGCCCAAGTCTCGATTGAATCGAAGGCTTTCTCGTAGTCCACAAACGCTAAACAGAGAGGCAGGTTATACTCTTCGGTCTTCTGTATACCCTGCCGTAGCGTTTGTATGTGGTCTACGGTGCTAAAGCCTTTTCGGAATCCGGCTTGTTCGGGAGGCTGGAAATCGTCAAACCTGCGCGCGTGACGATTCGTGATGACTCTTGAAAACAGCTTGTAGACGTGGCAAAGAATTGAGATGGGCCTATAGTTCTTCAATTGGGCATTGTCACCCTTCTTGAAAAAGAGTACCACCACACCTCTGCATCATGCCTGTGGCGTTTTCCCCTCGAGTATGACGGCACCAAACAGCTTCTGAAGGGCCTTAAGTATTGGTTTTCCACCCGCCTTCAGGAGTTCGGCCGTAATGCCGTCATCACCCGGTGCCTTGTTGTTCTTAAGCTGTTTAAGAGCCATCCTAATCTCGTACAGGCTGACGTCCGGTATGTCTTCGGTATAGTGACGGGTCAATCTAGCTCTAGGGTCTTTTACTAGATTCGCGACGGGTTTACTGGTTGACGTGCACAAAACGTGCGAATGGATGTTGCGTGATCTGCACTCTGTTGTCTAATCGATATATTTGATTAAAATAAAAATTAATACTAAACCAAGGTATGTAATTCGAACACTCTCTAAGCTGGCTCCGTACTGCATAATATAAAACCAAATATTAAATTAAAATAATTTTTCTAGGAGTAGCAGCCCTATGAATAGAGTCGTGTTCTCACTAGCGGATCCCGCATTTAAGTGCGTTGATAACGCGCGGCAACGCAAATGATACAACGATATGTGTTCCAGTTAGAAACAGATACTGATCAATATCTGTACTTTGAAACTTAGTTTACTAAGCAGTAGAGGGAGGACTAAGTACACTTGTATGGTAGAAAATTATAGGCAAGTGTGTAACATGGATGATCAGATCATTGTTATACCTTGCCAAATTCGTATATGAAAGTTCTATGGTCTGCGCGGGTGGCGGGGGACGTTACTACTCAATGACGAGACGGCGCAATTTTTTGACTTAAAGACTCCCAGGTTGTAGCTACCAGTTAATACAAACTCCGGCAGGGAATTCCACTCCTTTGCTGTACGCATTATGAAAGTATTCCCAAAACGTTTGGTGCGTATGGGTGGGATGTCCACTATTACCGATGACGCATCGCCGTACGTCTTGTAGTCCGATGATGGGCCGTCCCATCATCGGACTACAAGACGTACGGGCTAGGAGGAATTAGTTCATGCAATTCCAACGCACACTCCCCGAAATATAACCGATAGAAAACCGACAGGTTGGCAACTCGGCGCCGATGTTCGAGGTTCTGGAGCCTAGATTGGACCAGTACTTCATTGGCGATGAGCCTCTTGACCCGTTGTTCGATCTACTCAAGTGCATACTTGGCAGATCCGTCCCAGAGGTGCGAGCAGTGCTCCATGCAATAACGCGAGGACGCCCTTGTCCCGCGAGCACGTGTAACCAGCCCCGCTGCCTTACGCCCCCAGCACCTGGAGACCATGGGAGTGTCACGTACGACTTTGCGCCAAGGTCTATCAGGAGAGTTATTGAAGAATTAAGAGAGTTTAGATCCATTAATATTAAAGAAAATCTGCAGGGGAATATCATACAAATGATGAGTGGACTCTGAGAAAGATATCGTTGTTTAGGGTTACGTAAAGGTAAAGGGTAAAAACAAAACCCTATTACTAAGACTCCACTATCGGTCTGTCTTTATGTCACAAGACTGTATTTCATGAACCATGATAGCTAGACAGTTGAAATTTTTACAGATGATGCATTTCTGTTGCCGCTATAACAACAAATACTAAAAACAGAATAACTTAAATATTGATTTAAGTGGGGCTCCCCGATACAATTTAGATAGATAATCGAACGAAACCCTTCGTGTACAAGTCCGACTCACACTTGGCTGGTTTTTTTACATATAATCTTACTTAATATTATAAAATAAAAGTTTGGATGACTGTATGTTTGTTATTCAATTACGCCAGAACAGCTAAACGGATCTGGATGAAATTTGGCACAGAAATAGATTTTATTCTGAAATAGTACATAGGCTACTTTTTATCTCGGTGTAATATGCCCTTGGGATAAAAAAAAACACTTTTTATTCGGGCGAAGCCGATGGCATATTTGAGGCTTTAAAAGAGGTGACTGCTAAGATAACGACTAATAAAAAAGTATGTAATACGGAGACATATTGCGACGATCGAAAATAAATTGGGAATAAGGGCAAAATAATGATGATGGATGAAATTGATCTAAACTTTTATCAAGTTCCTAAGTCTATGAACCTTGATCTGAGAAGACCTTAATATTGGGTACATATTAAGGTTCTTTCTTCACATAAATTTTATTTTCTTTATTTTATCTTAACACGAGGTCCTCAAACCTACTTTAAACTTTTAAACTGGGTGATATTTTTCTTCATTAAGCAGATAATATCCACAGCTATGTCAAAAACTTAGCTATAAAATTTAAATAACGATATCACTCCATGTAAAACCAGGACACAAAGTACGTAAGCGGCGGCGCGCCGCAGACAGAGGGGCCACTCTCACTTTGACATTTCGGTTTTACAGGGAATATTGGGCAATATTGGACCGAGCTCAGTCGCGGCTGTCATGATTGCTTTGTGCATGCGTTTGTCACGTCATTCATACATTATGTACTGTAACGAGGTTGGTTGCATTGTATGGGTTACCTTTATTATTTGTTACAGACCGAATTTATGCCGAATTTACTTTTTTGTTTTTAATTCTTTCTTTCAATTATTTTTAAGTTATAAAGGTCATTAATCTTTCAAGATGACAAATTAGAAATTCATTATCTAGGATTATAATAAATTATTTTAAGCCCATAGATGAAATTGGGAACTTGTCATAATAATAAGGTTCAAGTCATACAGCTTACAAATATGTTTCCTCCGTCTGCACAGCATAATTTTCTTCTTGTTTAAGATCATCTTTGGTTTTTTGATTTTATTAGGTACCTGTTTTTTCACATAAGTATTAGTATTATTTAAGTGTTTTATTATTACACTATTATTATACTATGTCTTTTTACTCTCCAATATTTATCGTATGTGGCGTAATATTAAATGTTTCGTGATATTAAATGGATGTTTGATGCCCTGTCTACCCTCTAAGGCATGTAAGCATGATATGATGTATGTTTAGACGATTCTATGTATTTATGTTTGTTACTTGGGCAACCTACTCTTTTTTTAATTCGGAATCAATATAGTAGCAACCCTAGTGAATCTGTCTAGTTTAGCTGTCAATTTTCTAAACGGCGGGAGTGGCCCTTCTGTATACTTACTATTTTGTGACCAGGAACACGAAATTTTGTAAACGTAATAAAACTATCGCAGTTTTGCTACGGCGTAGCTGCAACGGCGGTGTCACTGCTACGCGGCTACGCTTGCTACGGCGTAGCAAAGCTCTTTGTTGCATATCGGACGTATTATATTCCACCCGTTTTTAAATACTTTGAATAATAACGGTCATATTCTGTCGTTTTAATTAGAAAACGGATCCTTTACGAGTATCTGGCTTTACTTACTAATGAGTACCTATGTCACCACTTAGTACTGGGAAATTAAATTTATATGAGATTCGCTGTTCTTTGTCAAGTCTATTCTATTATTGGTGTTGTTGTAATAGTCAAAGAATTTTTGTACTGAGAGGCGTATTATAGAAACTGAGAATAGTTTAAGAATTTCTATTACTGAATTTGATAAATACGCCATCCATTTTTTTGTGCGATGATGGTTCGTTTTTCCGGATTTTGTTTTCTTTAATAAGTATTTATTTAGCGGGCAACAAATAAGTCGTTTTCCTGATGATGAGTGACAAAAACTGAAAAGCCTTATGTGCGGAAACTAGTATAAAACACCACATCCAGTAGCTACTTGAGAAGCCATCTTACTAATATTCTAAATGCGAATGTTTGGATGGATATGTGTTTAGATGTACGCAATTACGGCAGAACGGCTGAACGGTTCTGGATAAAATTTGACACATAGATAGATTATAGTCTGGAATAGCACATAGGCTACATCCCGGTATAATGTTCACTTGAGATAAGAAACTTTTAAAGCAGGCGAAGCCACTGGCAGAAGCTAGTTACTAATATTCGTGCCCGCAGAGTGGAAACGGTTCATATATTTTTTTTTAATTTTTGCCCCACACTAAGAATTTCTTCTTGTATAGTGAGTGAAGGTTGGTGAAGGTTGCGGGGATCCACTGGTTACGAGATGCACGGGACCGGTCAATGTGGCGACGCTTGGGGGACGCCTATGTCCAGCAGTGGACGTCTTTCGGCTGAAATGATGATGATTATGATAGTAAGTGCGTTTACAAACATATAAACAACTATCTGTAGGTCATACAAATATTTGTTCCGTGCGCGAATCGAACCCGTGACACGCAGCGCAGAAGTCAATCGCTCAAGCACTGCGCCAACCGTGCGCCCACTGAAAAGCTTCATGTTGTGATCTGTGGTGGCAATCATACATTTCAAACCGTGTCAAAGTCTACTCATACCATAATTTACTACGTTGTCATAAGAACAGTAGGTATTCAACGTCCTGAATAACTTAAAGACTGTCCTACGAAGTAGAACAAAAATTCAATGGACATAAAAAGTATCAACCTATCTCTGAAATCTAATGATCTTTCAGCACTTGATTTTACAGCCGTTTTTTCTTCTATCTTTCTAAAGTTCGACACAGCGAGGCCATTATTAGGATTAATGGCTCTGACTGTGCTATCTTGTGCACATTCATTCTGCCGTCCTCAAGATCTAGTGGTGCTATCTGACAAAATCATATTTTGGGTTTTAGACGAAAAACAAAAATCGGAATAATAAAAATCTATGCTGTTCATCAACTATAAGTCATATGCGAGAGTTTCTGAGGTCAAAATGTATATCTCTTTTAAATACTTACACTAGCGTTTTGCTAAATACTTTCACTCCCTTCCGGAGTCTTTGTTCCCTGATAGCTACAGACTTATTTCTTCTTTTGGTCTTTAAGTCAAGAGTGAATTGGTTTCTTCTAGGCAAGCGTGCTTCAGCGAAGACCACATCATCGCTTACCATCAGGCGAGATAGTGGTCAATCCGATAGAGCTAAGCCAATACATTATAAAAAAAAACAAAAAATGGCACATCGTTAGTTTAAAGAAAGAAATAAAAAATATACCTCCTGGAGTGTCTAAAACGTGGATCCACGCGAGATACAATGGCTTTTTAACTGTTTTAATAATTACGGCACACAACTGGTTCAATCAATTATGTAATTTTATCAAAAATAGGTTTGTTAACATAGCGATTTGGGGCGTTTTCATTTTTTATCCGGAGTGTATTGATAGGTGAAAATGACTGATAAGACAGATCGATAGAGAATCGTTTGCTGATTACTTTGGCATCAATCAATCTGTCCAGACTTTTAACTACGTTGAGTTGGGCTACAGTCTAACCGGTTCAACTGAGTACCAGTCTTACATGGAGCAACTAGCTATCTGACCTCCACACCCAGTAACTGGGTAACACATACCGTGGCCAGTCTGGTGTCAGGTCTCAGGATTCTGACAACCCGTAACGACTGTCAAAGATATTCAAATGACAGCCGGGACCAACGGCTTAACGTGCTTGCCGAGGCACAGAGGAATCTCTGGGTATATTAATATGATCACCTATCCAAGGACCGACCTCTGAAAGTGTTGCTTAACCTTGATGAGCGTGATCCATGCAGTTGTTATTATTTGGCAATCAGGAGAATTACGATGGCATCAATAAACTAAAATTGGCCAATTGGTCAGATAGGGGCACTCTAGCTTGAAGACGGCAGCATTCTGCTTTAACAAATCGGCATTACCACCTCAGGCGCTATTGTAGTCCTTAAGCGATCAATGAAGAGACTGAGATCTTTTTGTGTATGAGAGTGGTTTATCATGCTGCGGATTGTGTGAAGAATAGTTGTAGAAGATTTTGAAAGTAAAAAAGAAAGTAAAACTTCTTAAAAAAATATTTTGTGTGAGATCAGGCAGGAGATAAAAAAAAAAACTATAGGCTTGCGTTTGACCACTATCTCGCCTGATCGTAAGCGATGATGTGGTCGACGGTTAAGCACGCTTGCTTAGAAGTAACCTATTAACTATGGACTTAAAGACCCTAAGGTTTTAGCTATCAGGAAACAAAGACTCCGGCAGGGATTCCACTTCTTACCTGTGCGCACAATGAAAGTATTCGCAAAGCGCTTTGTACGTATGGGTGGGATATCCACCGTGTACCGGTGGTGCATTACCATACGTCTTGTTGTCCGATGATGGAAAGGGCTAGGCGGAATCAAATTGTGCAGTACCAATTTTTTTTTTACTAGTTTAGTGTTACAATTTTCTCCTCTTTCCCTTAAATTATTTATATGCAGAGATCCAAAACAAGTAACTGTAAATGGGCAAACTAATATTTGGGTCGCACGGGAATCTTACTCATGACCTCTAATGCAGGTCAATATATTCGGTAAGCTATATATACCACACCAGTTGAGATGTCAGAAGGCTGTTTTCAAGTCATGTATAGGTAAGCGTTTTTGTGATTGTCATTTTTGGCTCTGACTGTGCTATCTTCTGCAGATTCATTGTGCTGTAACAAATCGGTGTGCAACTCGAGCGCTATTGTCGTGATAAGAATTTTATAGAAGATTTAGGAATAACATTGCTAGAGTTTCTTTAGTAAGGGTGTGAAGAAGCAGATGACACATGAAAAAATATATTTATTTTATGAATGCAGAGACTTTAAACAAGTTACTTACTATAAAAGTTCAATTTATTTATTCGTTTATCCATCCTTAGACTGGAACGCCTTGCAGCAACAAACCAATGCAGCACATGCTTATCTGTATTTATACCAAGGAATAAAATTGAAGTGTCTGTTTGCAATATCAAAATAACAACGTTTTATTGAATGCATGTGAATATATACGATATTAATAACAAATAAGCATATTTCAAGATTTTTGTCGGTCTGTCTGTTCCGGGTAATTTCCGAAACGGCTGGACCGATTTTGACGAAAGAGTAACATAAGCTACTTTTGATCCCGGAAAATTCAAAGTCGGTGTTGAAAATCAAAAAAAAAAAATACGAGTTTGACACGGACGAAGTCACGGGCAACAACTAGAACTAACTATAAAGCCAGGTTTTAGGAAAGTAAGAAATAATATCTAGTTTAATTTGACTCGCAAATTTAAACCCAGAAGCTATTCGTCTAGTTATACTGAACTAGTTGAGTTAGACATCACCAAAACACCACCTAACAAGTCCCATCCAAAAACTCCACGCTAAACACATACCCAAACCATCACTCTGTCTATATATTGTAAAGCTGCATGGTGGAGCGAGTAAATCATACTCACCTCAACGTCCTAACGACGGGGATTCTTTAACCTGAACCGTCGGCCGGGACTGGTTTGCTCGCACTACCATGCATCTTCCCCCGAAAGTGTACCAATAGATATAAGTAAACAAAATAGCAAATAACATAAGCAGTGTATCAATAGAAATAAGTAAACAAAACATTTAATAACATAAAGATAAGTAGCAAATAGAAACATAAAATTGTAATGCCAGTGTGTAATAGATATAGTATTTAGTGAGGGATGAACTCACGTAGTCTTAAGTTAGTTAAGTAAGCCTAAAAATAATGTTCGACGTAGGAGTCAAACAATTGCAATTTTTCATGAAAAAAAAAAAACAAACAAAATATAACAAGGTAAAAAAGAGCGCGGACCACACATGTCCGCGGTAGATGATATAATAAAAAAAAAAAAAAAAAACTTGTTGAGTTTATAGAAGGTTAATTTCTAGTACCTACCGATACGAGTTTTCATACCGTATTTAGTCAAATTAACCTACTATATTATCCTACTACTGTACTATTAACGACAAAATTTGTGAGGATGGATGTTTGTAAGTCATTTACGCAATAACTTCTTAACAAATTTTTATGAAACTGTATAGGGATGTAGCTTATTCTTCTGAACATCATATAGGCTATTACACAATATGGTGTAATTTAGCCAAAATGGATTTCAAGAGGGGGAAGAACTAATTTGACGCAGGCAGAGCCGCTTGCAGCAGCTAGTAACATTTAATTGACGAAAGTATGTAGGATGTGGGTATGTGCCTGATTTTGGAGAGAATTGTACAGCGGATGCTAATTTGACCCTTGCTAATTGTACCTATTAGGACAATCTGCAGGATTAGGAAAACAAGACCAACCGTATATCTGTTCAGTTAATAACCAGACCTTCAGAACAAACTACTCGTAGAACAGACCACTAAGCAGTTGTAGCAAACTCTTCTAATTTGCCCTAATGAAGCTAAATATCGTGGAATTACCACTGAATCCATGAAACTAGTTCAAACTAATAAATAGGAATCTCCACAACTTCTGATCAGTATATAATCATAGCTGAGGTAGTGTTGGTCTAGTCTTTGTATAGCTTGTTTCTGTTTAATAGTTATAATATTTATTTGCGTTACATGCATAAAAACCGGCCAAGTGCGTGTCGGACATCGCACATTTGGGGTTCCGTACCAAACCCTACAAAATCAATTTGGTTGTATTACAAAAAGTAAGGGAATTTCAAAGAAAATCAGATTTATCTATTTATTGGTATTTGTAAGTAAAATATACGTAACTAGCCGACCCCCACGGCTTCACTCCCGTCAAAATTATAGCCTGTGTTACTCGGGAATAACGTAGTTTTCCATAGGTGAAAGAATTTTTAAAATCGGTCCAGTAGTTTCGGAGCCTATTCAGTACAAACAAACAAACAAAAAAATCTTTCCTCTTTATAATATTGGTATAGAGGTAGGTTAGGTTAGGTTAGGTTTCGACCCTTGCTGGAGCTGGAGCAAATGGCCGAGGAGGACGAGGAGGGGATTGTGGAGGTCGCCTCCAAGTCCTCGCACTTGAAGGGAACCTTTCAAAAGTCCCTCAAATGCCGAGCCGCGAGCATGCGCGGCATAGTAGGGGAGCTGGTGAGCCGGAAGGCTTCCGATGAGACGCGGCAGCTGCAGACGAGAGTAGATCGCCTGCAGAAGGAAGTCAGCCAGCTGCACCAGAAGCTGGCTGAAGCCACGGCCCAGCCAACCCAGGCTGAGCCAAGACTTGCGGCAGAGGGCCCCATCTCCTCCGACCTTGAGGATATCCTCCAACCGGCTCCTGCCGGAGAAAAACCTCAGACCGCCGCTTGCGGCGGACAAGAGGCGCAAGGAGCAGGGGCCAACAACCCAGAGGGAGGAGGGCCCTCTTCTGCCTGCCACCACCCCGACCAACCAGCAGGACTGGACGAAGATCGCCGGCAAGGGGAAGGGCAAGGGCAAGAAGACGGCAACAGTCGTCCCTGCCGTCCCCGCCACCACCGCCCCTCCCAGCCAGTCGCAGACGGCAGGCAAAGGGAAAGGGAAAGGGAAGGGGAACGGGAAAGGGCCACCCCCCAAGGCTGCTCCCATAGCCAAAACCGCCGGCACCAGGAGGAACCTCGTTCCTCCCAAGACCGCAGCCGTCGTGGTGACGCTCACCACGGAGGCTGCGGAGCGTGGAGAGACGTACGCGTCCGTGTTGTTGCGGGCGCGTGCAAACGCCGATCCCAGCCAACTGGGGATCGGCAAGGTCTCTTGCCGGCGGACCCAAGCCGGGGCTCGAATATTTGAGTTCCCGGGGGCAGAGGGCAGTGCTCACGCGGACCTCTTCGCAACGAAGTTGCAGGAGGTCATAGCGGACGCGGCCAAGGTGGCCCGGCCCGTGAAAACGGCGGCCATTGAGGTGACCGACCTCGACGACACCGTCACCAAGGAGGAGGTGGTGGCGGTGGTCGCAGCGGTAGGGGGCTGTAGTGTCGCAGCGGTGCGAGCCCGGGACATCAGGCCCGGCCGTGGCGGCATGGGCACCATCCGCATGGAGTGCCCAGTCGCCGCTGCCAAAGCCGTCCTTGACAAAGGACGGCTCAACGTGGGCTTCAGCTCGGGTGCGGTCCGGGCACTTGTGGCACAGCCCTTGCGGTGCTACAGGTGCTTCGGAGTCGGACACACCCGGCCCCTCTGTCCATCCACCGTGGACCGGACAGAGAGCTGCTACCGCTGCGGCAAGGAGGGCCACAAGTCCGCCACGTGCGAGGCCGCCAAGCCGCACTGCGCCGTCTGTGCCGCCGTTGGCCGCCCGGCAGGGTACATGATGCAGGGGAGGATGTGCAATCCTCCCCCCAAGAAGGGAAAAGCACAGGCGCCGAGAAGGCCTGCCGCTACCGCCGCCGTGGCGTAAGATGGGCCTTCGGCTGCTGCTGGCCTGGCTGAGGAGGAGGGGGGTGCGATGTCCGATTAATGCATAGAGTCGAACATCGCATCCTCCAGGCGAACACCAACCACTGCAGAGCGGCTCAGGATCTTCTGATCCAGACCGTGGCTGAGTGGTTGGTGGACGTGGCGGTGGTCGCCGAGCCTTACTCTGTCCCCAGTACCTGGCTGGGCGACCGGGACGGCTTGGTGGCGTTGGTGGCGCGGTCCTCCACGGACTCCCCTCCCCTCTCGCTTTTAGAGAGGGGACCGGGATACGTGGCCGCCGCGTGGGGGGGGGATACGGCCCTGGTCGGGGTCTATTTCTCCCCAAACCGCCCTCTAAGGGATTTCGAGGACTTCCTCGAAATCCTTACGGCAGTCGCCGGGAGGGCGGCACCACGCCAGGTCGCCATATTGGGCGACCTTAATGCCAAGTCGGAGGCTTGGGGCAACCCGGCTGCCTCCTGCAACGTCCGGGGACGCGCCGTCGAATTCTGGGCGGCCTCGTGCGGCGTGTCCCTCCTCAACAGGGGGGCGGTCCACACGTGTGTGCGGCAACGGGGAGGATCGGTGGTAGACGTCTCGTTTGCCACCCCTGCCCTGGCCGCCCGCGTTGTGAACTGGCGGGTGGAGACGGTGGAGACTTTGTCGGACCACCGATACGTGCGGTTCGACATCTCCACCGGCCCTCGGGGGGGGGACGGGCCGCGCTGGCCAATTACCCTTCCCGCGGTGGGCTCTCACCCGCCTGGAGCCATGGAGGCAGCCTTTCTCCAGGACTAGCTCTCACCCCCTGTCGAGCCGGTCCTGGACGTGGACCGCGTGGCGGTCCAGCTCAGGGCGTCCCTGACCGAGGTGTGCAACGCCAGCATGCCTCGGTCGCGCCGCCCGGCTCCCCGTCGCGCCGTTTATTGGTGGTCGGAGGAGCTGGCAGGGCTCCGGGCCGCCTGCGTGGCGGCCAGGTGGGCCTACACGCGGGAGTCGGCGGCGCACTACCCGGTCTCAGGCCGGGGAGGACCGCCTCTACGGCTCTTACCTAGAGGCAAAGACGGTCCTCAAGGCGGCTATGTGCGCCGCCAAGGACTCTGCGAGGGCCGAGATGCTGGAGGGCCTCGACAGGGATCCGTTTGGGAGGCCATATAAGGCGGCGCGGAACCAACTGCGCCCCTTTGGTCCCCCAGTCACGGAGACCCTGGAGCCGGCGTTGCTGGATGGGGTGGTTCGGTCACTGTTTCCGCGCAGGACCGACTTTATCCCACCAACAATGAACCCCCCACTGGGGGGGGTGGTGGCTTCGCCGGAGGAGGAGGTCCCTCCAGTATCGGTGGAGGAACTTTGCGCGGGGGTTCTGTCCCTCCGCGCGAAGAAGACGGCCCCTGGACCGGATGGCGTCCCCGCACGGGTGGTGGCCATCGCGGCGTCCCTCATGGAGGACAGGTTTCGGGACATCTTTAGCGCGTGCCTTATGGCTGGGAGGTTCCCGAAAACAGTGGAAGGAGGAGCAGTTGTGCCTCCTCCGGAAGGAGGGACGCCCGGTGGACTCCCCCTCGGCATACCGGCCCATCGTTCTGCTCGATGAGGTCGGTAAATTGTTCGAGGAGATCATCGCCACCCGGCTAAATAGCCAGTTGCGGGTGGTAGGGCCTGACCTGTCGGACGCCCAATTCGGTTTTCGCCGAGGGCGTTCGACGGTCGACGCGTTGGCCCTACTCAGGGGCCACGTGCAGGAGGCGGTCGAGTCGGGGGACGGAGTGTTGGCGGTGTCGTTCGACATTGCCAACGCCTTCAACTCCGTGCCCCACTCGACCATATTGGAGGCACTCCGGTACCACGGAGTGCCTCCATATCTGCGGGCGATCCTGGCCAGCTACCTGGAGGACAGAGAGGGCCTCCTGGTGGACAAGACGGTCAGGATCAGGCGCTACGGAGCGGAGTGCGGTGTTCCGCAGGGGTCGGTGCTAGGGCCCCCCTTGTGGAACATCGCATTCGACTGGCTCCTGCGGGGCACCCTCCTCCAGGGCACGAGTGTCATCTGTTACGCAGATGACACTCTCCTCGTTGCCCGGGGGAGGGACCTTTGGGGAGGCGGCCTGTTTGGCCTCGGCTGGCGGATCCTTGGTGGCAGGTAGGATCCGCCAGCTTGGATTGAGGGTAGCGCTGAACAAGACCGAGGCCGTGTTCTTTCACGGGCCTCGGCAGCGCTGCCCTCCAGACGCCCACATCGTCGTGGAGGGCGTCCGGATAGGGGTCGGGGCCCAGATGAAGTATCTGGGCCTCGTGCTAGACAGCAGGTGGCGCTTCGGCCCGCACTTCAGCGGGCTGTCGACGCGCCTGCTGAAAGCCGCGGACGCCCTCTCATGGCTCCTCCCAAACTTGGGAGGGCCGAAGGATCGATGCCGGCGCCTCTATGCCGGCATCCTAAAGAGTATGGCCCTCTACGGGGCGCCCATCTGCGCGGACTCCCTCCACAGGAGGGAGAACGCGAACCGCCATCCGCAGGCCCCAAAGGGCCATTGCACTGCGGGTGGCGAGAGCCTACCGCTCAGTGGGCTTTTCGGCGGCGTGCGCTCTGGCGGGCACCCCTCCCTGGGAGTTGGAGGCATGGGTGCTCGCCAGAGTGTACGAGTGGACGGCGCGGCGGAAGGCGCTCGGGGAGCGCCCCGCCGCGGAAGAGCGGGAGGCAGTGCGGCGGGAGGCGAGGGACGCCATCGTCCTCCATTGGACGGAGGACCTCGCCACCGCCACCTTTGGACGCCGGACGTTGGACGCGCTCGGTCCAGTCTTGCAGGGCTGGCTCGAGCGTACCCACGGTTTCCTCTCATTCCGTTTGGTGCAGGTGTTGTCCGGACATGGTTGTTTCGGAACGCACCTGCACCGGATCCGGAGGGAGGAAACCCCGGCGTGCCACGACTGCGGCGCGGAGGAAGACACGGCGCGGCACACCCTCGAGGTGTGCCCAGCCTGGGCTGAGCAGCGCCGTGCCTTGAATGAAGTTGTCGGGCAGGACCTCTCACTTCCCAGTGTGGTCAACTCCATGCTGGGGAGTGAGGAGGCCTGGGCGGCGGTTGCCTCCTTTTGCGAGGTCGTGATTTCGCAAAAGGAGGCGGCGGAGCGTGCGCGGGAGGACGATCCTCTCGCGCCGCCGCTCCGCAGGCGAAGAAGGGGTGGGAGAAGGCGGTTGTACGATCGTCTCCTCCCACCACCTGGTGGTGACTAGCGGGCGATAGGCGCGGGGGCGCCTCTCGTCTGCATTGCACTAGTCACCACCCCGTCGGGCGGGAATGGCCGAGCACGTGGTCATTCCCGAGCCCCTCCACTAAGGGAGGGGCGTGAAGGCCCCGCTGTAAAGGCGGGCGGTCGTCAGCGGAGGACTGGGCGTAAAGGCTGTGCCAGTTTACCAGTCCTCCTCCAAACAGACGATGCGGGAGTGCCGCTGGGTTATTTTAGTGGGTATACCGGAACTTTCCGGGGAGTCCCACATAGCCCGTCCCCATTCCCCCAATGGGCGGGTATGCGTAATGAATTTTTTCCCAGCGTGATCAAAAAAAAAAAAAAAAAAGGTTAGGTTTCGAAGGGCTGTTTCCGCAACTCCACGACCAAGCGCGTATTTTGCGTACGGGTGGGATTCAGTCACATTATACGATTCACCCCAGCTCCTCGAGAAAGGCCAGCAGCGCCTTGGTGCTGCCGACTATCTCCTGCAGGGTACCTGGGTCGCCGAAGTATTTGGCCCTGTAGTCAGCGACTACGGGGCAGCTTAGGAGTAGGTGTGCTGCTGTCTCTTCCTCCACCATGCAAGCTCTGCAGAGTGGGCTGTCCGTGATTCCTATGACAAAGAGGTGCTTATTAAAGGTCCCATGTCCAGTAGCTGTGACCGCACGATTGACTAAGCCACTTAGTCAATCGTAGGACCCTTTTCGTAAAACGGCCGTCAATGAGAGGTAGTGCCTCCTTGGCCTGCCTGCACTCGCTATGATCAGACCATAACTTGCTGTGTTGCTCCCTGGTGCGTTTTCTTACTAGACCGCGCAGAAACCCGAAAGGTAAGGGCACTATGGGCTCCGGGCCCACCGGTGCCATATTTGAGCCCCTTCGGGCGAGCTCGTCCGCAGCGTCGTTCCCTCGGGAGTCGCTGTGTCCTTTGATCCATTGAATGGTTACTTTATTGTGCATACCGACCTAGTTTAGGCGCTGGTGACACTCGTAAATCAGCCCTGAGTTGACCGTGTGGCTGTTTAGTGCTTGCAGGACGGCAATGCTGTCCGAAAGTATACGTATAGGAAAGTTTTTTACCTTCCTAGCCAGGACCGCAGAGGCCGCCATGGAAATGCCCAAGCATTCGGCCTGGAACACCGTGTTGTGGATCCCCAGTGGTGTGGCTAAGCGGATATTTAGGTCCTCTGAGAAGACTCCTGCACCCGTGCCTGTACCTGTTTTGGATCCGTCCGTGAAGATCCGCAGTTCCTCGGGGCCTAACCCCTCGCAGCGGTTATCCTCTTATAACTGGATTCTGTATTTTTTATCAAAAATGACTTTCTTAGGTATCCGGTCATTTATGGCTCTAGTTAGTGGGCTTTCATGGTGGAGACCCTCGATCAGAGCGGTGTGTTGAGTCTCTCTCTTACCCCAGAGCTCCAGTGTCTTAAGACGTACAGCTGCCATCGTCGCCTCCTGCTGTATAAACTTGTATTTAAAAAAAAAAAAAAAACAGATGCAGAGGGGGAAGTCCAAGCATAGCCTCGAGCGCTGCCGTCGGAGTAGTCCTCATGCAGCCCGTTGTCGCCATGCAGGCCAGTCTCTGCATACGCTGTAGCTTGTTCACGGCTGTAGTTAGTTTAGTGCGAGGCCACCAAACTACGGCCCCGTAGGTGATCATGGGCCGAATCACCGCGCTGTACAGCCAGAGTTTGATCTTAGGGGATAGGCCCCACTTTTGGCCTATCATTTTCCTGCATTGCCAAAAGGTGATGCAGGCCCTGTCTAACTTATTGTCTAAATGACTGCCCCAGTTCAACTTACTGTCAAGAATGACTCCCAAATACTTGACCTCGTTGGAAAGCTGGAGCTCTGTATCGAACAGCTTAGGCAGGCGGAAGGGACCTAGTGCCCTTTTCTGGGTGAACATGACCAATTCAGTTTTAGTGGGGTTTACGACCCACTCTTTCGGAAGCTCTATTAAGGTCATCGAGCATTTTACTGAGGCTCTCCATGGTCTCAGCCATGATCACTATGTCGTCGGCAAACCGAAGGTGAGTGATGTACTCGCCATTAACGTTGATGCCAAGCCCCTTCCAGTCCAGAACCTTGAAGACGTCCTCCAGCGCAGCAGTGAACAGTTTCGGAGAAATTACGTCTCCCTGTCTTACGCCGCGCTGGAGAAGGATAGGTTTCGAGGTCTGATCCTGAAGACGGACTGACATGGTGGCGTTTTTGTACAGACACTTCAACACCTCAATTTACCGGTAGTCGATCTGGCACCGTTGGAGAGACTGTAGTACAGCCCAAGTCTCGATCGAATCGAAGGCTTTCTCGTAGTCCACAAACGCTAAACAGAGAGGCAAGTTATACTCTTCGGTCTTCTGTATAACCTGCCGCAGCGTATGTATGTGGTCTACGGTGCTAAAGCCTTTTAGGAATCCGGCTTGTTCGGGAGGCTGGAAATCGTCAAACCTGCGCGCGAGACGATTCGTGATGACTCTTGAAAACAACTTGTAAACATGGCTAAGAAGCGAGATGGGCCTATAGTTCTTCAGCCGGGCATTGTCGCCCTTCTTGAAGAAGAGTACCACCACACCCCCGCACCATGCCTGTGGCGTTTTGCCCTCGAGTATGACGGAATCAAAAAGCTTCTGAAGGGCCTTGAGGACCGGTTTTCCACCCGCCTTCAGGAGTTCAGCCGTGATTCCGTCATCACCCGGCGCCTTGTTGTTTTTAAGCTGTTTCAGAGCCATCCTAATCTCGTACAGGCTGACGTCCGGGATATCTTCGGTATAGTGTCGGGTCAATCTAGCTCTTGGGTCGTCTGCTAGATTCGCAACGGGTTTACTGGTTGACGTGTACAACTGCCCATAGAAACTCTCGATCTCCCTCAGAAGCTCCGGTTTGGCGGATACAATCCTGCCATCATCGGTCTTCAGTTTCGTGAGCTGGTTCTGCCCAATAGACAGATCCCTTGAAAACACCTTGGAGCCTTTATTTCGCTCAATCGCGTCTTTAATACGCTCGGTATTAAAGCGGCGGAGGTCTCTTTTCAAGGATTTAGAGATCTGTCTATTGATCTGCCGGTATTTGCACGCCTCATCTGAAGACTGCAGGATCATCTCACGCCTCTCCTTCATAAGCTTGAGGGTATGATCAGAGAGCTTTTTGTTTCTCTCTGTACGACGGGTCTTGAAAAACTTAGACCCGACCGTATGGACAGCTTCCACGAACCCGTCGCTGTATTCGTCCACGGAGCTCCCCAGGCACTCGAAACGATTCTGGAGTTCGAGCTGAAAGCTCTCGGGGTTTTGGACCTGGACCTGTGCTGGACGGAGCGTGGACTTCATCAGTCGAGACCTTTCAAGCTTAATATTAATGTTCAATGTGCCTCTTACCATGCGGTGATCGCTCCCGGTTTTTACCGAATTGATCACAGAGACATCATTGAACATTTGCTTCTTGGTTGACATGATGAAGTCGATCTCATTTTTTGTTGCACCATCGGGGCTCTGCCAGGTCCACTTCCGGTGTTCACACTTTTTGAAGAAGGAGTTCATCATATAGAGGCCCTCCTTCTCCATAAAACTGGCCAGTAGGTGACCCCGGTGGTTCCGTCGTCCAACTCCAAATTGCCCCACTTGCAGCTCATCCTCGTCTCGTTTGCCCAGTTTCGCGTTGAAGTCCCCCATGACAACGGTGAAGTGAGTTTTGAAACCATGCATGGCTCTGGAGATATCCTCATACATGGTCTCTACCTCGTCGTCGGGGTGTGCTGAGGTTGGGGCGTAGACCTGTATGACCTTCAGCGAATATCTAGAGGATATTCTGAGTATAAGGTACGCCACCCTGGTCGACACACTCTCGATCTTCACCACGTTGTTCACAAGGGACCTGTGGACGATAAACCCGACCTTGGGACTGTCGGTCACCCTCTCGGAAATAGAGCAGGTTACCGGATTTGAGGATTATCGAGTCCTCCCCCTCTCTTCGGACTTCAGATAACCCTATAATGCTCCATCGCAACCTGCTCAATTCCTCTTCGAGCTCGGTGATCTTCTCGTCGGTCCAAAGTGTGCGCGTGTTGTACGTTGCCAGGTCCAGTCGTCGGTGATTGTTGGGGTAGCCGGATCTCGTCCGGAGATTCTTAGCACCCCTTGCCATGCCGTAACCTCGACCGCTACCGTAGTCGAGGGTAGGCGGGCTGCCGGGCACTAGGGGCCATTTTTTATTTGTGCTATTCATAGGGGGGGTTTTGCCATAATCGCCACGCTTGGCAGGCGGATTGGCGATCGCAGTATGGTTGTTATAGGAGCATAGAGAACGCTGCTGCCCATTCTCTGGTTTGTCCCTTAGTCGCCTTTTACGACACCCACGGGAAGACATGGGATGGTGAAATTCTTAACGTCCGGCACCATACGGAACATAACATCTTGCATAATGCCAATTGTCAATAGTTGGTGGTTGAAAAGTATCTTTCCAGTCCGTTACCTGCACGAAGACGCTTCCTGGGAAGTGTGTTTCTACTAGGACTCGTCTCGTTTCTTCAGGTGACGCTGTGAGAGTATTGTCAGGTTTACGGAGTGTGGCAGGCCCAGGTGTACTCTGTTGTGCCAGTATTTTCCTTACCCTGTTAGCTTGTTGGCAAGATTCAATGTTCCCACAGTACTTACGCCATCCCGCGGTACGTTTGAATCTGATGCCTTTTTTGTAGTTGGATTTGGCTGCGTAGTAGGCGTCCCAGTCCTCATCCGCGCTTGTGTTCATGGCTCTATTCAGGGCCTTCCTTACCTTACCGCGCATACGTTCCAGATCTTTACCCGACCAGGGTTGTTTGCCCGGTATTTTGCGGGGAGTAGTTTCTGGGCAGGCAGTATGGTAGCTGCATATCATAGATTCGGTAAGTTGGTTTACCTGCGTATCTATCTGCGTCGTGTTCTCATAAGCCAACTCCTCGCATATGGGCGGAAGCTTAGAGGCGAGGCTGCGAGTGTAGACAGCTTTGTCTGTGTTGCGCGGATTACGCCTAGGTGGTGTAGGTGCAACGCAGACCTATATGTCAAAGCGGATCCATCTGTGGTCCGAGCAAGAGGCCTCACTAGAGACCTGCCACCCAGTGATGCTTCCCGCTGCGCCTTCTGTCGCTAAAGTCAGGTCTATAATCGTCCGACTGCGTCTGGTTACAAACGTCGGTTCCGAGCCTGTGTTTAGTAGGGAAAGGTTAGTTGTGAACAATTATTCTACCAATGCCTTACCCCTTTCATTCTGTGTGTTCATTCCCCACAGTGGGTGATGTGCATTTGCGTCGGTCTCGATGATAACCTCTTCACCGCTGGTTTCGCAATGCATTACGAGGCGGGATAGGTCACGCGGGGGCGGTGCCTCTGCCTCAGGCATATAAACCGAGGCAAAGACACACGACATCATCGTGGCTCCACGCTGTATGTTCAGCCTAGCTGCAGAGATATCTCTGCAACAGAAATCAATTAAAAGCTGTGCTCTGATGTTACCTGTGACATATATACATGATCTGGGGCGATCATGGGTTGAGGTAACCAGGATCTTACCGCCTAAACCGGAGAGTCCTCGTATTTGGCCGCCCCTAATCCACGGCTCCTGGATCAGGGCAATGGCCGTGTGTTGAACCTCCAACCACTTGCGTAACTGGGCCGTCGCTGTTTGACTGTGGTGGAGGTTCGCCTGTACAACTTTACAAGCCGACGAAGGGGTCGCCAACGCAGATGGGTCCCTCCTCGTCCTCTTCCAGCTGAAGACCGGCGAAAGCGTCGCCCACCCCGTCATCGCGACAGCCGGCGACAGTATGATGTCGTCCAGCTCCCCGCCCGACGAAGGGACGGTGACCGTGATGGCGGTGGTAGTGGGTACGGCCGACTGTGCAGTTGTGACTGTGGCCGTGGACGCTTCCAGGTTGTTGGACGGGGGATTGCTCTCCCCTGCATCGACGAGCTGCCTCGTCACCGGGTCCCATCCCCGAGGAACACACCCGAAACGGCCGTTCGTTCCCTGGAACATGATGTACACCGAGCCCAGACTGAATGACAGTCTGCGCTCGGCGCCCATCAAGATCGGAATGTGGTCCTCGGGAACCCCCAGCACCACGAACCAGCCCGCCTTCTGTCTCTCAGAACGCAGGAGCACCCACCTCTTAATGTCGACAAAGGGGTTCTGGTACCATAGGGTTCTACCCACTACGGTCACGTCTTTGTACACCCCTCTGTCATCTGGGATCGCGATACCGCACCGCACCTGCTTCTGCAGTTCAGCCTGACTCTTGACGACTAGCTGAGTGCTAGCCGAGAGAGTCCTGCTGGAGACCGTCCTCTTGAGCCAAGCTAAGGTGTAATCATCGCTACACCAAAGCTTGAGCGCCCCATTGCCGAACTTCGGCCTGGCGACGAAGGACGGTATCTGCCGCTCTGAAGTCTCCCTCGCGGGGGACCACGCGTCTTCGATTATCAGCCTTTGGATCTCGTCATGGATCTGGTTTGACACCTCTAGGCTGATAATCCCCGTGCTGGCACAGGTTACCGCGACGCACAGGTGTGCGCTGGCAACTCGGGCATAGCTCGTCGCATCAGCCCGCCCGGAATGATCAAGCCGCAGCCGCTTGTGCTCCCCTCGAGGTGACATGGTCTCGTTGAGAGCTCGCTTGGCCACGGCCTGACCCTTCTGCGCTGGTCCCCCTGCTACCGATTGGCTTCCTTCGGCCGCAGTCTGCGACCGTTTCCCCTTCGAGAAGTTCAGGTTGCCTGACTTAGCAGCCTGCCCTAATTGGGAGACTTTGCCCTTACTTCTCCTCTGCTGTTGATGCCTCTCTTTCCGCGTCAGGCCATCCCCTTTGGTACCCTGGGTTGTGTGTACCAGAAGGTTTGGTCAAGGGGCGTGGGTTTGTTTTTTTCTTTTCTTGCCCTTGCCCTTGCCCTTTTGGGTATGTACCCGCCAGGTTTCGGCCGCCGCCCCCGTTTGACTGGTGGTGGTTGCCCCCCCGACCTGCGAAGTAGGTGTAGGAAGGGGATGAGGATGGGGTTGCCTAGAAAGGTTGGAACCGGCAGTGGTATGAATCGTCACCGGCACCTTACCTTTCGCCAAAGGAGGATAAGGATCAGTGCTGGTCCCGTGCAGCCCTGGGCCCTTATGCGATTTAGGTAGGGACTCTTGATTGGTCTTAGCTGCGGTTCTCGCCACAGCCGGACCGGTGCCCGCACTGGAGCCCGTGGCGTTAGCCTTAGGTCCAGGGGCAAGCGGAGTGCTAGGTGCACCCCGCTTATTGGCGCTACCCGTGCTGGGGCCCACGACGATAGCCGCAGGTTGCTCAAGGGACTGAGCCTTTGCCCTGACTGCGGTATTCACCGCAGTCGAATTTGTGCCCGCGTTGGATCCCGCGGCGTGAGCCGCAGATCCAGGGGCAAGCGGAGTGCTAGGTGCACCCCACTTTGGAGTATCGTCAGCTTGCGCCAACTCTACCCCCGTGATATTCAAGGCAGTGACAAAATCCATGAATATGTTGTAAATTTTTCGTCTCTCCGGCTCCCACCCTCCATCGAGCCCGCAACAGGGAACGCCCCACCACTTAAGGTGGGGCGTTAGGACTACCTTCGAGATAAAGGTGCGCAGGGCTGGCTTACAGTGCGACATCAGGTGCTCGTTTGGGCTGGCTTGAACAGAACAGCCCTCCCTTACACCGTCAGCGTGACCTTCACCACCACTTCAGCCGTCCAAGAACGACATCAGTGGACCCCACGCACCTCGCTACTCTCAGAAGGAGAGTTCAGCCGATTGATCGTGAGTTAGCTACTCCCACAACCTCCCGTGTGGTAAGAAATCCGGGCCAAAGTGGCGTGTTGTGTGCAGCCTGCTCCACTCAACCACCAGGATCCCTTCATCCCTCTGTACGGGTCCCCGCGCACGGCACAAACACGCGGGAGGTCATTGCAGTCCTTCATTGTTCTTGTTCAATGGTGGACACCCAGGGGCATGACCTTGCCATCCCTGTGTTGCGTCGCCCGGTGATTTCTGTTACGTCTATTTCATAGGGAATTAGACCAAGAACAGGGCAGCAACCACGAGAAGGATAATCACCGCACTTGCCTTGAGTATCTACACGACCGTAGCGCTCTCCCTCAAGACCACGCCACCTTGCCGTCTCTGAAGGAGTCAGACAAGGTAGGACTGCATTGACAAAGCCAAGCCCTACGAGGCTTGTCGCTGAAAGCTCAAAGCGTAAGTTTGTTAACACAGACCAGCCCCTATACCCGGTATAGAGGTATAGATAATTAATATTATCACCAGATTTGAATTTCAGTTTTTTTTTTTAAAGCTGACAATTTGTAAGGCTTTGGTTCAACAAGATGTAACTACTGTGTAAATTTGTAGACTGTAGATCCAACCATTTGGCTGTAAAACCTGTGTGACAGACGATGAACAGACAAACAGAAGGGCACGTAAGTGACAGCAATAAGGCTCCGTTTGGACCCTTCGGGTACGGAACCCTAAAAATGTAGGTGTTTTTCTCCACCACCATTAGCTAACTGGCATTAAGTCCGTTACTGTAACAAACTTCATGAAGGTTAAAAAAAAACATACTAATAATAATATACTATAACTTTGTCGTGTGCGCCTTAACCGCTGGATCCATATATTGATGAATAAAAAATTGAAATATGCCAGATTACGTTCACGTGGTATAATTTTAGTTCTAGTTGGTACTAATTGGAAAAAAATAATTATAACAATTGTTAGAATCGGTACATTATTGACCGCTTTCAAAAACAGAAGTAAATACAGAAAAGAAGGCCTAAACATTATTGCACTGATTTTAAACTCTTAGGAACGCCTTGTGTGACTGAAAAAAGGCATTAACTGTTTTGTATTTATTAGGTTACGCATTATGATACAGTGAAATTATATTATGTTAACGTTTGCACAAAAATAATTTTCATTTAGATTGAGAATCTATATAAGTTTGATAAAGAATGAAAATTAAGTTAGTTACTATAGGTATCTATCTATAACCTATAAGATAGATATCTTCCTCCACTTCATTTTATACAAGAAACAAATTAAAAATTAAAATCCCCGACACGATATCTTGCGCAAATACCCCGATTCAAACACGATTGAACGGCTACACTGATTTTCATTAAACATTGCCAAGAACACTCCCGATAACGTCACCTTTCAAACAAGAAAACTAAATCACAATTGATTCATCCGGTTTGTTCCCCTCTTTGTCCGTCGGGGGTTAAAAACCATTCTTATAAACAACAGTGCCACATCGCTATAACCAACAATTTACTTGTCTGCTAATATTAAGCGGTTCTACAGTGACTCCGGGGCAAAGCCGGGATTAGCCAAGTTTAGAATGGCATTGCCATGTCCGGATCCAGTCGGATCCCGTGGCTCATGGCTCGAGGCTCGGGGTTCGTGGCTAAGGGGGCTAAGGGGGCTAAGTAAGTTATTTAACACGATTCTGTTGAACTGATTGGACGGATTAGCGAGGTCGATTGTTTCGACCGTTCGTTCACTGGTTTTGGTCAGCAGGAGCTTGGTTCGGTTTAATATTAATATATTATATATTATATTATATTTATATTATAATAAATATTATACTCTTTTGCGATGGTGTTTAGTGAAGTCAAATATACTTTATGGTTGTTTTAAAAACTTTATATGCTTCTTCTTCGCTTCGCTCTTGACAAAGAGGTCGTGCCTACGGTATTTTTGTAACTGGCCTCACGATCTCCGTCTATCTAGTTCTGTTAGAAGATAGTTTGGCGCATTCATTAATTTAACCGCAGATTTAATTTGACTGAAGCGCTCCCCTTTTAGGTGTAGCTCATCCATTAGGTCAACTTAATATGCTACTGTTCCTAAATTGCTCAAGGTTGACAAACAAATTAATAGTTTTTTCCTAAATAAGTAAAACCATAAATACAGTCAAACCTGGGTAAGTGAGAACTGGATAAGTGAGAAAACTCTATAAGTGACAGTAATAGCCAGGACCCGTCATTTTAAGCTCCCAAAACCTCTATTAGCAAGAAACAGAAACCTCTGTAAGAGAGAGTCGTTTTTCCCTCATGGACCTCCGTAAGTGAGACTGCTATTTATCTATACCTCTATAAGCGACAGTTGAGCTTTATTTATTTATATTATTTAGGAGAATACGCGGCGGTTGTTGATCAAGCAATATTCGACAAAATTTATGAGTTAGAGAAAAACATTCAAAATACAAAAACAGAAACCCAAACGAAATTGGCGAATTTTTTTAGTGTAAATAAGTTCTAAATAAAATAAAATTACATAGTGCATGAATTTTTGTTTTGTTTTCGTAAGCATCTTGATACCAACCCTTATAAAGTACTTATATGTCGAAATCTAACGAACGTTACACATACACACTATTAAAAATATATATGTACATAATATATGTTGTGCATATTATGCACATAATTTTATCATATTACATATTTAGGGTGTGTTACGTCACTTAGAAATCTCTGACCATCGATCAATTTTAAAGTGTTTGAGTAAGTGTTTGAAAGTAGAGCAAAGGGCATTAGCTACCTTGTTTTCATTTCGTGACTCCTCCAATTCCTAGTTATCTGCCTCCTCACTTTCAATACATTTGAGCCAACCACATTAAAAATCTTCGCTTTTCACATAACTGTCTTCTTCTATGTCCCACTCACCGGCTGACTTCATTCACTGTTCTTTCTTCGTTATGTCTATTTCTCTGTGGAATACGCTCCCCCAAGAAATCAGGATGGCACCCAATCGATTAGCATTCAAAGTGAAATTTCGGGAGCAAATTCGTAAAAGGTTAGCAGTATTCACAGCGTTAATGTTCTCCAATTATCTGTTTAAGTATATTTGTGTATTTAGTTTATAACTTTTTGTGTTTATAGTGTATGTATTTATTGTTTGTATGTATATCTATGCATTTGAATAAATATCGTGATTTATTCTCAATATTGCACCTACCACTTTTGTCCCTGCGTCACCCAAAGGTTGACGGGTAGAAAATGCCTCAGTCACTAATCCGCCTCTGTACGTTTTGTGCATAAAGTTTTAAATAAATAAGTTTAAGCAATAAGATACTCAATTTAAAAAAGCATTAAAGTAAAATTACTAGTGATTGTTAAAACAATGACTTTTTTTATTATTTTTTTATTTTTAATAACTTTAACTTCATTTTGTACAAAATATGGTTCACTTTTTTGTGATACTTTTGCGCTATAATGTCGTTAAACTATTAGGTTTTTAGTTTAACCGCGTTTAAGCTTAACAATGATTCAAGTTTTGCCCTTAAATTTAAATGCATTTATAGGTTACCAGACTTAAAAGCAGTAAAGTACCGTTAAACGCACTAAAGTCTAACATGAGTCAGTTCCATATTACATAATGTTAAGCTAAATCAACGTTATGTGCTATAACGATGTTTTAGTTAACTACTGTATACGTAGAAATATTTTTTTGCATTTTAACAGACAATACTTTGCTACGAAATAGATACACTAAAATGCCGTTACGCTATACGCAGCGGCATTTTAGTCGATGACCCATAAGATTTCGGCAACACCGATGTTAAACCAAAACGCAAAAAACGTTTTTCATGAAATTGAATTATATTTACGATATGACATGGTGGTCACAGGTCATTTGAAAGTATTTAACTAAATCTATGTTTTGGTACCTCCAAGTCTCAAATAAGTGTTGTCATTGAAAAGTTACATCGATTTAAATTTTTACCGCGGTTTTTGCATGTTATTGAAAACAACGGCTTTGGTAGATAACGGCATTATAGTTATACCACGGCAGGGTACGCTCTTAATTGTATTGAAGACCGGAAATACTAAGTTTCAGGTAATTTTGATGATAAAACTTTAATATCCCTTTTTACCCCTTTAAGGGATGAAATTCAAGAAATCCCTATGTAAGTTTTTCTTTAATTGTTTTGTAGAGCCGAAATACTAAGTTTTAAGTAATTTTGATGGTAAACTATTCATTTTTCTTACAAACTTAAACACCCCTTTTTGAATTTCTTGAATTTCATCCCTTAAAGGGGTAACCCTTTAAGGGATGAAATTCAAAAAATCCTTAAAGAGGTGTTTTTATTTATATTTAGAGGCTAAATACCATTTTCATTCATTTAAAAAAAAATGACAGAATTTCCCTTCCCTTATTTAACTCCCTTATTAGGTTGAATTTCGAAAAATCCCTTCTTATTCCTTGTCTACATTAAAAAGGGAACCTCTGTGCATAATTTCAGCTTTCGAGGTCCAAGGATTTGGGTTGGGCGTTGATGAGTCAGTCGGTCAGTCAGTCAGGACTTGTCGTTTTACCCGACTGCCGAAGGAGGGTAATGTGTTTATCAGTCTATGTATGTATGTAAATTTGTTCCTATATGGCATTCTAGAGACCAAACGCGTAGGCCGATTTTGATGATTGTTTTGTCAATTGATTCGTCTTAATCCTGCGAGTGTTACTGGCTACATTAAAATTGCAAAATAGAAAAATCGCAGATTTTGGGCGCCATATTGTGGGTGCCAATGGGTCATGGCATGGGCCAGGGGTCCAAACCCATCGTGTGGGGAATCAAAATGAAGGGTTTTAAGAGGTGATTACAAAAATATACCTATAAATTGTAAATAATAAAAATATTTAAAAATAACAAAAAACCAAAAACCCAACTAAAAATACGTAAACTAGAAGAAAATCATGCTGTGCTGTCGGAGGATACATCTGGTTTTAGTCAGCCAGCTCGCGCATATCGCGCAAAACATGAATCACACATTACAGTTTCCTAAGTTCGTAGGTAGGTAGGTTTGGCAGGTGTTGCTGTTAGTTAAGGCTTTAGATAATTATGTCATTGTTCAAAAAGTCATATAATGATGGTTTTATCTTTACGGAAGCCTTTCTGTTCGTCGGTTAATATATTTATTTTATCTAGATAATTAATGATTTGATTATAAATATATTCAAATATCTTCGATATCACTGGCACAAGCGCAATGGGTCTTAAGACTCCATACATTGATTTTCATTTTTTTTAAACAATGGTTTAATTACAGCTGTTTTTTAGTTTATTAGGATGAGTACCATGCGATATGCACAGATTGAGAATATGGCTCAAATGTTCACTAATGCAATTTGATACATGTTTAATTCATCATCATGTTCATGTATTTTTTTTTTTTTTTTTTTACTTTGGTAGAGATGCCATCATTACCTACACTACCGGCATTTTTCAAAGTTTTAATTATAGCTTTATTGTCATTTTCATTGCTTGGTGTCATAAACATCGAATTACTATTCTTTTCTATATTTGAAGTTACTTGTATGCCGCAATTTGTTATAGGTTTTATTTTATCTACAAAGTAGTCGTTAAATGCGGTCGCTATATCGGTCGCCATACAGATGTGTTAAATGTGGACAGTCCCACAAGACATCAGAATGCCAGAAGCAAGACCGTAAAGTCCCGGTAACATGCGCATTGTGTAATGGCCCACACCCAGCCAACTACAAAGGATGCCAAGTGTATACGGAGATCTTAACTATGAGGTAAACAAAATTCGCAGATAAAAAACCATACACAAATACATCTCGTTTTAATCTGCCAGATAAAGAGCCTAAACACAATAATCGCAGAGACGAAAGATCCTACGCTAAAACCCTACAAGGAGAGACACGAGACAGCACCTCAACAGGCAAAGAGTCAAAAGTTCAAATCACAACACAACACCTGACAATAGAACAATAACTACCTAAAAACAGAATCCTGCTATGACGGCTCGTCTGACCACACGCCAGTTATACTTACTATAAGCACAAATGTTATAGAAATGACAACTCCAGAAACCTTACATAATAAGAATACTGACTGGGACTACTTCAGAGAGTATATAGATGATAGCGCTGGTAAATGAAACTAGCAGCAGAGACGAAATCAAAACGTCAAAAAGGCAGATGACATAACGGAAACACGAATTATGTATTGTTATTGTAAAGATTTGTTTTTATTTGAGTAATATTTTAAAGTCAAAAATGGAAGGTAGATTCACCGACTGTTAGTTTATTTCAATAAAATAATTGGTAACTATATTCGTTCAAAATATTTGTAAAAAGTATTATTAATTACTAAACAAATAATGTACACAATTACTGTATTTTTACAAACCTAAATCTATAATTAATTGATAAACGAATGTCACCGGATGTTGTTGCTGTGTGACGTCTTGTCATTTGTTTAAACGTATAAATAGGCTGGTTCTAGTCGAAAGAACTCAGTATTGAATTGTATTGAACTGTGCACATATCTTCATAAAATTAAGTTGTGAGACTTACTGTTGGTGTGAGTAATAAAAAGTGTAAACAAGATGTCTGATCGTTATCATTTGAGAATCCTGAGTACGCCCGCTCTTACATCAGAAGAAAGGGATCAACCCGAGCCTCAACTGGACCCATCAACACAGTCGCCTTGCCTAGCCTACCGACCACTCGACCAGGACATACGGATGAGCTGAATTTACTTCGTTGCCAGATCAAGTTGCAGAAAAGGATGTTTTTTAAAAACAAAACACCAATACCCACAAGCTAAGTAAAATTTATTTACCTAATTATGATCTTGACCAGCATAAAATAACAATTGAGTGAACAAGTTACCTGTCTATCCACCGTGCGAGGTAGTTCAGTCTATTGCTAGGATGAAGGGATTTTCATGCTTGCTAAGACGCGCCAAGCAATTGGTAGACACTAATGCTCATTCTTTTGCACTCGTAGCACAATATGAAGTAGCTAAACTAGATATTATATTGTGTATTGGAATTGTGTGTGTATTGAATAGACTTCAAATCAAGCTAAATCTTTTTTTGAATATGGTACCAAGTCATAAAGTTTACTTTCAAGTATTTTTCCTAATGCTCCAGTGGCATAAAATCATAGTTTTACCAAGCTGAACCCCTCGGGTCAAGCATCAAGAACACAAAACAAACATGATTTGCGCGAAACTTTGACTTTGGATATCAAAATACTTCATTAGATGCCACTAAATATGATACACATACAAATAAAACTTACGGTTATGCCCATTATTTTCATATCCCTTAATAGAGGAGCTCGTGGCTAAATAATAACTTAAGTTAAGCAACGCTTGACGATGTCGGTCCATGGATGTGTGACCATTTCAACATACCGAGTTTCCTTCGTGCCTCGGAAAGCACGTTAAGCCGTTGGTCCCGGCTGTCATTTGAAGATCTTTGACAGTCGTTACGGGTAGTCCGAAGCTTGAGATCTGACACCAGTCTTGCCAAAGGGTACTGTGTTACCCAGTTACTGAGTTGTGGAGGTCAGATAGGCAGATTGATTGGTTTAGGTTACTACACCGGTGCACAGGTTAATTTCCATCAAAGCTGTGTATGGTTAAGATAACCGTGTGAACATTATACTCTCGTAATATTTTTCATGTTTCAGATACCATATTGTGTCGCAGCCTGAAGCCTCTGCTGAAGGCTAGCGATTCAGATGCTGAGCGCGAAGGTTGACGTGTCAACATCTGAGAGGTTAAGAAGAACAGCATGCAAGCAGTTCGCTGGTCTTAGCCGAACGGTATGAACGTGCGCAAGTTTGGAATGGAATACTCGGTGAGTCGCTTCCATTTTATTTTGATAGTGAAGTCAAATATTCTCTAGTGATGAGATGCTATTTCGAGTTTTAAGTGTTCATGTTGGAACACTGAATTGGTTGGTAGTGGTTATACCTAGCACTATCACTAGGTAATTAAGACACACCTGGTAAAAAGCAAGTAGCTAATAAGTTACCTATTGGGTTGTTAGTACTTTCCTAGTTTCAACATTTGGTTCAGTACGAACTTTAGGATTAGATATCCCATAAGAAGGAGATGAGATATCCAAAATGACTGAATAACTAGTCGTTTTCAGTGGCAAAGCGAGTTAGTAATGTCGTTGGGCTATCGTAATTGTATCGAGTTAGTAACGGTACTGGTCATTTGCGTGTATTCAGGACGGATCTTGTTGCGTAACGATGTACAACCACCGTCTTCAGATCTGAATTCACTTGCTTACTTTCAAAGTAATATTATGATAACAGTAGATCACGCGATTGTTTTTCTTACATGAAAACTGAGTTAGTGACCGACAGTAAAGGGTTACTGTTGATAATCTGATATTTATGATATTGATCAGAGTTAATTCGTGAAGCTCCTTAATAGTATCAGGGTTAGTTGTTTCCCTTTTATAAGCCATCAGTATGTTCCAAAATCTTTAAGTAGAAAACGCGAATCATGTTGGAAAGATACCCGATCGCCAAGTTCTTTGAGAATTAGACGTCATAGTTGATGACTGTGGTAGTGAAACCAAATCTGATTAACATGTCTACTCATAAGACCAATTCTGGACCGCACCTCATGCGTACCATGTGGCGATGGGTTTTTTTTTAAAGTGGGTTTATGAGTTGAGTATGCATTGCCTTTACTTTGTTTAGTTTAACTTGTTTATCGTCGGACCTTTTTCTAATGAATAGTGTTGTGTGGGAAACTTTAGTACGAAAACTGAAGAGGCCCGGTATTAAGTCCGCGATAGGTGATTATGACAGGATAGTGATCGTTATACACCGAAAGCCTTAAATAGATACGCTTAAACCTACAAGTATGGACACGGTAGGTTAAGGAAGATGCCAGCGGGTCATGTACCAGTCGATGTTGATGTTAAAAGGATTTTAATGATGATGAGCAAGCTCAAAATGTCGAGTAATTGAGTCTATCAGCCGTATTATGTTTGACCGTACCAGTGGCTTCTGGCGGAGGTCGGGGTCTTGAGAGACCGTTGTGTGAGAGCAATATAATTGCTGTTCGGCTACAGAGCCGTGGCGTTAGAGGTTTTACTCGAGGGTTTCTGTAAGCTTGGCAGTTTTCGCTGCAGAAGAAGTTTTAAAGTTTGATTTGAGCGACTGGTGGTACATGGCCCAGGGTAATGATTTAGTTAAAGATCAAAGTTCTAAAATTTCCCTATTGTCACGAACCCAATGATCTAGTTTGGTCAGGAGTAGCCGAGCGTTGTGCGTTGGCCTGTGTGGCAACTGTTGGCCTTTATGGCAACTGTTGGCCTGTGTGGCAACTAAACGCCAGTGTGCCAACTGGAGGCCTTTATGGCAACTGTAGGCCAGTGTGGCAACTGGAGGTCTTTGTAGCAACTGTGGTCCTGTAAGTTGGTTTAAAATAAACACGTTTGTGTAAGGAACCTTACAGAGGATTCCTGTAGAGTTATGAGGTTAAGATAAAGTAAACTCGCATAGTCACGCGAGAGGTGAGGTCACCATGTTAATGTTGATGACGTTCGAATCGACAAGCCTTCGTTACGAAAATTGAAATAATTTTGGTTTTCTAATTTTTATTACTATGCGTAGATTGTGTTAGTAAGATATACAAAGCTGAAGTACCAATTGAGATTGTAGATGATGAATAGACGTAACATAGGACAGACTAAATCTCTGTGTGAACAGGTTCTGAGTTCAGAGAGTTGAGTTGACTCGACAACGTAGGGATGTGCGAGTAGAGCAATTGAGAAGAGAGCTATGTGATGGCTAAAGGTCGTGAATAAGATACCTGGTGTCTTTTTCTTTTGTTTCATTTAATGTGACATTAGTGACTATCAGTGGTACTTGGACTTTGTAATCACGAAGATTAGAAGCTTTTGCGTTCCGAACTTCACCCTATTGATGATCATTTCAATTAATCTTTTGGTACCTCATGTAGAATTATTACAAATGGGGAATCCGCTACAATGGCACAGATTACAGCCATTTTTATTTTCTTTTTCTTCATACATCATGCTATTACTCGCGGTACATCTAGAGCTAACAGTCAAACTGAATGGGTTTGGGTTAATAAAATAGGTGAATTGTAATTAGCATTAAAATATACGAAATCTAAGGCTACTGAATGGCCCTTTTGATTAACTAGGTAAAATAGCCCCTCCCCTGCAATTGAAAATACCATATCCGTTTAGACCCTAAGCATAGAATGGCCGAAACGGAAGCAAAAAAAAAAACAAAAAAATAAGGAAAAAAAAGAGAAAAATAAATAAAAAAAAAGGTTTTGGTTTTAGAAAAAGACTTTGGTCACTCAATGAACTTTGAACGACTAGACCGTGATAGCAAGAATAAATAATAATGAAAAAAAAAAAAAAAAAAAGAACCTCTGAATCTTTATGATCAAGCAACGAACTACGACCTCTGAGTTTCAGAATTAGTTGGTTAAATAAAATTCTGTCAAAACAAGTCAAAGACGGGGCCTCTGAATCTTTATGATCAAGCAACGAACTACGACCTCTGAGTTTCAGAATTAGTTGGTTAAATAAAATTCTGTCAAAACAAGTCAAAGACGGGGCCTCTGAATCTTTATGATCAAGCAACGAACTACGACCTCTGAGTTTCAGAATTAGTTGGTTAAATAAAATTCTGTCAAAACAAGTCAAAGACGGGGCCTCTGAATCTTTATGATCAAGCAACGATCTGCGACCTCTGAGTTTGATAGTTAAATAAAACTCAGTCAAAACAAGTCGTAAGACTAGCCTCTGAATCTTTATGATCAAGCTACGATCTGATACCTCTGAATTTGATTTGAGTTAGCAAAATGGATGTGTAAAAAGGCCTTGGTCATGGCTATGGTTTAAGTTGGATGATTCAATAAAATTTAAGTCAAAACAAGTCAAAGATGGGCCTCTGAATCTTAATGGACAAGCCACTATCTGCGATCTCTGAGTTTGACTCATTCACTCACTCATATTTTAATCTTTTTTTATGATTTTCAGAGATTCGCTGGGCCTAGCAAGGCCCGCTCGTCAGTATGGCCGTGATAGCGCTGGTAAATGAAACTAGCAGCAGAGACGAAATCAAAACGTCAAAAAGGCAGATGACATAACGGAAACACGAATTATGTATTGTTATTGTAAAGATTTGTTTTTATTTGAGTAATATTTTAAAGTCAAAAATGGAAGGTAGATTCACCGACTGTTAGTTTATTTCAATAAAATAATTGGTAACTATATTCGTTCAAAATATTTGTAAAAAGTATTATTAATTACTAAACAAATAATGTACACAATTACTGTATTTTTACAAACCTAAATCTATAATTAATTGATAAACGAATGTCACCGGATGTTGTTGCTGTGTGACGTCTTGTCATTTGTTTAAACGTATAAATAGGCTGGTTCTAGTCGAAAGAACTCAGTATTGAATTGTATTGAACTGTGCACATATCTTCATAAAATTAAGTTGTGAGACTTACTGTTGGTGTGAGTAATAAAAAGTGTAAACAAGATGTCTGATCGTTATCATTTGAGAATCCTGAGTACGCCCGCTCTTACATAGATAAAAATATAGAATTGAAAGTGGCTCTTAAAACTAGTGATGATGTGGAGGACTCAGCAAAATACATAACTACGCTTATACAAAAGGCTTGCTGGATCAGTACCATGGAAAACAACCAGTGTAAAACCAAGACCACTAACTATCCGCTAGAAATAAAATCAGCACTGTTAGAAAAGAGACAAATACGCAGAGTGTGGCATCTAACCAGACTGGGAAGAGATAAAACGAACTTCAATAAGGCCGCCGAAGACCTGAAATGCAAATTAAAAGAATGGAGAGATAACACACTACATATACAACTTGAATCGTTGTCTGCTACAGAGGCAACGAATTACTCTTTGTGGAAGTTCACCAAAAACTACAGAAGACCCCAGGTTGCAAAACCTCCTTTAAAGTATGGTTCTGGCTGGGCAAGAATCCCACAAGAGAAAGCAACTGTTTTTGCAGAACACACCTCTCCAAAGTTTTTGTCAAACAAAAACGGTCGACAAAGAGTTTGACAAAAAGGTGGAACAAACCCTTAAACAAGATTATCAAATGACCTTACCACCGAAACCCATAACTACACGAGCGGTCTGGAGAGTGTCAGTGGGACTCAAAGATAAAAAAGCGCCAGGATTTGATTTAATTACGAAGGAAATCATAAAACAACTACCTTAGAAAACATTTATCTTCCTGACAATGCTATATAATGGTATCCTGAGAGTGCAACACTTTCCAAAATTGTGGAAAGTATCGCAAATTACAATGGTATACAAAGATGGCAAACCACCAAATGAAGTCAGTTCGTTCGGGCCTATAAGCTTACTCCCAATACTGTCGAAGATCTTCGAAAAGCTGTTACTACGCAGAATACTTCCCTTCCTGGAAGAAAATCACGTCATACCGGCTCATCAATTTGGATTTAGGCATCAGCACTCCACAGTGGAGCAGGTCAAAGTCAAAATCAAATATATTTATTCAATTAGGCCAATAAACGACACTTTTGAACGTCACATAAATCAAAATTAAAAATTTAAAGTAATAAAAAAAATAATTAAAAGTAACAAAAAAAAAAAAAAAGTAATAAAAAAAAAAAAAAAAAAAGATTCTACCGTGCATTCGGAAAGTAGATTGTTATGGAGAAGAACGCACAAGAAACTCCATACTTACTCTTTTTAAAAAAAAAAAATTGGTGTTTTACAATATTAACATACGTACATACATTAATATATGTGAGGACGATGCACCCAGAATAGCTCTACACACAGGTATAAAGTATTAAAAAGCATTAATAGGAAAATTAATTAATTTGATAAGTAGGAACATGGTTCTCAAATACTTACAAATATTACAAACAGGTAAAATAACTAATTCAACAACAACGGAACAGTGTGTGAGTCAATTTCTAAAAAAAAAAAAAAAAAACAAAACAATGAATACAATAACTATGAATGGGAATATAAATTAACAAATTTGATTTTGTCTACACCAAAGACAGGGCCAGGACCAGGTCCATAGAGTATACGAAAGAGTTAGAAAAATTCTTGAAGAAAAAGAGTACTGCTCTGCTGTATTCTTGGATATCCAGCAAGCTTTCGACAGAGTGTGGCATGAAGGCCTCCTCTGCAAAATTAAAAGTTACCTTCCACACAGCTATCATCAAATTCTGGCCTCATACCTAACTGAACGACAGTTCCAGGTTAAGGAAGGAGATCAAATGTCTTAATTTGCAGAGATACGCGCTGGTGTTCCTCAGGGCTCTGTATTGGGTCCTCTGCTGTATACCATATGTGTATATAGCTGACCTACCTGAAGCAGATAAGACCACAATTGCAACGTTCGCTGACGATACCGCCATCCTTGCTAGCGACAAAGATCCGGACACGGTTTCAAAGTTCCTACAGAATGCACTAAATAAAACAACTAAGTGGCTACAGGACTGGTGTATCAAAGCAAATGCATCAAAATCTGTCCATATTACCTTCTCTCTTCGAAAAGGCAACTGCCCGCCTGTCCAACTGGAAGATACCACCCTACCACACCAGAACAGTGTACGATAGCTTGGACTGCATCTCGATCGGCGCTTGACATGGAACCAACATGTGAAAAAAAAGAGAGATGAACTTAACATTCGCTTCAAGCAAGGAGCCAAAGTAGTTACTTTGGCTTCTGGGTCGTAACAGCAAATTGTCCTTGGATAACAAGCTACTCATCTATAAAGTAATCCTGAAACTGGTATGGATGTACGGCGTCCAACTCTGGGGTAGCGCCAGCAATTCAACCGTCTCATGCTTACAGCGAATGCAAAACATAATACTGCGAAAAATTAGCAACGTACCATGGTACATCACAAACCAGGAAATTCATGAACATCTGAATATGCCCACAATAAAGGATGAAATCCAAAACGTCACCTTAAAATACCGGGAGAAGCTAATGAAACACCCCAATGCATTGACAACACAGCTTACGATACGTAGCTACATAAAGCGCCTCAAGCGGAAGGACATCATATAGACAAAATAATCTAAGGATAGACGATGAGGAGTCGCCCTCAGCGGAGGACAGGACTCTAACCGACATAACGCGCTCACCAAATTTGCTAATAGTGCCAGGCACTGATCGCAGATATTTGAATTAAAAAAAAAAAAATCAGGTGGATGTGTCACTATTTTATCTCCTATTTTAATGCTACGGATTAAATTAATATTGGGTATATTCAATTTAGTTTGGTTAATTATTTCCCACGTAGTTTTAGACTTGTTAGATGATGATTTGATCTTGTAGTTATTCTGAGCACGTTCTGCTAATTTAATTATTTTATTATAAACTGCTGAGTACTTTTTAAAGTATTTTTTGTCTTGTTCATTATGGTACAGTCTATAACGCCACAGGAGAGCTCTCTTTTTCTTACTGCATGTGTTGATACCTCTGGAGACCCATAGTGGTCTTTTGTGTAATCTTATAGTAATACGCTTAAAGGGAAAACATAGGTTGTATAGAAGAGTAATTGTCTCCAAAAAAATATTATAAGCTGTGTTTGGGTCATCAACCTGATATATTTCCAAAAAAGAAACACTTTGCAAACATTCCCTAAATTTATTCATGTTAACTAGATTATAGTCACGGCGTTTGATAAACCAATGCTTCAGTACACATACTCTTTTGATTGGAACCTTGAGTATTTGACAGGTGTGGTCAGAAAGAGCCAAATCTATTACGTCATGCCTCACAGTTACATTTCTTGCACAGATTATGCGCATAAAGGTCAATACAAGTGTTACTAGAGGGTCTAGTCGGCTGATTAGATGCCAATTTGAAATTAAAATTGAGTAAAATACATTCTAGTTCCAATGTGATATTACTACGCTTCAAAATATTAATATTAAGATCACCACATATTACAACATTACGCTTATTTTTCTTTGTTATTATTTGACATAATTTGGACAGTTGCTCAAAAAAAAAGGTCGAATTGCTTGAATTTGGAACTCTGTAGATGCAGATTACAATGGTACCAGTATGAGTCAATTCTATAGCATAACATTTGAATGTGCTACTTATTGCTATGCTCCGAACTTCAGGAATTTCTTTCCAAAGGTGTCCCTTCTTTATCAAGACACATGAACCCCCTCTTTTAGTATCTTGCCTGCTAAAACAAGTAGCTAGATTATAGTTCGGGATTAAGAGATACTGCTCATAACCAGCCATCATGAAATGTTCCGTTATGCAAATAACATCAACGTCAACATCTTTGGCCAAGAGTTCTTCTAAACATACAGAGAATGCGTCAGCTTTATTTAAAAGTCCTGCAATGTTTTGGTGTAGTATATTTATGTAGGTATCATAGAAAAAACTGTGAGTCTAATTTTTGACTATCGGGTATTATGTCGTCGTCTAAAATAAATTAGTCGTATTTTTTAATACCATCGATAAACTCGTCAAAGTCTTTGAAAATTTTCTGCATTCCATGATTATTTACTAGTCCTAGCTTTGTAAACATTGTTGAATCAAATACTAGATTTTTGTTCGAGTCTAAAAGATATGCATGTTCATATGTCAGTGTGTCAAGATACAGTAAGCTATTTAAATGCTCTACTCTCCAATTATACATATTTCTTAGGTTACTGCAGTAAAATGTTGGTTTGCAAACAATGATGTTCGTAAAGTTCACAGTTACAGGGTCAAGTTTAATAAGTAGCTCGTAACTGTAGAGTCAGTTGGAGGTAGTCACATGTAGTCTTAAAATCTTCCTCTCCTATTAAAATAATGCAGAAGTCTTTCATTGTAAACGTTTCCAATTTAGTTTCTATATCTTGTACCAGTTGCTGTGTATTGCAGTGTGGTTTAATGTAATATATTTACCGAATATTTGTGAAGGGTTTGCTTGGCAATGTTTGCAATGTCGTTGCTGCTATTGGTACTCAGGATACAGATCTTACTTTCATTTCCATGTAGTGGGATTTGTTGTAGTTTTGCCCCAACACTGCTAGTTTTATATTGTATGCGAGAGGGTGCTGACTTATCTTTTTCCTGAATCGATATAACTACAGGTTCTGTTTGTGTTCCTTTGTTCTTATTTAAGGATTTCTTTATGGGAGTCAACTTTTTGTGTTTTTTTACTGTGCTGCTAAGTTTTAAGAATAGTTCATTTTTCCTTTGCAAATCTAAGTTTATTTGCTTGAGGTTGCTAGTTTACAAAGAAAGAGACTCGATTTCCTGATGTGCGCTATTTAAATCAAACACAAGCTTGTCAATTTCACCAGATGGGGTGGTTGTAAAATTTTACCTTCTTCATTGTTACTCTATCTTAAGGTCTCCTACATCTTAAGGTAGAGTTAGGTTTTAGAATAATCAGCCAAATTAATGTTTTTAATGAGCAACTTACTATAGCTAAACTTTTATTTTAGCGGATCTTTGTGATACCCCTAGTAAAGTCTACATCATGTTAGTTTCTGCAATATAAAGATGTTTAAAAGTTATTTGTTTAGACATTGTATTTGGCAACACTTACCCAAAACTTCAGACAAGAGTGAAATTAGTTACATATTTGGGCGCACGGCTGGCGCAGTGGTTGAGCGATTGACTGCTGCGCTGCGTGTCGCGGGTTCGATTCCCGCACGGAAAAAATATTTGTATGACCTACAGATAGTTGTTCCGGCTCTGGGTGTTGTGTATGTGAGTTTATATGTTTGTAAACGCACCCACGATACAGGAAGAAATTCCTAGTGTGGGGCAACGTTTTTAAAAAAAAAAAAAAAAAAAATTGTTTTTATGTATAGTTTCTATTTAGAGGTAATTGGTCCAGTACCGTAAAAACCTGAAGCATCTTCAGTTACTAGTCAAATGATACCTGCAACCACTAATTACCCAAGCGCCCCAGCCAAACCGCAGACTATCCGCCTCATATAGTTATTTACCTGGCAGCCCGGCGTCGCAGACAAATTACAAGCGTCGGCCAATCCGTCCTTTGTCCGGCCTGACTAATGTGCGATACGGCTGTAGTTCCGGCCGGCCAATAAGCGCACTGACTGGCTACAGCGGTACATCCGTTACTCAGGACCGAGATGTATGATTTGTGTGATGCAGTTGCGGAGTTCGATGGTTTTTTGTATTTTATGTTGCCCTTTGAAGAAAATGGTTCCTATGTCAGATTTTGTAGGTGTCCTAAAAATCGACTAACTAAAGAGATTTGTTACACTAGAAAATTAACTTGTGTGATTAATCATGTGGACTAAAATTGACCAACGATGCCATGGAAATAGCAAAGATCTCGGCCAAAAACAATTGAATTACTGTCGTGCCAGCGTCACGAAGATTTAAAAGAAAGTTCCTTAGTCACTAAATATTATTCTATTATTTGAGCATTGTGAAGATATTCACAAGAGAACCAAGGTTACCGACATAGCCCGAAGAATTGCCAAACTTAAGTGGCAGTGGGCAGGCACATTGCTCGCAGAACGGATGGCCGTTGGGCCGAAAAGTTCTAGAGTGGTGACCGCGTACCGGAAGACGCAGCGTTGGAAGGCCTCCCTCTAGGTGGGCGACGACCTGGTAAAGGCAACGGGCGTCCAGTGGATGCGAAACGCACAGGACCGATCAGTGTGGCGACGCTTGGGGGCGGCTTATGTGCAGCAGTGAACGTCTTTCGGCTGAAATGATGATGATGATGACTTGAGCATTACGAAACTTTTTCCGACACTCAAAAAGAATGACTTGTTGTATGGGCCACTACTATAATCATCTGCTAAACAGATACTAACTCATTTTATATCTCAACATAACGTACATAATCAAAGCCTTTTAATTAATTGTTTACCCAAATATTCCTGTGTTCTCCAAAAGAGAGTCACTTTCCAAAAAAATCCCTAACGACTAATTCCACTTCAAAAACTCATTAAACCGCAGGAAAGACAAAGATATGTTATAATAAATGTATGACGCCCTTCCCATGCGCGTCAGGATGTGACGTCGTAATCGCTTCCGTAAAATTATGGTGTCCCTGCGACTAAATTATTAACTTTGCGAAGGAATAAGGAACAGAATTAACTCTTTTGTTAACATACGCGCGCCGTGGTGCAGGAAAGTTGAAAAGGTTCACGATTACTATCCCCGATTTCTGAATTATGAATTTTAAGTTTAGTCATTGCCAAAACTCTAATTTAACCCGAAAACTATTCAAACTTTGACATTAAAGTAAGATTTGACACGTACTTAACTGCAAATACTCAATTTAGAAACCAGCCCTATTAATGACCATGGCATAAATTCTTTAATAACCAGTCAATTGCTAAACTATGTATTGCAGTTTAATAAACTCCCAGCCATTGACACAATTTCCAGATACAGAAGCAAAAACTTCCTAATGCAGATGCAGACTTAAAATGGTACAGAACCACTTGTTACCAAAACACAAAACCCCGCAATACCTTAGTTAGGCTCTCAATATTTCTGCATTTAATTAAACATGGCTAACCTTATTGGCTATGGTGTTTTGTTAAATTCACAATAAATATCAATACATATAATAAATATTTAGAAATTAGTTTTTGTAAATCTAAAATATTACCAAAAAAAATTGCCAGGGTGTTAAAGGATAACCAACAGAACCCATTGCCAGCATTTTTGGCATTTTAGACTGTTTGGCTGTTTAGTTGTGCGCGCATCACGTAAAATGTACGAAGCCAATGTTGATAAGTTTTTTTACATAAAAATTGTGCGTAACTTGAAGTATTACTTAGTTTTTGTTTCATCGCAATCGGTTCACTCTATCAAAAATTAGATGAATTTAAAATGTTCAAGAAGTAAAGTATCACATTACACGCAATTCAGATACTCGGAAAGTGTAACTTTATATTCGATAGTTGGCACTGTGCATTTGAAATGATTTTCTGAATGGCGGTGTTAAGATTCTCCGCGAAAGAATGACCCTAGAAAATAAAATGGTAGGTAGGTAAGTAGGGTAGGGTAGGGTAGGGTAAAATGTTGGTTATCGCGGCAAAAGTGATAAATCCCGTTTTTTTTTTTTAAAGTATCTTAAGTTACTTCTAATACCTCCAAAAATGTGTGTACAAAGTTTCATGATGATCGGTTAAGTAGTTTTCGCGTGAAAGAGTAACAAACAAACTTACATTTATAATATTATAGTACTCGAATGATAAGGTACACCAACAGCATTACATAGGAAACAGTTTGTAGTTGTTGTAGGCAACAATGGGAAAAAAAGGTTCTAGTATGTATGTCTATTACAGCTATACGGAGCTTACACCAAAGCAAAAAAAAAATCTTTTAGTCCTGAATATCTTTATAGTTCCGAATTTGACTTCTGCCTCCCTTACCTTCGAATGCATACTAACAAAGCCTTATTTATTTAATAAACAGGCAACAGTATAAATGGAATGTATTCTCATTATAACTTGGGAAGGAACTAATTATTTTTTAAAAGGAAACTCAGCCGCTTTCGGTATGTTAATTCAAGAAAGTAATATTGCTTCCAAATCAAATTAATAAAATTGATAACGAGTCTTTTATCTTGGGGAACAAGAACAATGTTAGTGAAGATATTTCAGGATTATTTAAAAGGATTGTTTACTTACGCATTTTTTATGGTGTAGTGTTAGTGGTTGGAATCTAAACATCTAAACCAATTGTATCATCATATCAGCCGAAAGTTGTCCAAAGCTGGACATAGCCCCCCCCCAAGCGTCGCGAAATTGACCGGTCCCGTGCGTCCCGCATCCAGCGAATCCCCGCAACCTTCACCAGGTCATCGGTTCACCTGCTGGGAGGCCTTCCAACGCAACGTCTTCTGGTTCGCAGTCGCCACTCCAGAATTTTTCTGCCCCATCGGCCATCCGTTCTGCGAGCAATATGCCCTGCCCACTGCCACTTAAGTTTGGCAATACTTCGGGCTACATCGGTTACCCTGGTTCCTCTGCGGATCTCTACATTTCTGATTTGATCACGCAAGGAAACGAACATGTCTCAGAGCCATAGCAACACACTGGCAACATACACTAGTCAACCAATTTCATAAAGATTAAAATTGTTTTTTTATACATATGTTTGTAAAGGGAAGTACTGCACCCTACCTGCGCATCTTGATAGAAAGATCAAAACACGCGAGCACGCTTTTATTTTAATAATTTAACAGAATGCAGTGCGTGTTTCAACACTGTCGAGTAGACAGATTTTTAAACATACGAAATAATGAATTCAAGTAAAGCACACAAGTGCACGTTCTTTGAAGTTATGCAATTAGGGTGCTGGTGTGATTACGAAATTATCAGGGAACGAAGCTGTGGAAAAAAGGTAGTCATACAATAATAGAGTTCTAAGACTTTTCGTTGGAGACACGAGGAATTTAGTTGGTAACCTTTAAAATATCTTGATAAGCAATACTTTAGAAAATTTTATTAGCTTCCTGGATTTGTTTTAGAACTTAGATAACTAAAAGAAGAAGCTGAAGTTTACACAAATAAAAAAAAAAACTCTTCCTAACCTATTTTACTAACAATCATTTGTGGCCAACTCCACCATACTCTAATATATACAGTCAAACCTGTATAAGCGAGAGTTCAAGAGAGCACAATCTCATTCTCGCTTATAGAGGTTTCTCACTAATCCGAGTTTCTCGCTAATGCAGGTAATGGGTAGCGTTTCTGTCTTACAGAGGTACGCAGCAATAACAAGTCACAGCAAGTACGAATGTAGTAAATATGTGGGTGTGTTACGTATTCTTTCATTTTTGCACGGTATCGTGAACTCCAATTAATCCGTGCATCGTATAAATCTGATAAAAAAACAGTAAGGCAGGTACGAAATATACCATCTAGGATCCAAAAACGATGATGATGAAATTGATGTATTAAATAATTATTTGGTGTCTTTCGTTAGAGGTTTGGTTAAGCGTGGTCGCGTGGCTTCGGCGATAAGTTTTTCGTAGAAGAGCGCATTTGTTGTTAAGTGATTCGAATTGGAGAAATTAGAGATTTGGTTATTCGAGATCGCATGGCTACGGTGTTAAGTTTTTCGTGGTAGCGTGCATTCGTTGTGAAGTGTTTCGTATTAGTGAACTTACGGGGACGTGTTATTCGATGTAACACTTTTCTAAGTGACGTAACACACCCGTGCTATTATGACCTGAATGCAGACCGCCTCAACAAACTTGACCGTCTTCTATATTACTGCATTCGATTTGTTTTCAATTTGCGTTTATATGATCATCATAATAGCACACCGCACCATAATCGATGGTAGGAAAAATTTGTGTCTGCACAAGCATTGCCTTCGTGTTCGAGGATAAAATATTTTTTAAACGATACAGGCAAAGTTCCAGTGACCTTCTGACTAACACTAGCAACTTGAGTACGCCAGTTAAGGATGCTATCGATGCGCAATCCTAGGTCCTATACGTCAGTGCTAAATGAAGCAATAGTACCGTCGAACAGAACAGGTGGCAAAGTTGCATTATCCACTTTACCGATGCCTCTAGGACTCCCTATGATGATCGCCTGACACTTATTGGGGTTTATACCATACCTATCAGACCAGGCTTTTATAGATATTAAGTGCCCGTTTAATTTGTCGATAACATCAGGTACTTCGTCGAGACTACACTAAACAATACAACTGAAGGTCATAATTATGCATAATAATGATACGTACACTAAAGTTCGGCAGAAATGAGATTAATAAAAACAGAAAAGGAGAAAGATTGCCGCCTTGAGGAACGCCAGTTTCCAAGTTTCACCAACGAGATGAAAAATCTTCAACGTGAACCGACTGCTGATGCTCTTGAAAGTAAGAGGTGAACCATTCCAGTGCTTCGGGGAGACCATCAAATACATAATGGCTAACAGGATTTCGTGACTGACGGTATTGAAGGCGTTCGAGTAATCGACCAAAACTAGTATAGTGACTTTGGTATCTTCCAGTCCCGCCCTAATATCGCCAGTCACTTTAAGGAGGGCAGAAACAGTGCTGTGCCTGGGCCTGAACCCAGATAGATTGTAGAGGGCTAACGAGTGAATTACTCTGCACAAAATTTGAAAATTATTTGTGGACGCAGGCCTCGAGCACTTTGGAAAAGAAGGGAAGGATAAAAATGGGGCAAAAGTAGGTTGGAAGAGTGGGATTGGAAACTTCGGGAAGTGAACGAACATAAGATTTACGCAACAAGGATGGGAATACTCTGAAAAACAAGAAAAAATGTACAATATGGGTGATAGGAGGTGATCCAGAACGGAAGAAAACTACACTTAAAACTGGATTTCTCAGGAAGTTTTAGTTAGGAAATACAAATATCACATCAGTTATTGTTCAATATTAATTAGGTAGGTCCTATTTGTACTTTAAAATACTATAATTTAAAATAAATTTTAATAAAATCAATTTTCATACAGACCACTTTAGTGAATCCTGAGTTAATAAATAATCAAAACTAAGTTGAATCTTTTGAACTTTAAACTTATTTGTAATCTTAACATAGTTACATTACCAAATAACTTAAAATAATATGACAATGTTAAATATTAAAATTATTATTTAGTTAAAATATTTAATCAGTCTCAATAAACATACATTAGTCTCTATTATTATTCCTTTAACCAGAACTTGTACCGGAATGTTCATTTTCTATCGTTGGTAAGTTTTTCAAAATAACAATTTGTGACTGGGAATTGAATTCGATAAAGAAATAAAGAAAGAAAAAATATTTATAGAAATATGCATAAAATAAAACAATAATTAAAAAACAATTAAAACCCCGTGCGAGACTTTTAAGGATACACTAGTCGAAAATTCTTCCATACAAATGTAGTCTAGAGATTACTGCACTGTTTGACGATGTACGTTCAAAATAAAAAAAACCGGCCAAGTACGAGTCGGACTAGCGCACGAAGGGTTCCGTACTTGGTAAATTGCGGTTTACGATTTATGACGTATTAAAAAAAAAACTACTTACTAGATCTCGTTCAAACCAATTTTCGGTGGTAGTTTATATGGTAATGTACATCATATATTTTTTTTAGCTTTATCATTCTCTTATATTAGAAGTTACAAGGGGGCCCCCCACACATTTTACCACTTTGGAAGTGTCTCTCGCGCAAACTATTCAGTTTAGAAAAAAAATATATTAGAAACCTCAATATCATTTTTGAAGACCTTTCCATAAATACCCCACACGTATGGGTATGATGGTTTTTTTTTTTTTTTAGTTTCAGTTTTAAGTATGGGGACCCCCAAAATTTATTGTTTTTTTTCTATTTTTGAGTGAAAATCTTAATGCGGTTCACAGAATACATCTACTCACCAAGTTTCAACAGCATAGTTCTTATAGTTTCGGAAAAAAGTGGCTGTGACATACGGACGGACAGACAGACAGATATGACGAATCTATAAAGGTTCCGTTTTTTGCCATTTGGCTACGGAACCCTAAAAATGATATCAATTTACCTCATCATTATGTCCTGTATGGAAACAAAAATGTAAAAAAATAATATATTTGAAAGTTTTGAGCGTCGAAATTTCCATATATCAACACTAATTTTAACTCATCTTTGGGCGGCAATAAATACCATAAGAAGAAGGAAAATTGCAAAACGGCCTCCATACAGGGATAGATTAGTAATTCAATAATGCAAATAATTTTATTTTGAAAATAAACATTTAGTAGTTTTTTCATGATATCTAGACTCCCAAAGGTCTGTTTATAAAAAATCGCGCGCTCGTTTTCGTCCTAAATCATCATCCATTTCGCTACAAACTTGCAAAAGTGCTAATTCGTACACGAACTAGCTTCTTACTGCTCATCACAGCATCTATTTCTTTCGCTTGTGTTGTCGGATAAGATAGCATGCATTTTAACCCCGCGCACACAATAGTTCGTGCCGTCGACTAGTTCAACCTTAAGTACGTGCAAGACGTTACGAGATTATTAAGTATGACAGATTTTCTTTTCGATTCGATACATTTCGGTTCAGTGCTGAATTCATACGTGGGTTTCTCAAATATTTATCATTCATGAAACGGAGAGTATCATCGAAATTATTCTTATATGCACTAGTTTCACCCCCGGACCCTCTGATTTCGGTTAAGGATTGTTACGTAGCCGGGCTACCTTCCGCCCCGCGCGAGATCAGTTAACGGCATTGTTGTGTATTAGTGTGAGATAACGTAATTTTAGTCTCATAATGACGGGCAATAAATTTTTGTTTAGTTTTGGAAATGCCGCTTCTGGTTTAAAACATACGTTAAGTCAAAATATAAGTATGTCAAATATTAACCTATAATGTCGTTAAATATGGTTAATCACATTTAAGTCTAACATTTTCAATAAACGACGTTATAGCTTAACAGAAGTAAACTTATATATAAAAAAAGAACAACAATAAAACAGTTAAAGTAACTTTACCGCTTTATAGTGTACAAAATACTCACTGTAATCATGTTCTTGTTGGAGCTGTATTGTTTTCTTGCCTGTATATTTATAAATGTATGTATGTATTTATGTATCTATTTTAGTCTTTTATATTTAGTGCTTCTGTTATAACTTATTATTTAATTTTTATATTGCACCAAGAGAGATAGCCTGGACACGACATGGGGTTGCCATGTCGTGTCCAGGCTATCTCTCTCCATTCAGGGTTGCCTGGAAGAGATCGCAGATCGCGATAAGGCCGCCTGTTGTATGTTGTTGTTATTTTAAGGTTTCCGTATGTAATGTTTTTATCTTGGTGTACAATAAAGTATATAATAAATAAATAAATAAAATACTGTTAGCGGCAATCTAGAGAAGCAACCATATGAAAAATCTGTAATAAAAATATGAGTTAATGAACCTTAGCGGCTGTATAGACCTACAAAGTTACTTAATGACATTTTTGCTTATTACACACGGGCAAAATGTGTACTTAACGGCATTCTTAAAATTATTATTTCCAAAACTATTCAACATATTGAAAATTCAAAAATACAGATCGATATTTATTTTTTTGTCATTATTATAGCATCAAAAGTTACGAATCGATAACGGCATTTTAGTTATACCGGTACTGCCACCGGCGTGATGTTATTTTAACGTCACGCGTCGACGTTAAATTAACGATGTAAACAATAAAAACACATGCGATTGTAGCAATCACGGGATTATTGAAGAGTTCCGTTCTCCAAGGTTCGTCAACAGACCTTCACCAAAACGATACGTTACTAATTTTGAAATACCTCTTACATACAAAAAATAATGATCAAAATCGGTTGACAAAATAATTAGCAAAGATATCGCTAAACAGTTAAGCAAAGTAAGAAAAATTGAAAACCTCTTCCATTGTATGAAGTTGGTTATAATTAAATTAAATTGAAATTTTCCTCTGTCGCGGGCAAAAATAAGTACAAATATTTATAACATGAAATATTTGTGATTGTGTTCGCTTATCAGTGCGCCTTCCTGCTAATATGTCTGCATCCTATTGATAAACAAAGCTACACACAGCGATCACTAGGTTGGTAATCGTAAAATCCAAGTTTTAAAGAGGAATTAAGTTACTGTTCTTGTTCAACATGTTTACAGCGACGACGATGCAAAAAGTGTCATCACGTTTTTATCGGTAATTTCAAACGATACGGTACCAGTATTGTTGCTTCAAGATTACATTGTTTTTGTAATGAAAACAGCCGATTTATAAAAATAGTCTATTTTAAAAAGAACACACTACAATTGCAAAATATTTTCCTTTCGGAGGTCGCTGTTTCTGTTTTTTTTTTCTTTGTTTGTCACACCGACTTCCTAAATTCTAATTCGACAAAAAAACCTGTGTTGAGGTTTAAACAAAACCTTTACGAAGTATAAAAGTACATTGTAGTCCATAGAAGCCTGGTCAAAATTGTTCATACTAACATATTCAAAAATTGCAGATTACCATGTAAACAGGAAACTAGTGATAACACCACCAACGTGATATATTCGTATGACAATAAAAATGAATATTTAAAAAAATCAAGTCTTGCAAAGCAGTTTTCCAATCACAAAAGGTTTTAAGGCCGATTCTAAAAACTAGTCCATTAGGTAGATACCAACACTAGGTAAATAAAGGAAGCGCAGGTGATGAATTATTTAAAAAACTGGTTGTTTATAAAATACAAATAACTAACTCATTAAAGCTTCTATAAGATGGCTAAGATCCCAATCTCATCACTGGCCTTCAAAACATTGCGCTGATTCATAAATCATCATTTCAGCCAAAAGAAGTCCACTGCTGGACATAGGCAATATGTGTTTATCATATTTTCCTCACAATATTAAGGGATTTAAAAACCTGCATATCAATATAAGGAGTATTAACAAAAACTTTGATGAACTCACCGCTCTCCTGCAAAAAATCAATATCCAATGTGACATACTAATCCTATCAGAATGCTGGCTAAGTAAAGTTACTTCACTTCCGACTCTCAGTGGATATAGCTCCTAGTACACTTCTAATATAAAAAACCAGAATGACGGTTGCGCGATCTATATTAGATCAAGTATTAAACACAAAATCTCGGAGCCGGTGTTTCTAGGTGGCACGTGTTTGACTTGCCGCCTCGAAAATGATTTGCTTCTGATTGCTGTATACAGATCACCTAGTTACAGTTTAATAGATTCCTTTGTCGATAGTTTGAATGGGCTTTTAGCTGAAAGTGGTCACACTACTATTCTTATTGGTGATATCAACATAGATATCAAAGAGAGTAATACCGATCAACACTCTGGCGAGTACCTTACTTGCATGACTTCACACGAGCTTATACCATCTCACACCTTACCCACTCGTTTGCAAAACTGCCTCGATCATGTCCTACCAAAAGACCAACACTCTCGCCATTACCCTCGTCCTCGTCCGAGACATATATCACAGATCATGAACCAGTCTTGCTCTACATTGAAACATTTAAAACTAATTCCCCTCTATCGCGTACTAGAACTGTTCTGGATCAAGACGCTATCCTGTCAGATGTTAAAAATAGTGACTGGTCGACTGTTATGATGTCACAGGACGCAAATCAGGCCGCCGACGCTTTGGTTGGATCTCTATCGGCGATCGTCAGGGAACACTCGCACGAGCGTAAAATACCAAAATCACAGCGATGAACGAAACCATGGAGCACTCCTGGGTTGACTCGCTGCATGCGTCATCGTGACTACCTCCACCTAAACTGTAAGCTAAGACCTAATAATGATACTGACTGGATTATTTATTTAAGATACCGTAACTTTATCAACGAGCTCCTAAGTAAGCTCAGAACACAATGCCATAAAGACCAATTTAAGAAAGCAAAGGGGAATATCAAGGCAACTTAGGACATTGTCAAAAAGGTGACAGATCTAAAACGACACACACCACCACCAGCGGAACTTCTGCATTTGTCTAGCTCTCCCCAAACTTCAGTTGATCTGGCCAATATTTACTTTGCTGCCATAGGTGAAGATTTAGCATCACAAATAACTCCTCCCACTCAACCAGTCTCTTCCGTAATATCGGTAAATTTATCAAAATCCAACTCTATGGTGCTTTTGGAAACCGATGAGGATGAGAACTGATTGACATGTACATACAGCTGCAGAGAAACCTCTAGAAGTGTATAAAAAGCGATATCTATGGGCAGGAGGATATACTACGACTTTTACGTGCGCCGCGTGCGCGCCATCTCTGTGACACCAATGAAGCTAGTTTTCTGTAGTTAGAGTCTGGCAAACGAAAGTAGAGACTGGAAAAGCGCGGCAAATTTAAAAAATCTCGGCATAGCAACCCCAAAACTAGTATGAAATACTTGGAATAACATAATTTGATACTTTAGAATTATTCATTTTACTTCGTCTGAACAAAATACTATAGGTACTTTAGGCAGGCAATACTTTAGATATTATGTGGTATATCTAAATTATGTGGTATATCTATACTATTAAATTAAATATTATAAAGCTGAAGAGTTTGTTTGTTTGTTTGTTTGAACGCGCTAATCTCAGGAACTACTGGTTGGAATTGAAAAAATCTTTTTGTGTTGGATAGTCCATTTATTGAGGAAGGCTATAGGTTATATAACATCACGCTGCGACCAATAGGAGCTGAGCATAAATGAAAAGTGTTGCAAAAACGGGCAAAAATATTCCTTTTAGAGAGCTTCCATTGCGTGCGCTGAATCATGTATGTGGGATAGGTAGAGTAGGATAGGTAGGGTAGGATAGGGTAGGGTAGTGTAGGGTAGGGTAGGGTAATGTAGGGTAGGGTAGGGTAGGGTAGGGTAGGGTAGTGTAGGGTAGGGTAGAGTAGTGTAGGGTAGGGTAGTGTAGGGTAGGGTAGTGTAGGGTAGGGTAGGGTAGGGTAGTGTAGGGTAGGGTAGGGTAGTGTAGGGTAGGGTAGGGTAGGGTAGTGTAGGGTAGGGTAGGGTAGGGTAGGGTAGTGTAGAGTCGGGTAGGGTAGGGTAGTGTAGGGTAGATAAATGTTTGGTCTTTTTATGGCAAAACAAAGTTTGCTGGGTCAGCTAGTGTGATATATTAATCCGAATAAAAAAAAACAACAATATTCTATAATAATTTTGGTTTATTCACTACCATAATCAAAATCTGAATCTAAGACTTCCATGTGCATAGATTCATTAGAGTCACTGGAATCACTGTTTCGTACATTAATCATGAAACTTTATAAATTATTTTCTGTAATTCTATCCCTTTCATTATATGTATTTATTTTCAACATTGTATGACATGATCAGTCATTTTCTCCCATTCCTCTGCTAGCTATTTCACCCAAATACTCGTTCAGGGTTCTTATCCTATCCTTCTGCTCCAAATCCGTAACTTTTTCAATAGTTTTCACTATCTCATTCATCTTGTTTTGGAAAATTGAGGTTGACATATTTAGTATAGCATTGCCATATAAAAAGTTTGCAAATAATTCGAGTGTCTACTTTCGTTTGCCAGACTCTATTGACTTTGATTCTACAAGTAAGCGTGCAAGATACCTATTTAACAGTAATTGTTTACGTTATTGATACAAAATTGTCATGCGCTAACCAACATCAGCATATTTAGGCATACTACCTACTACGATTTTTAAGTGGGCGCCATCTTTGTGATATCAATGAAATTAGTTTTGTGTAGTTATTGACATCTATTAAAGGCTAAACAAAATCAGCATATTTAGGTAGCACTGTATAGCTAATAGAGGGGTGCTGTGGGTTGAGGGGAAGTAGTTATAATAAAATAAATTAATAGGTATATACTATTATAAAAAAAAACAGGTGCTTAAAAGGCGGTCTTTCAAAATAAAGGAGATTCACTCGTATAAGTAGAATTATTTATTATATCCTTTTTTTTAATTTCTTTCTTATTTGTTTCATTTTTAAATATTTTTATTTAACACACAAAAAAACAAAACATTTAAAAATATAAAAATTGTAGCCCACCGGTATCGGGTACAAAAAAAATAGAACACTATTATTCTTATGGTATTGATTAATATAGTAACCCAATTTTGATTAACAAATATTTATTTACTGTAAAAAAACTGATATAATTTTGAATATTTCAAAAGAGAACCAACATATTACTCACGCTTGAAACAAACAGATTTTTTTTCAAAACTGTTTCCAAAAAACAATTAACTATAAAAAACTAAACTGTAGCAAACCTATAACTAACATACTAACGGAGAGGGTGACCTTTATTTTCTATAAATTCTAATCTTGATCTCATTCCATTTACCATATTATTAAAACAAATTGCAATGGTTGCAAATCTTATCCTGGCTTGACGATGAGCTTCGGTTAGTTCTTTGTTTTTTGGCAGGTTTATAAATAGATCCCAGTTTCATAGAAATGTCTTCAGACAGTGGTAAGCGAAATGCCATGTCATAATTATAGCAGCAGATCGGGTGGTTGTAAAAGAATTCGTGGTTTGGCTATTCACAAAATCACGATGACGGCTGGATTGATTTGTTTAATCAATCGGGCGTGGCCTTGGCTGTTGTTGTGATACTTCACTTCACCAGTTTCTTGATACCGTCGCACCCATAAACGTGTTTCTCTAAAAAGAAGTAAATTATAAAGTTAGATTTCTAAGAGCAAAAAATTTAAATAAATTAATTATAGTTAAGATTACACTTACGTCGACATTTAATTCTCGAACAATATTCATTTGACTTTGAGTTAATTCCAAAAGGACGATTATTTTCACTTTTAAAAAGTTACATCGAGACATCATGTTATTGTTATGATAAGTCGTTATTCGAAAAACCAAGCAGACGAGTAATTATGCTATGATATTATGTCATGTTTTACTTAACAAAATTTTAAGCTTACCATCAATTTTCTTTATAATCTAATTTTTATAATATTTTATTAACGTCACGGCCGACATGAATAATGTGATGGATGATTTACAAATATATCGATAAATTTCACCGCTACAATAAGTGTCAGAATGGCGCGGCGGTATAGCAGCTTGACTCGTAAGTCCAGGTTCGAATCCTGCTTCGGCCTGACGTTTTTATGAAATTTTAAAATTCTGTTGTGAGTTTTTAGAAATCTGCAAAAAAGTATAATGTTTGATAAATACATTTGCAAGCTTAAAATATCATTATGTAGGATGCGATGGATATTACCTAGCGGTCGCTCGCATGAGCGCCGTCAGTTTTTTTTTTATCTTAGTTTGAATGTCTTAGCAGCACGCGGCGCACGTAAACATCGTAGTATTTCCTCCTGTTCATAGATGTCGCTTTTGATACATTTCTAAGGGGGAGGATTCTCTGCTGCTGCATGTACAACTTCCCATAGAATCTCTCGAACTCCCTCAGAAGCTCCGATTTGGCGGTCACGATCCTGCTATCTTCGGTCTTCAGTTTCGTGAGCTGGTTCTGCCCAATAACCGGTTCTCTTGTAAACAACTTGAAGCCCTTATTTCGCACATTTGCTTCTCAAATACTGTTACAAGTAGGCTTGTTCTTACTCGGACACTGAATGGAGCGCTCCGAACTAGTACAATCGTTGAAATGAACTAGTTCGGTCTTCTAGTACTATTAATTCATTTAAGTTCACCGTTCATTAAGTTATTCTTGTGCGCCGGGTCGGTCATCGAGATCGTACGTAGACAGAGCAAACTTCAGCAAAATGTACTAGTTCATCAGTCATCACGCTCGCGCGCACGCGTCTCAAATCTCTTAACTCGTTCACTCACAATCGTAGTTCGTACCGTACTAATTTGTTCTGAGTCAGCACTCGAGCGATCCGATGTCGCTTGGATCACTGTACTAGATGAACGATTTAAACTACCGAAACAGAATAGTTCGTTCTCGTTCACCTAAAGGAATTGCTTCCTCATAGTACATGTACTAAACAAGCCTAGTTACAAGATAGGGCAACGCCATCTAGTAGGAGAGGAAGAACTAATAGTAACTAGTAGCGCCATGTAGTATCGAATAAAGGAACTAGTCTTCTTGAAAGCTCGTGTCGAATGGCATTTCCCAGAATGTTCGAGCCGAACATTCTGGCAGTTTATAATCGCTTCGAGAACAATTAGTTCGAAAGTAGATTGTTCTGCCAGATTCTCGAATTATCTAGAACAGTATTGAACGTTATGGAAACATCTTCCGTGCTATATCAATAACGGTTGGGTTCGTCGTGGGTTTTTATTTCATCACGCGGCGTGATTCACGCCGGTATGCTCTAAAGGGGTACGCATTTGTGCATGTGGGTACAGTTTACCTTGGTACACTCTCATTTCATTGGTTATGTTCAAGTTTTGAGTTATTCTTGTAATCTATTCTAGCATAGCTTTGTGTACTACGAGTACCTATAGGTACCCTACTGTAGAACTTGCTCATTGTACACCATAACTTAAAAGTGAAAAATAAAACTTAATGTACAAAAAAATACAACCGACTTCTAAAAAAACACTACAAAGTGAAAAATTACTTCAATTTCGGCAGTCGGCGTTCCAATTTTTGTTTCTTTGTTTTAGAAGTTGGTTGTATTTTTTTGTAAATTGGTTTTTTTGTTCCTATTTCTACGAAGGGTCTTAAAAAACTTAGATTCGACCGTATGGACAGTTTTCACGAACCCATCTTGTAATCGTCAACGGAATTTCGGCACTCGAAACAATTCTGGAGTTCGATTTGAAAACTCTCGGGGTTTTGGATCTGGATCTGTGCTGGGCGGAGCGTAGACTTCATCAGTTAAGACCTTTTCAGATTAATATTTAAGTTCAATGTGCCTCTTACTATATGGTGATCACTTTCGGTTTTCATCGTGTTGAACTCTATCTCATTTTTCGTAGCACCATCGGGACTTTGCCAGGTCCATTTTCTGTGTTCACGCTTTCTGAATCAGAAGTGCATCATATAGAGGCGCTATTTCTCCATAAAACTGGCCAGTAAGTGACGCCGGTGGTTCCGTCATTCAAACCCAAATGGTCCCAACTCGCATCTCATCCTTGTCTCGTTTGCCCAGTTTCGCGTTGAAGTCCCCCTTGACAACGGTGAAGTGAGTTTGAAACCATGCATGGTTCTAGAGATATCCTTATAAATGGTCTCCACCTCGTCGTCGGGGCGTAGACCTGAATGACCTTCAGCGAATATTTCGATCATAATTGAGTATTAGGTAAGCCACCCTGGTCGACACATCCTCGATCTTCACTACGTTGGTCACAAGGGGCTTGTGGACGATAAACCCAAAACCACCCTGGGATTGCCGATCACCCTCTCGGAAGTAGAACAAGTTACCAGATTTAAGGATTATTGAGTCCTCCTCCTCTAATATGATAACAATAAAAATAAATAATAACCCTATGATACTCCATCGTAACCTGCTCAATTCTTCCACGAGTTCGATGATCTTCTAGTCAGTCCGGAGTGTACGCGTGTTAAATGTTGCCAGCGCCAATCGTCGTTTTCTACTTAGGTAGCCGGTTCCAGTTCGGGGATTCTTCGCACCCCTTGCCACGCAATAACCTCAACCGGTACCGTAGTCGAAGGTAGACAGGCTGCCGGGCACTAGGGTAATTTTTTCATTGTGCTATTCGTTTTGGTTTGTGGGCGTTTTGCCGCCAGGTATTCCAAGCGGGTTGCTAAAGTGCACAGAGGACGCTGCTGCCCATTCATTGGTGTGTCCCTTAATCGTTTACAAAACAACGAAACCCAAGGGCAGATATGGGATGGTGAAATTCTTTACGTCCGGCAGCATACGGATTGTTTGTAAGACTCATAAGTATGTATAGTTTATGTAGGTATATTGAAGACTAGCACTCCGCCCGCGACAGCGTTCGCATGATTTTGTATTTTATTCAACTAAGTACAGAAGACTTTATTATGTGCAGTTAGGTTAAGGTGACCAAAAATAAGCTATTGTTAAATCGTCATTCGATCAAAACCTCAGTCATGAGACTTTACAGTAAGATCCATAGTGAGTACACCACTCACCATCTAATACTATAAAGAAGACATTGCAGTGGAGCTTTCACACGAGTCTTACGATAAAAATGGTTAAAACTAAGATCATTTTAAATACCCCTGTAGCACGCATTCTCGTGTAAATCGGTGACTTTACAGAAGGTATTCATCGAATCCGATTCGGCAACACAAACAGGAAAACTGAGGTAACCGACAAAGAATTTTTTTTTGTGTATGTTCACCGATTTCTCCTTCAATTGTAAACCGATTTTGAAAATTTTTTTTTGTTTCATAGAGTATTTTCTCAAATTGGTCTCATTTTAATTTGGTGAAGATTTGATGGAAGACCTTCGTTCTAAATTTAACACATTAATTTTTTTTACCAACCAAGAGCGAAAATGTTTCATTTTTATGTATCCAATTTACAAACTATAGAAATTACATACAAACTTCCAACCCCCTTTTACCGCCTTAGGGGTGGCATTTCCAAAAACCAATAAATACACTAATAATTTTTATCAACCAAGACAGTAAATGTAAAATTTCACGTGTCCAATTTACAAACTGTAAACATTTCATGCAAAATTTCAACCAACTTTTTACCCCCTTAGGGGTCGAATTTTCAAAAACCAATACAGATATAAAAAAAATATCAACGAAGAGTGTAAATCTAATATTTCTCGTGACCAACTTACAAATCGTAGTTTCATACAAACTTTCAACCCGTTTTTTACCCCCTTGGGGGTGGAATTGCCGGAAATAATTAAACAGTCATTAATTTTTTTATTCATCAAGAGCGTTAACCTACGATTTCAGATGTTTTACTTTCCAAATCGAAGAAATTTCATATAACGTTTCAACCCCTATTTACCCCTTTGCGGTAGAATTTCCAAAATCTCATAAAAAACATGAATTCTTTTTATGAACCAAGAGCTTAAATCTAAAATTTCACGTGTGCAACTTACAAACTGTAGAAATTACATACAATCTTTCAACCCCCTTTTTACCCCCTTACGGGTGGAATTTCCAAAAACCAATGAATACATGATTTTTTTTTATCAAGCAAGAGCGTAAATCTAGAATTTCACGTGTCCAACTTACAAACTGTAGAAATTACGTGCATACATACAACCCCCTTTTGGGGTAGATTTGCAAAAATCCTTTCTTAGTGCTCACTTGCGTCACTTGAGGAACCTTTCTGCCAAATTTTATGTTTCTAGGCCTAGCGGTTTTGGCTATGCGTTGATCGATCAGTCAGTCAGTTTCTTCTTTTATATTTATATTCTATATTATATAGATTATAATATTATATAAAAGACAATATCCTGTTTAGGTAATGTAAGTCACGAAAAATTGTATGAACTGAAAAAGTATCTTTTTATGTAGATAGATTGAATTACAAGTTACCTATGCAGTTCGTTAAAACGAATCTTTTTACACGCTTTATATTAGCTTCACCTGTATGTATCTTTGTAACCGACTTCTTTGGGCGCGATTTTGACCCACTTTAAACGCCCAAATTTCGTTCAAACTTTGTAGATTTATCGAGGACCGATGACAATACACTAATTTGAAAAAGAAAAATAAGTTGTTCAAAATTAGTAGCCGAAAAAACAGCTATTATATACTAGGAAGGTACTGCACAAGCGCCCCTGGTAGAATAAATGTACATAATATTTCTAGATATAGATATATCACCATCCATGTTAATTTTACATGGATATATATAGATATACAGTCTTGTAGTTTTCGTTTCTATTGCACTAAATCAATTTTTAGAAAGTATAGAATTAATCTCCATTAAATTATCTCGACAATAGTATGCAAAATATCTTGATTCCGTTAACTAACAAGGCTATAATAATAAAAAAAAACCAAACTAAAAAGTAGAAAAAAAAATAGTTTAAAAAAACTAAAAGACACGCTTTTTATAGAAAACCGAACTAAAAAATAGAAAATAAATTTTAATAAATTTAAATTAAGAATAGTGTTAAAAATTTCAATTTATATAAATTAATAATAGTATGAATAAAAAAAAAAATATTAAAAAAAAAGCGTGGGGTGCTTTTTAAGATATTATCGAAAAGATAATCACTCTACTCATATCTGTCAATTAAATATTTATTACATATAAAAAAAATAATGTATACAAATATATACACATTATTATTTTATATTTATTGAAATTTTCAACACTATTCTTAATTTAAATTTATTAAAATTTATTTTCTATTTTTTAGTTCGGTTTTCTATAAAAAGCGTGTTTTTTAGTTATTTTTAATATAGATAGATTGAATTACAAGTTACCTATGCAGTTCGTTAAAACGTGAAATTGCAATAAGTTTAAGTTCTTCTTTCCTTTATAGGCTAAACATCAATTTTGTTAAATATTTTGATTTTCTCTACTAGAAATACCTCGAAATTATGATGATCGTCAAGAAAAGTTAGAGAAAAATTAAGGAACTTTATTCTGAATGGCTTTGAGATAAGGATGGTATGGCTGTGTATTTGTTCGTTTCTGGTCGGCTTGGCCGGGCACTGCCGTGTTGGGAACACATATATTTTTTTATTATAATCATGGCTAAACATACGAGGCCCGCTTATCACAGGAACTCCCACGGAAATAGCTATTTATAACATTGTTTGTTACAGAAATCCATCGTTTTGCGCTCTATACACAACCGGCGGTCACGAAGAGTGGACGTTTCTTCTATATCTGCTGAACCAACCTTGGCTGGAAAACAAGATGTCTGTTTCCACGCTTATGTTAGCATTGTTAGTGATGCAGCTGGGCTTGGCGAAATGCTTCTTATGGGGTAAGAAGATACTAACTAATTATTAGTACTTTTGTTCATTTTGTATTAAGGTGAATGTCTGAAAATTTTGTTAGTGTAAGTTATTCCAATATCATATTATAAAATGTTCCTAATACTGACCATTAATTGTAGGATGTTATGCTTGTTCAATATCGTTATTTACTCGCAATTTTTTTATGTCGCAATTTACTGGAGCATCAGTCCAGCAACACGGTAACCAAGGAGTTTTTTTAAATTAATCATTAATAATAATTTACGTTGTGTCTGAATGTTTACAAAATGTTAACTAAAGAGAAGCCTGAATCGTTAGAGTTTGTTAAGACCTGTAGGGTACCTAATCTTTAAAGCAAGGGTCACCAATTACTTTCATTTGGGGTCCATTTCATAAAATAATAAGAACTTCGCGGTCCGTAAATTCTTTTTCTACCTTAAGACGGTACCCTGACCAAAAAATCGGCATGAAATATGAGCGTTCCTATTGGTCTAGCGGCACTGGTGGCGCATGAATTACAGTAGTGAATACGCCCAGATTTTAGAATAAAATCTTTATAAAATCGAATTTTGGTCTTTTGAAAAATATAATTCTACAAAAATGTTCGTTATTAAATTGTCTATCCATTAGTGTTAGTACAAAAAATAATCAATTAACACTTTACGAGGAGATGCATAATATCAATAATTATTTCTCATTTTCATGTTTTTTTGGAAGTAGATTAGTGAAATATATACAACGTTTAAAAAACAACTAAATCTACCATTTTAGAATCAATATTATGTAGAAATTTAATGTATTTTTATTAATTGATATTTCTTTTTAAATAACGAGTAGATAGCTCCTAAAAACAGCACAAAAAACGGCTTGCGCGGCGTTTTGCTCGGGGTACCGCCTTAAGGGGTAGATTTTATTTTTTAAATTAAATAGGAACCAACTTTGAAGTATACTCTTTCTTATAAAATATTTTTTTGAAATCGCGCCACTCTATAAAAAGTTAAGCATGGTCTTCTGGTCTTTACGATAATATTCGAAAATAACATTGATACTTACTTTTTAACCGACGAATAAAAAAAGGAGGAGGTTCTCAATTCGATATGTATACAGGATGGAAAAAAATCAATAGGCCTTAAAGGTCACTTTAAATTCTTAAGATATACTATTTTACTAAAAGAAAACATTCCTTTATTTTTTTAAAGAAACATTCATAGATTTCTCGACAAGGTTACCTAAACCGGACATCGAACCAGCTAAAAATTAAGAAAATAAATACTCACTATTTTATTGTACTAATCGACAGGACTGTTTTTTAGGATAACATCTCACTGATAAACATAAGGTCTTTCAAAAAAAGGAATTAAATAGAAAATATGAATCAATTACCAAATATTATGATTGTTTGACCAACGTTTGCGTCGACAAAGCGAACGCGCCAACTATTGTAACAAACATTGACTGTTCTGGAACAGAGAATGCATGGACTAGTTTGAAAAGCTATTTTTTTTTTATATAAAAAAAAAATACTATTGTGTTATTTTGGTCCGACTACTTTTTTAAATCAGTCAAAAATATTTGACACCATAGAAAACGAAATAAAGTAAACCCGAAATATCCTACATAGTGTTTTTAACCTTATTGCTGAAATTTTAAGTTTCATTTTTTATAAATATTTTTGTACTTACATATTAAAATTGAAAATTAAAAGTCAGTTGACTTTTAATTTGCAAGTTTTCATGCAAAACCTACTCTACCTAACTACCCTACCTACCTACCTACCCACGAATCTATTTTTTTTAACTGTCTCTTTATTCGAGCGAACAAAACAAAAAAAAAAAATTATTCAAATCGATCCAACCGTTTTTGAGTTTTAGCGAGACCAACGAACTGCAATTGATTTTTATAATATAGAAATATAGGTAGGTAAGTGTGTGTGGCCATTTGAGCGACTTATTTTCGTTCTTGATTCTTAATCTAGTATTTTTATAGATCGATGATATAAAAAAATAATTGAACGCTTCGACTCCACTCATTCCTTGTCCAAGCTCAAACATAAATTTTAAAATTCGAATTGTTTTTTTTTTGGCACATTGTGATTTAGACTTTAACACTTGCGTGTAAGGCTAAATTTTTATTACTCATAATTTTTTTATTGCTTTTTGTACATCGTTTTGTGAATGCAACTTTAAAGATTGCATTTAAGGTTGAATTTGCATTAATGTATATTTATTCCAAGAAGAATTCTTAGAATTACCTAAACACAATTCCGTATGGTGCCGGACGTTAAGAATTTCACCATCCCATGTCTTCCCGTGGGTGTCGTAAAAGGCGACTAAGGGACAAACCAGAGAATGGGCAGCAGCGTTCTCTGTGCTCCTATAACAACCATACTGCGATCGCCAATCCGCCTGCCAAGCGTGGCGATTATGGTAAAACCCCCCCTATGAATAGCACAAATAAAAAATGGCCCCTAGTGCCCGGCAGCCCGCCTACCCTCGACTACGGTAGCGGTCGAGGTTACGGCATGGCAAGGGGTGCTAAGAATCTCCGGACGAGATCCGGCTACCCCAACAATCACCGACGACTGGACCTGGCAACGTACAACACGCGCACACTTCAGACCGACGAGAAGATCACCGAGCTCGAAGAGGAATTGAGCAGGTTGCGATGGAGCATTATAGGGTTATCTGAAGTCCGAAGAGAGGGGGAGGACTCGATAATCCTCAAATCCGGTAACCTGCTCTATTTCCGAGAGGGTGACCGGCAGTCCCAAGGTGGTGTCGGGTTTATCGTCCACAGGTCCCTTGTGAACAACGTGGTAAAGATCGAGAGTGTGTCGACCAGGGTGGCGTACCTTATACTCAGAATATCCTCTAGATATTCGCTGAAGGTCATACAGGTCTACGCCCCAACCTCGGCACACCCCGACGACGAGGTAGAGACCATGTATGAGGATATCTCCAGAGCCATGCATGGTTTCAAAACTCACTTCACCGTTGTCATGGGGGACTTCAACGCGAAACTGGGCAAACGAGACGAGGATGAGCTGCAAGTGGGGCAATTTGGAGTTGGACGACGGAACCACCGGGGTCACCTACTGGCCAGTTTTATGGAGAAGGAGGGCCTCTATATGATGAACTCCTTCTTCAAAAAGCGTGAACACAGGAAGTGGACCTGGCAGAGCCCCGATGGTGCAACAAAAAATGAGATCGACTTCATCATGTCAACCAAGAAGCAAATGTTCAATGATGTCTCTGTGATCAATTCGGTAAAAACCGGGAGCGATCACCGCATGGTAAGAGGCACATTGAACATTAATATTAAGCTTGAAAGGTCTCGACTGATGAAGTCCACGCTCCGTCCAGCACAGGTCTAGGTCCAAAACCCCGAGAGCTTTCAGCTCGAACTCCAGAATCGTTTCGAGTGCCTGGGGAGCTCCGTGGACGAATACAGCGACGGGTTCGTGGAAGCTGTCCATACGGTCGGGTCTAAGTTTTTCAAGACCCGTCGTACAGATAGAAACAAAAAGCTCTCTGATCATACCCTCAAGCTTATGAAGGAGAGGCGTGAGATGATCCTGCAGTCTTCAGATGAGGCGTGCAAATACCGGCAGATCAATAGACAGATCTCTAAATCCTTGAAAAGAGACCTCCGCCGCTTTAATACCGAGCGTATTAAAGACGCGATTGAGCGAAATAAAGGCTCCAAGGTGTTTTCAAGGGATCTGTCTATTGGGCAGAGCCAGCTCACGAAACTGAAGATCGATGATGGCAGGATTGTATCCGCCAAACCGGAGCTTCTGAGGGAGATCGAGAGTTTCTATGGGCAGTTGTACACGTCAACCAGTAAACCCGTTGCGAATCTAGCAAACGACCCAAGAGCTAGATTGACCCGACACTATACCGAAGATATCCCGGACGTCAGCCTGTACGAGATTAGGATGGCTCTGAAACAGCTTAAAAACAACAAGGCGCCGGGTGATGACGGAATCACGGCTGAACTCCTGAAGGCGGGTGGAAAACCGGTCCTCAAGGCCCTTCAGAAGCTTTTTTATTCCGTCATACTCGAGGGCAAAACGCCACAGGCATGGTGCAGGGGTGTGGTGGTACTCTTCTTCAAGAAGGGCGACAATGCCCGGCTAAAGAACTATAGGCCCATCTCGCTTCTTAGCCATGTTTACAAGTTGTTTTCAAGAGTCATCACGAATCGTCTCACGCGCAGGTTTGACGATTTCCAGCCTCCCGAACAAGCCGGATTCCGAAAAGGCTTTAGCACCGTAGACCACATACATACGCTGCGGCAGGTTATACAGAAGACCGAAGAGTATAACTTGCCTCTCTGTTTAGCGTTTGTGGACTACGAGAAAGCCTCCGATTCGATCGAGACTTGGGCTGTACTACAGTCTCTCCAACGGTGCCAGATCGACTACCGGTACATTGAGGTGTTGAAGTGTCTGTACAAAAACGCCACCATGTCAGTCCGTCTTCAGGATCAGACCTCGAAACCTATCCTTCTCCAGCGCGGCGTAAGACAGGGAGACGTAATTTCTCCGAAACTGTTCACTGCTGCGCTGGAGGACGTCTTCAAGGTTCTGGACTGGAAGGGGCTTGGCATCAACGTTAATGGCGAGTACATCACTCACCTTCGGTTTGCCGACGACATAGTGATCATGGCTAAGACCATGGAGAGCCTCAGTAAAATGCTCGATGACCTTAGTAGAGCTTCCGAAAGAGTGGGTCTTAAAATGAACATGGACAAAACCAAGGTCATGGTGAACGCCCATGTAACACCCACTCCTATCAAGATCGGAGACTCTACACTTGAAGTTGTAGACGATTATGTTTACCTGGGACAAACGGTCCAGTTGGGTAGGTCCAACTTCGAGAAAGAGGTCAACCGTCGAATCCGACTCGGCTGGGCGGCGTTCGGGAAGTTGCGTGGTATCTTCTCGTCCAATTTACCGCAGAGTCTCAAGACAAAAGTCTATGACCAGTGTGTGTTGCCAGTGATCACCTATGGGACCGAGACGTGGTCGCTCACAATGGGCCTTATCAGAAAGCTTAAAGTCACCCAAAGGGCAATGGAGAGGGCTATGCTCGGAATTTCCTTGCGTGATCACGTCAGAAATGATGATATCCGCAGGAGAACCAAAGTTACCGACATAGCCCGAAGAATTGCCAAACTTAAGTGGCAGTGGGCAGGGCACATTGCTCGCAGAACGGATGGCCGATGGGGCCGAAAAGTTCTGGAGTGGCGACCGCGAACTGGAAGACGATACGTTGGAAGGCCTCCCACTAGGTGGACCGATGACCTGGTTAAGGTTGCGGGAAGGCGCTGGATGCGAGACGCACGGGATCGGTCAATGTGGCGACGCCTGGGGGAGGCCTATGTCCAGCAGTGGACGTCTTTCGGCTGAAATGATGATGATGAATGATGAATTGGCGTCAGTTTTAAAGATAAGTTTTGTATGGGATCCTCCATCTAGGTGTATTCTTTATCAAAGCTTAATTGTGATAGTTTTCCTTTTAATTTCGTTATATATTTTATAGACCAAGTGACTTAATCAGTGCACTATGCATAATGCCCGGGCATTATGAATCAAGTCAAGTCAAATCGGAATAATTTATGACTTTCACAATAAGAATAAAGTCATTATGACGTCGCAGTCTCCAATGTTTTCGAGAAGGTCGGTAGCAATGCTATCGGCCTATAATTACTAGTGTAAGTCTGGTCTCCCGTTTTAGGGTTCTGAAGTCAACAAGGAACCCTTATAGTTTTGCTATATCCGTCTGTCCGTCCGCAGCTTAGCTCAGAGACTCTTGGTACTAGAAAGCTATAATTTGGCATGGATATACATATTCATAATTCCAACAAAGTGGTCAAATAAAATAAAGTTTTTTTTTTATTATCCTTTACAAAAAATCATTCTCACTTTACGTCTATAGGAGTATAGACGTAAAGTGGGCATGTTTTTTTTCCCCCGTCTATCCCATGGTGTGGAGTATCGTTGGATAGGCCATTCAAAAATATTATGGGTCTTTTTAATCCATTTTTCGAGTCAGAGATCCGTATGCATACAATTAAGCGTTCAATTGCAATTTTTGTTAGAGTCAAGTTTGTCTCCCCTCCCCCTGCCAGCGAAATGGTTGCTCTTGGCTATGTGAAAAAATTCACGGTATTAGTAAATATAACGAAATTAAAAGGAAAACTATCACAGCTAAGTACCTAGGCTTTACAAGTTTACGAGTTATAGTCGACCAACTTATAAAATGTAAACATAGCAAATCAGATAGGCACACTAACATGATGTCAGCAAAAGTGACGGGGCCTGATAGGGCCGATGCCTGTCTGGGTCGCGGATAAATTTGAAAGATAGTTACCGCGGCCCTGGCGCAAGCAACTGAAGGAACACGGGTGGGTTTTAGACAGTAAAAGTCTGACACGCCATTGGATGGATCGCCAGCGGGAGAAGTCATTGGATGATTTCCCAACCAAAAAAAAAAAAACACCAACATAGATTTTAGTGTGCGTAAAATCAACAAAAAAGAACTAAGAGTTCAGTTGCTTGTTTGCATGCTGCATGCTTGCTTCATGCATGGTGTACGCTTGTTTGCATGCTGCATGCTTGCTGCATGCATGGTGTATGCGTGTTTGAATACTGAATGCTTGCTGCATGCATGGTGTATGCTTGTTTGCAGGTTTGTATGCTTCATACAGCGAATTATAACACAAAAAAATGTGTTCAATCAATCTTTTAATATGGTAAAAAATACAAAATTACTCTAACTATGCATTATCTGTAATGTGATAGATGAGTATTTCAAATAATATGGATATGAAATGTATGCCAAAAGACGATTCTGACTGTGAACTTTCTGCGATGTGATGGTTCTGCCTTTTAATGACTATCGATATGAAATTAATGCCTAAAGATGATTCTGACTTTGAATGTATGATAAATGAGTGTATGCCAAACGATTTTCTGCGAAATGATGTTTATGCTATCCGTTTTTATGCATAATAATATTATGACATAAAAAGTTCTGCTATAAAAGGTAGACCCAAAACTCTCATCATTACTATTCACTAATCCCGAAAAATATGAATGGTCTTCTTTCTTCCATAGATTCATCATGGCCGTTCAAGACTTTATTAACTTTATTTTTTCCGTCTTGATAGCTCCTACACACCATTGGTTGTAAAATCTACGGAACGTTTTGTTCAGAGTATTTAGAAAACTTAGCACAAAATTTGCTTTTAAATAATACACATCTCTTACTAAAGTCAATGATAGCCTCATTACTATAAAGAAAGTCTTGGCTAAGTATTAGACTTTGGTTAATGTCTTTTATCATAACGAAGTCACTTGTTTAGACACACGAATCCACAATAAAGCTGATCCTCGTTTTTCCTATAACTTTTAGTTTCGGATACACACTACCCGAAATGGATTTCACAAAATGTTTCGTCTCATGTGGTATGTTTCAGACCTAGCAGCACAACTAATTCTTCCATAATGCAAGAGATAGAAGCACCTTTGTCTACTAATGTGTTATAAAATTTATTAGGTATACAATGTTAATAAATGGAGTAAGATCACCGTGTTTATTGTCTTCGATTGGGAGCTGCTCTTTCATAGACACAGTGCGTAATCCTCAACCACCTTTATTGACTGTGTCCTGGTTCTTTTGGGTGATCGGTTCGTAGTGGGCATCTAAATCTAGGGGCAATATGAGAGTGGTTATTTCTATCCTCGAAGCGCTGCCTTGGGCGCTAATTGTATCGCGATGTGTGAAAGGTCTCGCCGTCACCGTCGCCTACCCGATGCAGAGTCGCGCTAGACGTGGCCGTACGCGGGCTTGGTGACCACTAAGCCCGCGTGAGGCAGGGAACCCTTGGTTAGACGACGACGTTTCGAAACGCACGCGCGGAGGTTGAATCGGCAAATTTATGCGCTCATTTTGCACACCTTCCAATATTTTCTTCATTTGTACAATTGTGGCAAGAAGCTCTGCCCTGGAGCCGTATAGTTTCGTGCCTAGCTTAAATTTATAATAATTTGTCATCCCTTTTAAGAAAATTCTTATGAAAACTTGGTCATCGGCTATGTCTGCTTGCCCAGCATATGCCGCAAGTCTATATAAAAAGGTATTTACATCCTCCTGTCTTTCTTGCCGTGCGTTATAAAATACATACATACATAAACTCACGCCTTTTTCCCATGGGGGTAGGCAGAAACTACAGAACGCCACCTGCTACGATCCTTACATACTTCTTTTGCTTCACACACATTCATACATCTAGTCATACACACACGCCGGTTATGGGTACTGCGCACTTGGCCTTTCTGAAGAACATCACCTAAAAGGCTTATGTATGTCTTTCTAGGGCGTCCCCTAACGGCGTTTCCATTCACGTCTGCCTTGTAAATACCTTTCGTTAGTCGACTTTCATTCATCCTCTCAACATGGCCAAACCATCTTAATATACTCTTTTCAATTTTAGTCACTACATCTTCTTTTAAACCTCAACGTTGTCTACAAAAAAGAAAAAAAAAAGCGCGTTATAAAATTTCTCAATAAAATCTAAACTCGGTGGGAATACTTCATTAAGGTTATTGCAAATGTCTTTGAACGAAAGATCATCCTTGTAAATGAACTTATAATAGGCAAGCGCCAGGCCGTCCCTGTATACGCCCAAAATGAGCCCTAAGTCTTTTTCCTGCCATTTTTTTATAGCAGCAACTTGGCATTGGACTCACACTCGGATTGCCTCATGCAGTTCCAACTGCATGAGGAAATACTCAAAACTGTACTTCGTTCTCGTCGCCTTGAAAACAGGCTCTGCTATTTTTTTTGTTAGAAAAACGACATGCTGGTGTTTGTCGGCTAGGGTTCTCGCCAACGGTATCATCGTTCTCCGTTATCTCATACGAAGTAGTACTGTTCTTATATCAATTTCTTTGATTTTTACTCTCTTATTGCATACTGTACGCCGTAAAACTACACGCGAAATATATTTTATAACTTCTTTATTTTTATTTTTACTGGGAATTTACAGTATCCAGCGCAACGCCGCCAAATGTGAGAGTCATAGCTCAGAGAGCTACAAATTAAATACAGAAATTACTTTTATATGATATATTTTAGCCACAACGTCGCGTTTAGGCGGCTTCTATCGAATTGACAATCATTAACAAAAACGTCTTCACTTATTTCATAGCATTCTATTACCCTCCAAAACCAAGTAGTTATCTGTTGCCAGTCTCATAATAGGCAAGTAGGTTGCCTTCTTATTTGTTGAGTCCTCACAGTACCTACCAAAGTATCCATATTATAAAATTAATATTTCATTTCTGTTTTTCGTTTTTAAAACCTTAATACCCCCAAACTTAAATAGATAATTTTATGTATAATATTAAATAAAAACCATGAATAATATTCAAAAGAAGAATCTACTACTCAAATAAATACCTCACCTATTTTAAGTATGTTAAGGTGCAATTAATATTTTTTCTTAAATTAGGGGTTGTTATGTTGATAATCATACTAATAAGTGAAAATGTCCAAGACTGCATAGCTATGAAATTTAATGATAAAAAAAGACTTTAACGTTTTTTTTTTTGGTTTCGGTCGTAAAAACCAGTTTCGGTCGGACACTAATTGATCTCTCAGTGTTTAGAAGATTTATCAGTTATAAAAATGTTAGTTTTGTTTTTCAGATATTATCGTGGCAGAAGGAAAATCGTTACAATTTTATAACGACGGAACACTAACGCATATAGAAGGCATTCAATCGGCTAAAGAAATCTTTTCAATAACTTACGATCCAGTTCACTACCGGGTGCTGTTTGCCGACGATCACGGTTCGACGAAGCAAATATCCATCTTTGACCTATCAACAAGGAATATACAACCTTTAGTTACGAGAACATCAAACTCTACATTGAGGGTCGCCTACGACCCGGTCACACAACTACTGTTTTGGCTGGAAAATGGGCCATCTATTTACTCGTTTTCATTAAATCCTGCATGTAATATTATGGCAGTTGATGGTAATCATATAGTTACGTTGGATACCAACGTCTGGAATATCGCCGTGGACAGCTGCGGAGGGTACGTTATTAATTATACCTACAGTTATAACTACACACAAAGGCATAATAGCGGCACAAGTATTTTTTTTGTGGTTCTTTGCAAGGTAGTTTTTAATATAATATCTAATCTATCTTATTTTACTTCTTACTAATATTTACTAATATTTTACTTCTTATTAATATAAATTCGAAAGTTTGGATGGATGTTTGTTTGTTACATAATCAAATCAAAACGGCTACACGGGTCTGGATGAAATTTGGTACAGAGATAGATTATAGTCAGAAATAGCACATATGCTACTTGTCATATCGGTAAAATGTTCCCGTGGGATAAGAAAACACTTCATGACGTGGGTGAAGCGGCGGGCAGAAGCTAGTTAGCTTATAATAACTTAAATACTTATTATTCATCTTATCTTAATCTACACAGCCCACAATTTTTTTTATTTAAATAAATATTTCACCCTTTAAAAGGTACATGATTCTAGATGGGCACATGCTGCACATTATTTTAATATATGTGTTAAGCTAAAAGTTGTGATGACAATCGTTACCTAAGTCGGAAAAAGTCGAGTGTTTTGATAGGTTTCACGGCGTGCGTGGTGCAAATAATTCACGTTGCATGAACATAGTGTATGGTGGATTAAACTTCTCACAACTTGCTAAAAAAATGTTTCATCTTTTAGGGTTCTATCAGACAGAGAGTGGACAAATTATTGAATTTGTTTACAATATATTTCTACTTTCTTAATAAATCGAATTTGGTAGCTTCTCAACGAAAGACAATTAAAAAAACCTTTAACAAAAAAAACAAACCGACTTACAAACAATTCGGTGTTGAAACACGGAAAACAATAAAACCAAAGACACCGACTTCGGAAGAGAAAGTTATTTTTGAGTTGGTAGTGTTTTTTTTGGAATCGGTTTTTTTTTTGTTTTTATAGGTAGCTCCAATTGCCATAACAATCATATATAGCCAAAGAACATCTCATGACGATTTCAATAAGCCCAAACACGACTAGGATACATTGTTTTATTTCGGAGTTCCAGCGCCTACCTGCCGGCTTCATTATCAGATCAGTTCGATGGTACCATTTTCATCAGTACAATTTATTTATAAATATTTGCTTCATCATAGTCGTTTAACTGTTCGAGATATCGTAGACCCGTGACATACTTAGCATTATTGTGTTCCATTGGCTAGCTGTGGTCTTCTTCACAAGTTCTACTTCACCAAATGTTACTTTCTGAGTGCAAATGATTGCATTATAGATGAAAATGCCAAAATCGCTTTATGTATGCCTAATATTTTAGGAGCTCCCTCGATATCTCCAAGAGCCCATCATCAAATTCTGACCTGGTGACTATGGGACCAAATGGAAAGTATACACTTTCAAACAAAAGAAGAATTTTCCAAATCGGTCCAGGCATCTTTGAGTAATTGGTGTACATACATAAAAAAAAATAATCGAATTGAGAACCTCCTCCTTTTTGGGAAGTCGGTTAGAAAATAAATGTTCCACAAATGACTATTTTATGACTTAGGCACAGAATAAATAAAAGTACAAGTACAGAAGAGTCACTTCGCGTAACAATTCATAGAAATAGAGATTCTTGCCGTCATGGTAAAATAACATACTCCGTATAGTTCGCCTGGTATGTTCTTCTCAGGATGGCCTAAGCCTACGTCACGATAAGTGTTACCATTGATTGTCCTTTTTAGAAAATTTAGGTACTTTCTCATGTAGTTAATGAAAATAAAATAAATTACTAACTAGCCTAACTATTTAGTAACTCATGTGATTCATCTATGTTCATCTATGTCATGTATATTTAGTGTTGAATTAATTTATATTTTGAACTAGCTGACCCGGCAAACTTTGTTTTGCCATAAAAAGACCAAACATTTATCTACCCTACCCTACCCTACACTACCCTACCCTACCCTACCCTACCCTACACTACCCTACCCTACCCGACCCTACACTACCCTACCCTACACTACCCTACCCTACACTACCCTATCCTACCCTACCCTACCCTACCCTACCCTAACCTACCCTACCCTACCCTAACCTACCCGACCCTACACTACCCTACAATACTCTACCCTACACTACCATACCCTACCCTACCCTACCCTACCTATATAGCATATGTCCTTTCCCAGGTCTCAAACTATCTTCATACCTGTTGGTACAACACCAATTTAGTAAGAAATTGATTATCTGTATTTATGGTCCGGACATCTCTTAAGTCTTTCCGGACACAGACAACTGCTAATCAAGAGTTCCTTCCGGTGGTCTTTGTCTTTGCTTTGTATCGCTCTCAAGTTGTCGACAGAATTTATATTGAGATCTGATCGAAATAAATCTATATGATTGTCAAGTCAAGGAGTCTTATTTCATGTACAACATATCATAACATGGTGTCAGAAGTAAAGAACACACAAGATTTTAATAAAACATTCCAAAAATGCGGAACGATGCTGAAGAAATCAAGGAGGTACGTGATGTGTACTCTCAAAATTATGCCAATTTTAGCAAGATACCCATGTTGCAAATAGGCATCAATCAAAATAATGGTTTAGAGTGGAAAAAATGGTGGCAAAGTTTTGAAGTATTCCTGTTAGCTACCAACTACGAAGCCGCCTCCGAAAAACGAAAGATCGCCATTTTGTTACATTCGATTGGGGAGAAAGGCGTAGAAATATACAATTCTTTCAACATGGACATGGATAAAGTCACGATAGAACAAGTAAAAAACAAGTTTCAAAATTACTTTGAACCGATGAAGAACTTAACCATGATTCGACATTCATTCTTCACACGTGCTCAAAAGGCTGATGAAAATATTGATACTTTCTTGACTGATCTTACTAATATAAGCAACAAGTGCGAGTTTGGAACCTTAAGGGAGTCGCTCATTCGTGATGTTTTCATAGCAAATTTAAGCTCAAAACTAATCCATGTACGTCAAAGATTATTACAAGAAATAGACCCAACATTGGAAAGAACAATATCACTAGCAAAAACCGTCGTCATGGCACAAGAAAATGCGCAGAAAATAGATATGCAGAACTCAGAAAATATACTTCAAATTCAAAAGTATAACTCAAAGTTACAGTCAACGGGCACAAGAAGAAGTACTTCAAGTCAAAACAAAGAAGCGTTCGTCAGGCAGCGCAGTCAGAGCCCACATGGTCAACGTAAGGACAGCAACAAATCTTGTGGTCGGTGTGGTCAACATCATAGATTCAAGTGTCCAGCGTCCGGAGTAAAGTGTAACCTATGTTAGCGTATTGGTCATTTTGCAAAATATTGTTTTACTGCTAAAAATAATGTTAGAAATATAGAGTCAGGACAAAACCCCAAAGAACAGGCAAATGTCAGCACAGAAAACTTTTTTATTGGTATGGCAAATATTCAGAATAATATAGCTCATTCAGATAAGTCATGGTACCTAATTGTATTTGTCAATAATGTAGAAATAAAATGCATATTAGACTCAGGAGCAGATACAAATATTATGTCATTAACAACTTTCAACAGCTTATTATTGCCAAAATCAAAAATTATAAAGTCAGAAGCCAATGTCAAAGGGTTTGACGGCTCAACAGTACCTGTATTGGGTCAATGTCACTTAAATTGTTACTTTAATAACAGCAAACAAGTCATAACATTTTTGATAGCAAATATTAATTGTGTGACAGTCATAGGTTTACCTACATGCAAGCAGATAGGTGTGTTAAAAAGAGTATTTGCACTTAATAGTGAAAACATAACTGATGACAAAATATTTACCATTTATAATGATGTATTTCAGGGTCTTGGCTGTCTACCACCTGTCTGTCACCTTAAACTACAAAAGGATGCAATTCCATGCATTGATCCTCCAAGAAAAGTTCCATTTGGATTGTATAACAAACTGAAGGAAGAATTGGATCGCATGTCAAAAATGGAAGTCATAGAAAAAGTTACAAAACCAACTGAGTGGGTAAATTCTGTTGTCATAACAATGAAAAAGTCAGGTCAGTTAAGAATTTGTCTAGATCCGCGAAATCTCAACAAGTATATAATAAGGGAACACTATCCACTCAAAACAATTGATGAAATAAGGTCAATTTTAAAAGGAGCTTCTTATTTTTCCCATCTGGATGCATATTCTGGATTTTGGATGATTAAACTTGATAATGCTAGTTCAGATCTGTGTACTTTTCAAACACCATTTGGTCGTTATCGTTACTTAAGGTTACCTTATGGTATAAATGCATCGTCAGAAATATTTCAAAGAATAATGACTGATATGTTTGCAGACTTAGAAGGTGTCTTAGTATTTGTCGATGACATTTTAGTGTATGGAGAAACCAAAGAAATACATAATCAACGTTTACATAAAGTCCTTCTAAGAGCTAGAGAGTCGAATTTAAAACTAAATAAGTCTAAATGCATATTTTCTGTCCAGGAAGTCTGTTTTCTAGGTTATGTATTTAATAAAGATGGTGCAAAGGTAGATCAGGAAAAAGTTAAAGCCATAGTCAGCATGCCTACACCTAGTAATGTCAAGGACTTGCAAAGAATCTTAGGCATGATTAACTATTTATCACCTTTTATTGAAAACTTGTCTGAAAAAACCAAACCATTGAGAAATTTGTTAAAAAAAAGCTCAACATGGGTATGGGATGAAAATTGCAATAAATGTCTTGATAACCTAAAAGCAGAGATAACAAAAGCACCAGTCTTAGCTCATTACAACCCTAATGTTCAACTAGTTTTATCAGTAGACTCATCTAAGTCCGCACTAGGTGCAGTACTTATGCAAAATAAGCAACCTATAGCATATAGTTCCAAAACTTTAACTTGTACACAAGAAAGGTATGCACAAATAGAAAAAGAACTACTGGCTATTCAATTTGGTTGTGAAAAATTTCATCAGTATGTCTATGGTAACACAGTCACAGTGCATACTGATCATAAACCATTAGTCTACTTGTTTAAGAAACCTCTTCATGGTGTACCTGCACGTTTGCAAAGAATGATGCTTGCACTACAAGCATATGATTTAAATGTTATTCATGTTCCTGGTAAAGAAATGTACATATCTGATACATTGTCTAGGGCTGCTTTAAAAGAAAACTATATTCCAAAGTATGAGTCTGATCTTGTATGTCATGTCAATTCTTTATATTCTAATTTAGCAATTACCCAAGAATACAAAGACAAGATTAGTCAAGCAACTGACAAGGACAGTCAGTTACAATTATTAAAAGAATATTGTTTAGGGGGTTGGCCTAATAATAAAGATAGGGTTAATCAATGGCTAAAACCTTATTGGAATATCCAAGGTGAAATTCATGTCATCAATGACTTGTTATTTAAAGGCGATAAGCTGATAATTCCAAAGTCCATGCAAAGTGAAATGTTACACAAAGTGCATGAAGGGCATCAGGGTATAAATAAATGTCTAAGTCTAGCTAGAAATATTCTCTTTTGGCCTAATATGAGTGCAGATATTAAGAATATAGTTGATCAATGTCTCATTTGTGCAAAATACAAAACAAATAATCAACAAGAACCTCTCCAAAGTTACAGTATTACTAAATACCCATGGCAACAAGTTGGGATAGACTTAATGCATTTGAATAACAAAAAATATTTAGTAGTTACAGATTATTATTCCAAATTTATAGAGCTTGCAATAATCAATAATCAACATACAGCAAGTAACATAATAATTTTATTAAAATCCATTTTTGCTCGTCATGGTATTCCAATGTCATTAGTGTCAGATGGAGGTCCGCCATTTAATTCAGTAGAATTCAAGTCATTCTTATACAACTGGGACATTGAACATGTCATGACAAGTCCATATCACCCAAAGTCGAATGGTCAGGCTGAAAGTTCAGTTAAAATTATGAAAAATTTATTAAAGAAATGTCTAGAGTCAAATTCAGATCCTTATATGGCACTATTACAATATAGAAACACACCAAAAGCAAACTTTGCGTCTCCAGCACAATTGTTAATGTCTAGGAATTTAAGAATGCATATACCGGTTAGTAGTGAGAAACTTAAACCAAAGGTAATTACTTTCAGTAAATATAAAACTGGCTTTGAAAAAGACCGTGCTCAAACTAAATATTATTATGATAGGAACAAAAAACCATTATCAATTTTACAACCAGGAGATCATGTGAACTTTAAGAAAAAACCAGATTCAGATTGGCTTCCAGCCATTGTATTAGAAAAATTGAAATGTCAAAGATCATACATAATTCAAGACAACAAAGGTAATAAGTATAGAAGAAACAGAATACAATTAAGATTCAGCAGCAATGAAAGTTGCCACAAGTATGACTACAATGACATGCAATCCAAAGATTCTTTATCAGAAAACATAAAGGAAAGGGAAGAGAAGATGGGTGATAGACAGATGGTAGCAGACAATGCCTCTAACATTAACTACAAAACTAGGTCAGGAAGAGAAGTAAGAAAACCCAAGAAGTTTTGCCAAAATTAGTTTGGTCTATTATGTTTTGTTATTATAGATAATACTAATGTTTGTATAAACTTAGGATTATTAATTGTATACATATGTCAATGACACAAGTTGATTGTTTATTATATAATACTAATGTTTGTATAAACTTAGGATTGTTAGATATATACATATGTCAATGACACAAGCTGATTGTTTATTGTGTGGGACACATACAATAATTATAATTGTTAACTTTAAGTTAAATTTAGATATGTTTATTTTTTAATTAATAAATACTCAAAAGGGGAGATGTTGGTACAACACCAATTTAGTAAGAAATTGATTATCTGTATTTATGGTCCGGACATCTCTTAAGTCTTTCCGGACACAGACAACTGCTAATCAAGAGTTCCTTCCGGTGGTCTTTGTCTTTGCTTTGTATCGCTCTCAAGTTGTCGACAGAATTTATATTGAGATCTGATCGAAATAAATCTATATGATTGTCAAGTCAAGGAGTCTTATTTCATGTACAACATATCATAACAATACCAACTTTCATCTAAATCGGTACAGCGTTTTAAGCGTGAAAAGGTAACAGACAGACAGACAGACAGACAGAGTTACTTTCACATTTATAATATTAGTATGGATTATTAGTTCATAATTGCTTTGTTAACATAAAAAATGCATTTTGCTCGGGTATTACAATAACAGTAACAGTGGCAACACAATAACAACACAATAACAGTGGCAACACATCGAATTGACAAGTGTCATACTGACAACTAGCCATTTCATCGCTATTGTCGTGTAGCTCATACCTATAGCGTCGTTTCGATCGGTGAGAAAAATACTGTGGCTCCCAAACATTTGTGATGAACCCGTGAACTTTGAAAGATACACAAGAAAAATTGTTAATTGTTCCGTAAACTGTAAAAACAGCAGTATAAAAGGCGGTGTAATATTTATTTTCTTTTCCCAATGAAGAGACGTTATCATATGCATGGCTTGAATATTGTAATTAACTTCACCTAAAGTAACTGGTATGTGCCTTTCATTAATTTATTATTTAATTTATATACGCGTTGTAAATTCCATAATTTAAGGCAAAGTTGTGTAACCTAATTAGTTTTTGACTTATTTTAGTCAAGTCAAGTTTTGTGGGTTTTCGTTCCGAACTAAATAAAATACTAAAATACAATCAATTAAAAGAAAGCAAAGTAAATAAATACAAAAAGTATCAAATATGACGATTAATTAAGAATTATAAAACATTTGTACTTATTGTATTATTTTTATCTTTTTCCCCACTAAAAAAGTTTGAGAACCGCAACGCAATTGATGACGTAGTCTTAGGCCAATCACGTGACCCAGCTGTCACGGGAAGAGACTACCATGTCTTGTTCTACCATGCTTGCAGTAAGCAACAAAGTGCAATTCAGCTCGCATAAGTGCTCAATGCCTAACGCGACATTCACTTAAACGTTGCCGCTTTCTTCTAACGCGTTACTCTATTGCTGTCTGGCGCGGAGTGACACGCTAGGGTTGTCGGCTTACTGCTGCTACGAGGTATTTACCTAATTATTAGTACGTACGTACTTAGGTAGGTACCTAAATATTAGTATTTCGCACATCTATTCATTCTTTTAGACATCCAAAAATGCTTTTAATCTCTTTCTTATTATGCACTACCGACAGTTAAAGAGTATTTATTTAATGTTTTAAATACAACAAAATAGCTTCACTTTCAACATCTTTCGGAACTATAAAAAAAGATTGTATCGATTCTTTGTTCTCTCCTTTATTTAGAGACCCGTAAACACAACTGTATCTTATATAGGAATCATTATAAGATCGTTTAGAAGTCATCGTTTTCTGCAAAAATCACAGTACAAATAATAGCTATTATTTGTACTGTGATTTCCGTGCGAGCCGAGCGGTAAGCGGCAACCAACTGCGGTAGTCCGTCCCACACGGAGCGCCGGCCAATCGTACCTATACTGTGGAGTGAGACCCCCCTGACGTAGGTACCAGTTTCTCTGGCAAGTTCCAACCATGCTTCTGTTACTTTTCCTCGGGTTTTATAATTGTTATCCTTCGCATCGTATTAAAAAACGCCATTAAAGTACTAACGTAATTAGCTTTTTAGTCTTCATCTTACTTCCAATTTGGCCACCACAACTGCAGTGATAGCACGGATGCGTGCGTTCTAATTGACCGACGTGGTCCTATGTAACGTAATACAACACAACGAACGCAAAACTATCCTATTAAACGCGTGACCACGTGTCCGCTCTCTGTCTGATAGAACCCTTTAGGTTTACCCCTTAAATCATTATAAAATGTTGGTCTAAAACAATGTTAAAGCATTGCGAAAATGATTTTAACGTCATAATATACGGTTTGAATTCATTTATTTCTAAAGATTACAAATCACTTGTACAGAAATAAATACTAAACATTATTTGAATTTATACATTTTTGTATACATTCAAATAATGCGTTCCGTATGGTGTCGGACGTAAAGAATCTCACCATCCCGTATCTTCCCGTGGGTGTCGTAAGAGGCGACTAAAGGATACCCCAGAGAGTGGGCAGCAGCGTTCTCTGTGCTCTTCAACCACAAACTGCGATCTCCTACCCGCCTGCCAAGCGTGGCGATTAAGGCAAACCCCCCCAAACCAAATTAATAGCACAAAGGAAAAACGGCCCCGAGTACCCGGCAGCCCGTCTACCCTCGAATACGGTAGCGGTCGAGGCGATGGCGTGGCAAGGGGTGCGAAGAATCCCCGGAGTGAACCCGGCTACCCAATAAACACCGACGACTGGCTCTGGCAACATACAACACGCGAACACTCCGGACCGACGAGAAGATAGCCGTACTTGAGAAAGAATTGAGCAGGTTACGATGGAGTATTATAGGGTTATCTGAAGGTCGAAGAGGGAGGACACGATAATCCTCAAATCCGGTAACCTGCTCTATTTACGAGAGGGTGACCGGCAGTCCCAGGGTGGTGTCGGGTTTATGGTCCACAAGTCCCTTGTGAACAACGTGGTGAAGATCGAGAGTGTGTCGACCAGGGCGGCGTACCTTATACTCAGAATATCCGCAAGATAATCGCTGAGGGTCATACAGGTTTACGCCCCAACCTCGGCACACTCCGACGACGAGTTAGAGACCATGTATGAGGATACCTCTAAAGCCATGAATGGTATCAATACTCACTTCACCGTTGTCATTGGGAACTTCAACGCAAAAATTGGGCAAACGAGACGAGGATGAGCTGCAAGTGGGGCAATCTGGAGTTAGACGACGGAACCACCGGGGTCACCTACTGGTCAGTTTTATGGAGAAAGAGAGCCTCTACATAATGAACTCCTTCTTCAGAAAGCGTGAGCACAGGAAGTGGATCTGGCAAAGCCCCGATGGTGCAACTAAAAACGAGATCGACTTCATCATGTCAACTAAGAAGCAAATGTTCAATGATGTCCTGTGATCAATTCGGTGAAAACTGGGAGCGATCACCGCATGGTAAGAGACTCATTGAACATTCATATCAAGCTTGAAAGGTTTTAACAGATGAAGTCCACGCTCCGTCGATCCAAAACCCCGAAACCTTTCAACTCGAACTCCAGAATCGTTTCGAGTGCCTAAGGAGCTCCGTGGACGAATACAGCGATGGGTTCGTGGAAGCTGTCCATAAGGTCGGGTCTAAGTTTTTCAAGACCCACCGTACAGATAGAAACAAAAAACTCTCTGATCCTACTCTCAAGCTAATGAAGGCGGGGCGTGAGATGATCCTGCAGTCTATCTGCAGTCGGCGGTGAAATACAGGCAGCTAAATAGACGGATTTCAAAGTCCCGCCGGTTTAATACCGAAAGTATTAAAGATGCTATCAAGCGGAATAAGGGCTCCAAGGTCTTTGCAAGAGATCTATCTATTGGGCAGAGCCAGCTCACAAAACTGAAGACCGATGATGGCAGCTGACGGAGCTTCTGAGGGAGATCGAGAGATTCTATGGGCAGTTGTATAAGTCGACAAGTAAACCCGTTGCGAATCTAGCAACGACACTTTACCGAAGAAATCCCGGATATCAGCTTGTACGAGATTAGGATGGCTCTGAAACAGCTTAAAAACAACAAGGCGCCGGGTGACGACGGAATCACGGCTGGAATCCTGAAGGCGGTGGGAAACTGGTCCTTAAGGCCCTTCAGAAGCTGTTTGATTCCGTCATACTCGAGGCTAAAACGCCACAGGCATGGTGCAGGGGTGTGATGGTACTCTTCTTCAAAAAGTGCGACAATGCCCGGCTGAAGAACTATATGCCTATCTCACTTCTTAGCCATTTCTACATGTTGTTTTCAAGAGTCATCACGAATCGTCTCGCGCGCAAGATGGCTATTTCCTTTACGAACGACACGACAATACGGTCACTTCACCGCAGCTTTGATCATAACTTTTCTGAATTTAGGCACTTAGCGATCCCAGAGTTGTTGTCGTGGAGATTCATCCAGGTCCAGCAGGTACAGCTTGTCGCGACTCGTCTTTCAACAGGTCACGTTGTTCTTAGCAGGCGGCGCGCGTAGAATTCGTTGACTATGACGCGTAGGAGTCTCGTCGGATTTGTGCATTTATTACGCCGCTGTCGCTATCATATTGCGGTCACCAAAATATGTGCAGGAGGTGGGTTTGCATGCACATTAAAATGCGTTGTAGGAATTAATATTTGTGTTTAATCAAGAAAATTACAATACTGGACTAACAAAAAGTAAAATGTGTGTTGACGGCGTGGTGTATTGGTTCGCACTTTCGACTGTACGAGTATACTTCGTGGGCGCCGCGCCAGCCACATGCACGGCATGAAGTTGACGACAAACGTTCCGCGCGTTTATGGGCTCACTTTACAGCGTTGTATTGTTAACACGTACTAAATGTTTTGGAAATACTTTTATTCGTACAGCTAAGGAGTGGAATTACCTGCCGGAGTCTGTGTTTTCCGATAGCTACAACCTCGGGGTCTTTAAGGCAAGAGTGAATAGGTTAGTTCTAGGCAAGCGTGCTACACCATCGACAACAACATCGCTTATAATTGGTGAGATAGTGGTCAAACGCGAGCCTACAAAAAAAAACTAAAATAAAAACAGTCTAATTTTGAAACTACAGTTTCATATGGTAGGGAACAGTCATGGATAGAGGTAGGCAAAGTTTGGGAGCTCGTACGGACTTGATAGTGAATGACGGAGGGGGTCTTATTGCAGATCGCTACAGATGAGTTATTCAAAAATACATTGTGGTCCTTTTTGCCCCTTTATCAGTATTGTCTTCTAAAGAGCGGTGGTGGCCCAGTGGTAACGGCCGCGACTTACAAGTTGTAGGCTGTGGGTTCGTATCCAGGCAAGCGCTTTACTTTGTGTAAATTATTTCATTACCACTGGTCTCAAAACGTCGAAGGAAAACATCGTGAAGAAACCAGCATGTTTTAGATCCAAACATTCTAAGGCATGTGACATCCACCAACCCGCACTGGGCCCGCGTGGTGGATAACGGCCCAATCCCTCTCACTGAGAGGAGACCTGCACGCACAACAGATCAAATGGGAGCAACTCTTGAGCACTCATCTGGCGTAATTACAGACAAAATAGAAAAACAGTTAAAGAGGCGCCATAAATGGTCCCGTGCCGGTTGAGGGCCGGTTATTTATGTCTATGTCGCAGGAGTAGTCGGCGAGATCACCTGATATCCATCCGGGAAAACACTCATTTGAAATCTGCTAAAAATAAGTAAAATACATATTCCCTGTTCCTGCCAATTTGAGTGAACAGCGAATAATGGACGTTATATAGGAATGTTAAGGACCACAACAAAAGACAATGGATACAAGACTGTGTCCAGGCGGGTGAAAACTCAAATAAAACCACATAGACTCTTAGTCGATATTTAGTGATATCAGTTTTATCCTAAAATATTTTATATATTTTTTTTACAACTTCCCCAGTTTAAAAAAATAAAAATAATTAGCTTTCACAAAATTATCATTTTTATTTTTAAGTAAATATTTTAAAACAATTCAAAATGTTTCAGTGTTAAATGGATAATTTAAATTGTATTTTTTTAAAACGGCTTTTTAAATAATCCGCTTTTTTACCGTTGTGTGTAGTTTGAGTCAGCAAAATTCGTTTTAAACTTTCTTAATATTCATTTTTATTAACTAATTACAGGTATATCTACTGGGTAACAGACTATAGGATAGAAAGGGTTCGGTTTGATGGCTCCGAGAGAGAAGTTTTAATATACAAACATGTTTATTATAGATATAGCTTGGCCTTGGACCAACAGACACAGAAAATGTACTGGATTGAGGACATTAGTAGTATTGATAATAAGGTATCTATTGAAAGTGCCGATTTTAATGGGAAGAACAGAAGCACATTATATACCATCCACAACGAAACACGCGCAGGTTCATTGACTGTATCAAATGATTTCATCTACTGGAATGGCATTTATCAAAAGGCAATTTGGCAATTACCAAAGAATCTTCCACAACAGTTGGAAGCGAAGCTATTTTCAACTTCTAGCAATAACAATTGGAAATATAATGTCATAACTGCCAACTATACGATAAAGGATCAACTAAAAGGGAATCAGAACTGCGAAACTCTAAAGAGTCTGGTACCGAACGAGCCAGATTGTATAGATGTAAAGCTTTGTGTCCATGGTACAAAAGTTAGTGGAGAATCTCGTTGTGAATGTACACAGGGTTACACTGGTGAGAAATGCGACATATCCGTCTGTCAGAACTACTGTTTTCAAGGAAACTGTAGTGTCAGTGCTGAGGGACAACCTATTTGCAGGTTAGACGTGTTCGTCTCATTACGTACTATCGGAGGTATTTGCGGTCATCTCACAACGTGACGCGCCGATGTTGGTATTTTTTCTCACTGTAATATATGTCCTTTTTGTGTTGTACATTAATTTTAATAGTCGCTTCGCGCCTCGTTGTGAGCTGACCTAATGCTCGCTTTCACTTACGGTAAGTTAAGTAAACAAAAGCCTGGATAGTGTAGCATAATAAACGCTTTGCTTTAGCCTTTGTTTTAATTTGTCAAAACAGGCTGTTTACAATTATTAAATTCTTTAAGAAAAGAGGACTTTTTTCTCTGTCACGGAATGATACCAAAATGTTTGGCACTGGCAGTCTTCTACCAAATTATTGTTTTTTTTTTGTAACTGTTTAAAACTTCAATATGTTTTAAAATGGCAAGCAGCAATACGACCATGCCTATATCAATTCTTTTACGGGAACGGCAGGAACACATTCTTTGTAATCAGGCAGAGGATACGTGAGGTAGGAGCCGATGGGCATTTCGGCGCCCGAGACACCAACTGTCGGTTCACTACCACCGACAGGCTGCTGGAGGACTGGGGCTTGGCTGGCAGGAGCCAAGACTGGTGACAAGCTAATCATAAAAAACCTTGTCGCTGACTAGAGTTTCCGAAGTGATTCCGAACATCTTTTAACGGGTTCCGTACTTTTTTTCTTTGATTCGGGCCTGGTCCTTATCGGACGGCGAGCCACCCATTATTTGCCATCCGCAAGCCCGCGCCTAAGGTGGCCGGGAATTGGATTGCGACTCCCGATGCCCAGGGCGTCTTATACGGTGGCTAGACGCGTGAGGGTGTCTCTGTTTCATTTCCCTCACGCGTTCCGGCTCTTTCTTCGCTAGCATTACTGCTTCGCAGAAGGAGGTGACAGCTTCCCATGCCCTCTCGCTCCGTACTATGGCCAGATACAGGGCTGGATGATGATTATCGCCTCCACGAGGACACGGTGGTGCTCCGCCCAAGTGGGGCAGACCTCCACTGTATGCTCCACCGTGTCCTCCAGGCGATCCACACAATGGTGACACCCGGGTGTTTCCTCCCGCCTTATCCTAAACAGGAACCTCCCGAAACAGCCGTTTCCACTGAGGACCTGCGTCAGGCGGAAGGTGAGCACGCCGTGGCGTCTCTCAAGCCACTCCTCAAAGAGGAGCCTTATCGCCGCAATTGTGACGTGCCCACCACTGGGTTGTGACAGTCGATCTCTCCATGTCGCCAAGAGATCCTGCCGGAACTCTATCCGCCAAGCCGCGATTTGTTATGCCCCTGCGTTTCACCTTCTGGTGCCACTCCCAGATGTGCGCGAGGACTTTTGCCTCCAGATCCCATGGCGGCAATCCGGAAAGGAGGCTCGCCACCTCACCGGAGACCGTGCGGTATCCCCGGACCAGCCGTATGTCCATTTACGCTTTGGGACGCGTTCAAGGAGAGGGCTGGTCGTCACCTCAGGGAACGCGCCCGTGTGGACCCCCTAGATTGGACAAGAGTCGCTTAAGTGCAGCCCCGGCCCGCTCCAGTCTGGGCGCCAAACGTCGGAAATCCCCCTCGAAATTCCAGCGGCTGTCGAGGACGAGTCCCATCAGGTACTTCATCGTCAACGCGACGCCGATGTGAACCGCTCCTACCGTTATTTGGGAACCCAGTGGTCGCGTTCTGAGGACCATGAAAACACATGGCCTCGGATTTGTGCAGGGCCACCTAGAGTAAGTTGAGATACCTAGAACACTGACTCGCGTCAATAATTATTATAAATAATAACTTGTGATGTTTTTAGTAATATGTAGTTAAATTTTTAGTGTCTTTTGAAATTTTATATGATGAAGGCCAGAGGCCCTAGACAAATGATATTCTATCATTGAAAGCGTAGAGACAGCGATTGTCAAAAAGGCAAAATTGAATGAGATAGACAAACGATATCGAAAAATCTCGTGATCAATGCTTTACATTTTGACTTTTTGTCTAACGCCTTCCCTATCATTGAATGCCGCTGGTCTAGAAAGGCCTTATTTATAAAAACTTTCTTTTACCTACTCTCCGTCCGGCCTGTAATATTGTTTGACAGCTCAAAAACTAATGATTTAGTGATGAAATAATGCGGTACCTATTCGTTTTCTTACATCAATCGACTTTATAAATGAAGCAGTTTTAATCAATTTACCAAACGATTTTATTCAAATGAACATTCCAGTTTAAATGGACAATAATCCAACGATACATCATAATAAAATCGCAAGTAATTTGCTGTTTTTCTATATATAAATAACCTGTATATTTTTTTCAAAATTAAACCTACCTTGGAAGGACGAACAATAATTGCATTATCTTATTTATAATTAGATTATTATGTAAAAAATATTCAATTTACACTGCGATATTTTCTGCTACGTAAACTCGATTTAACTGTGTATTTTAATTAATTGGAATAACAGAATGACTAAGCACGTCGATTCACTTCTGTGAGCGTCCGTGAAGTATTGCATTTCATTGTCTATGGTTGCCTGTTAATAATGAAATTTCAAAGGCGTGTAGATCTGTGAAATGTTAAATAATAAGTTGGATGGAGAGTACCAGTTTCATATCATATTGTAAATGTAATCTATCTATGGAGATTTTGAATAGATAGATTTTATAAATAAGGCTGCATTTATGTTTGACTCTTGTTTGTTGTTTTTTCAAGTTCAGTATCTGTCAATACTGTTAAGCTAAGCATAACCTGCATAATTAAAGAGAAACTAAATGAGGACACTCATTATGATCATAAATAAAATAATTGCTTTCTTACCTTATCAACATAATTCAGCTGAAATTAGTTTGTCTTCACCTTGAATCTGGTCATGAGAAAGTGAAGTAGTCATCTATTTTTTTTGCGATTTCCTTGTTTGAAAGTACCTTAGTCAAATTTTGTCATATTCATGAGTACTTACACCCACTGAAAATTGATAATGAATTAAATGTCCAATGAATATAAAAAAATATTAAACTTACAACTCTTTATAGAGCAGCAGAAACAATAACATGTAGCAACCAAAACCCACCTCTCACACGAGAAAAACTCAAAAAACACTCTTAAGAAAAGAAACACATCTCCCAATCGGGCCAGTCACCGTGGAAGAAGTAGACCACAACCCTCCAGGGGTAAAAACTGCATTTATGTTAGAATCCTCGAACAATAACCTGCTCTATATAGCGACATACAATGTAAGGACATTGTCAACACACGCACGCCTGCTAGAATTAATGTATGCATTGGAAGACATAAAATACGATATCATTGGTCTGGCTGAAACAAGAAGGTTTGGCAATTCCATTCAGGAGTATGGAAACGTGATATTTCACTACATAGGAGAAACCTCAGGTCTTTATGGTGTGGGTTTTCTCGTGAAGAAACACCTCAAGTCCTGCATCGTGAGGTTCAATGGTCTGTCAGAACGAATGGCAGTATTAACAGTCAACATCAACAATATCAGAGTCAGCATAATACAAGTATATGCCCCAACAGAGGCTGCAAATGATACTGAAATAGAGCTATTTTACGACACCATCGATAAGGCTTTGAAAACTTCGGGAGAGAACATTATAGTCATGGGCGACTTTAACGCCAAAATATGTCAACCAAAACCAGAAGAAAATTTAATTATGAAATGCACGGATATGGTACAAGAAATAACAGGGGCGAAAGACTAATAGAATTCGCATTCGAAAACAAATGTTCTATTTTAAATACTTTTTCCAAAAAGAAAAGTAAACAAAGATGGACCTAGAGATCTCCTGGCGATGGCGGTGCCAATAAAAACGAACTGGAATACATTATGACAAATTTCCCAAACAACGTACAGAATATGGAGGTCATCAATCTGAATTTTCCAACGGACCATAGACTTGTCAGAGCAACTTTCCTCATACAAAAATCAAAGGTATCTAGAATCAACTATTCTAACAACTCAAGAAGTTTCCTAAAAAACGAAGAAGAGGTTTCAAGATACAAACAATCACTCAACGAACACAAAGAAGAACTTAGGAATTGCCTTGAAACCGACTCAGTACAGGACTGCTACGACCAAATAATAAAGGTACTAGACACTGGTTTGAAGAAGGCCCTCATACCAAATCGAGATACTCGTAAAACAAGAAGTTGTGCAATATCAAGCCATACCATAAAGCTAATTCAACGAAGAAGTGAACTTCAGAAAATAAAACCAAAAACACGAGCTATGAAAAACGAGTTGAAAGCTCTCTACAAACTAGTAAGCAAATGTGTTCAAAGAGACTACGGCAACCATCGGAAGCTTATTATTGAAAGACATCTTAATTCTGCAGGCAGCCTTAAGAAAGCTTATAAAGAACTGCAATCTCATAGAACTTCGATAGAAGGACTACAAGGACCACAAAAAACAACACACGACCGAAAGGATATCCTACACATAGCCACTAACTTTTACAAACACCTTTATAGTGCCCCGATACTACAAGATATAGACCAAAATGAGCCAGAAAATACTAACGTCGACGAAGACATACAACCAGTGGATGAACTTGAAATTTTCATAGGAATAAAAAACCTTAAAGCAGATAAGAGTCCAGGCCCAGACAAGATTACAAACGAGGCCATACAACTAGCTTGTCCTCATCTTGTAACTCCACTGACATACTTATTCAATTTGATTCTAAGTTCATCCACTACACCTTCACAATGGTCCGAGTCTGAAATTATACTGTTGTTTAAAAAAGGTGACCCAAAAAGCATAGGTAATTATAGACCAATTAGCGTCCTTCCATCACTGTATAAATAATTTACTTCAACTATAGATAAGCGAATCAGTGATACACTGGAGAAAAGCCAACCGATCGAACAAGCGGGATTTCGAAGAGGATATTCAACGGTAGATCACATCCATTCTCTGGAGATGCTTATTGAGAAATATCAAGAATTTCGACGTCCTCTTTACATGGTGTTTATTGATTACCAGAAGGCTTTCGATTCACTCTTACATACCTCTATATGGAAAGCTCTACAAACACAAAACGGGAAAAAGAAATACGTACAGGTCTTAAAATACATCTACGAGAACACTACAAGTAGAGTGAAACTCGAGACTAAAGGACCACCCATTCCCATCAAAAGAGGAGTACGGCAAGGTGATCCTCTATCACCTAGAATTTTTATAGCGGTCCTAGAATCTATAATCGGCAAATTAAATTTGGCGAAAGTGGGCATATGTGTGAAAGGAAAATATATAAGTCACTTGAGGTTCGCCGATGACATTATCCTGCTATCAGAAAATAGCTCAGAGCTCGAGTTAATGCTAAACACGCTACAAGAAGCAAGCAGAGAGGCCAGACTGGAAATAAATCTGAGTAAAACCAAGATTATGACTAATTCCTCACAAAACTCAATACTTCTCAATAACACACCAGTGGAGTGCGTTGATAGCTATATCTACTTGGGAAAACAAATATCGTTTGATAAAAATAATAACGACGCAGAAGTAGATAGAAGAATTATAACGACGTGAAAAAAATTTTGGAGTGTAAAGGAAATAATGAAAAGCCAAATGCCGATGAAAATCAAGAGTAAAGTCATGAACTCATGTTTGCTACCTTCACTTACATACGCGTGTCAAACATGGAAGTTCACACATCGAGTAAAGCATAAAATTACGTCCTGCCAGCGAAGTATGGAGAGAAGTATGACAAAAATATAAAAAAAAAACAAAAAATTCGGCACTGTCTTATCAGACAAAAGACTAAAGTAACAGATGCTGTCACCTATGCTCTAACGCTTAAATGGAGATGGGCAGGACACGTAGCGAGAATGAGTGACGACCGTTGGACTATTCGGATGACGTCATGGCCTGGCCCTACAGGCAATAGAAAACGAGGAAGACCGATCACTAGATGGGCAGACGACATCACACGAGTAACAGGAAAGAATTGGATGTCAGAAGCCAGCGACCGCGATCACTGGTCATCCCTGGAGGAGGCCTTCACTCTCACCACTTGAGAGGTTCATGCATGTCATGTTAACATTTTTAAATACGCAATTGATTTTATTGATTTTGTTTTATTTGAATTGATTTTGACATTTTATTTTGGATGATTTTGTTTTAATTGATTCTTTTTATATTAACTTATTTTATTTGGTTTCATTTGTTTTAATTTATTTTATTTGAATCGATTTTGACATTTTCTTTTGAATGATTTTATTTTAATTGATTCTATTTTATTTTTATTTATTTTATTTGGTTTGATTTAATTTGATTGATTTTATTAGTTTATTAAACTGAACTAAACTTATGAGATGTAAACTTTATTGAATGCATGAAATAAAAGGCTTTTTTATTTTATTTATTTATTTATAGAGCAGCCAATGTGCAGCATATGCCGGTTCCTCTTTACAACTTGTCACAGCTATATTCTGGTTTCCTTGTTTTTCTTCTAACGCTGTTGCTTATCTTCATTATTTCAGTTGTAATGCCGGTTACTCTGGGGAACGATGCGAAGTTTACGCGTGTTATAAACATTGTTTAAACAAAGCAGTCTGTTCTCTGAATGAAGAAGATGAACCAGTCTGCAAGTGCACGGAAGATTACGAGGGCGAACGTTGCGACATTGCTATCACACAGTCTGTTGTTTATGGTAACAACATGACGCCACAAATACTACGAGACCTGCGCAGCGAAGTAAAGCAAATTATCAAAGAAGAGCTACAACTTACCCTGCGCAGTGAAGTGAAGCAAGTGCAAGTTATAAAAGAAGATCTACAACGTACCCTGCGATTCTACTCGGATAAAAATGATGAGAATGAAGAAAAGGTCCAAAAATGCGAGAATACAATAAAATATTTAGAAAACCAAAGCGTTGCTTTTGAAAATCACGGTGATATCACTTCAAAAACACTTACATCAAATACGTTCTCGGAAACAAATTAAATCAGACGGAGTTAGCTTAGTTATGAAAACAAGTTTAATACTGACGCATCTGAATAAGATAAGCTGGAAAAATATCCATAGCAACCTATAACTAGAATCCCTGATGATGACGTATTGCCTACATAAAAACCAGCAAAGCTTCAAATGTGGCAAGATAAAAAGAGCAGACTGCGATCACTGACACGTCAATAGTAAACCTTAATCTAGAATGTAGATAAATGTTGCTAATAACACTTCACTGATAAAGGGTACCTTCGGGTGTGTCAGACACAGACAAACACATCTGCTAATAGTTTACTTTGGGTTTTCTTCAGGTCCTTTTTTTCACTCACATCTTATTTGAATTACTGATTGATTTTAAGTTTCATTAAAGATTTTAATTTTTGTTCCAGGTTAGTTTTTAATCCTGTGTTTAATTTTTAATAATTAAATTTTAATTTGTATTTTAATATTGTTTTTTTTTAATTCTTATTTCAAATTTTAATTTTAATAAATTATAAATAATTTTATTTCTGTAAGTTGGTTTGTACAAACACTTTTACATGTCGATCATATTTTTTAAAACTAGATGAGGTCGGCGTTTCCTATCTGACTACTCTGAGAAGAAAGGCCGAAACAACCTCAAAGGTCACAGTCTCTTTTTAAGTCCTGACAAAATCTTGGTTCGATCATGTGAAGACCATGTAGACAGATGTCTGAAATGGTCTTTTGAGGAAAGAACCAGCCAGATTGAGTGGACCTGTCCAGTCAGTGCACGCATTTGTCAATAACCGAGCAGCTCAACTCAGAATTTAAGGAGCTTAACGATTCAACGGATCCAAAGAAAGGACACTCGGGTAGGCCGCATAAACTACTCAAACTGCCAGACCATGATTAAAAAAACCGGCCAAGTGCGAGTCGGACTCGCGCACGAAGGGTTCCGTACTTGGTAAATTGTGGTTTACGATTTATGACGTATTAAAAAAAAACTACTTATTAGATCTCGTTCAATCCAATTTTCGGTGGAAGTTTAGTTTAATCATTCTCTTATTTTAGAAGTTAAAGGTGGGGGGACACACATTTTACCACTTTGGAAGTGTCTCTCACGCAAACTATTCAGTTTAGAAAAAAATGATTTAAAAAACCTCAATATCATTTTTGAAGACCTATCCATAGATACCCCACACGTATGGATATAAGAAAAAAAAAATTTTTAGTTTCAGTTTCATGTATACCCCCAAAATTTATTGTATTTTTTCTATTTTTGTGTGAAAATCTTAATGCGGTTTACAGAATACATCTACTTACCAAGTTTCAACAGCATAGTTCTTATAGTTTCGGAAAAAAATGGCTGTGACATACGGACGGACAGACAGACAGACAGACAGACATGACGAATCTATAAGGGTTCCGTTTTTTGCCATTTGGCTACGGAACCGTAACAGACTAAGATAAAATAAAAAACAAAAAAAGATCCACATAGTCTTCACATTCACAATAATTAAAATACAATAATATAATACTTTAAAAAGTAAATATTCTTGTTATTGCAAGAAAACAAAAAAAAAGAAGAAAATATCAAAATTAAAAACAAAATTCACGGTGCATAATATAAAAAAATCTAAATTTATTGGAGCAGCTCAATCCCAAGCCTTTTTGTCCTCAACGTAACATTTAACAGTATAAAACGCTTTCTGGCACAACTTACGTTTAATGAATGATTTGAATTTATTAAGACTTAGATCTTGTACGTGGCTTGGAAGCTTATTATAAAAGCGCACACATTGACATCTAAACGAGCCACCTATCTTCTTGAGTCTTGTTGTAGGTACTACAAATTTGTGTTCCTAGTATTCATGTTATGGATATCTCTGTATTTTTAAACAATTTTATTTTATGGGCATATAAAAGATTTTCATAAATATACTGAGAGGGCACAGTCATTACAGTAATCTCCTTAAATTTCTCTCTGAGAGAGTGTCTCGGGCTTATTGATCGAACAGCTCTCTTCTACAAAACAAAGATAGTCTGGATGTCGGTGGCATTACCCCATAACAGAATACCGTACGATATTACACTATGAAAATAGCTAAAGTATACTAATCGGGCTGTCTCTATGTCAGTTAAATTAGGAATTTTTCTAACAGCATATGCTGCGGAGCTTAGCTTCTTTGACAGTTTATCTATATGTGGGCCCCACTGAAGCTTAGCATCCAAAGCCTAAAAATACTGTTCTATTTTCAGGATTCAATTCTTCGCCCTTTATCACACATCAGTTTTCACCTGCCTAACGTGAGGTAGGGTAAACTTAATGCATTTGGTTTTTTTTTCATTAAGAAGTAAATTGTTAACATTGAACCAGTGAACCAGTTTTGAGATCACGCGATTTACTTCGTCAGTAACCAGCTGCTGACGTTTAAGTTTAAACAAAAGAGAAGTATCATCTACAAACAACACTATATCATGGTTATCCTTTATGAGGTAAGGAAAGTCATTAATAAAAATAAGAAACAAGAAAGGACCAAGAATTGAGCCCTGCGGAACTCCCATTGTTACTATAGATCCGGGTGATCTTTTCCCATTAACGTCAACAGTCTGAATCCTTCGGATCTGTTCGGTCTGGATCTTCTTACTTCTTACTTGAGTAATAACTCAAGTAAGAAGTAAGAAGATCCAGACCGCTGTTCCGGATCCCGTAGTAGCGGAGTTTCCTGATTAGCGTTTCATTAAGAACACAATCAAATGCCTTTGAAAAATCACACAAGATTCCCAGAGCATCGCAGTTATCTTCCCATGCATTATAAATATGTCCTAATAGCTCAACATCAGTAGTTGAACGACTCTTTGTAAAACCGAACTGTTTGCTATGTAATAATTTATGCTTATTAAAAGATCTTTGCAATTGCTCTAAATTTAATTTCTCAAATATTTCACTAAAAGTAGGTAGTACTGAAAAAGGTCTATAATTTGTATGGTCTGAGGTAAAATAATACCATTGTTTAAATCAGGTAGTACTGATTTAAACAATGGTATTATTTTACTATTCTTCATTAGGTCAGGAAACTCCCCACAGTCGACACAATTGGTTTGTTGAACCAATTTTTTTTTTGTATTCAATGAAAAGATCATTGGAAGTTTTAGTACAAAATTATTTTTAGTTTTTTGTTTTTCACTGTAATTACAAAGTAAAATCCAATTGAAAATATATTTTTGAATCCAGTACCGAAAACACCCCGATAGTTTGCCGAACAAATCCGAGCCCGTGTGACGTCACAACATTCATATCTACTCATTGTAGCACATAGCTGATACAGAGTTTTCACTTTTAACCGATTCAATCTTGTTATTATAGTCAATATATTGATGAATATCGAATATATTGATCATAAACATCGAACCTTAAAAGCTATCGTGCTTGCTTCGTACCATTATTAAAAATATCCCAATTATATGTGATTCGCGCAATAGCCAAGTACCTAGCAATCTACTAAATTTGAGGAATGTTCTATGTCTGTCTTTCAGACTCTCATTATAATGTGTTAATTATGTTGTTATCTTGATCTAATTTAGTATTAGATTGGTATTAATTTCTTACTTTGATCATTAAAGACTGAGAATAGTACATTTTTAAGGGAACTTTCAAGCAAAGTTGACATTGTTGTATAATTACGTAACTTGAAAACATGATTTTTTGTTTATGGTGATATATTCATAATTTTATTTTTAAATGACAGATATAGGCGTAAAACTAACATTTGTGTTTGAATTGTGAAAATCGGTCGACGTATTTAAGAGATATTTACTAAAGAATTAGTGTAACGAAAATCTACCAAGTTAATATTGTCATGTTTCTGTTCTACAAACTTTTTAGTGTTTTTAAATAAATAATATAGACATTAGCGTTCAATATTATTAAGGGATATGTAAATAATGGGAATTACCGACAATTTTATGTGTACCTATGTGTATCATATTTAGTGGTATCTAATGAAGTTTTTTGATATCCAAAGTCAAAGTTTCGCGCCAATCGTGTTTGTTTACTTTTTATTTTACGTCGATATCACCTACCCATGTGTAAAAACGATTACGTTATGACAATTATGTTACCTAATGTACCTGGTAAACAACCATATCTAACACCGGTCCACTCTCGCGTATTATTTAATACTACTTTATTTATGCTCAAAACTTACAAATCGTCCATCAGGTTGGTATATAATCGACATAAGCCTTTATAAATCCTTTATCACACATGACTAAATAAAATTTGTTGTTTAATAATATTTTTGCACTCATTTTCGGCTATTTTTAGTCAATCTACGTGTAGTTGACACTATATTATCATGATTTCCTTGAACGTTATGACGTCACCAACATGGCGACCAATTGTGGCCCGTTTGTAGTCACGTGGTTTTTTTCAAAATTTTATGGATTTTCAATTGCTTATAATAAATTGAAAAAAATATTTAAGAGTTTTTTGAAACGACAATATAATTTAAGATACAAAAAATCGTATTGTTTTTTTAATTCAACAACCCAATTATTAAAGATAATAGCTAAACTAGGTGCGACAACATCAATAATAGACTTAGCAACTTCTACAGAATGACCCCACAGATCTGCAGTCTTTTTAACATTTAAAGTGTGAAGGGTTTTAATTATATCTCTACAAGTAATATGTTCAAAAAGAATTTCCGAATCGCAGACATTAACATTTTCTTGTAGCAAAGACTCAGCAACAGAAGGTAAGTTTAGGGATTTAGTATTTGAAATAGGAATATCTGAAAATAAATTTTCAAAGGCCACTGCGACTTGTGAGTCTGATTTTATTTATTTATTTATACTTTATTGTACACCAAAAAATACAGGAACAAAAGAAACTTAAAAACTAAACATATACAATGGGCGACCTTATCGCTTGCCGCGATCTCTTCCAGGCAACCTGGAATGGACAGTGATTGCCTGGACATGACATGGGGTTGTCAGTGGTGTAACAATACCAACAAAGAACATACAGATACAATAATACTTAATAAAAAACACAAATAGATAATTATATATGCTATAAAATAGATACATAAATACATACATATTTAAATTATAAACAATGAAAGAAAATAAAAATATGTATGACAATCATAGACAAAATATATGACAACAAACTAAGAGCACGATTACAGCGATAAGTAATGTTCCTTGATGAGTCTTTTAAATATAGGCAACGACTGTGCACGTTTGATTGGGTCAGGCAATGCATTCCACAGACGAGCAGCCTGGACAGTAAAAGATTTGTCCATGAAAGTTGAGGAATGCATTGGCATTTTGAGTCGCAAGTTAACTGATGACCTTAGAGATTTCGTGTGGGAATCGCAGATAAACTGAAAACGATTCTTGAGGTAAAGAGGGGTGGAAGGAGTAAAGAGCACATTAAACAAAAGAGAAAGAATATGAGTATTCCGGCGAAGGCGAATTGGCAACCACTTGAGCTTTACACGGAATTCAGAAACATGGTCATATTTGCGCAAACCGAATATGAACCTTATACAAAAATTTTGAAGCCGCTCAAGTTTATCGAGTTGTTCTTGAGTAAGGTCAAGATAGCTGGCATCAGCATAATCAAGGATGGGAAGAAGAAGAAATTGTGCAAGCGCAATCTTGGTGGCAGTCGGAATAAAATTACGTAGTCGTTTCAAAATTGCAGCAGATGCAAACAACTTACGGCTAACTTCTTGCAATTGGGCAGTCCAAGAGAAGTGCCTGTCGATGAATATCCCCAAGTTTTTAACTTTCTCACTGAAGGGAATCACTGCATTGTCAAAAATAACTTGGGGAAGAGACGTCCAGTTGATCTTAGAAACCATTCTAGGACTGCCCACTACTATTACCTGAGTCTTTATAGGGTTTACCTGAAGCCCATACCTCTTGCTCCAATCGCAAATGCGAGCCAGATCAAGATTGATAGTTGCTATAGCCTCAGACAGCTTTCCGAGAGGAGCTCGCGAGTATAATTGTAGATCATCTGCATAAAGATGGTAGGAAGAATTTAGTTCATTGGATATTGAGTTTATAAAAACTGCGAAAAGTAAAGGAGATAAAACGCCACCCTGTGGTACCCCGGCATAAGTACTACACCAGGAAGACAAGTTCTCTCCGATGCATATACGTTGCCGGCGCCCGAACAGGTAACTACGAAACCAGTCAACCACCGATGGAGATATATTAAGAGAGCATAGAACTCCAAGCAAAACATTGTAATCAACAGTATTGAAAGCGTTACTGAAATCCAGCAATGCCAAGACCGTCAGATTACTGCTTTCCATGGCTGACCTTATATCATCCGTAATGTTGAGAAGAGCTGTAGTGGTGCTGTGACCAGGACGGAAGCCGGACTGGAAGGGATTGAGGAGATTATTTTTGGATAGGAATGTGCTTATTTGATTATGAATTAACCGCTCAAGGACTTTGGACAAGAATGGTAAAACGGATATTGGACGAAATTCAGAAAAGGATGAGGGATTGGACTTTTTTGGTAAAGGAATTACCTGCGCATCTTTCCATGAGGATGGGAAGAGACCGCTAGACGCTGAAAAGTTAAGGATGTGGCAAATGACAGGGAGGATAATGTCCAGCACCGGGAGTAACATTTTACGGCTGATACAGTCACTTCCTACTGCATTGGAAGTAATCGAAAGTATGCTCTTCTTAACATCACATGCGGAGAATTGACTAAAAACAAATGGAGCATAACTGGGAGTCGGGAGAGATGAAAGATAATCCAATGTATTAAATTTTACTGTCCTATCGAAATTGGACGAAGCTGTAAAATGATTATTCAATGCATCGATATCTAAATCTTTAGGGATTGAATCTTGTCGCGTTTTACCGACCCCCAACGATCTTAGAAAATTCCAAACTTTGGATGCGTCTCCATTTTGGACAGAGTTATGAATGTGTTGGCGATTAGCATTTCTACACATCTTATTGCAGAGCTTGCGGATGGAGACATATTTGTCCCTATTCGCATCAGTAGGCCGTCGCTTATATTTAGACCTTGCTGCAGCTTTTTTGTGCAATAACTTTTTGATCTCATCTGTCAGCCACGGCGCCGGTAAATGTCTAACTTTAACAGCTCGTACAGGTGCATGGACATCATAAAGCTCGATGAGTTTAGTAGTGAAGACATTAACCTGCTCATCGACCGACGTAGAAGCAAACAAAGGAGACCAATCTATACTGCTAGCATCCTGGCAAAGACTATCAGTGTTCATACCACCAAAATTGCGTTGCATGAGAATTTTGGCTTTAGCCTTAGGAGGACGTATTTTATATGAAAGAAAAATCAGGTCATGATGAGAAAAGGCGTCGGCTGAGCATTGGCCATGCTTAGCGACGCGATCAGGAGAGGAGACAAACATCAAGTCAAGAAGCAAAGGGGTACAGTTTGGCAAATGGTGAGTAGCACTTAGCGGCAGAATGGAAAGATTGCTAGAAGCTGCAACATTAGTTTAGATTATATGATGTTGTCATTAATAGACAGGCTGTAGTCAGTATTTCGGTTACCAGATCTTCCCGTTTCACTACTAATAATATTCCAAGTCGTTTTAATAACATTACTATTGTTTTTAATCTTCGAACTCAAATAATGCGACTTGGCCAAACAACATTTTTTTTTAAATAATTTCTAACATATCAATTAAATTCAGCAGTGTTTACAAAAGTCCTTTCACTGTACAGCTAATAAAGCCGTGTTCTACTTTTATGAATACCAATGGTCGCCCAATCACCGAATGATGCGTTACTATTAACGGATATATTTTTGGGAATAAAGGTCGAATTAAATTGTTTACAGTATATACTAAAAATTCATCATACAGATGATTAGGATCAGCATGAATTGACAAAATTAGTTATTTATTAATAAGTTTAGCCTTAAAAGCTGCCAAACGACTTGCAGTTTTGGGGTAAACAGTGATATCCTTTTTAGCCACTTTGTTGTTTAGGTTTGGTATAGTAATCCTCTGCCCACAATGATCAGAATCTATTAAATTTATAATTTATTTGTGGACAGGTATAACATTAGTATAAATATTATCTAAGCATGTGGCACTAGTAGGGGTTATTCTTGTGGGCTCCAAAAATAGGTTTACAAGATTGTAGGACTGAAACAGACTTATTATTTTACTACAAGAACCTGAGTTTTCTAATAAATAAACATTAAAATCACCACAAGTGATAATGGATTAATTTAAATTACAAATCTTGTGTAACATTTCATCCATTATCTTTTCAAAGCAGTCATACAATCCTGAAGGAGGTCTGTATAAACTTAATACAATAAACTGCTCCAATTCTATAGAAGCTATTTCAACTGTCCGCTCAACAGATAGGCTCACAATATCCTTACGGTCCTTAAATTTAAGCTGGTTACTTACTAAAATCAAAGAGCCACCATGTATAGCATTATTTCTGCTGAATGAACTACCAACCTGGTGATTAATTAAATTGAACAATAACTGGTGGCTTTTAAGCCAATCTTCTGATATACAAAGAATATCAATGCTATTAAAATTCATAAATAATTCTACTTCTAAATCTTTGTTCAAAAATCCTTGAATATTTTGATGCACCAGGTTAATACTATTTACTGGTTTTAAACTTTTATTTGATTCTTTTTTGCAATTTTCGTTATGTACAGTTTTGCAAGAGGTTGTCCCTATTGTCCTAATTTCTAATTTAAATTACTATCAATATCAATTTCTGATAGTCTGGCAAACGAAAGTAGAGACTGAAAAAGCGCGGCAAATTTAAAAAATCTCGGCATAGCAACCCCAAAACTAGTATGAAATACTCGGAATAACCTAATTTGATACTTTAGATTTACATTTTACTTCGTCTGAATAAAAATACTATAGGTAATTTAGGGAGGCAATACTTTAGATATTATGTAGTATATGTGATATATCAATCCGAATAAAAAAAACAACACTATTCTATAATCATTATGGTTTATTCACTTCCATAATCAAAATCTGAATCTAAGACTTCCATGTGGTCTCACTGGAATCACTGTTTCGTACATTAATCATGAAACTTTATAAATTATTTTCTGTAATTCTATCCCTTTTATTTTATTTATTTTCAACATTATATGACATGATCAGTAATTTTCTTCCACTCCTCTACTAGCTATATAACCCAAGTACCGATTCAGGGTTCTTATCATATCTTTCTGCTCTAAATCCGTAAGTTATTCAATAGTTTTCACTATCTCATTAACCCCTGCTACATCCTCCAGATCTTCTGTAAAATAAAAAAAGTGTTAAAATTACAATGCAACTTTTATTATGGTATGATAAATAGCCATAATGCATTATTATGAAGGTGTTTAAAAAAAAAAAAAAAAAAACACGTAAAAAACCTTGGTTTTGTTTGAATTCGGCGTCTTTCTCTTATTGTTTTTCTTTATATTCAGACATCATGCGAAACAACATCTCCCGCAATCCACTTTTAATTGTTTTATTCATTCTTCAATGAATAAATGCTTTTATCAAGACCACAACAAACCAAAACAACACGCCATCTTGTTTTGTAAAACTGAGGTTGACATGCGTATAGCATTGCCATATAAAAAAGTTTGCAAATAATTCGAGTGTCTACTTTCGTTTGCCAGACTCTACCAAATTATTGGCTGAATTAAAAAAACATTTCTTGGCATTGCTCAATAGAAGCAAGTTGTGTAGCCAAATTCTTGGCTGTAATAGAAAAATAATATGATAGCGACACAGCTATCTGTCGTTTAAAATACTTTGAAAGAAAGTACATATCCATGAAAAATCTATCTTTTGTCAAATAAAAGTTATTACCAACATAATTGTTAGTGTCAATTAAATGGAATAAATTATTACTATATGTTATATTGTGTAATGTCCTATTAATTTCAGATCTAAAATTGTTTTCTTCCTGTGGCAAACTTTGGCTGTATGGGAATGTGAACATCACAATTTTTTTTAAACTAAGGTTGCACAATGATCTATAATGTTAGAGTAATTCTCCTTTATTCACATTACCCCTATTACCAATGAATATTAATAATGTAGTTTCCTAGTGAAAATTGCATTTTATAACTTTTTTCATTATGTCAAATAACGAACCACCAGACATACAGTAGTTCCTTATTGAGTGTCCTGGGTATTTATTTGTCAACAAGTGGCCTAGATCCTTTCCAATTTCGTCACAAAATAATACAATTTTTTTATTTACACTCTTTTTAGGCAAACAGTAATTTGTCATGGCAAACTGACACTAGACTGCGGTATGGTTCTCATCACATATTGTCAATGAATGGTCCGGCGAGGGTTCAACAGATGGTGGTTGACAAAGATCACATTTGCTGGTTTGTGAGCGCACCAGCTCATTCATTGCCAATACAAATTCCCTCATTTGGTTTTCAGAGGCTGTATATTTAATGGTCATAGAAGTAAGTTTCTCCTGTAGTTGGTTAAGTTCATACTGCAAGTCTTCTGTGTCAGTTTGGTATTTCCTAGTATTTTTTCTAAGTTAAATTTATACATATCTAATTGTTTAAGTAAATGCAATCTTTCTCTATTCAATTTTACATTTTTGATGAAGAACCTTTGTTTTTTGACCATTTTCTTAGTTTTAACTATCTATTTGTTGATTTTTATGTATTTTTTTATTTTATTTTCACTAGTAACTACCCTCAATGATTTAATTGATTTTGAATCATCATGACCTGTTAAATCTATTGTGTAAGAGGGGTTTATTGCTGTAACCATTGATGGGGCACCAATTCATTGAATTACTTTGATTCAACGAGGCAGTGATGTTAAGATTTGTAGTTTCAAGTTGTTCAATTTGACTTTGAGCCTCATGTAGCTGCTTTTGTAGTAAATATGTTTGACTAAGAGCTTGTTCATACTCACAACAACTTGGAGCCTGTCCCGGGCTGCTATGGCATCAGTGTGTTGAGTATATAACTGAGCCATTTCCGTTTTCAGTTTGCTATTCCTGTCAAGGACACTAAGGAACTCTATTTCATTCTCATCCTTTTCCCTAATCAGTTGGTCACAGAGCTCCTTAGATGCTTTTATTTCGCTCAAAGCCTTACTGACTTTGGACTCTACTAGGCGAGCCCGCGCGCTGCGAGTCATAATCATGATTAAAGAGAAGAGAAAAGAGGTTGGAGAAGAGTAGTAGATTGAGTAACAGATGATTACTTGAAATATAATTTAGATAGTAATACGGCAAATGAAATTTAGATAGTAAATAAAGAAGTTCTGCCACTAAACTAATTAAGGTTATGTTTACGTTTTATAGGTCACCGACATCAACTTGTAACCGTAATAAAAGTGATCCAATGAATCTTAGGCAAAATATTAGAACGCAAGCAATTCAATATCAAGTAAAATATATAGTATTTTACCTGAGACCGCGACGAAAAAAACAACATTTGCTTCAGCCGGTAACTGTCAACGAAACAATGAATTTTTTTACACTTATTTTGCACTTGGTGCCCAAAATTTAACAGAATACACTTAATTACGTATTAAACTAGTTAATTGATTGGAAATAGGCCTTATTATGAAGGAAAACTAATATTTAAAATTAAAATTGTTAGGACAAATTCAAATCAGCTGTTAGCTGTAGTGTTGCCACAGGAGGAAATTTTTTTTTTATTAATGATTTGTATTTTATTAATGGCTGCGACACAGTTTCTCATTTTATTTTCGTCCAAAATTCAAATAATTGTAATATGTGTTTTTTTTTGTTCTAAATATAATAATTTGGATATTAATTTTGAAAAATTTAATGTCAGTAGAATCTCATCATCAATAACATGTGGATATTTTTTTAATTCATGTAATCATTAGAATTCTTACTTTAATAAAGCTAATTAATTAATCAGTCCCTAATTGTTTTCATCATTTTGATTATTAGTCAATTTAAGTATCTGGAACATTTGGTGACTGTGATGAATGAAGCTTTTAAGTTAAAAGGGATGAGTATAAATGTGAACAAGACTAAGGTAATGGTGTTTGAAAGAGAAGAAGATGTATCGAAGTGTGAAGTGAAAATAAATGATAATAGTGTGGAGCAAGTGAACGAGTTTGTATATCTGGGAAGTATGTTCACAAGGGATGGAAAGATTGAAGAGGATGTGGAAAGGAGAGTGAATGCAGGGAATAAAGTGAATGGTGCTATGCATGCAGTTGTGACCAGCAAGTCGATGTCTCCGGAAGCTCGACTCGCCGTTCACAACAGCGTGCTGGTGCCTACACTTATGTATGGAAGTGAAGGCTGGGTATGGCAAAAAAGACATGAAAGTAGGATTAATGCAGTAGAAATGCGCTCCTTGCGGAGTATGTGTGGTGTAACCTTAACTGATAGATTGAGGAATGAGGTAATAAGACAACGTTGTGGTTTAAAAGAAGATGTAGTGACTAAAATTGAAAAGGGTATGTTAAGATGGTTTGGCCATGTTGAGAGGATGAATGAAAGTCGACTTACGAAAGGTATTTACAAGGCAGACGTGAATGGAAACGCCGGGAGGGGACGCCCTAGAAAGACATACATAGACCTTATAGGTGATGTTCTTCAGAAAGGCCAAGTGCGCAGTACCCATAACCGGCGTGTGTGTATGACTAGATGTATGAATGTGTGTGAAGCAAAAGAAGTATGTAAGGATCGTAGCAGGTGGCGTTCTGTAGTTTCTGCCTACCCCCATGGAAAAAAGGCGTGAGTTTATGTATGTATGTATGTAATTTGGATTATGCAATTCTTTATAATTGTTGTTTAATTATCCAGGCTTATTTTATTTCATTATTTTGATTTACCTGGCTTGATTTTATTTAATTTCTTTTTTTAAATACTTGCAAACATTTGTACGCCCTCTGGCATAACATAGCGCACTCTTTATTACCTGTATATACCATTATTATTGTACCTATGTTAAACAAATGAATAAATGACTTATGACTTATGATACGCTGGATGCGAGACGCACGGGACCGGTCATTGTGGCGACGCTTGGGGAAGATTACAAACACTTAAACTAACAAAACAAAAGCATAAGTCAACAATCCTTTTGAAATAATTCTGAAATATCTTCAATCACATTGTACTTGTTCCCCAAGATAAAGGACTCGTAATCAATTATATTAATTAGTAAAGAAGCAATATTCCTTTCTCAATTAATTAACAAAACGAAGGCGGCTGAGTTTCTTTTTAAAAATAATTAGTTGCTTCCCAAGTTATAATGAGAATACATTCCCTTTATACTGTTGCCTGTTTATTTAATAAATAAGGCTTTGTT